>CM053143.1:171759185-172435613 GCA_028571685.1 Heterohyrax brucei | reverse complement strand
CTGGACAGATTTGTTCATTTTTTTCTGGTACTCAACGTATGTCTGATGTTCTTTGTCAATGCCATAATTCAGGGGGATCAATTATTCTTCAGTCTTCCTTATTCATAGTTCAGTTTTTGCATGCATATGCAATGAATGAAAACACCATGGTTTGGCTAAGGTCACCTAAATCTTCAAGGTGACATGTTTGCTTTTCAATACTTTAAAGAAGTCTTTTGCAGTCAATTTATCCAGTGCTATGCATCTTTTGATTTCTTAACTGCTGCTTCTGTGGATGTTGATTGTGGATCTAAGTACAATGAAATCTTGGCAATTTTAACTTTTTCTAAATTTATTGTGATGTTGCTTATTAATGCAGTTGGAAGGATTTTTGTTTTCTTGATGCTGAGATGTAATCTGTACTGAAGGCTATATTCTTTGATCATCAATAAGTGCTTCAAATGCTTTTCACTTTGATGAAGCAAAGTTGTGTCATCTGTATAATGTAGGTTATTAATCAGTCTTCATTCTTGACACCTTGTTCTTCCTCACATAGTCCAGCTTCTCAGATTATTTACTTAGAAAACTGAACAGGTATGATGACACACACCTTTCTTGACATCAAACTACACAGTATCCCCTTATTCTGTTAGAATGACTACCTCTTGATTTGTGTACAGATTCCTCATGGGCACAACTAAGTGTTCTGGAATTCCCATTCTCCACAATGTTGGCCATAATTTGTTATGATTTGCACAGTTGAATGCCTTTACTTAGTCAGCAAAACACTGGAAATGTCTTTTTGATGTTCTCTGCTTTCAGCCAGGACCCATCTAACACCAGCAGTGAAATCTTTGGTTCCACAGTTTCTTCTCAATCCAGCTTGAATTTCTGTCAGTTCCCTGTCAATGTACTGCTGCAGCTGTTTTTGAATGATCTCAGCAAAATTTTACTTTGTGTCATATTAATTGTATCATTCAATCATTTCCACATTTGAGTGGAACATCTTTCCCAAGAATAGGTATAAATATGGAGTTCTTCTACTTGGTTGACCAGGTAACTGTCTTCCAAATTTCTTGGCATAAATCAGTAAGTATTTCCAGTTCTTCATCCTTTTGTTGAGACATTTCTGTTGATATTCTGCCCATTCCTGGAACCTTGTTTTTCACCAATGCCTTCAGTGTAGCTTTCTTTCTTCATGACCATAGATTCCTGATTACATTCTGCCTCTTGAAATGTTTGAACATCCACCAAATCTTTTTTGGTATAATGACTGTGTATATTCTTTCCATCTTCTTTTCATGCTTTCTGTATCATTTAATATTTTACCCACAGAATCTTTGAAAAATGACAAAATATGACATGTGGAAAAAGACTAAAAGCACATAAAAATTTGTTTAATGACCTTGCAGCATAACCAAACTGCCAACATTGGTAAAAAGAGTGACAGAAAATTTTAACTTTTGGTTAATTTGTCATTGTTACTGTGGTAGTAGTGGTGGTGGCAGTTGTTGCCTAACTTGTTTTTGTACAGACTGTCTTTGTGTGGAGTTCATTCAGTACCAGCGTTTTTACAATTTGTCTTTGCTATTCGCCAGGGCACACAAAAACCACTCGTTAAATCATTAAGTGATAGCAACTGTTACTAGAAGCCCTAGGGATTCAGTGGTTTAAATACTGGACTGTTAACCAAAAGGTCAGTGGTAAAAACCCACTAGTCACTCCATGGGTGAAAGACATGGCCATACACTTCTGTAAAGATTACAGACTTGGAATCTCTATGGGGTAGCTGTACGCTTCCCGACACATTCACTATGAGTTGACAGGGGCTTTGATTTTGGAATTACTATTATTATAATTATTTGTCATTATGTTGAATCTCTGAGGGAAGCAGTAAAGAAACATCATTTTAGAAATAAGGCAAAGGGTATTTAAAGGTCTTAAGTAATGTTAAGTAGAGTTAAAATGAGACTCCTACCAGCCCTGTTCCCATCCAGGTGGCTCCTTCCTTCACTGGAGTCCGCTCTGTCTTTGCATTCTGTCTGTCTAGTCACAGTCTGGAGCTGAGCTCTTTGGGAACGGAGAGCCTAGGGTCTCATTTCACCTGACTTTCTCAGACTCCTACTGCCAAACTGCAAAATTATCCAGGATGACTCAGCTGCTGGCTGCACTGCCAGTTGATAGAGTCACATGGCTAATCCCTCACAGGCAAGGAATGTCACCGTTTCTGCTGTAGTCACCTGTGTGCAGGCGTAGCAAGAAGGCCTCAAAGGTAAAATTGCAGTCACACTGATATAATTACTCAGCTGCTCTGTCCATGTGCTATACAGCAAACGACAGCGTGACACCAAAAAAACAGACCCAATGTGACATGGAAAAACAGGCATTGGCGGCAAATGTATCAGAGGAGGAGAAAGGCAGAGAGTGAGGTAGACCTTGAGTGTCATAGCCACGTGCAGTGTTTGTCAAAAAGCCCAGACTTTGGAGACGCCGTATGAGTAGTTAGTTATATTTAGGATATATTTTTGTTATAGTGTGTTTGTCTAAAGGACAGAAGTTGGCTTCTCTCTCTGAGCTCACAGGTGAAAACCTTGAGAACAAAGGTAAGCCACCTGTATTGAAAAGAGGGAAACATACTTCCCTTGATAAGACAAAGTACCCAAGGTCTAAAACAAGCTGCGTATGCAACAGTGAATTCAGCATCCCCTTTTTGTCATCCATTCATCTCTGTCCTCTTGCCTTTCTTGAGGCCTTTAGCCTAATGGTAAGCAATGGATCACTTACACACTCAAAACGGAAATATGTGCCTTTTTAGTATGGAAGTATAATGGTTCCATTTGACAAAAGAAATCCCAGTGATCTGTATTGTCTCTTAAATTGATACACCATATTGCAATGTTTGGGTTTGCTAGTAATTTCTTAACAGAAAATAGAAAGACAGTAGTAGTATTAGTAAATCAAACCAAGTATGTGATTAAATGCCACTTGACTATCAGGCATTCCTTTCAGTTCCACCAGCCTGACTCCATTGCAGCCTAGCCTGAGAAAGAAGTCATGTCATTTGCATGCTACAAGGTACATTATACAAATTGCACTAAATTATCCACCACTGCAAGAGAACTGGATGCTGGTACACAGCACTCGTATATTAAAGGCCAATAGCCAGTGTTTTTTTAATAGTGTTTTCTTTGTTGTCTTAGCAATATTTGGCTTTCCCTGAATCCAAACTAGCTTCCTTTTAGATTTTTGAGGGACTTTTCACCATGAAAATCAGCAATGACCTCTTTCTTATGAACTTTTATATCTTCTGCATCTTTTTCACCTCTATTGACATTTCTGTAGCACTTTACAGGTTTCTGGATTTTAAAGGTGGTTTCAGTTCTAAACTACGAATTTCATTCACTCTAAAACCAAATCAGCTGCAGCTGATTCCAGCTCATGGTGAACTGATTTATGAAGAATAAACTTGCACTCCATAGAAGTTCCATGGCTGGTAACTTTTTATAATTTCACCAGGTCTTTCTTCCAAGGCAACTCTAGCTGAGTTATAACCGCCAAACTTACATTTCCTTAACTATTGGTGCCACCCAGGAACTTTTTGAATCATTTCAGATCTTTTCTCTGCCCGTGTTTGCTACCTTATTTAGAGGGATTATCCCATTTTTTTGTGTTTGATTTTGACTACTTCTGCCAGCATGTGTCTGAGTTCCTCAACAGTATTTGGGTGACAGTGTGTCTGATACTGTGCTGTATGGAATAGCTCTCTATTAGTGATTTTATACCCACACACAGCCAAAAAAAAAAAGTCATCAATTTGGTTTTGATTCACTATGTATTATAGTACAGAGTAGAATTGCCCCATAGAGTTTTCAAGGAGCAGTTGGTGCATTCAAACTGTTGACCCTTTGGTTAGCAGTGGCAGCTCTGACCACTGTGACACCAGGGCTCTAATTAGTGACACAATTATATATTAAGTGTCAGAACTCTCATGAGTTATACAGGATGTACAGTAGGTTACTTAAAATTTGCTAACTTGCCATTTCTATCCATGGCAGAGGGCCTTCCAGGTCTCCACGAAGAATGTAAGGTCTCATTCAGAAACCTGGATTTAGGGAAGAAAAAGTCACCTACCTATATAGGGCAAAATATATTTATTTATTCATTTATCCACTGACTGTACTTACAGCTTTCAAATAGTACAAATGTGTATGTCACGGATTGAATTGTGTCTGCCCGTTAATGTATGTATCCATTTCACTGGGCTATGATTTCTAGTAGCGTATGTTTTTCTTCCACTTTGTGATTGTAATTTTGTATTAAAGGGGCTTAGGATAGGATTGTAACATCCTTACTAAGGTCACTTCCCTGATTTAATGTACAGGGGATTGCTCTGGGGTGTGGCTTGTACCATTTTTTTGTCTTACAAGAGGTAAAAGGAAAGGGAAGCAAACAGAGAATTGTGGGAACTCATACCACCAACAAAGCAGTGCCAGGAGGAGAGTATATCCTTTGGATGCAAATTTCCCTTGCAGAGAAGCTCCTTGACCAGAGGAAAATTGATGGTAAGGATCTTCTTCCAGAGCCAGCAGAGAGCAATAACCTTCCCCTGGAATTCATGCTGTGACTTTGAACTTGCAGTCTACCAGACCATGACAGAATGAATTTTTCGTTGTGAAAGCCATCCACATGTGCTGTTTCTGTTATAGCAGCACTAGATGATTAAGACAGTACATGAATGTACATAAGTGTTTTGAAATGATTTAATAATAATCATTGGTTTATGACACATTGCTATCTTTCATTTTTCCGGGACCTCTTTCAATGTAATATTTATCTTACTTGGCTATAAAGAAGATAATAAACACTTATGAACTCATCACGCAATTCGAGACAAATAATGTCAGTTTGTTTCTATTCTGTCTCTTTTCCCTTTTTCACTTCCCTGGTCAGTGGTTCTCATTACCCTGCATTTTGTATATCTTCATTTTTTTTTTTTTTAAACAATATACTGCTTAGTTTTAGTCATTTTTGGACTTCTTAGGAAGGGCACCATGTAGTTTTCCTAGCCATACCTTTTCATTCAAAGTTAATGTCACTAAGATTTATTCATGTAGGTGCATACAGTTGTATTTAATTTCATTTTGACTGCTGTATAATATTCTTTTGCCTAAATATGCCCCATTTTTTTTAATTGTTCTTTTGATAATGAGCATTTGAGATCTCAGGAATCTTTGAGAAAAATAATTTTAATGTTTACCTCCTATATGAATTAAATGTGATGCTGAAATAATTGTGAAGTTGTTGATGTTAGGTGCTGTGAAGTCAGTTCTGATTCATAGTGACCCTATCCACGCAGAATGAAACACTGCCCAGTCTTGCACCATGCCCACTACCATTTTTATGCTTAAGCCCATTGCTGCAGCCACTGTGTCAATCCATCTCCTTAAGGATCTTCCTCCTTTGGACTGACCCTCCACTCTGCCAAGCATGCTGTTCTTCTCCAGGGACTGATCCTTCCTGACAACATGTCCAAGTATGTAGGATGCCATCTCTCCAGCTTTGTTTCCAGGGAGAAATCTGGTTGTGCTTTTTCCAGAATGGATTTGTTTGTTCTTTGGCAGTCCATGGTACGTCGATATACTTCTCCAATATCACAATTCAAAGGCATCGATTCCTCTTCTGTCTTCCCTACTTGTTGTTCAGCTTTCCAAGCTGCATGGAAGGCACTGGTGAAAAACAAGGGTCCAGCAACTGATGGAATATAAATTGAGATGTTTCAACAAATGGATGCAGGGCTGGAGGTGCTCACTTGTCTATGCCAAGAAATTTGGAAGGCAGCTACCTGGCTGACTGGAAGAGATCCACATTATGCCTATTCCCAAGAAAGATGATTCATCTGAATGCAGAAATAACCAAGCAATGTCACTAATGTCCCATGCAAGTAAAATTTCGCTAAAGACCATTCAAAAATGACTGCAACATCATATTAACAGGGAAATGCTAGAAATTCAAGCTAGATTTGGAAGAGGACGTGGAACCAGGAATACCATTGCTGATGTCAGATGGTTCTTGGCTGAAACAGTAAACAGGAGAAAGATGTTCACCTGTGTTTCATTGACTATGCAAATACATCTCATCGTGTGGTTCATAATAAATTATTGATAACATTGTGGAGAGTGCAAATTCCAGAACACTTAGTTGTATTCATGAGGAATCTGTATATGGATCAAGAGGCAGTAGTGCAAATAGAACAATGGGACACTGTGTGGCTTAAGGTCAGGAAAGCTCTGCATCAGAATTCTATCCTTTCACCACACCACTTCAGTCAGTGTGCTGCACGAATAATCTCAGAAACTGGACTTTATGAAGAAGAATGAGGCATCAGCTTTGGAGAGAGACTCACTAACAACTTTCATTATGCAGATAGCACCACCTTACTTGCTGGAAGTGAAGACGACTTGAAACACTGATAAAGATCAAGGATCATAGCCTTCTGTATGGATTTCATCTCAACAACAACACATAAATAAATAAGAATAATCCTTATAATTCGACCAGTAGGCAACATCATGATAAATGGAGAAAGGACTGAGGTTGTCAAAGATTTCGTTTTATCTGGTTCCACAGTCAATGCCCATGGAAGCAACAATCAAGAAATCAAAAGATGCATTGCATTAGAAAAATCCGCTGCTGTGAAGGACCACTTTAAAGCACTGAGAAGTGAAGTTGTCACCTTGAAGATGAAGGTGTGCTTCACTCAAGCCATGGTAAACTGTGAAGTGGCAAATGATATTTTCTCTTACAAGTAGTCCCTGATTTACAACTTCCTACATTTTCAAGTTATGACAAATCACATGCATGTCCATCCAATTTTTTTTTTTTTTGGTACATCTTCTTGACAATAATATGTATAATATGAAATGTTACAGTGTATGATTTGCTACAGTTATCATTTTCAGGTGGTTTCATGGATGTTGAATTTTGTAATTTCTTCTGCTGTTTAAAACACCACCTTATAGCAGACTACGGACTGGTCCACAGTGAAGTTAGTGTCAACATCAGGAGTTACAGCAGATAGAAATTTGGGCAATTTTCAACTCTGATGATATATGACAAGAGAAAGGAAAGAACTTCCCAAAAGGTTTCACAGTGAAAGGACTACCTGAAGTTTCTTCCGAAGTCAATAGGCAGATCAGGGAGGCACTGAGACATCACCAGGAAACACATGAAGACAGAAAGGAAAGGACAATACAGGCAACACCCATGAATTTCCTAACTAGAAATGCCATTCCCATTTCCAGAGATGAGCTAGAACCATCCACATGTGGAGTTGTTACTACAGCTAAAGAATGCCAACATTGTCAAACTCTTCTTCAACTTTAGAACATTTTTATGATTTACACATTTTTGGCATATATTTATGTACATAATAAGTATATCTGTAAATTTGTATGTAATGTTTCCAACCCCAAAGACAAACATCAAATTTATAAAGATACTTATAATAAAAAGCAATGGTAATGAAGGCTATAAAGGAAAAAAATGCAGTATTCAACTTACGTTAGAACTGATTTAGAATAGAGTTATCAGAACAGAATCCTGTTGTAAATTGAGGCTACCTGTAAATACAACAATACCTTATATTTACAATGACATACCAACTTCGCCCTACTATCAGTCTAACTTCTTATGATGCATACATGCCACTTGGCTTTGTAACAGAAACAAAGGTGCACTAGATGGCCAGCAATTTTTATTACAATTTTTTAGAATAAATATGCTAACATATACACTATATATAATATGTATGTGATGTGTGCAACACAATGTAATAGACCCTATAAACACAGAAGTTAAACACATTACCACCATCTTGAGAGTTCCAAGTCTACAGACATGTAAATAGATAACAAAAAAATTGTAAATACTCACAAGGAAGTATGAACATTACAAAACCTAATGGAGGAAATGTTGACCTGAACATCAAGCTGTCAGAAATAGCTCCAGGAGAAGATGGAGATGATATTTGACACATCATAGTATGTGAATGAGAATCATTTTACGGCACTGACCAATGATGGAGGTGCAAATTTCCTGGGCCTCATTCTTAGGTGGTTTCAAAATACAGAGACCAGGTTTGTCCTTAAACATGGTCACTTCCCTCCGTTGTGTGCAGCCCTCTCTGCTGACAGTAAATAAGGGCTTTAGGCGCTGTGAGCTGGTTTTAGCTCCTGCGAGGCTGGATGAAAATAGACTTGATCCTCCTTTATTCTCCCTTAATCTATTGGTTACATGTTTATCACATTTGCGCTATTTCTGAACCCGACGCTGGACCAGACTCCCGATGAGCAAGGTCCACATGAGCTTACTTGTAGGTATTTACCAAGCTGTAGTGAACAATTTTGTCCACTTTTCACCATATCAAAGATGCAATGTTTCACCCAGCCCCTTGTTAAAAAATGACTGTTTGGGGCTCTCAGTCCAGATCTACTTAATCAAATCAGTAATCTGCATGACTGAAGTCTTCCAAGTGATTCCAAAGCATTGTAAACTTTGGGAATGTCATAAGGAATCTTTGTTGATTTAACCTGTGCTTAAGCATCAGTTTTTTTGCCAGGGCAGGGAATTGATCAAAGGATATTCTCCGACTTCATCTTAATTAAGGAGTTAGGGCAAGAATTAAGAGCGTAAAGGATGAGAGGGCTACACGTTGTAAATCAAATGCGGTAAGATACAAATGCATTTCACAGGTTGTAACGGCGAAAGTACTTACAGAAATGAAGAAATATGCCATTGTCGCTCACCCCCGATGTCTATACTTGGAAGCAGCATTGAAACCTGTGACTTTAGACCAACTAAAATGGATATAAGGTCCAGAAAACAAGTGTCTAGGCCCATTCTAAAGGAGCCCTGGTGGCAAAATAGATTAAGTGCTCTTCTGCTAAACAAAAGGTAAATGGTTCAAACCCACTGGCAGTTCTACAGGAGAAAAAAACTTGTACGTCTGCTCCCATAAAGATTATAGCCTAAGGGGCCCTATAGGACAGTTCTACTTTGTTCCATGGGCTCACTGAGGGGACATTGTTTGGATTTCAGAAAGGTTTACCACAAGCCATCTTCTCCTGTCATGCCCCTGGATTTCACAGTGGCTTTAGCATAAGCCGTCCACCCCCACCATAACCCAAAATCAGCCTACAGAAATATGACCACAAACAAAACTTTATGCCTGTCACCCCCACGCTCCTAAGCAAAGCTCTTCCCTTATCAAACCATGACCATAAACAAACCTTACCTGCTCCCTCTTCTGATCAGCACTTCTGCCTTATCAGACTGTAAATCTCCTTAACAGAATTTCTTGCTACCCTCCCTCCTCTTTTTAAAGTTCTTTTCTTATTAAATGATAAATCCCTTCAGCTCACACTACCTCATCAGAACTTTAGAACTATAACAAACTTGCCCAGCTGGCTGGGTATGGGCTTAGCCACCCCAGGCTCAGACCTCACTTTCTCTCTCTTTGAATAAACTTCCCAGGGCCCTCAGACTAGTGTGTCTCTGCCTCTGTTTCATGCCACTCTCTCCCCAGCAGTCACTGTAAGTGAAAAATCTACTCAGCAGCACACAGAAACTACAAGAGCATGCCCATTCTACCCAAAATGGGGTTCATCAATCAGAATCATTGGCACTGTAGGAACTTTAAGACCCTGAAGAATCTTGGGGCCTTTCTTAGTTTCTAGTCCTATTGTAATACAAACATAAGCAGGTAGCTTTAAACAACAGAAATGTATTTTCTCACAGTTCTAGAGGCTAAAAGTCCAAATTGGAGTCTCAGGAATGTTAATTCCTTCCTTTTCAACGACCCTGGGTATCACTTGGTTTCTTGAAGATTCTTGGCGTTTCATGCCTTATGAATAATTTTCCCATGATGTCTGTCTACATGTCTTACCATACACGTGTGTGTGTGTGGGTGGATAGGTGTGTGTGCATGCGTACAAGTGCACGCATCTTTGTATCTCTCCTGGTCTTCTTATAACTCAGAAGTGATCAGGTTTAGGACTTACCTTGCACTGGTAACAACTCAACTGATTGATTATATTACGTTATATTACAATATGGAATGTGATTAAATTATATTTTTTCATATTACACTCAGTGCTGCTGAGTTGGATCTGACTCATGGCGACCCTAGAGGCCAGAGTAGAATGCCCCCTAGAGTAGTCAAGGAGAGCCTGGTGGATTTGAACTGTCCCTTCATATAACACATCACATCACATTATATTTAGAAGGTACTGCCAGATGCTTCTTATAAGCAATGACAGTGAGATTTTGTCTCATTTACTTTGAACAGGTCAACAGGAAAGGCCAGTTGCTGCAGAAAGACATCATACTTGGTAATGAAGATGGCCAGTG
Source organism: Heterohyrax brucei (assembly GCA_028571685.1). Classification (NCBI taxonomy): domain Eukaryota; kingdom Metazoa; phylum Chordata; class Mammalia; order Hyracoidea; family Procaviidae; genus Heterohyrax; species Heterohyrax brucei. The sequence goes on along the minus strand of CM053143.1, from coordinate 172,425,227 downwards.
AAAAAGGAGACCCTTAATGAGCTGAACTGACACAACAGATTTAACAATGAAAAATTTTGGTTTCCTATACACTATGAATACGAACCAGCTCAGTGACATCTAACAACAACAATAACATTTGTAAGGTAATCTTCTCTACCTTAAACCACTAATTTAACTACATATCACCATGGATCAGAATCAACTCAACAGCAACTAATAGCAGCAAAAATAACTTGTGACAGCAATTAGACTACTGTTTGGCCAAACAACTGGGAACCATAACCTACCAAAGTTAATGCGTAAAATACAATCACAGAGTCCCACCCTGGACTTATTGGGATCACGACCCGCCCTGGAAAAGATCCTCAGGTTACCTTGCCCATAAAGTTTTGAAAAGCGCTAGTTTAGCCTCTTGTAAATAATGCATAGACTATTGTATCCCATATGCAGCAACTTCTTAATTTGAATGTATGAAAAAAAATAACTTCCAAAAGTTATTTAACTTTTAGGCACCAGCCATAAACATATATAGCAAGAGCAAACATTTGCTTAGTGCTTTCTGTGTAAATCACAGAGAGGTTAGTCTCTTGTTCAAGTTCATTCATCTAATAAGGACAGTAACTAGAATCTAGAACTCCATAGCTTAGCTCCAGATCCTGTACTCCAAAGGCTGTCTCCAAATTCTGAAAAGAGTAGGGTCATGACATTTAAAACTTGTGTAGTCTTTGTAAATACTCATGCCCAAATTTATAAAAAATGAAATTGATTCTGGACAGGGCAGTTGATTTCTGAAACCAGTTGAAACCCTTATTCCTTAAGAGTTCATGTGATAGCATTTCATTAGAGAAATACTTCTGGCCTCTTGCACCACCTCTGAGCTGCCTGATGACTGCATCTGGGATAATGAGAAGGCCACCATAGAGTTCAACTAATTCAGGGCCTTTTTGGGTTCTCTTTGCCTACATAAAATTTTTGATAGCTCCCTCATATGACCCTAAAGAAAAGGCCTGTTTTTGTTTTATAGGGTCCGTGGTTTTCTATCCCTTTCTAGTATGTGGAACCCAATTTCTCAATCCTAGAAAACTCACTGTTGCTGTGAGTCTGAAATATGTCTTCCAACTCACCCTTTATCACCAATAACCAAGATATTTTGGTCCATAAAGTCCTAGTCTACTGTTTTCAATGTCTCAATTTGTTCTGGAATAAAACAGAGAGAATGAGGAAAGCTATTATTTTCCTACATCAAAACCCATTAAGGTACATACACAACGGGGTGCAAGACTACTTTTTGAAAATTTCTATATCGAAAATACCCAATCATTGTAATGGGCCTTAAGTGAAAAATAATTGTTAGCATATAGCAAGAGACCTAGACTTCCGTGACATAGTACATGTTGTTGTCTGTAATTGTCTCCCTGGAAAAATCCTGCTCCCCCTTTAAGAGAAAATCATCTTCTGTTATGATACATTCCACCCTGTGTTCTCAATGAATCTTATTTATACTCATGTATAATACTCGTCCCCAAGCTGAGAGGCCTTGAAGATAGGGACCAAGTCTTTCTCTTCTTTGATAATATCTGAGCATAATGCTGGGGACAAAGTAGTCATACAATAAATGTTAATTCAATTAATAAATTACTGGGGCTTACCAGGTCTATATATTTTGGAAATAAGTATGTATCAGCTCAATCTTTGCATTCGAGGGAAAGAAAAGTTCAAGAAAGAACTAACTGCTGTACTTGGTGACATGGCCTACAACAAAATCAGTGTAAAATTGTGTGATTTGAGACTACTTGCGGAAATTAGAATGATCTAAAGTCCAGAAATCTGGAGAAGTATCAATCTGATACATTTAAGACCTTTGTCTTCATAAGTATACTGAGAGCAGACAGAATAGATGATCCCAGTAATAACAACTCAATCTAGTCTCGCAATGTGGTACAGTCTAAGTATTCAGTGAACTTGTTTTAATGGCCAGGTAATGGTGATTGTATTTGGCTTACAAGAGGTTCTGTAAGAAAGCCTGGGAAAAGGTTAGCTCCCATGAGCATTGTAAGTATTTTCTATGCAGCTCCCCTCCCCCATCTGGTCTGTCTTGAACTTAAACCATCAATGAAGAAAGGGTCAGTTAAGCAAAGCCGCATTTGAATTATCACAGATTTCAGATTGGAAGGGTCTGAATTAATGAGCTTTTTACTCTACTGTCTCCATTTCAGCTCTTCCCGATAAAGGTGCTATGGAAATCTGGAGGCAGTCCAGAAGACAGTAACTAAAATGATTAAAGGTTTGACTAATATTCCCTTGGAGGAAAAGCTAAAGGAATGAAGTTTATTTAGCCTAGAGAACAAAAGACAGAATAAGGAATTAATAATCATTCTCGAATATATGAAGAAGTGTGTGAGTGACAGAAAGCAGATCTTCTCATTTCTTTCTTTATAATGTATTTTTGTTGTTGAAAACATACACAGCAAAACATACACAAGTTCGGCATTTTCTACAAGTATAAGTCAGTGACACTGATTATATTCTTGGAGTGTGCCACCTCCTTTTCTGAGTTGTTCTTGCCACCGTTAATGTGAACTCAAATGCCTCCTCAATTTCCAATCTAGCCTTTCAAGCTGTGATTGTCAATTTGATCCTATATTTTGTTGTTGTTAGGTGCTGTCAAATCAGTTCCAAGTCATAGTGACCCTGCGAACAACAGAATGAAACGCTGCCTGGTACTGCACCACACACACCGTCGTTTTTATGCCTAAACCCATTTTTGCAGCCACTGTGTCAATCCATCTCCTTGACAATCTTTCTTTTCTTGCCAGCCATCTACTTTACCAAGCATGATATCCTTCTGATAATATGTCCAAAGTATTTAAAACACAGTCTTGCCATCTTTGCTTCCAAGGAGCACTCTGTTTGCACTTTTTCTAAAACAGACCTGTTTGTTCTTTTGACAGTCTGTGATATGTTCAATGTTCTTCTCCATCACCATAATTCAAAACAGTCAGTTCTTCTTCTGTCTTGCTTATTCAGTGTCCAGCTTCCACATACATATGATGCAACTGGATATGCACAGATTGAGTCAAGGGAAACCTTGTTCTTCATCGTGACATCTTTGCTTTTCAACACTTTAAAGTGGTCTTTTGCAATAGATTTTCCCAATGCAATGCATCTTTTGGCTTCCTGATGGTAGAACCAAATATAATTAAATCCTTGACAGACTCAATCCTTTCTCCATTTACCATGTTGTTGCATGCTGGTTCAGTTGTGAGGATTTTTATTTTCTTGATATTGAGGTGCAACCTATGCTGAAAGTTGTGGTCTTAGATCCCTGCTGGTATAGTGGTTAAGTGCTACAGCTGCCAATCAAAAGGTTAGCAGTTCAAAACTACAGAGTGCTTCTTGGAAACTCTATAGGGAAATTCTTCTCTGTCCAATCAGGTTGCTTTAAGGCAGAACCAACTTAACAGCAATGAGTTTGACAGCATATAGGCAGATGCTAAAAGAGCACAATTCTCAAAGCAGGCATTCTCTACTAATTAAGCTAAACTATTGTTTGATTGAAGAAAGACTTCAGGAAATATTTCAGTTTAAGAAGTAAGTTTTTGATATTGTCTCAGGGCAATAATTTTAGGGACTCACCCAGCCTCTGTGACTTGAGAAATTCTGGATTCCACAAGAATTTGAAATTCTGTTTTACATAGTCTTCCTTTTGATTAGGTTTCTTCTATAGAATCTTTGATCAAAATGTTCAGTAATAGTAGCTGGGCACCATCAAAGACGCCCTTGTCACTCAATAAGCCCAGAACAAAAGGAAAGCAATTTGAGACGCAAAACAGAAAACTAAGTATTAGCCTTTAGAAAGCCTTTCTTCTATACAGAATTTAAAATACAAGATACACAACACTAGATGGCTTTACAAGACATTTCCAATGGTGGTTTTATGAAATGCGTAAATATTTACCTTTCTTTGTGGGTTCATGAGAAGTCTTTTCTAGATGCAGGTAGATTAGACTAAATGGCCTCTTGCCATCCCTTTGAACCTTTCATTCCATTCAGTGAAAGGTCATCTGATTGAAGTGATTAGAAAGTTAATATTTGTACTCCTGGTTTAGTGAAGCCGTAAGGCAAGAGAGAACCTTTCAATTTCCAGTGGCCAGTTTGAATTTTGTCCTGTTGGCAGTGACTCAAAGTTATACCACACTGCCAGCACAACTGGGACAGACTGCCCTCTCCAAAGTAATAAGCCTTGTTGGCATCACACTGACAGCTTTCTATCTTGTCTTTGTAAAATGTTTCAGGGCTGCTGAATGACCAAACTGCAGCATCTTTTAGATTTACCTCAGGTACTAAAGCAGTGAAGCCTTTATAACCAAGCATGTGGGTGCCAGAGGAAACCAGGTCTGTCTCAGTTTTAACCTCTGAGGACTCCAGAGCCACTGAAACCAACACAATAGGATGAAACAGGAAGTCCTAGAACAGAGGAGCCCAGAGACAAATATGATGAACTTGAAGTCACCATACTGTCATCTGAAAGACAGAACAATCACAAGCCGGAGACCCTGAGGAGACTCAGTTGTTTTCACAGTAAACATAACTGTAAAAGAGCTTACTGAAAAATTAAAAAAAAAAAATACCCTACATCAAAAATCAAGGTGTCATATTTTTTGTTTTCCTTTTCTCTCAACTAAAACCAAAACTCCAAACTTTTTGCCATTGAGCTGACTCCACATAGCAATCCTATATGGCAGAGTGGTACTGTCCCATTGGGTTTCCAAGCCTGTAATTATTACAGAGACAGATAGGCATATCTTTCTTCTGAGGAGTCGCTAGTGGGTTTGAACTACTGACCTTTCAGTTAGCAGCCTTACAAATACACATTAATATATTGAGTACAATCCTTTAACCACTGCACTACTGGAGCTCCTTTCTCCAAAATCCACATTGAATTCCCCACCACACCTTGGACTTCTTCCTTCTGTAGCCTTTCTCACATAAAACTATCTTTTGCCTTCTCTCTCCTACTCTTTACCCTGTCAGCAGGTCTCAGCTGTATTCTTCAAGGAACCTACTCTCCAGTCTGCCTGCCTCTTTCAGCCTTCAAACCAACCTACATGCAAGAGCCGTACTCTCTAAATCACAAATCTAATCATATCAGCCACCTGCTTAAAGAGCCTCTAATCCATAAAGTTTAGACTTTGTTGAAGTAATGTAGAAAAAGGCTTTTGTAGTGTGACCGATGCCTACATTTTCAGTCATATTCTTGTCTCCTATCTAAGAGTAACCTAAGATCTCCAGTAAAAACCACAGTTGATGGTCCAGGGGCTTCAGGGTTCCCCTGGGAGCATTTCCCCTGGCTCCGATGCTGCCCCTGTCCATAAATCGTAATGAAGGTCATCTTTTCGGACAGCAATGGATTGGACTTGGCGATGTAGAGTGATCATATCTTGTGGGAATTTTATGGTTCTGTGCATCTATAGGATATCATCCTGCTGACCTCTTGCTGGACGAAGGGGAGTAGGTAGGAAGGAGGGGATAGGAGACAGTTGGGAGAATAGGACATGTATGGAGCAGAGAGGAGGGGTGTGCTGTCAGCAGGCAGGGAGAGCAGTGGGAGCTGCGTATAGGTGAGCATGCGAATTTACATGAGAATGTACATTTTCATTCAATCATAATAAAAATAAAAAAAATAAGTCACCTTTGGTTTGGTATGACTGAAAATCCCTGTTCCTTCAGTGAATCATGGTTATTATTCAAATCTATGAGGTCTGACAATAAAGTCTGTGAACTTAATTGTTCACTTCACTGCTGAGTATCATTACAGTCTCCTTCAAAGTACTCCTCTTGGGAAGCTATGCATCAATGCCAGTGCCTAGTCTACCCTTCAAAGCAATTTTGGAATTCCTTCTGGAATGGCCATTACATACAGCTGCCAGGTAATACCTTGCACATAAATCTTCCTAGTAAAATTCCTTTGCTGCCACACTAAAACTGCCGAGTGTTTTTTCAGTATCTAGAAGAAAAACAAAACCAAACCCACTGACATCAAATCAGTTACAACTCTTGTATTACCTATAAGTCAAGCCAAGTGCCGTCGAGTCAGATCCGACCATAGGAGACTGAATAAAACTGTCCCGTAGGGCTTCCAAGGAGCACCTGGAGGATTCCGCCAACTTTTCGGTTAGCAGCTGTAGTCGCCCTTAACTGCCACACAACCAGCGTTTTATTTGGTCTCTCAGCATGCTCCAATTTTAGAAGCAAATTTCAAGTTATTAGTCATGTCTGGACAAGGAACATCTTCTAGGCTACTATGCATTGTCTATCATTTTTCTAATATTCAGTTCTATCTCCATGGAGAGATGTGTTTAGGGCTTTCAGTACATAGAAGCTGGAAGTGTTTACATTGATCTGGTGACTATTCCATCCTTTTAGCCACTACTTATACTCCATTCTCAAAGCTACTGGTATTACATTCCATTGCAATCTTCTTCTACTTCTTCAAGTCAGAAGTTGTGCTAACAGTAAGGATGTTGATACTATTGCTAATAATATTGATTTATTGATTTTCAGTAGTCATTTCCTTATTCATGTATCTTAACGATTTTTTTAAATGATGAGTTCCATTTTTATTCAACATTGATTTTACTTTGGCTTTTGATATTAGGAGGATTCTTCTTAGTCTATTACCTATCATCAATTTTATCAAATATTTCCTCATTAAGCAAAAAGTTTTGATTTTTAGGGAGTCAGAATCACCAGTTTTTCACCATATTGCTTTGCTTTTCATTTCTTGTTTAAGAAGTCCTTCATCACTCTGAAAGCACATGGCCTTTTTTCTGTTTTTAATATAAGAGCTTTATATATTTATCTTTCATACTTAGAACCTTAAGCCTTCTAGACAATGGTCCACTGCTATTCATAAGGTTTTCCCTAGCTAATTCTTTTCAGAAGTAGATTGCCAAGTCCTTCTTCATAGTCTGTCTTAGTCTGGAAGCTGAGCTGAAACCTATCTACCATGTGTGACCCTGCTGGTACCTAAATACCAGTGGCATAGCTTCCAGCATCACAGCAACAAGCAAGTGTCCACTTACAAACAAGTGAAGGCTGCTCACTCTGCCTTTACTCCTTCAATTAGTAAGTAAAATTTTGCTCAAGATCATTTAAAAGTGTCTGCAACAATATATTGACAAGGAACTGTCAGAAATATTCAAACAGGATTCAGAGGAAGATGTGGAACCAGAAATATCATTGCTGATGTCAGATGGACCTTGTCTACTGTTTTCAGTCATATCATATGCATGAGAAAACTGGACAATGAACAAAGAAGATGGAAGAAGAATTGATGCCTTTGAATTGTGGTGCTGGAGAAGAATGTTGAATGTGCCATGACTGGTCAAAGGACAAAGAGATCTATTCTGGAAGAAGGACAACCAGAGTACTCCTTAGATGCAAAGATGGCAAGACTGCATCTTACACGCTTTGGACATGTTGTCAGGAAGGATCAGCCCCTGGGGAGGGACATCTTTCTTGGTAGAATGGAGGGTCAGTGGAGAAGAAGAAGACCCTTGATGAGATTGGTTGACATAGTGTCCCCAGCATCAGGCTTAAGCATAAAAAATGATGTCGACATGATGTAAGACCAGGCCATGTCTCATTCTCTTAGGAACAAGGTTGCTGTAAGTTGGAACTGACTCTGTGACACCTAACAACAACAACAATACGTCTAGAAGGCCTCCCTTTGTATGATTTAAATTTGAATCACTAGGAAGCAGAATCGACTCTACAGTAAAGGGTTAAGTTAGGGATGAAGCCTCTTTTGTTTTTCCCTATAAAACAAGTCAGTTTTCATTCCCCAATTGATCTGAATCAGTTACTATAAAAAGTGGGGGGGGGTTATTTCCTGTTTATTATTGTTTAGCCTATTTGTCTCTCCTTTTGTTAATATCATTTTTTTTCATTCTAAAAACATTTTTGTAACAGCTTTGTGATGTTCTTTACAGAGAAAAAGTTCTGTCTTGTTGCTCTTCTTTTTGAAAGCACTATAGATTTTTCATCTTTATTTTAAACTTGAAATAAAAGGTTCAGTTTTGAGAAAATACTCAATGAATGTTGGGAGCCATGGCCCACATACCTCCTGTAAGCCTTAGATCTCGCTGCCTGCACAATGGCGCCGTGCTGCAGGGCCACACCCTTGTTTACCCCGCTTGATGGCCTGCCCAGTGTAAGGCTTTGCCTGGAGACTAGGCAAGCCCCCCTGTGATTGGATATTGTTTGCCCTATCAGAATACAGCAGGTAACACTATTTAAGCCATGTGACCAGGAAATAAAGTAGAAGAAGGATCTTGAAACCGCGTGTGGTGGTCCGTGTGTCTGTTCTCTACCTGCTGGACGGGTGGGGTCTCGGACATCTGGTGGCCCGGACGGGGAGCCTGAGAGACCCCGGGAATACAGCGGTAAGGACCCCTGGGAGGGGCAATCAATCCGGCACGGCCGGGTGGTCTTTTGATAGAGCTCTTATCTAGCAGCCGTATAGAGCTGGAATCATCCGGGGACGCCCGGGGAAAGGAACTGGCATTGACCAGGGAAAGTAATTAATAATTGTATAAAATGGGTAATCACCCCTCTTCACAGCAGCTATTAATAGCCTGTAAATCCCTTTTCAAGCAGCGCGGGATCGGTATCAAGCAGGCCACCTTAGAGCATTTCCTTCTAGCGGTGGAGGAAGTGGCTCCATGGTTCCTGGTTTCTGGCCACCTCACTCTGTCTGCATGGAACAAGTTGGGAGAGGATTTGACTAGGGCAGATATGCAAGGTACCCTGCCCCCAGGAGTTATGGGAATTTGGGTCTTAATTTTGACTTGCTTGGAGGATGAGTCAAGCATTTTTGAGAGAGTCCTCACCCGGGGACAAGACGCCCTCGAGTGTGTTCAAGAGGAAGCTTCCCAAAAGGGTAGCGACAAGGGTAGTGTGTCTGGTGAGAGTGTGCAGGGGAGCGGCAGTGACTCAGAAGGGGAGGGAGAACTGGAGGAGAAAGAAGAAAGGAAGGAGGAAGAAGGGGAGGCAACAGTGACGCAGTTGACGCACAATGTTGGCCGGATGTGCGTCTGGCCCCCGCGACCGCCTTCCTCCCCCCGAGCCCGAGGGGCCCCAGGGAAGATTGGTACCGACACGATACCTCCCCCGTACAACCCTTCAGCGCCTCCCCTCTCGCAGAGGAGTCGTTTCCCGCAGATGTGGGAGAGCAGCCCTGCTGCCTTTCCTGTTTTTCAGGATCAACAGGGCAATCATTATCATGACCCTCTAGACTGGAAACTGGTGAAAGGCATAGCAGAAGCTGTTAGGACATACGGTACCAGATCCGCTTTTGTTGTGGCCTCTTTGGAAAGTCTATGGCGCTATGCTATGACCCCTTCCAACTGGCAACATCTTGCCCGAGCTTGTCTTTCATCAGGACAGTTCTTGGACTGGAAGTCTATGGCCCAAGACCTAGCAGTAGAGAAGGCAGCGGAAAATGCTAGGAATGGCAATCAGGTCTGGGATATGGAAATGCTAATGGGGTATGGCCGCTTTGCAAACAATCAGATTGGGTATCCACAGCAAGTCTATGAGCAGATCAACCAAATATGCACCAAAGCTTGGAAATGCCTCCCTAATCGGGGCGAGCCGGCAGGAAATCTCACTAAGGTTATACAGGGACCTAATGAACCTTTCTCAGATTTTGTGGCCTGCATGGTTGACTGTGCCACAAAGATCTTTGGGGATGCTAATCAAGCCATGCCCCTGGTCAAGCAGCTCGTCTATGAGCAATGTACTAAGGAGTGTAGGACGGTTATCACCCCCCACAAGAGAAAAGGTATCGAACAATGGATGCGAGTTTGCCGGGAGTTGGGCGGTTCCCTTACTAACTCTGGACTGGCCGCTGCGGTGGTCGCTGCTGTTCATGGACCCCAGGGGGTCCGTCAGGGTGGGGCCCCACGTCAAAATCACCATGAAGGCCAGCCCACCTGTTTTCAGTGCCGACAACCAGGCCATTTCAAACGTGAATGCCCTTATAAACAGAGCACAGGCTCAGCGGGGGCCTCTGCCCCTAATGCTGGTCCCGGGCTGTGCCCCCAGTGCCGAAAGGGCAGTCATTGGGCCTCCGACTGCTTCTCTTTGAAAACAGTGGAAGGAACCCCTCTGCCCACTCCAAACCTGGGAGCCCGTCCAAAAAACGGGTGCAGGGGCCCTCGCCACCAGGGCCCGCAAATATATGGGGCCCACAGTGTAACGCCAACACTCCAGTGGCCATCCTTCCAGCCTCCGGAACAGGGACAGCCACTGACCATGCCGAGCCGCGTAGAGCAACCTCAGGCAGCGCCGGATTGGACCTCCGCACCACCGCCAGACTCATATTAACACCCCAAATGGGGGTACAACCAATAGACTCAGACATGTCTGGCCCGTTACAGCCCGATACAGTTGGGCTTGTCCTGGGTCGTAGCTCTGCTACGCTAAAAGGAATTATAGTCTATCCTGGGGTAATAGACCCAGATTATACTGGGGTCATAAAAATTATGGTCTCATCCCCGAAAGGCATTCTTGCAATTTCACCCGGGGATAAGATTGCACAATTGTTGGTTCTGCCTAGTAAACATCAGCAGTTCCCCGCATCTGCCTGCGTACGAGGGACACAGGGTTTTGCGTCCAGCAGCCCCACCAGTGTCATGCTCTCTCTGGACCTGGACCGCCGACCTATGTATTCTCTTAAGGTTAATGGCAAGCAAATGATAGGCTTATTAGATACAGGAGGTGATAGAAGTGTTGTTAGCCTGCGAGACTGGCCCAAAAAATGGCCCACTCAACAGTCGCAGAGTCTTCTTCGAGGCCTGGGGTACACTGATTCCCCTAGTATCAGCTCCTCAGAACTGCAGTGGCATGATGAGGAGGGACATCGGGGCACTTTTCAGCCATATGTGCCAGACACCCCTGTGACTCTGTGGGGCAGAGATATTTTAGATGCCCTTGGGTTAAGACTTACTAATGAGCAATTGTATAGCCCGCAGTCGAGAGCCATTATGGCTGACATGGGATATATCCCCAGTTTTGGACTTGGATCTCAGTTGCAGGGGGAAAAAAAGCCCCTTCCAACCACCCAGAGACCCTAAAAACAGGGACTGGATTTTTCTTAGGGGCCATTGATACGCCCAGAATCAAATGGAAAACTGAGCAGCCTATCTGGGTGCCTCAGTGGCCCCTCCCAGAGCAGAAACTGCAGGCTGCTGAAGAGCTGGTACAGGAGCAGCTCATGCTTGGTCACCTGAAAGAGTCCATATCCCCTTGGAGAGGCAGCCCGCACTATAGTGCGCAATTGTGCCACCTGTGCTCCCTACCTCCCTTCCCACTCGGTGGGGGTGAACCCCCGAGGTATTTTACCCATGCAGGTGTGGCAAATGGATGTTACCCACTATGCTGAGTTTGGTAAACTTAAGTATGTCCATGTCTCCGTAGACACTTCCTCTGGCTTGATTTGTGCCTCAGCCTTAGCAGGCGAAACTGCCAAGCATGTCATCACCCACTGTCTTGCTGCCTGGGCTGCTTGGGGTATCCCCCAACTAATCAAGATGGACAATGGCCCTGCTTATACCTCCCAAACTTTTGCACACTTCCTACAACAAATAGGAACGCAGTGCACCCATGGCATCCCCTATAACCCTCAAGGCCAAGGCATTGTTGAACGAGCTCACTTAACATTAAAAACCATGCTTAATAAACAAAAAGGGGGAGTTGGGGAAGGCCGGACACCACAGAACCACCTTTCGCTCGCCCTATTTACACTCAATTTTCTGTCATTGGATGCTGAGGGCCGCTCTGCAGCCGATCGTCACATGGGTCCTCATGGAGGATCCACAGCCAAAGTCCTGTGGAGGGATGTAATCAGTGGGCTCTGGAAAGGACCGGATCCAGTTTTGGTATGGTCCCGAGGAGCTGTTTGTGTCTTTCCACAGAACGCACAGGACTCCATTTGGATCCCAGAGCATCTGGTCCGCCCCATCGCACATAAGCAAGATGAAGAGGAAATCCTTGATCCTCCTGCTGCTGGTGACGATCATAACATGGATGGGACAATCCCAGGATAAGTATAGATGGGGATTGTTGGATGTCCTGCCTCTTCCTATCCCTGTACATCATACCTCCCCTTTGTTGCCTCGCTTTTTCACCACCGATCATAGCCTACAACTCCCTGCCATTAAGCTAGATTCTGAAATTAGCCCGGAGTCCCGTCCTATCAACATCACTCTGCGAGGCCTCCTCTGCTTTACAGTATCCCACAATTTGTCAGACTTGGCACCTGATGACAACTCCTGTGTCACCTTGTATAATATTTCAGCAGGGTGGTTTGACACGCCAAGAAATAGCACCGCCAATGGCACCCTCTTGCAGGGTCGCATTCCCCTTATGATTTCAAAATATGGCACTAACCCGCCTTCACAGCCTCGCTGGGCCCCATATTGCAAAAGTACACGAGATTGGCCACAGTTATGGACAGGTTGTCAAAGTCATCGCCTACAGTGGGTGGTGAAACCCTACTTCACCTTTTCCCCAAACATTGGGACTATGGCGAATCAGACGTCTCCTGGGTGCAACTATACCTGGCAAAGCCCCACTCAGGTTTCACCCACCAACCCCTTTGACGTCTGGCTCCTCTGTGGTGTTAATAGCAGCTGTACAGATATTACCGCCATGTCTATGATCATGGGCGGGGTACTTAAGAATGCTAGTGTTCGCTGGAATGAGTCCGAGATTTTTGAAACCTCTGTGAATCAGTTTGAGTCTAATTCCAACTTAACTTTTTCCCCGACACCTGTATGCCTTCAGCCTCCGTTTATGTTTCTCCTTTTTAATAACTCCAAAGAAAGTTCGGTTGTTTGTACAAATTCTACTTGCTTTTATTCTCTCTGCTGGAATGCATCTATTTTCCCTACAGCTCTAGTGACCAGGTTGCCGCACTACGTCCCCTGGCCAGTGCAGTCACCATCCCCGGAGGTACTTTGGAGAAGTAAACGAGATTTTGGAATCACCGCCGCCATTGTAGCCGCTGTCACCACTTCAGTCGCGGCCGCTGCCACTGCTGCCGTGGCCCTCACGCAGACTATCTCCACCGCAGCCACTGTCAACGCTTTGGCCGAAGGGACGACTGCTGCTCTATCTGCCCAAGGCCGAATTGATGGACACGTGCTGGGTGCCATCCACATCTTGAACCAGCGCATAGATTTAGTACAAGAGCAGATTGACTCGTTAGTGCAGGTCATACAGCTAGGCTGTGAGTGGCGCTTTAGCAGTTTGTGTGTCACGTCTGTGCCTTTTCAGAATCATTCTCGAGCTGCATATCTTTCTCGCCAGTTATCAATGTACCTGAGGAACAACTGGACCGCTGAGATGGAGACTTTGATGACCCAACTGCGTGCGGAAATCACTCGAGTCAATTCCACCCGGGTAGATGTTAGCGTTGCTCAATCCCTCCTATTGTGGCTCTCCAACGCCATGACACTTGTGAAAAACTGGGCCGGGATGGGGGCCATGTTCGGGGTATGCCTTTTGGCCATCATACTGATTGTGTCTCATCTTAGAAGAATGCGTGCTCGACAGCAGGTGCAAAATACCATGTTAGTACAGGCAATTGCTGAGATCGGAGATCCCTCTTCTAGCCCAGGGGTCTGGCTACAAATGCTTGAAGGCAGTCAATGACGGGCAACCTTCTTTGGGGGTGTCATCAACCTAAGACAGGGACTCCGCCTTTCGCTGCGGACTCTCCCCATGACGGGTAAGAGACGCCTCAGCCAAGAATGACCTAAGCCAGGCGCTTCAAGCACACGCTTCATTTATTTAAATGTATAAGGGGGAAATGAAAAATTTCTTCAGGGTCATATTACAGCTATTAATGAAATCTGGAAATTATTGGCCTTACTAAAATAGTAGTTGAATTGTCAGAGAATATACTAAAATCCTTCTGTTTGCTAAACCTTCTTTTATGTTAATTAACAGCCAAGCCAAGGTAATTAATAGCTTTGAAATATTTTCTTTGTAAAGATATTTTATGTTTTTTTATCAGATAATTTCTTAGGTATTTTCTATAATTTTTTTATGTTTATTTGAATGGTAGATGCATTATTCTACATTTTAGATAGTTATTATTGGTAAAAAGAGTCCATAAATTAAATAGTCAACTACAGAAGTCTAATATTTTGTCCTAGGAGTGTGTTAGATTTTCTAGAGAGATGAGTATTTTAATGAAAATTTGTATCTGTTTTCCTTTAATCCTTACATATCTTATTTCTTCTTTTTTTCTCGTGGCATTACTGAGGAAATTCAGCAGTATATTAAACAACAGTGACTATAAAGGTATCATTGTCTTATTTCTAAACTTGAGGATGTAGCTCACATTTTTTCAATAAATATGAGTTACAAATTTTCATTATACAGCCTTTATGAAGTCACAGAAGTTTCATTTCCCAACTGAGTTTTCTAAGTATATACCAAAAATAGACATTAAAATTTAGTAAATTAATTTTCTGTGTCAATTAAAATACTTATATTTAATTGCTTTTTTATGTGGTGATTGATCAAACAAACCTATAAACAACAGAACTTTTGTATTGTACCTATCCAATTTGGAATTCAAGATTGTACCAGACTCATGAAAACTTGACTATCTTTTTCTCTCTTTTATTTTTTTTTTAATTTTCTGAAAAATCTTTTTTTTTTTTATTATGACTGAGTAAAAATGTACATTCCCATATAAATTTACATGCCCACCCTATATGCAGCTTCCACTGCTCTCCCTGCCTGGTGACAACACACTATTCCTCTCTGCTTCATACATGTTTCATCCTCCTAACAGTTTCCCTTCTCCTCCTCTCCACCCACTCTCCTTCCTCCAGCCACAGGTCAGCAGGATGATATAGAAAAACCTTTTAAAAAATAGGAATTATCTATGTATAAGAGAATTCACGTAAGAAAGTAGTTGAACCTGAGGGTTCTTTGGAAGAGAGATCTGATATTTCCATTTCAATTTCTCTAATAGTCATAGGTCTACTCTTTAGAACCCTATAGGATCAGTAGAAATCTCATGTAGAGTTTCCAAGACTGTCATCTTTATGGAAGTAGACTGTCACGTCTTTCCCCCACAGAGTAGCTGGTGGGTTTGAACGTCTAATAATCTGTTTAGTAGCTGAATGCTTAACCACTGTACCACCAGGCTTCCTCCTATCCCTGGCAACCACTAATCTGTTTTGTCTATGTCATTATAGTGAATGTTTTTTATTTTAATTCTTATTTTTAAACCCATATATCATTGGAATCACTTTGTTATTATTTGTTTTTTCTTTTTCTCTCCAATCATCTCTTCCATCTTTAATATTATGTATTATTGCTTCTGATATTACCTGTCTTAATCATGTAATTCAAAGCTTCTGTTTGTCCAGTCCTGTCTGTAGCTGCCACTGGGTTTTCCATAATGAGGGTCCAGCATTAGCTGTCTTCTACTAGTCAAAACTGCTTTCTTTCTCTCACTGTTCACCTTTTTAAAGTGCTTTTGCATATTTAAATTATTCTTTCTCTCATAAACGCTATCACCGTTTCCCCTGAGAACTGAACCTCAGGGGACAGAGGCATACTATCCTAATTTCCAGTCTTGTCAGAACTTGTTCTTTGATATAAAGAGTAGAAAGCAGCAAGGGGCTGCAAAGCGAAGGGTGAGTTCTCGCAGGATGCCTACTGACCAGTTCGGGTCTCTTCTAAGGATCTCTCAGCCGTCAGTTCTTCCTGGTTCTTGCCAGTATACTGACCATGTCTGAAGAAGATTGGAGACCTGGGGAGACTGACATAAAAATCAAGCAACAGGGAAATGAATTCTAACAACAAATAACATTTTGGCTGAGAAACCATTATCACCTTCCAGTGATCAATATTTTTATTTTATACCCTACAAAGGCAGTGATTGAAAGATTAAAAGAAAATATTATTTGCTCTCACCTAGACAGCCACCCTGGAGGGTTTCAGGAGGTACAAGGATTGATTCTTAACAACTGGAAGCCTTCAGAATTAGCTCTCTTCTTCCTTTTACTTGTTCTTCTCATACACGCACATACACAAACACACACATGCACAAATACCCACCTCTTTATTTCTCCCTGTATTCCACAATACTTAAAAACTGTTAACGCACAAACAGGTTGTCACTAACGATTCCGTATTTTCTTCTGCTTTATTTTCGGCCCCTAATTGTGAAGGGAAACTCATACGCGTGTATATTAGGACTGCAAATTCAGTTTGCAAACTCATCCGACAAAAAGTGCTACCTACGTACCTCACTGCTGAATATCACTACGGTCATATTTGAAGTACTCCCCTTGGGAAGCTATGCACTGATGCCAGTGCCTAGTCCATCCTTCAAAACAATTTTGAAACTCCTTGTCTGGAACAGCCATCAGAGCTGTCATTGTATTACCCTTGATTTCCTCAGTGTCATCACAAAGTCTTCCTTTCAATATTTCCTTTATCTTTTGATGAAGAGAAAAGTCACTTTTGATGAAGAGTTGTGAGGGTGTTCCCTTACAGCAATTTGTTTACTGGCTAAGAACTCCCTCACAGATGACTATACAATTAAGTTCTCAAACTGCCATCATGCCATCACGCCACCACGAGCAGTGGCCATTCCAGAAAGAATTCCAAAATTTCTTTGATGGGTGGAATAGGCAATGACATTGGTATCCCAAGGGGGATACTTCGAAGGTGACCATAGTCATATTCAGCAATGAGACATGTAGCACATTGAACAATTAAGTTCATGGACTTAATTGTCATGCTTCATGTGTAAAACACTGGTGACATAGTGGTTAGGTTCCACAGCTGCTAATCAAAAGGTCAGCAGTTTGAATCCACCAGACACTGCTTGGAAACTCTATGGGATAGTTCCACCCTGCCCTACGGGGTCGCTATGAGTCAGAATTGACTCAATGGCAACAGGTGTATATACGAGGTCTGACCGTTATGTTTGTGAACCGGCCACCATGTGCTTACTTTGACAGCACTATACAGACAATTCGATGAGATTTCGTAACCTGGGTGTGTTAGTGTCTCACAGCTGTGTTCACGTTGCCATGTGGTGGTGTCTTGCCGAGTGCTTTCATTATTGCTGTTGTGTGTTTTAGTGTGCATCACAAGAATGTTGCAGCTTGATCTAGAGCAATGAACAAATGTTAAATTTCTTGTTAAACTTGGCAAGAGTGGTTGTGAAATCAGGTGCATGTTAGTCCAAGTTTATGGGGATAATGCTGTGAAGAAAAGGGCCGTGTACAGACGGATTAAACATTTTTCTGACAGTAGAGAAAGCATCACCGATGAAGAGAGGTCAGGGTGGCCAGTGACTAGTAGGAATGACGAAAATATTGCAAAATTTGGTACTAACTGGACAGTTACCAAAGTTTACTGCTTAGAAATGCTGAAAATTTTGCATGAAAAAGACAAAAATGATCTGAAGTTTTCACCAAAAACTCCTGGCTGCTACATCAGAACAATGCCCCAACTCACAGGACACTGTCTAGGAGGGCGTTTCTAGCCAGTGAACCAATGACTATACTAGAACACCCTCCCTACTCACCTGATTTGGCTCCCAGTGACTTTTTCCTTTACCCAAAGACTAACTCAGCAGTAACTTTTTTATGTCAGTACAAAACCCCAAACCAAATATACTGCCATTAAGTCAATTGTGACTCATAGTGACCCTATGGGATGGAAGAGAACTATCCTATAGTTTCCAAAGAGCACCTGTAGTTCAAACTACTGACTTTTTTGGTTAGCAGCTGTAACACTTACACATACGCAATAAAAAAAATTGTATATTATTATTACATGACTCATAATGTAATAAAATCTAGGGGTATCTCTTTTCCTTCTGATGAATTTTCTGGGTGTCTTTTTAGCATTCACACATGAATTTTTTTTTTTAAAGGATCGTTTCTTGGTAACTTGCAACAGTTGAAATTAAAAGTGGAGAATCCAGTTTCATCTCTTCAAAGTCCAGTGCAAGTTTTCCTACTTCCTTTGGGAACTGAGGAAAGGAGGATATTTTGGTGGCGGTGTTAGTGCCCTACTACCTGGGCCAGAGTTATGGCAGCGACATGTGCTGCCTGATCCTCTGCCATCCTCATGATCAGCTGTGAATTGGACTATGGTAATCTGCGAGGTTTGTATTGGTTGATTTTTGGAAGTGAATAAGTAGGTCTTTCTTCCTAGGTTGCCCTAGTCTGGAAATTCCACTGAAACATGTTCGGCACTGTAGCAACACACAAGCCGAATACGACAGGCAGGTGGTGACTATGTTCTCTGAGCATCGGTTAAGAGCTGAATAGGGTCTCTGACTTGGAAGACAATGATTTTACCCCTGTAGAACCGTCATCTGTGCACTCCAAGTTATCAGGTGGCTCTTGCATGGCTTTTACGAGCTACACCTATATGATAATCTTTTATTCAGACACTGGAGGGACAGCAGAAAAGGTATAAAAGCTAAGCTGTGTATGAAACTGAGGGACAATTCCTACACTGTTTTAGACTAGCATTTTTTGGTTTTTGTACAGACCAGATACCTTATGCATTATTCCATTTTATCTTTCCAACATGATTATTGTTCGTCTTGGGTGCCGTCAAGCAATTTTCACCTTATAGCAACTTAATGTGACAGAGTAGAGCTGCCTCATAGGGTTGTCTAGACTGTAATTTTTATAGGGAACCTTAGTGGAGCAGTAGTCAAGAAGCACAGCTGTTAACCAAAAGTTAGTAGTTCAAATCCATTAGCTGCTCCTTGTAAAACCCTATGGGGCAGTTCTACTCTATCCTATAGGATCTCTACTGAATGGCAACGAGTTTGTGTTTTGAGGTTTTGTTAGTCTGTATGGGAGCAGATCACCAGATCTTACTGTCTTGGAGTGACTTGGTTGGTTGGAAACACCAGTCTTTCTGTTAACAGCCCAGCACTTAACTCTTATGCCACCAAGGCTATTTGATGTAGGTAATTATGATATTATTATAAAAGATGAAACTGAGTCCACTGAGATTAAACAGCATCCCTATTTCATAAGTAATAACTGGAGAACTGAATTTCCCCAGAAACATATTTGACTCTGAAGTTTGTACAATTCCACTAAATCACAGGATAAGAGCTAATTCCTGTCCTAAGGCAGGGATTGTTTATCAACATTTGCCCTTGATTAACTACAAAGCCAATAAAATGTTAACCATGATGTTTTCTTTCTCTAATATTCCCTTTTTAAGCCTTCTCTTTCCCTTACAGCCTCCAGTCTCCAGCCATCAAGGCATTCAGTGTTCTTTGCTTGTCAAAGTTTCCTACCAGAGTGCCTTCTCTGATAAACTAATACACAGCAAAAATAACACACCTGTTGCTGTTGAGTAGACACACAGTACACCTATAGGAAACAGTAGAACTGCCCCATAGAGTTTCTAAGGAGCACCTGGTAGATCCCAACTGCCAACCTTTTAGTCAGAGGCTATAGCATGTAACCAGCCGATATCCTACGAGGGTTTCCAAATTCTCATTTAAGCTTTAGCAAAGAAATCTTTTGGTGTTGCACAGAAAATCATTCTGTTGGTGGGGGTGGTGATGTCAACTCAATTGTAGCTCATGGTGACCCAATGTGTGCATAAGAAGAACTGTGCTTCATAGGCTTTTTTAGGCTGTGACATTTTGGAAGTAGCCATCTTTGGAGGTACCTCCAGGTATGTTCACACCACAACCTTTTAGTTGCTAGTCAAGCACTTAACCATTTGTTTCACCCAGAGACTTCAAAGGATGTATTTTTTTTCTTTAGTCTTTGCTATTGCTTAATGCAAAGAAATGACTAGCTATAGAGTTTCAGTCACTTGAGCGCAAGCACAGAAGAGGTAAACGCTAAATTTCCTATCTTCAAAATGAAATGAAATCTAGCCAGTTACTAAGGAGCAGAGCGGCACAAGAAGGCCTAATACTTGAGAACACATGGAAAGCAAGTCAGATGATCTTTTAAAAAAAGATTACCATGAGACAATAAAGATAGGAATAAAGAAATCTCAAAAGTTTGGTGTGTGGATGTTTATCTTGCTAAATACTGTCAGTAATTTTTTTGTAGTTACTTACTGAGCTGGCTAACGTTTAATTTGAGTAACCTTGTGCAAAGACCTGTTTAAGTGGCACTATCAAACAACAGCAGCAAGAGGAGAGATAAGAAGAAACCATAAAAAGATTATTAAAGAAATGCTAGGGGTGGAATTTATCTCTCTGAACAAATCAGGGTGTGCTGAGCTTAATCGAAAAATCCTATAATGGGTGGACAGATAGGAAACCATTCTTTGGGGAACTTAATGGCATGTGCATGGTTTTACTCAGATTTGGTGGCAGAAGAGCAGAGACGGGAGGCTGTGACTTTCAGATTATTATTTTTATAATGTGTATGTATATTTTTATAAGGTAGAGGGCCAGTGAAAACAGAAGAAAACCTTCAGTGAGATGGATTGACGCAGTAGCTGCAACAATGGGCTCAGATGTAACAATGATTGTGGGAGTGGCACGTGACAGGGCAGTTTTTGTTCTATTGTACACAGGGTCACTATGAGTCAGAAAAGACTCAACAGCACCTAACAACAACAAAAGTGTGTGTCTTAGAACCCTGACAATCTGTAGGCTTAAAAAAAATTACACAAAGAAAAGAAGCAGAGGATAAAAGCAGAGGTTAAGGAAGGGGATTGCGTACGCCTTGTCTGACTTTCTAGCTATAATTTAGCTATGTACCTTTACATTTTAGTACACCTAAGCCATTAAACCCATTGTGTTCAAGTCAATTCTGACCCATATAGCAACCCTGCAGGACAGATTAGAAGTGCCCTATAAGGTTTCCAAGGAGCACCTGGTAGGTTCAAACTGCCAGACTTGACTAGCAGCCATAGCTCTTAACCACTGTCCCACCAGGGTTTCCATATGTCTAGCAACAGCCCTAGAATAAACTTTGCCTTGCTAAGCGCATGCTACATTGGAGTTGTTTTACTAAGCAACAAAAGTGCAAAAAAGAAGACAGAAAATAGAGAAAAAGAATATTAAATGGGTGCTGAGTTTGTCTTCAGGTGTTTCCATTTTTTGGCTAGTCTGGGCTCAGCCACTAGATGCTGAATTTAAATGTAGTAAAATTTCCAACATGTGTTCCTTGCTCTTTATTACAGAAGTGAATTAATCATGTGCATGTATTGATTTTTTATTTGTGTAGATGTTGAAACAAAGGGGTTGGAATAAACAATCCAAGGTTCTATTCTACCAATCAACTTGTATTTATTAAAGACTTACTAAGTAGTTTCCTCTGCGAGACGATGAAAGAAGAATTTTCAGAGCTAAGGTCCCTTGGGTGCTTACCAAAGAGGCAGACTGACAAGACACACACAAAACATTCAGAATGGAGGTAGAAGATGCGTTAGCTTTTGACTAGGTGCCCCTAGCCTTCTCTGTTATCATTAGAAAATCACAAACCTTTTCCATAGATATAAAGGGTTAGGTCATTGGTTTGAACAATTACTTTTAAATTTCTGAAAGTTGTTGTGTGCAGACTCCACTTTAGACAAACTAATCAGAACCACTCTGGGTGAACCTTGGAATTTATCATAAACTAGTAAGTTCCTGGTCTCCCTGCCTTCTATTGGTAAGATAATAATTGGATTGTCTTTTATTTGATTTCTGTATTGTTGTACTACCCTACAACCATTGAGCTACAGCCACTACTGTCTCTGTAATTCAGTCACCATGGAGACCACTATGTGTCACAGCAGAATTGTGCTCCATGGGGTTTGCAATGACTCATTTTTCAGAAGTGTATTGACTGGATCTGTTGAAAGACAGCCATAACCCAGAAGCAAACAGATGGAGCAGTTTGATGGCTAAAGCTCTTAATGATTTCTAGGAGCCATGATCCTGAGGAGAGAATTTGTTTGTTTGTTTGCTAGTTGGGAATATTTGTATATTTGTTATGGTGTTGTTTGTTGTTGTTTTTGCTATTGTTGTTGTTGTTGCTATTAAATATCAAGACTCAAACTGCTGTCACATGTGTACAAATAGTTCTTAAAGTTGAATGTGCATCAGTATGGCATGAAGAGCACGTTAGAACAAATTGCTGAGCCCCATTGAGATAACTATTTTTAGGGGCCATCACGACAATTTCAACCAATAGTGGCTCTGTGTGATGAAACACAACTGCCCCATATGGTTTTGTGGGATGTAATCTTTTGGGGAGCAGGTTTCTAAATCTTTTCTTCTGTGTAGCTACTGAGTAGGATTGAACCCTCAACCTTTTCTTTAGCAGTCAATAGCTTAAGTATTGATCCATCAGGGTTCCCTAGGTCTGGGATGAGACCTGAGAATTTGCATATCTAACAAGCTATCTGAAACCCTGGAGATGTAGTGATTAAGTGCTGTCGGCTAACTGAAAGATCAGCAGATTGAATTCACCAGGTGCTCTTTGGAAACTCTATGGAGCCGATTTACTCTGTCCTATAGGGTCACTATGATTCAGAATCAACTCGACAGCAGTGGAGTGGATTAACAAACTATTAGCTGATACTAACAATGTCTTGGGGTAAAGAAGAGTGTTGGAAGATAAGTGTCATTTCGAGAATCAAAAAGAGATAAAAGTTGAGGTAGCTGGTAAAAGAAAGAACTAAGGAGTATATAATGAAAGAAGCCATGCCAGCTAGAATACTGTGTTAGTATAGAAATCCTGCAAAAGAGGCAGCTGACTTAGGAACTTTCCAAAGGGAGATTAAATTTAAAAAAAAAAAATTAGAATATTACAGCTTTATTAGCTCATTTAATTTTTATATACTTGGCCACTTTTTCTAAAACATATAATTCTGGGATTGTTGGATGATTAGATTTTGGGAGAGGAAGATAAGCAATTAAAAAAAATCAAACAGAGTGGATAAATAAATATCATGTGCAAAGAAATGATAAAGGGAAACTCAGTACATCTGGGAATTGAACCATGGACGATGTCTGCTACAATGATTCTTCCCTTGCCAGCTTCTGGCCTTTCCTGCTAGCTAGTCTCTGTCAAGACCATACCATTCTGTTCAAGATGTTTAAAATGCTTGGAAAGTCCTAAGCTGCTCTAGGAGCCCCAGGTGGGGCAAATGGTTAACATATTTGGCCTCTAACTAAGAGACTGGTGACTGGAATCCACTTACAGTTTCTTTGAAGAAAAGGCCTGGTGATTTTCTTTGGGAAAATCAGCCACTGGAAAACTCTATGGAGCATAGTTCTACTCCGATACACATGTGGTTGCCAAGAGTCAGAATCAATTCAAAGGAAACTGTATCTACTAGAAGCTTCTCTAAGGGATGCCTTTATTTAAGCAAATATACCCACCTTCCCATCTCTGTTTGATTATTTGGAGGAAAACCCTGGTGGTGTAGTGGTTGAGAATTAAGGCTGCTAACCTAAGGATCAGCAGTTCAGTTCCACCAGACACTCCTTGGAATCTCACGAGACAGTTCTACTTTGTCCTGTAAGGTTACTATGAGCTGGAACTGACTCGGTGGCAGTGGGTTTGGATTTGGTACTGGTTTGGAGGAAGAAGTAATAAAATCCATCTGGGCTGAATCCAAGCCCTGATTCAGTCACAAAGAGCTGTAACAGATCCATGCCCTTCCAAAGACCAGATGTGGATTTGTGCTGGATTTGTGCTTTATTTATTTAAAGGAGAGGTCATAATGCTGAATTTTTTTAGGACAATGGAAGTCTGTTGTCAAGAGGAATCTCTGTTTGCAACTCTAAAAGCAGAAAACGGCCAGTAATACCCAGATGGCAACTCTCCAGCTTAAAAAATCAAGTCCTTTCCCTGAAAGTACCGCAGTGCACAGAAAGTAACATCAGGCAGCCTGGACTCAAAAGAGCAGAATGGATATTTTACTGAAAAAGTATTTTATTTTCTTTCTCTGTACTATAGTTCAGTTTTTCCCTGAAGCCCATTCCAAGCTGAGAATGGAGGAGGAATCACCCAAGAGATCAATGCAAACATCACCCCATGCAGAACAGCCCTTCTCACTGAGCTTGCTGCCTGTATAGCAATTTTATGTCATTTCTAGTCATAGTAGAAGGATAATTAAATATTTTTGCTTTAAAAAGCCCCTACTGGCATTTAGGCTGAATTTAAGCATTCAAATTAACACTTGTGTAGTAAAGAAATGAAAGATTATGGGCTCTGGCATGAAACAGACACGTATTTGAATCCAGGGTCACCACTCTTGTGTAACTGGCTATGCTTCTTTGAGACTCATAATTTCATCTGTAAAATAAGATTGACTACATCTTTACCTCCATGAATTATTGTGAAGAATGGATCAAATACTTGTAAAGCATTTAACACAGTGCTTGGCACATAGTTATTAGTAAAATAAACGTTTACTGTTACAGAAAAACACATTGCTGTGGAGTCGGTTCCAGTTCATTTGACCTCATGAGACAGAGGTGCTTCATAGAATTTCCAAGAAAAGGAGTGACTAATGGGCCTTTTGATTAATAGTTGTAGTTCTTAACCACTGTGCTACCATGGCTCTGGTGGTACCGTGGGTAAGGTTTCTCGTTGCACAATGGTAAACAGCCCTGCTGCTTACCAAAAGGTTGACAGTTAGAATCTACCGGCTGCTCATTGGAAACACCATGGGACAGTTCTACTGTGTCGTATAGGACCATTTTAAGTCTTAATTGACTCCACAGCAATGCTTTCTTCTTTTCCTTTATTTTTTTCTAAAAAAAATAGCAATATCTTTTAGAAAAGAACAGCAAGTAATATTGAAAACTAAAAGGGCTGATAAAATACATGTATATGTCTAAAACATAATAATTAGATTTCTGTTAGCTAGATTTCTGGTAACATAGTAGTAAAGAACTGTCACTGATAACCAAAAGATCAGCAGTTTGACTCCATCAGGCACTCCTTGGAATGAGTATGAATTGACTCGACAGCAACTGTGTCTTATTTATGCAATCACCCTACAGTAGAGGGAAGGATTCAGTCTGACAATGAACGCTGTATTATTTACAAACTGCAGTGCTTGAAGGAACTTTAAAATCAAGTACTCCTCATTTTCAGGTGGTCAAACCAATGCACCAAAGGTGCTCTAATGTGTCTAAGATCAATTAGCCACCAGCCAGAGCCAGAACTACAGCATAGTTCTTGGATTATTCTACCAAAATCGATTAGAATTTACTCCAGATTTGCTGAAGGAGTGGTTCACATGTATTTTTGACCAGCAACCAGTTGCTATCAAGTCAATTTTGACTCTAAGTGTCCCCCAAAACCAAACCAAACCAAACCAAATTCACTGTTGTCGAGTCAACGTTGACTCATAGTGACTTGATAGGACAGAGCAGAACTGTTCTGTAGGGTTTCCAAGGAGCACCTTGTGGATTCAGACTGCCTACCGCTTGGTTAACAGCTGTAGCACATGACCACTATGCCACTAGGGTTTCCTCATATGTGATAAAGTAGAACTGGGCACCAGAGGGCTCTCAATTAGTAATTTTTTGGAAGCAGATATCCTGGCCTTTTTTTTGTGGTACTTGTAGGTGTAGCTTATCTTCCACCCTCTCTATTAGTATCTGAACATTTTTAACTGTTTGTACCACTCAGCCACCCCATTCACTTGTTGATGAATTTACATTTTAAAACTAATTTGGGAGAGGAAATTCCATGTAACATGTTAAGATTTAGTTTGATACATCTTTCCTTTCTGTCAAAAACTTGTGTCTTGATGCCTGAACACATCCTAGAATTATGGAAGCAGAGGAGGAGCAGGTTTGTAAAGCAAACCGACCTTAGTCATATTATTAAAGGACACTTGCTTTAGAATGGAATTCTGGAGTGTTTAATTATCAACATGTGCCTTTCCATCCCCAGCCTATTAAATCATCTGACCTGGTAATAATAGCTTGTTTAGCCATCAGGAGAAGATGGATGAGTTTTAGTTCCCATTTTCAAATCCAAAAGATCTGTCCTGTTTCTGAATTATCTGCAGATGAAGATTAGTCTCTGAGGCATCTGTAGGTTGTGCAAAGGACACTGGAGTCTTGCCCAGCACATTTATCCTCCCCAATGCATGCTCCCCTCCCTTCTCTGGTTGCCTCTGAACAGAGACCCAAAGAGCCAAGCTTCAAAGATGAGGAAGGGAACATAATCAATTAAACACTCTTTAGCATTTGCAAACTGAATCCAATGTCTTCCTATTTTTAAAAAGATTATGCATTTAGCTCTTAGGAGATTTTTGGAAACCATGGTTGCATAGTGGTTAAGAATGACAGTTGCTAACCAAAAAGTCAGCAGTTGGAATCCGTAAAGGTGCTCCTTGGAAACATTTTGGGCAGCTCAACTGTGTTCTACAGGGTTGTTACAAGTTAAAATTGACTCAATCACAACAAGTAGGTGGTGGTCGGTAAGTAAGGATGTTTTACATGTAGTGTAACTACCTTTGGAAACCCTGGTAGCATGGTGGTACAGCTACAGCCGCTAACCAAAAGCCTGGCAGTTCAAATCCACCAGGTGCTGTGCTCTGTCCTACAGGGTTTCTTTGAGTCACAATCGACTTGACAGCAGTAGTTCTTCTTCTTCTTCTTTTGTTTTAAATAACTGCTTTCACAAAGCCAGCTGACTTTAGTTTTTTGGTTTTTAATCCATATTCAGTTTTCTGGTTAACATTGTAAACTATTCCAAAACCTAGTGACTTAAAACAACAATTTTTTAGACTATGATTTCATGAACAAGCAATTTGGAAGGGCTCAGCTAGATGTCTCATCTGTGATTTGTGAGATATTAGGTGGATGACCTGACTGGTGCTAGAAGAGTTACCTTTAAAATGGCTCATTCACTTGGCTAGCAAGTTGTCGAAGCTGAGAGCTTAGCCTGAGATGCTGGTTTTCATACACGAGGGCCTATCCACAGGCTACTTGGGTTTCTTTACCACACAGAAGCTAAATTCTAGGAGTGAGGGCTTTTATGGTTCAGTGAAAGCTGCAAGACTTCTTATGATCTAGCCTCTAAAGTCCCAGAAGGCCCCATTAGCTGCAAATCACTATATCCAGTGTAATTTGTGTAATTTCAAGGGGAGCAAAATATACTCCCTCTTTCAATGAAAGATTAAGAAAAGCTTTGGAGACAACCTTATCATATCATGGAAATGTTTATTATTAGATATTAACTACCCCCTTATCCCTTAAATTAACCTGATGTTTCTTGGAAACTTAATTTTTTTTTGTAATTTATTCATAAAATCTGCATCAACTCATGACATTTAATAAATATTTGGTGATGTCTTGAAACAAAGGTTTCCCTTAAAACAATGTAATCAATCAATCAACCAATCAACTTGTATTCGCTTTTCTGAAGATTATTCCTTTCCCAGCCTGTTCTGTTGCTTATAAAACTCCAATTGGCATTCTGTATTCAGAATAATTAATCTAGTCAGCAACAAATAGTGCAAGTTCCAACAGAACATTCGCTGTGAGAGATAGCAAGGCAGACAATGGAAGAAACAATTGCAAAACACTTTCCCATTTAAAAAAGGATGTTAGCAATGGCAGAGCTTTTGAGATATTCAGGTGGTTTTCATGCTACCCTTCCTCTTCTGTGCCCCCAAGGAATAGGGGTATTTAAAAAAGGCACTTTTGCAGATCTTATCACTAGACCCCAAAGTAGAAATTAACTAGCGCTAAAATTCTCTTTCATTGAGTCCCTTTTCATTTGCACACATTTGCATATGAATACCCAACTAATTGTTTTGAAGTAACAATTAAGAGAACAATAGAAGAAAGAAAAGAGACTTGAGGCTGCAACAGACACCTGGGATACTGTATTTAAAAAGCTTTTTATGTACTGTATTTGAATGTTTAAAAAAATAAATAAAGGCACTGAAACGTCTACACAAAATACTACCAAAAGATTTCCAGAGAGAGAAGCTTCCTGACCCACAGACATATTTCAGAGCACTGATTCTTGCCAGCGAAGATCTCTAGTACCAAGACCCCACAATATGTTTAGAAACTAAGGTCATAGAAAATACTACAAAGCAAGTCTTCCTCATCACTCCAATATCATAGATTTGCACTGGCTCCTATTCAAACTGAGTCGGTAGTCTTTTAATTCCTTAAAATGAGACTGTATACACTACAATGGCTATGAGGTGTATAAACTCGATGGCAATGGGTTTCTTTGTTTTTTATATCATCACAGTTAGAATGGATTTGTGGGCAATGAGATTGGCGTGTGTGTGTGTGTGTGTGTGTGTGTGTCTTTGTGTGTGTGTGTGTTATACTACAAGTGGAAGAAACTGCTAGTGGCCTACTTTTTCTCTTTGTGGTCCAAGGCAATTCAGCTCTGCTCAAATTGCCATACTCCACTCAACAGAATAAATGCCCTACATTCAGTCCTTCCTGTTCTTCCTAGACAACAGTTTAGCAAATACCTGTGCTATCTTGAGCATGATTTCTGGGATTCCCTTGTGTAATAGATTTTTTCTACATCATTTATTCCTTCCTTTAGTAATAGCAGTCTAATTTTTTGTTATAAAATTTCTTCCCATATTCTCAGTCTCTAAGAATAGAGCCAACACAAGAGTTAAGACACAAAAATGAACCGGAGCAAGAGAAACATAGAAAAGGAAGGGAGGGGCAAGACACAGGGAAGAAATAAAAGAGAAAGAGACAATACTGATGACACTTTTATTTATACAAGCAAATTAATTCTTCCCTCTTTAACACACCAACCCCTACAAGTATACACACATACACATAAGATCCATTTAATTCACTAATTAACATATTTATTAACATCATCATAACTTTACTTGCACTAGAATGATTTGGGTTTTTGGCACAAGAAATTATACTCTATTGATACAACCCTTATCAACCCAGAGCAAATTAGCAGACTCCTCCTCTAGTGTCCTTGTATGACAGAGTTCACTCTTAACTAAGCCTAACCTAGAAGATTGTGGTACAAACCTACATTGTAGAAGAAATGTCTGCTGGCCTACTTCTATAAAGATTACAGCCAAGAAAACCCTATAGAACCATTTTACTCTGTAACTCATGGGGTTGATATGAGATGGAATCAACTTGATGGCCATGAGTTTATATTTTGTTTTGTATACTATCTCTGAAATGTGTATTCAAAGCTAGAATTGTGCAAGAGTTCACTCTACTGGCTTAAATATAGTAAGAATGAACTAACTAAAGTTAGACTTTCCAAATTATATTTATTCAGAGACTATTTGATATTACTAAATAAGGTTGGGCAATGAATAAAGAAGACCAAAGAAGAATTGACATCTTTGAATTGTAGTGTTGATGAAGATTATTGAATACACAATGGGCTACCAAAAGAATGAACAAATCTATCTTGGAAGTCGTACAACCAGAATGTTCCTCAGAGGCAACAGTGGTAAGACTATGTCTCATAGACTTTAGACATTTTATAAGAGGAGATCAGTCCCTGGAGAAGGCCATTATGCTTGGTAAAGTGGAGGATTAGTGAAAAGGAGGAAGACCTGTGTCAGTTACAACGTGCTCTCAAGCATAGCAACAATTGTGAGGACAGCGCAGGACTGGGCAGTGTCTCATTCTGTTGTGAATAGCGTCACTAGGAGTCAAAACCAACTCAATGGCACCTAATAATAGCAACAAATAAATTGCTGTTGTTCTTTTTAGATGCCATCAAGTTGGTTCTGACTTGTAGTGACCCTATCAACAATGGAACAAAACTCCCTCCGGTCTTGTGCCATGTCCACAATCATTTTTATGGTTAAACACATTGTTGTGGCCACAGTGTCAATCCATCGCGTGAAAGGGTTTCATTTCTTTTTCTGACCCTCCACTCTACCAAGCATGGTATCCTTCTCCAGGGACTGATCCCTCCTGACAATATGTCCAAAGTATGTAAGATGCAGTCTTGCCATCTTTGCCTCCAAAGAGCACCCTGGTTTTACTTTTTCAAGAACAGATCCGTTTGTTCTTTTGATGGTCCATAGTACATTCAACATTCTTCTCTAACACCACATTTCAAAGGCATCAATTCTTCTTCTCTCTTCTTTGTTCATTGTCCAGCTTTTGCATGCATATCATATGATTGAAAATACCATGGCTTGGGTCAGGGGCATCTTAGTCTTTAAAGTGAAACCTTTTCTTTTAAATACTTCAAAGATATCCTTTGCAGCGGATTTTTCTAATACAATGCATCTTTTGATTTCTTCACTGCTGTTTCCACGGGTATTGAATGCAGATCCAAGTAAAATGAAATTCTTGACAACCTCAATCCTTTCTCCACTTATACAATGTTGTTTACTGGCCTAGTTGTGAGGACTTTCGTTTTCTTGATGTTGAGATGCAATCCGTACTGAAAGCTGTGGTCTTTGATCAGATTCATTGAGTGTTTCAAATCTTCTTCACTTGCAGCAAGGTGGTGTCATCAGTAAAACGAATGTTGTTAATAAGTCATTCTTCAATCCTGATGCCTTGTTCTTCTTCATATAATCCAGTTTCTTAGATTATTTGTCCAACATACAGATTGAAAAGGTATGGCAAAGGCATACAACCCTGATGCCCACCTTTCCTGACTTTAAACTATTCAGTGTCCCCTTTTTCTCTTGACACGATTGCTTTTTGATTAGTATACAGAGTTCTTAAGAGCACAGTTAGGTGTTCTGGAATTTCCATTCTTCACAGTATTAGCCATAATTGATTAAAATCCACACAGTCAAATGCCTTTGCATAGTCAATGAAACACACGTAAACATCTTTCTGATATTCTCTACTTTCAAACAAGATCCATCTCACATCAACAATGATATTACTGGTGCCATGTCCTCTTCGGAATCCAGCTTGAATTTTTGGCAGTTCTTTGTCAGTATACTCTTGCAGTAACTTTTGAATGATCTTGAGCAAAATTTCACTTGTGTGTGACATTAATGATATTGTTCAGCAATTTCCCCATTCAAACTGGATGACTTTGCTTTGCAATGGACATAAATATGGACCTCTTCCAGTCAGCTGGCCAGGTAGCAGTCCTCCAAATTTCTTGGCATAGACAAGTGAGCACTTCCAGCACGGCACCTGTTGAAATATCTCAGTTGATATTCCATCAATTCATGGAGCCTTGCTTTTTGCCACTGCCTTCAGTGCAGCTTTGACTTCGTCCTTCGGTACCATCAGTTCCTGATCATATACTACCTCACCAGATGGCTGAACATCAACCAGTTCTTTCTGGTAGAATGACTCCATATTACTTCCATCTTCTTTTGATGCTCCTTGAGTCATTTAACACTTTCCCTGTAGAATCCTTCACTATTGCAGCTCAAGACTTGCATTTTTTCTTCAGCTCTCTGAGCTTGAGAGACGTAGAATGTGTTCTTCCCTTCTGGTTTTCCATTTCCAGCTTTTTGCACATGTAATTATATACATTATTTTGTCTTTTTGAGCTGCCCTTTGAAATCTTTTGTTTAGGTCTTTTAGTTTGCTATTCCTTCCTTTTGCTTTAGCTACTTGATGTTTAAGAGCAAGTTTCAGAGTCTCTTCTGACATCCAATTTGGTCTTTTCTTTCTTTCCTGTCTTTTTAATGACCTCTTGCTCTCTTCACAGGTGATATCTTTGATGTCATTCCCCAATTTGTCTGGTCTTCAGTCATTTGTGGTCAACACATCAAATCTGTTCTAGAGATGGTCTTTTAACTCAAGACAGATGCATTCAAGGTCATAGTTTGGCTCGTGTGGACTTGTTCTGATTTCTTTTCAGTTTCAATTGAATTCGCATAATTGATGATCTGTGCCACAGTCAGCACCTCATCTTGTTCTGACTCCTGATATGGAGCTTTTCCATCAACTTTTTCCACAGATATAGTCAATTTGGTTCCTTTATATTCCATCTGGTGAGGTCTATATGTACAGTTGTCATTTGTGTTGGTTAAAAAAGGTATTTACAATGAAGAAGTTGTTAGTCTTGCAAAATTCCATCATGCAGTCTCTGGCATTATTTCTATCACCAAAGCCATATTTTCCAACTACCAATTCTTCTTCTTTGTTTCAACTTTTGCATTCTAGTCACCAGTAATTATCATTGCATCCTGATTGCATGATTGATCAATTTCAGACTGCAGAAGCTGTCTGAAAATCTTCCATCTTTGGCCTCAGTGGTTGGTGTGTAAACTTGGATAATAGTCATATTAACTGGCCTTCCTTTTAGGCGTATGGATATCACCTATCACTGATACCGTTGTACTTCAGGACAGGTTTTGAAGCGTTCTTTTTGATGATGAATGCAACATTGTTTTTCCTCAAGTTTTCTTTCCCAGTGTAGTAGACCATATGATTGTCAGATTCAGAATGGCCAATACTGGTCCATTTCAGCTCACTAATGCCTAGGACATCTATGCTTATGCTTTCCATTGCATTTTTGACCATTTCCAGTTTTCCTAGGTTCATACTTCGTACATTCCATGCTTTGGTTATTAATGGATGCTTGCAGCTATTTCTTCTCCTTTTGAGTCATGCCACCTCAGCAAAAGAAGATCCTGAAGGCTTTGCTCCACCCACAACATCATTATCACCTCTACTTTGAGGAGGCAGGTCTTCCTCATTTGTCTTCTGAGTGCCTTCCAACCTGAGGGGCTCACGCTCTGTAACTATATCTGACACTGTTCTGCTGCTATTCATAAGGTCTTCCCTGGCTGATTCTTTTCAGAAATAGACTGCTGTATTCTTCTTCCTAGTCTCTCTGAGTCTGGAGGCTGAGCTGAAACCTGTCTACCATGGGTGATGCTACTGGTACCTAAATACCAGTGGCACAGCTTGCAGCATCACAGCAACAAGCAGGCCAACAGTGACAGACAAACAGGAGCTATTCTCTCTATCTTTATTCTTTCTGTCTGAATAAATTACCCAATATAAAATTTTTAAATTTATCTAAACTAAACTTTAGTATAATGCAAACATTCACAAACTCACATATTCTTTAGAACAAGGATAGAAGACCGCAGTACTTGTCACTTCTGGGTGGTATACAGGATGATCTATTAAAGTTCTGATAAGCGTGTGTTTTTGGTAGTTTGGCTGCAGTACCAAACGGCGCCAAAATCTCAGTGCACATACCACAAAGGTTTATCTCCTGCTCCTGTTACATGCGGACCTCACAACAACCAGGTGGTTCCCTTTTATCTGTGGCTGTGCTTCATCTATGTTCAGTTGGACTCTCAGGCTGTTGAAGCAACCTCTGTCTGGTATGTCCTTTGTTCAAGAAAGATAACAGAAGCAATCACACAGAAATTACTGCTCGAATGAGGCATAAATAATATTTGCTCACATTGCAATGGCCAAAGTAAGTCATATGAACAATGGAACAGTAATATATATACCACCTACAGAGAGGCTATACAAACCTCAAAGGCAAGGACACACTTCTTATAAAGACAGAAGCAAAGAATTTTGAACAACCATATAATCTGGTACAATAGGGATGTCTTCCCTTTGTCAAGCTACTTCAGAGGCTTCAATGTAGTACTCACACTTTCACTGGAGCTATGGATATTCCAGTGAAAAAATTTACCGTTAAGTCTTAGCACAGTGAAAGACAGTAAATCCTACAGTGGGACATATGCCAATAAGCTACAAAAATTCAGAACTCTTCCACTGTGTACAGGAAAAGCACTCTTTCTATGATGTACTTTCACTAAGATTGTTGCTTTTCACACTCTTGCTCAGTAGGCTATATGAAAATTAACTCTGATTTTCTAGATATAACAGCAGACACATTGACTCTGCCACCCCATTCCTCTGAGTCTAGATTTTACAAATATGCAAAATAAAATGAAACTCAAATCCATTGCTGTCAGGTTAGTTCTGACTTATGGCAACCTTGTTGGATGGAGACGAACTGCCCCACAGAGTTTCCATGGAGCCATTAGTAGATTCGATTTGCTGACCTTTTGGTTAGAAGATGTAGCTCTTAACTACTATGCTACAAGGGTTTTAAAAATTCTGCAAAACAGATAGATGTTTATTTTGTCTATTTTCAGTGTCAATGCTGACAACATGCTATTGCCATCAGTGGGACCCAGGTTCATATTCTTACACCTGTGAGTATTTCGGTAAATACAATTTTCCCCTTGTTAATCCATCTTCAGTGTTGTTCAAGGAATCCTTAAGGAGATACTGTTCTGGTAGAATTGGCTATATAAAAAATTATCCAAAACGTAGAGGTTTAAACTAGAATAATCATTTATTATCCTCATGATCTCTATGAGTCAAAAAGTCAGAAGCAACTCAGCTCTGTGGTACCAATTAGGGGTCTTTCATCAAGTGGTAATTTGATGGTAGCTGGCACAGCATCATGAAAGCTTCCTCATTCATATGTCTGGTGCATAAGCTGGAAAATCTTGGACATCTGCTGACATCAAGGGTTACTGAGGCATCTTTATTTGTATGTAGTATCTCCATATAATCACTCCAGGATGGCTACTTACATAGGAGCTCATCTCTCGAAAGGTACAAGTTGAGAGAGACGTATAACCAGGTGGAAGCTGTATTTCTTTTATAACCTACTTTCTGAAGTCATGAGTATCAATTTTGCCATGTTCCCTTAGTTGTATCAGTTATAAAGTTCTACCCAGGTTCAAGGGGCTGGACCACAGATCCCAGTTTTCAATAGAGGATTTCAATATCACTTTAGAAGAAGAATAGGTGGTCTGGAATTATTATTAGAGTAGCTATCTTTAAAAACCTGTTTTGTCAATGGTACTCTGGCTGGCCTGCCAGTTAATCTAGTTCTGATGGCACAGACTGTAGTTGAGTCATAGACTCAAAGAATGTTATAGCTCAAAGAAAAGATCATAAACTCATCCAACTTTTTCCAATTACCAATTAAGGGAATTTAAGTGATAGTCCAAGGTAAATCACACAAATGGATATAACTATAACAAAAGTAAACTAGGAATCCCTACCCTAGACTCTTTTCATTGAATCACATCAACACAATTCACTTTACTGGGATCTCGTTTTAGAAGTCAGTGCCATAGTGCAGTGGAAATTATGAAGCCACATCACAAGTTCTTAGAATTGAAAATCAATAGCTATCTCTCATTAGGTATATAGTTGGTACGACATGTTAGCTAGTAGTGCTGATACATACTTAAAAAAAATTCAAAAACAGAATATAAAATTGGATTACTACAAAACAAACTGATATTTAGTGAAACTTTTCTTAAGTTTTTAGTTCAAATTTTAAAAATATTCATAATTTGATACAGATTGAAAAGTGTGGTGCAAGGACATAACTCTGATGCATACTTTTCCTGACTTTAAACCATGTAGTGTTACTTTGTTCTGTTCACAAAACTACCTTTTGATCCATGCACAGATTTTTTAAGAGCACAATTAAATGTTCTGGAATTCCTGTTCTCCTCAGGGTTAGCCATAATTTGTTATGATCCACACAAATGCCTTTCTATAGTCAATGAAACACAAGTAAACATCTTTCTGATATTCTCTGCTTTCAGCCAAGATCCCTCTGACATCAGCAGTGATATCCCTGGTTCCATATCCTCTTCTGAATCTAGCTTGAATTTCCACCAGTTCCTTTTCAATATATTGTAATTGCTTAGAATGATCTTGAGCAAAATTTTACTTGCGTATAATATTAATGACATTGGTCAGTAATTTCTGCGTTCAGTTGGATCACTTTTCTTTCAAATGGTCATAAATATGGATCTCTTCCAGTCAGTTGACCAGGTAGCTGTCCTCCCAATTTCTTGGCATAGAAGAGTGAGCACTTCTAGCACAGCACCTGTTCTCTGAAATATCTCAATTGATATTCCATCAGTTCCTGGAGCCTTGTTTTTGCTAACACATTCAACGCAGCTTCAACTCCATCCTTCAGTGCCATCAGTTCCTAATCATACACTCCCTCTTCAAATGGCTGAACACTGACTAGTTCTTTCTGGTGTAATGTCTCTGTGTATTCCTTCCATGTCCTTTTGATGATCCTTGAGTCATTTAATATTTTCCCTGTAGAGTCCTTTACTATTGCAACTCGAGGCTTGAATTTTTTCATCACTTCTTTCAGTTTGAGAAATGCAAAGTGTGCTCTTTCCTTTGGTTCTATTTCCAGCTCTTTGCACATGTCATTATAATACTTTATTTTTTCTTCTCAAGCTGTCCTTTGAAATCTTCTGTTCTGTTCTTTTACTTCATCATTCCTTCCTTTTGCTTTAGCTGCTCAACTTCTGAAAGCAAGTTTCAGAATCTCTTCTACACCAAGTTTGGTCTTTCTTTTCTGTCAGGATTGTATCCTTTCACCATGCTTATTGAATCTACATGCTGAGAAGATAATCTGAGAAGCTGGACTACGTAAAGAGAATTAGGCCTCAAGACTGGAAGAAGGCTCACTAGCAGTCTACACTACGCAGATGACACAATTCTGCTTGCTGAACGTGATAGTTTGGTAAGACCTTTGAATTCTACGAGCTTCAGTGTCCAGACTTATAATGTGGGTTGTATCACATCTGTTTCCAAAAATTGTTGTGGGGCTAAAACAAGGTGATCTATGGTTGGCATTTATCATCCTTTAAAAATGACTATACATTATTATTTTTCATTGATTTAATAAAAATTTATTCTGGGTTCTCTAAATAAAAGGTGAAAGTAAAATATTATAATGACATGTATAAAGACTAGAGACAGAAAACCAAAAAGAAAGAATATACTAGACATTTCTCAAGCTGAAATAACTGAAGAAAAACTTCAAGCCTCAGCTTGAAATGGTGAAGTGTGCTATAGGAAAAGTACTAAACAATACAGAAAGCATTAAAAATAAGATGGAAGGACTATACAGAATCACTGTAATGAAAATAATTACTTGACAGTCAGTCATTCTAGAAAGTAGCAAATGATCAAATGGTCAAAAAACTTATGGTAGCTAAAGAAGAAGTCAAAACTGCAATGAAGACTTTGGCAAAAAACAAGGCTCTGAATCAACAGAATATGAATTGGCATGTTTTAACAAATGGAGGCAGTACTGCAGGTGCTCACTCATCTGTTCTAGAAAATACCAAAGACAACTACCCAGACAACCACCTGGAAGAGATCTGTATTTATGCCTACTCCAAAGGAAGATGATCCAACAAAATGCAGAAATTATCAAACAATTTCATTAATATCATATGCAAATAAAATTATGGTGAAGATAATTCAAAACAGTTTCAGCATACATCAAGAAGAAACTACCAGAAAATATAAGCCAAATTCAGAGAAGGATGTGGAACAAGGGGTATAATTGCTGACTTCTGATGAATCATGACCGGAAAGCAGAAAACACCAGAAAGATGCTTACTAGTGTTTTATTGATTGTGCGAAGGTATTTGGCTGTGTGGATCACTACATACTATGGATAACACTGTGAAGAATGGTATTCCAGAGCACTTAATTATCCTCCAGAGGAACCTGTATGTAGATCAAGAGGCAGCCATTTGAACAGAAAAAGAGGGTACTATGTGGCTTAAAACCAGGAAAAGTGGATGTCAGGACTGTATTCTTTCACCATGCTCATTGAATCTGTATGCCAAGAAAATAATCTGAAAATCTGGACTATATGAAGGAGAACTGGGTGTCATGATTGGAAAAACATTCATTAACAGTCTGCATTTTGCGGATGACACAAGCTTGCTCTTGAAGTCAGGAGAACCTGATCTTACTTATGAAGATCAAAAACCACAGCCTTCAATATTGATTACACTTCAACATAAAGCAAACAAAAGTCCTTACAGATGGGCAATAAGCAACATTGTGATAAAGAAAAGATTGTAGCTTTATGGACATTATTTTCTTTTTGCTTGGATCTACAACCAACATACACAGCAGCAGCTGTCAAGAAATTAGGCAACTCAAAGCACTGGGAAAATCTGCTGCAAGAGACCTCATTAAACTATCAAAAAACAAATTGGACCTTAAGGACAAAAGTGCACCTGACTCAAGCCATGGCGCTTTCAGTAGCCTCGTGTGTATGTGAAAGGTCAATGCTTTTGTTGAAAACCTTGGTTGGTTGGTATTCCATCAATTGCTGAGACACTATTTTTCTCCAATGCCTTTAGTGTAGCTTAGATCTCTTTCTTCAGTACCAATGGTTCTTGATTCTATGTTGCCTCCTGGAATGGCTGAATATTTATGATTTCTTCTTGTTACAGTGACACTGTGTAATGCTTCCATCTTCTTGCTATGCTATCTGTGTCATTCAATATTTATCCCATAAAATATTTTAATAGTACAACTAGAGGCTGATACTTTTTCTTCAATTTTTTCAACTTTAACAACGTCACTCATGTTCTTCCCTTTTGGTTTTGTATCTCTAGCTCTTTGTATATGTTTTCATATTTCATTTTTGTTTTCTCCAGCCACCTGTTGAAATTTTTGTGTCATATCTTTTCCTTCATCACTGTTTCCATTTGCGTTAGGTAGTTTCCATTCAAGGGCAACTTCGAAGTTTCTTCTGACATCCAATATGGTCTCTTCTTTCTTACCTGCTTGCTTCTTTGTGTATGATGTCTTTAATGTAATTTCACAACTCATCTTAGTTTGCCCTTACTATTCAATGCATCAAATGTATTTTTATGAGATATACTCCAAGTCTTACTTTAGTGCTCATGGTCTTGTTCTAATTTTCTTCATCTTTCATTTAAACTTGCATATGAGCAACTGGCAGTCTGTTCTACATACCTTATTCTGACAGATGATATTGAGCTTCTCTGTATTCTCTTCCAACAGATGTAGCTGATTTGATTATTGTGCATTCCATCTGATGAGGTCCATCATTATACTCTCCATTTTTTTTTTTTTTTTTTCAGAGAAAAATATTTGTAATGCAGAAGTTGTCAGTGTGGCAAAATTCTATCACATGATCTCTAAGGTCATATTTGTCACAGAAGCCATACTTCCAAACTGTTAGTCCTTCCTCTTTGTTTCCAACTTCTACATTCCGATCTCCAGACATTATCAATTCATCTTGATAGCATATTTGGTCTATTTCAGACTGCAGAAGTTGGTAAAATCAATTTCTTCATCTTTGGCCTTAGTGGTTGGTGTGGAAATTTGAACAATAGGCATATTAACTCATCTTACTTGTATGTCTATGCATATTATTCCATTACTGACAACATTATACTTTAGGATAGATCTTGAAAAGTTCTTTTTGATGGTAAATGCAATGCCATTGTTATCAATTAGTCATTCCCAGAATGGGAGGCTATATAATTGTCTGATTAAAAATGGCCAGTTAAAGTCAATTTCAGTACACTAAAGCCTAGGAAATTGATGTTTATGTGTTCCATTTAATTTCTGATAGCCTCCAATTTTCCACGATTCACATTTTGTACCTCCCACATTTCTATTATTAATGGATATTTAAAGATGTTCTTTCTGAGTTTGAGTCATGCCACATCAACAAATGAAGGTCCCAAAGGCTTGACTCTATCCACATCATTAAGGTAGAGTCTATTTTGAGGAGGCAGCTCTCTCCTAGTAGAATTTTGAGTGCCTTCCAACTTAAGAAATTCATCTTTTGGCAGTATATCAGACAATGTTAAGCCGTTATTCATAAAATTTTCAGTAGCCAGGTTTTTCAGAATTAGACTGCCAGATCCTTCTTCCTAGCCTATCTTAGTCTAGAAATTTAGCTGAAACTTGTCCACCATAAGTGAGGCTGCTAGTATTTAAAATACTGGTGGCAAAGCTTCCAGTATCACTGCGACATGTCAGCTACCACAGTAAGACAAACCGACAAACATGTAGGATAGACTACATTCTGCAAATTGAGCACATGTCTCCCAAGACTATAGTTCCTAACTCTCAGCTCAGTAGCTCTCAGGGCATTCAGAAGAATCTCTAAAATTTCTACGACTTTGTTCTGGTCAAGTTGTACTGAATTCCCAAGGATTATGCAATTTATCTTTTTTTAATTTTTATTTTTTTATTTGATATGATTGAGTGAAAATGTACACTCCTGTATAAATTTACATGCCAAACTATATGCTTCCATTGCTCTCCCGTTCGGTGACAGCACGCTATTCCTGTCTGCTCCATACATGTCTCATCCTCCCAATAGTCTCCTTTCCCTTCCTCTCCAACCACTTTCCTTCCTCCAACAATAGATTACGCCTCAAAACACCTTTGAGATGGTTTTAACACTTCTTTTGTCTCCCTCTTGGCTTTTTTTTCCTCCCTAAGTCTGAAATCTTCCTCATTCTTGGTACAACAATTAGTTTTCTGTTAAAACTCATACAGTTTTGTACTTTCTTATGAGTTTATCATGGACAGAATTGTGTTCCCCCAGAATATGTGTAGCAATTTGGCTAAGCTGTTATTCCCAGTATTGTGTGATGCTCCTATACTTTTCAAATCTTGCTCTATGATGTTAATGAGGATGGATGGACTGCTGGTTGTGTTAGTGACTGCAGGACTAGCGTGCCATAAGGTAATCACTTAGGATAAAAACAAAAGGGAAGCAAGCAGAGAATGGGGGACCTCTTAGCATCAAGAAAGTAGTACTGGGAG
Organism: Heterohyrax brucei; assembly: GCA_028571685.1. Lineage (NCBI taxonomy): Eukaryota > Metazoa > Chordata > Mammalia > Hyracoidea > Procaviidae > Heterohyrax > Heterohyrax brucei. The sequence continues at coordinate 172,384,606 of CM053143.1, read as the reverse complement.
CACAGCATATCCTTTGAACCTTGGGTCCCTGTGCCTAGAAGCTGCTGGTCCAGGGAAATGATAATGACAAAGACCTTCCTCCAGAGACAATACAGAAAGCCCTCCCTTGAAGCTGACATCCTGAATTTGGACTCTTAGCCTACTTTACTATGAGGAAATAAACATTTCTTTGCTAAAATCATCCATTGTGATATTTCTGTTACAACAGTACTAGATGACTAAGATAAAATCATGGACATTATGTAAACTTTCTGTTTTAGATAACTTTATTGGCAGTGTTCTGGTAGACACAGAGAGGTACTACCTCACAATTCTCAATTAGAGGTAGAATTCCAGGTTATTCACTTGGCCTCTGTCAACTCCCAAGCTAGGCAAGTCTCCTCATTTAACTGGGGTGGATGTGTGATTTCAGATCCTTGTATATTCTCTGCTGATGTCACAGTGCTAGTCATCTTGTCAACACTGAGTCATGGCAAAGTTTCTGACTCTTGAGAAGACCTTCTCTTATACTTACCTCCTGAGTGGAAAGTCACAACTTAACTGTCTAGAATATGTAGAAATTCAGCTTCCTCATTTTATCCCCATTGACACGGTAAATGCAATGTTATGGGAAAGTTCTTGTTGCCTGTTTGGTCTTCTATGGCACCACCCTAAGGTTTTAGGACTGACTCCTCATTATTGCTTCAATTGTGTTCCCATTCAGTCTTTGCTAGTGTGTATGAGAGTGAGACCAGATTTTCTCTATGGTCTTTAGATGGTGTAGAACAGTTTTTGCCTAAAAGTTTTCTATCTTCCTAGGTTCCCACTTCTCCTCATTCTTAGACTAGAGAAAGAATTCTTTAGGGATTTTTTTTCTTTTTTGTTTAGTGTTTTTAGATTGCTGGATTCTTCAGTTTCAAAGTACAATATATAAGGCAAAAGAAAACCCAGGATATTTACCACCACACCTTTTCTCGGGTCCTAAATATCCTAGTCAGTCTGACTTTGTATCTCCACCTTCTATAGACTACCTATGCCTGTTTCATGTGTGATATTTAGGGTTTTTAGTTGTACCTAACCAGAAGTATAGGAAAGCATATGTCTACTCCATCTTCTTCTACAAGCTACCTATGTTTGTTTTACATATAATATTTAGAGTTTTTAGTTGTGCCTAACCAGAAGTATAAAGAAAAGTGTGTCTACTCCATCTTGTAGGAAGCAGGAATCTTAGTTGCAAAGCTTTTAAAACTATTATCTTGTATAGTTGATTGTTTAGAGAATTTTTGATTGATATATCCACAGCCCATTTCATTTGAGAGACTGTTCATAAAGTGATAGATTCGCAAGGAGAATATTTTCTGCTGCAGTTAGCCTATCCAAGCAAAGGAATCCAAAAAGTGCTTAAAACGCTGGCATCTATGCAATCTCCAACTCCCAAAGGGCCAGAAGACAATTTATATGTGCTTTCAATTTGTATAGAGAAGAGTACTTGAACCCGATATATCCACCAAAAGCTTAGGACCAATATTGAGACCAAACAAGAAATGGTGTTCACACATTGGTAGACTGAAGAGGAGAAGAGCCTGCCAGTAATATCATAACTGGCCTATTGGTTGACCTCTTTTATTGCCATCTCATTTTATCCTGGCACCAGCCCTGAGAATAAGGTGCTATTATAGATTTTCATTTTTCAAAAAAACAGAAGAGAGAATTAGCAACTAAACAGCTTAGTCAAGTTCACTCAGCTAGTAAGTTGAGTATCTATCCTCTAAACTTCGGCCTATCTGACTCTAGAGTGTGGTCTCTTAGCTTTAGAGTTTAGAGATATTCAGATGAAGTGAGTCTAATGTTAGTGTTACAGATGGGGCACAGAGCAATGATATCCAAGGGTCATGATAATCTCTAATCTCTGTCCAAATGATCTGCTAAGGGAGTGATTTGAAAAGCAGTTGCATTTTGCCAGATGAGCCTCAGAAAATGGAATTCCAGCTGAAATGTTCTGCTGGCAGGGAAACAATATGAGAAAAATAGTCATAGAGAGGAAGTGCTGAGTCCATGGGGTAGTGATCAGGGTGAAGACTTCTGAACCTGTATGAGAACGTTTAACAGAAGACATAGAACTCATACAGACACAGCAACACTGTCCAGGTAATTGAAACATTGACAAAAAGACTGATAATCACATTGACAATGATGCCAAAGCCAGCCAAGTGCCATCGAGTCAGTATATACTTCAATTATTTGAACTTGCCACTGGAGTTCAGAATTAAAATAAATGTACTGGTTTCTTTTTATCACAATGGGAGATCCTGAAAGTTTGTAATTGTAGTCCTAGCATTCAGAATTAAAAACTTTAGAGTCCTTGTTATGAGGGACACATTTTAAAGAACTTTGTAAATAAGAGAATAGAACTGCTTCAGTACGTCTTGACCCCAGAACACAGAAAATAGCTAAGACTGCCACTGAATAGAATTGGAGTCTAGATAACACATTAAGAATTTCTGCATGATGCCTCTGAACTTTACTAGGGACTCACTGATTTGTCCATATTCAAGGGGTAAAAATCATTAAAAGAAAACATTTCTACAATCTACCCATCTGTCAATGATTCACTCATTCATTCCTTCAATATCTGATTACCGAACATCTACTCTACACTAGAATCATAGTCAATCTTCGAGATACAGAAAGGAACAAAATTGACCTGATTGCTGCCTTTTGGGCTTTCAAGCTAACACCAGGGAATATATAATAAAGCAGATTGATTGATTAATCGTAGAGAATACATGAAACAGTGGATTGACTGTTTAATTACAGAGGTGTTCCTTGCTATTAAAGGGATAATAAAAGTGTGTGGCAGAGAAGCATAACTCAGTCTAGGGAAACAGAAAAGTCTTCCTAGAGAAAATGACATTTAAGCTGAGGTCTTGATTTTCACCTGAATGAGAGGATATTAAGAAAATTCCAGTCAGTGTGAATAGTCTATGCCTAAGTCTTGAACCTGGAAGTCATACTGCACACTGAAGAATGCTAAAGAAGGCCAGATTGTCTGGAGTCAGAATGTGGCATCAGCTCACCCCTCCAATGCTAGAGGTAGGGGATCATTTCCCAGACGTGGAACATAGGTTGCAGACTATGAGGAGATACCTTGGAGGTGTCTGAGAATGAGGATAGCTCAGTTTAGTTACTTTACGGATGACTAGACCCCCCCTCTAACTCTCTGTGGCCTTTCTGTCTCTGTATTATGTACAAAGGGTTACAATGTGAAAGATGCTCTTCTTATATCTTGAAAACTTCATCTTTTCCACAGTGGGAATTCTCATACGGTCCTAGTTTGGTATTTGGAGAGCAGTAGTAATTCTGCCCTTGTGAGAACTTATCTAACAGCAATGAAAGTTATTTCTGCATGAGCTCCTTGGATGAGAGACAACTGAGAAGCCAGGGCCCACATGGTCTAGTTCACATCATTGTCATCGTGCAGCCAATAAAAAAGGGGGAGTTGAAGTAAGAAGGGATAGAACTCTGCCAGATACAAGCTCTAGTACTAAGGAGCTAAAGAGTATATTCTGAGCTACTTGGAAAACTGTGCATACTTTTACTTCCTTTGTTGTTCATTATGGTGTTGAGCTAGCCATTTGTAATCCCTTTGAAGTATAACAGCAACAGGCAGAAGAGAAGTCTAATTTTCCAACCAATTCAAACATCCTGCATTGCTGAAAGCCACCTTATTGTAGACTTTCAGAATAGTGTATATCCTGTTTCCTTTCCCACTTATATTTGGACTTAGTTTAGCAGAGTGTTTTGCTTATCTCCTTATCTAAAAGACGTGTGTCACAATCTTGATAGAGTGACTACTACTCCATGTAGATAGAATAATTGATGTATGGGCTTATCTCTATCCTTCAGTAAATATTTATTGATTTTAATGATTCATGAAATGTACTTCTTGGTGCTAGAAATATCGTGGGGAAAGAAATATACAAACTACCTGTTTGTAGAGTTTAGAACTAAAAGGTCAAAGCACTAAACAAGTAACAATAAAAAAGTAAAGAATGGAAGAGAAAGGGGTGAGACAAAAGACAGAGGGGAGGGCAAAAGAGGAAAGGAGAAAAAGAGAGAGAGAGAGAGAACAAAAAAACTTTAAGAAGTAACAAGTAGTTGGAAAATTAAAAGGGCAACGTGATAGATCATCTTTGGTGTGTGTTATGCACAGCTATTACATAACACATTACTCCAATGTTCAGTAGATTAAAATACTTTATTTTGTTTAAGTTTTTTGTTTTTTTTTTAAGTCAGGAATTCTGGAAGAATTCAGCTAACACTTTACCTGTGAACCATGTAGTAGCAACTAAGGAAAGAATATACACTTCTGAAATTAACTTTTTCATTCACATCTGGCACCTCAAAGCTCTTGGGTCTTGGTGTCATTCATTCTCTTTCTCTTCCTTTCTCTCTCCACATGGCATCTCATCTTCCAGGAGCCTACCACGTGACTTGGGCTTTTTACACTATAGCAACCAAAGAAGAGTTACTCCTCTAACATGGCAGCTTGTTTCCAATTATCCATTAGTAGCATAAACCTTGTAAGAGCAGAGCCCAGAACCTAGGCTGCATCATCTCTGCCATCTTCTGTTGGTATGAGCACATAAAGAATACCCAAGCTTAAGGAGATAGGGCCTAGACCTCACTTCTTAATGGGCAGAATGCCAACAATTGTGTGGCTACCTTTAATCTGCCAGAGGGTCTACGGCAGAGGGTAATGTAGCATATTCCAAAAGCAACATTTGAACTGAGTCCTAAATGATAAGAAAGAATTAAAATGATAACTTCTGAAAGCAGATCTTCATAGGTAGAGAGAACTGTAAGTCCCAAAACCATGAGGGATAAATGATTGATATGCATGAGAAAACAAAACAGGCCAGTGTAGCTATGATTGAAAAGGAAACTTAGAAGATGAAGCAGGGAAAGCAGAAGTCAATGTATTCTAGACAAGAATTTGCATAATTATTCTCATTGTGAGTGATATGCATTGAATTGTGCACCACCCCCCTACACCCAATACGTACAACTCACAAATCTAACCACTGTACTTCTGAATGTGACCCTGTCTGGAAATATGATTTTTCTTTTGATATGTTAGTGAACCCTTAGTCACATGGGTGGGTCCTAAATGCAATCTCTTTTGATTAATGTCTTATAAAAAAAGGAGGGGGCCACAAAGAGAGATTCACACACACAGAGGGAAGAAACCACGAGAAAATATATGTAAGTAAGGAATGCTAAGGAACATCCAAGGCCACCAATTAGGAGGGACTCTTCCTTCATAACTCATGCCCTGATCTGCACTTCTGGACTCCCAAATAGTGAGAAAACGAATTCCTGTTCTTTAAAGCCATCTATTGGTGGCATTTTTTTTTCCCTATGGCAGCAGTAAGTAGCTAAGACATATGAAGGAAGATATTGGAGATTTTGAAGGCAGGGTAACATGAATTAAATGATATATTTAAAGCCTTATTCAAAATCAAACCAACTCATTGCTGTTGAATTATTTCTAACTCATAGCAACCCAAAAGGACAGAGTAGAATTGACCCCCAGTTTCCCAGGGTGCAATGCTTACAGAAGCAGACTGCCAGATCTTTCTCCAGTGGCGAGGCTCGTAGGTTCACATTGCTGATCTTTCAGTTAGCAACTGAGTGCTTAACCACTGCATCACCAGGACTTCTTTAAAGGCTTATAGAGATTCAAAAATAGAGTTTGGAAGAGAAGTTAGGGGATTATTGCAGTAATGCAAGTATGAGAAAAGGATGACTTGGATTAGGTTTTATGACTAATAGATTACTAGTTTTATGTGCAGATTTGGAATGAATGTAGATTTAGGTATAGAATAGATATAGGTACAGGAGTGGGTATATTTATACATATAAATACAGTTATACAGGTTCAGATTGAGATATACAGACAAACATGAGGAAATAGAAATAGCTACATAGCATTAGAGATAGTGATAATGTATACATAGACATTTAAAGACAGATATACAAAGACGTATAAATACATACTTAGGTAAAAATAAATACGTACCAATATGGAAAGGAATATAGACTTAAATAGGGAATTAAAACATAGACAAAGCTAGAGATATATTTGTGACACAGGGGGAAAAAAAGTACAAACAGATTAGGTAAAGTCAGTGCAACCCACTGTAGTGGAGTTGATTTTGACTCATAGTGAAACTACGGGAAAGAGTAGAACTAACTGCTCCATAGGGTCTCCAAAGATGTAAATCTTCACATAAGCAGACTACCACATCTTTAACCTATGGAGACCCTGGTGAGTTCAATCCATTGACTTCTAGGTTAACAGATGAGGACTTTGACCACTGCATCACCAGGATTACTTATGGATTAAATAAGGGATGTCAAACACAAAACAATCTAAGACTGCCCTGAACAACTAGAAGCAGAGTAATACCATTTACTGAATTAAGAGAGAATGATTTCTGGAAAGTGTTTCATTAAAGGTTTGAAGTAGGCCTAAGGAAATCTCTGGAATTTGAAGTTCTCAGTGGTAACTGTTACATTTTTTAATGTCCCCATTGATTTTTTTACTCCTTTCCCTCACATGAACACCTTTCATTACCTCTGTCTTTTAGCATAGTGATTTTCATTTAGGCAATATCATAGACTTTGAAGCAGTCAAATCTTCTATTTAAATCCAATGTTTAAAATCCAGTGTCCACAATGGACGAGCTGTAAATTGTGGCTAAAGTAACTTATTTCTCTAAGCTTTAGTTTCTTCTTCTAAATGAGAATAACAGTACCTATTTCAAAGTGCTATTATGTGAATTAAAAACAAAAAATTGTGTTGGGTGGAGTCAAGATGGCAGACTAAATGCACATCTCCCTAAATCCCTCTGGAAACCAAGACCTGAATTGATAATTAAATGGAGCCTTGTGGACACTTAATGAGCCATAGGATGCTGCATAGGGCTGTTAATTTGGACTTCATACCACTGAAAGTAAAATCTCCTCTCTTTCACTGACCCCTCTCTTGGCAAGCACGAGCTTACATAGACCAAAGGTAACTCACCACTTTAATTTTTTTTCCTCTTTCTTAGCCAGCAGACAGAGCTGGGACTTAACTATCCACTAATCTTAGATGCACTGCTGGCGGGATCAGCAAGCAAAATTGCCGAGTTTTGACAGCCCAGCTTTGGTCTCTGTATATCTTGGCACCTTTGGTCTCTCTTTCCACCTCTGTCATAGAGTAGCCAGGACCCAGACAGGTGGTGAGCTTGTGAGAGACACCATCTTGATCCATTGAGAGGCAGGCACACCCATACAGAGGCCCCAGCTGGACTTAGTTCCTAGGCTGGGAGGCAGCATCCTCCTGGGGGAGAGTGCTTTTCCGTCAGAAAAGCAGTATTTCACACAGTGTCATCTACACCTGGGGCATGGCAATAGAGGCTGCGGACTCTGTGCATCTCAGCACCTTTGGCCTCTCTTTCTGCCTTAGCCATACAGTAGCCTGGACCCAGCCAGGTGGCGAGCTTGTGCAGGACAACATCTTGTTTCACTGGGATGTGGGGATACCCAAACAGAGGCCTCACCTTGACCTGATTCCTGGGCTGGGAGACAGAGTCCGCCTGGAGGAGAGAGCTTTTCCAGCAGAAAAACAGTATTCTACAGAGGATCACCTACAGCTGGGGCCTAACACCAGAGGCCAGTAGGGAAGTAGCCTTTTTGTATTTTGAGCTAGTTTAGAACACCAGAGGTTTGATATAAAGGTGCTTACTTTGCCAGCAGGGAAGAGGGACCTAGACACCTGAAAACATGACTGACTTTTGAAATAGTAGGATACTTTTGACCTCTCATGTTAAGATGGCCTAGAGAAACAATTGCAGTCCATGCTGACAGCATCTCTTCCAGCCTCTATTGACTCCCATGATGCTCAAAAAGCAACAAACCCTGGAGCAAACTATAACCAAGAAATCACCGATGGCTTCAGAAGGCACTCAAAAGAAAGCACCAAAGAACTTCCCAGACGAAGAAGCTTTCTGAAACTATTGGCAGGTGAATACAAAAGGATTATACAGACAGCCTTACTAGACCTTATATAAAATGCAGCAGAGCAAAATGAAAACTTAAGCAAGCTATTCTATCTGATTTAACACCAGTACTCTGAAAGCCAACAGGTCGAGAACAAAATCAAACAGATAGAAACTTCACTTCAAAGCCAAGAAAATAGAATGGAGCAAATGGAAAATAGACTTTCTAATTTGGAAGACAGAGCTACTGACTCTAGAATCTATGAGGAGAAATCAGAAAAAAAAAGAAACAAAATAAATGAAGAATGATGTGGGACTCTGTTAAGAAGAACAATCTACAATTAACTGGAGTTCCTGAACAGGGCAAGACACCTGAGAACACGGAGAGTATTGTTGCTGAGATGCTGACAGAAAAATTCCCAGAAATCATGAAAGAAGAGAATATAGATCTCCAAGATGCATATAGAAGGCCACTCAATATAGATCTGAAAAGAAAGACTCCAAGACATATTATAATCAAGCTTAACAAAATGAAACATAAGCAGAAAATCTCAAAAGCAGCAAGACTCAAAGCAAAGCTAATGTTCATAGGGAAACCCTTTAGACTTTCATTGGATTTCTCAGCAGAAACAATGCTAGCATGGAGACAGTGGCATGATATGTTCAAAATCTTGAAGGAGAAGAACTTCCAGGCAAGAATTATATATCCTCCAAAACTATCTTTCAACTATGAAAAGGCAATTAAGACATTTGCAGATAAACAGAATCTCAGAGACTTTGTGAAAACCAAACCAAAGCTACAAGAAATACAGAAAGAATCTCTTGGCTTAGAAGAACAAAACCACTAACTTTATACTTTAGAAGCAAATACAGGACTCATCACCCAGAATCCTGCTCATTAAGGAAGGTTCTAAACTCAGTCAAAGCTATAATACTGAAAGAAATAATCCAGTGATCATATGTTGAAAATCAGGATGTCATCATACTAAAAAGAGGGATGTACTAGAGTCATTACAGTGCTTCCAGATGGAGAGGAAGTTAATAGGACTGGTAGTAATTGAAATTGGATTGATACATTGTTTATTAAGGGGGATCATAGTGACAGCTGTAAAGCACAATAATGATGCAACATATCAAATAAAGAAATGTCATACAGGAGTCTCAACAATCACAAAACCAACCCTGAAAAAGATGAAAAATCAACTCACAAAGAAAAGTGTCCCAGAACAGATTAATAAGAACAACAGAGAAAACATCAACACAAAAATAAACATGCCACAATGGTAGCACTTAACACATACCTATAAACAATCACATTGAATGTGAATGGACTGAATGTTCCAGTAAAGAGACTTTGAGTGACATCTTGGATCAAAAGACATGACCACATGTAGCCTACAAAAAACTTACCTTAGGCTTAGAGATAGGAACAAGCTGAAAATTAGAGGATGGAAGAATATATATCAAGCTAACAATGAACAAAAAAGAGCAGGCGTGGCAATTCTAACCTCAGATATAATTGATTTTTTTTGTAAAATCCACTGTCTTGGAGAAAGAAGGACACTATTGCTGAAAGGTTCAATACACAAACAGGACTTAACAATACTAACTATTTATTCACCTAATATTAGAGCACCTAAATACATCAAGGAAACACTGACTAAACTCAAAAATGAGATAGATCCCTCTACAATAACAGTGGGAGACTTCAACACTCCACCTCAATATTGGTCAGATCATTTAGAAAAAAATCTCACTAAAGACACAGAAGACCTTACTGCCGCAATTAACCAACTAGATCTCATCAACATATACAGAACTTTCTATCTATCAGTGGAAAACTACATCTTCTTCTCCAGATTACATCAAAAATTCTCCAGAATAGACCATATATTAGGACATAAAGCAATTCTCAACAAAATCCATACCACTGAATTAATACAAAGCATCTTCTCAGATCATAAAGCCATATAAGTCAAAATCAATAGCAGAAAACACATAAATAGAAAGTGAAACTCACAGAGACTGAACAATATCTTGCTCAAAAGCCCGTGAGTTCGAGAAGAAATCAAGGATGAAATAAAGAAATTTATGGATTTCAATGAGAATGAAAACACTTCCTACCAGAACCTATGGGATACAGCCAAATCAGTGCTCAGAGGTCAGCTTATCTCTATAAATGCACACATCTGGAAGGAAGAAAGAAACCAAATCAAAGAACTGACCCCTACTTCTTGAACAGGTAGAGAGAGAACAACAGAGGAACCACTCAGGCACCAGAAGAAAACAAATCCTGAAGACTAAAGCAGAACTAAGCGAATTAGAGAATAGAAGAACAATTGAAAAAATTGAAAAGACTGAAAGCTGGTTTTTGGAAAAGATCAACAAAATTGACAAGCCATTGGCTAAACTTACTAAAGAAAAACAGGAAAGGAAACAAATAACCCAAATAAGAAATAAGAAGGGAGTTGTCATAACAGATCCAACAGAAATCAAAAATACCATAACAGAATACTATGAAAGACTGTATTCTAACAAACTTGAAAATCTAGAGGAAATGGACAAATTCCTTAATTCATATCACTTACCAAAATTAACACAATGTGAAGCAGAACAACTTAATACACACATCACAAAGGAAGAAATTGAAAAAGTCATCCCAAAACTTCCAAACAAAAAAAAAGCCCTGGCCCAGATGACTTCACTGCAGAATTCTACCAAGCTTTTAGAGAAGAGTTATCTCCAATACTACTGAGACTATTTCACAGCATAGAAAGGGATGGAACACTCACAAATTCATTCTATGAAGCCAGCATAACCCTGGTCCCAAAGCCAGGGAAATACCCAACCAAAAAGGAGAACTACAGACTGATACCACTCACGAATCAAGATGCAAAAATCTTCAACAAAATTCTTGCCAATAGAATACAACAACACATCGAAAAAATAATCCACCATGACCAAGTTGGATTCATACAAGGTAGGCAAGGCTGGTTCAATGTCAGAAAAACGATTACTGCAATCAACTACATAAATAACACAAAAGACAAGGATCACCTGATTTTGTCCATTGATGCAGAAAAGGGATTTGATAAAGTTCAACACACATTCATGCTGAAAACTCTCAGGAAAATAGGAATAGATGGCAAATTCCTCAAGGCAATAAGGTCCATTTATACAAAGCCAACTGCCTACATCATCCTGAATGGAGAGAGACTAAAACAGTTTGCCTTGAGAACAAGAACTAGACAAGGATGCCCACTCTCACCTCCCCTATTCAACATTCTACTAGAAGTTCTAGCCAGAGCAATGAGACAAGACCAAGAAACAAAGGTCATCTGCATCAGCAAAGAAGAAGTCCAAAATCTCCCTATTTGCAGATGATATGAATGTATGCACCGGGAATCATAAAGAATTCATAAGTAAACTACTCAAACTGATAGAAAACTTCAGCAAAGTCTCAGGATACAAGAGAAACATAAGTAAATCAGTAGGACTCCTTTATACTGACAATGAAATTATTAAGGAAGAAATCACCAAATCAATAACACTTACCATAGCCCCTAAGAAAATAAAGTACCTAGGAACAAATCTAACCTTTACAAAGAGAACTACAAGTTCTTGGTACAAGAAACTAAGAGAGGCTTATGTAAATGGAGAAGCCTACCCTGCTCATGGATAGGAAGACTTCACATTGTGAAAATGTCTATTTTACCCAAAGCATTCTACTTATATAATGCAATCCCAATACAAATTCCAGTGACATTTTTTAAGGAGATGGAGAAACAAATCACCAACTTTCAAAAGCGAAGAAGCCCCTGATAAGTGAAGCACTACTGAAGAAGAAGGACACACTGTGAGGCCTCTCATTATCCGACTTCAGAACCTATTACACTGCCACAGTAGTCAAAACAGCCTGGTGCTGGTACAAAAAGAGATAGATAGATAAATCAATCGAACAGAACTGAGACCCCAGAGATGACACCATCTTCCTATGAACAGTTGACATTTGACAAACGCCCTAAGACATTAAACTGGGGAAAAAACAATCTCTTCAACAAATGGTACTGGCAAAACTGGAAATCCATCTGCAAAAAACTGAAACATGACCCATGTCTTATACCTTATACAAAGCCAGCCAAGCCAAGTGTCATCGAGTCGGATCCGACTCATGGCAACACCTTAAACAAAAACCAACTCAAACTGGATAAAAGACCTAAATATCAAATCTGAAATGATAGAGCTCATCCAAGAAAAAGTAGGAATAACAATGGAAGTTTTAATACCCAACACAGACAAACTTCAAAATCTGTCATACAAACCACAAACAACAGAAGAGAAAATAGATAAATGGGAACTATTAAGAATCTAACACTTTTGTTCATCCAAAGACTCTGTTCATAGAATTAAAAGGCCACCTACAGAATGGGAAAAAGTATTTGGGAACTCTATGTCAGGCTGACACCTGATCTCCATAATCTATAAGGCACTACAAAATACCAATAAGAAAATGATAAATTACCCAATTAAGCAGTGGGCAAAGGAGATGGACAGATACTTCTCTAAAGAGGAGATCCAGGCAGCCAAAAAACACATGCACACATGCTCATGATCATTAGCTATTAAAGAAATTCAAATCAAAATGATAATGAAATACCACCTCACCCCAACAAGGTTGGCCATGATCCAAAAAGCACAAAACAGCAAATGCTGGAGAGGCTGTGGAGAAACAGGAAGTCTCCTATACTGTTGATGGGATTGCAAAATGGTGCACCATCTTTGGAAAGCAATCTGGCACTTCCTTAAAATACTAGATGTAGATATACCATTTGACCCAGTAATTCCGCTGCTCGTAATATATCCTACAGAATCAAGGCCATTCACACACATAAACATGCACACAAATGTTTATCACAGCACAGTCCACAACAGCAAAAACATAGAATCAACCCAGACGCCCAACAACAGAGGAATGAATAGGTAAACTACAGTATATATACTGAATGGAACACTACATAATGATAAAAAACAGCGACGATTTTAGGAAACATAACCTGGTTTCAACTGGAGGACTTTATGCTGAGTGAAAGTAGTCAGCAACAAAATGACGAGGATTGCATGGACCCTTATGACAAGAACTTAAAATCAGACTCATGCGTAGAAGAAAAGACTCTTTAAAGGCTGCAAGGGTGAGGAAGATGGGAGGCAAGGAGGGGAGGGTTTAGATTAGACAGTTGATAGAAATTTGGTTGGGTGAAATCGGTGACAGCACACATTAGAAAGAAGATCAATATTAACTGCTCTTCAACATAAAATGATTATTCCTCCCTTCTTAACCCAGTATTGCAAGGACAGAGTAGCTGGGGTAGGGGGCTGGAGGCTATGCTGTCAGGGGAAATTGAGGTCAGTTGGCAGAACTAGCATTTTGCTAAGAGTGTCCTCTGCACCCCACGTTGGTAAGTGGCATCTGGGTTCTTAAGAGCTGCCAAGCTGCCATCTGAGGGTACAGCGAGTGGTCCCAACTCAACAGGAACAGATGATCACCAAGGACCAAAACGACATGGGGGTAAGAGAACCCAGAAGACAGAGAGACCCATGTGAGTGGATGACTACATCGACTTGTAACCAGAAGAACTGGATGGTGCCCGGCCACCGGCACTGATAGCCATGATGGAGCTCACAAAGTTGACTCTCACTGGCAATACAAGAATAAAAAGAGGTGCACCCTGAGATCTCCATTAAAAGACCACAACTGATGATCTAGGGGCCTCGAAATTCCCCTGGGAGAACAGTCGCTGGTCCTGATGCTGCCCCGGTCCATAAATCATAATGGAAGTCAATTCTTCAGACAGGAATGGATTCAACTTGGTAACATGGATTGACCATATCACGTGTGCCCTTTATGGTTCTGTGCATCTATAGGATGTCATCCTGCTAACCTCTTACTGGAGGAAGGGGACGGGGTGGAGAGGAGAGGATAGGAGATTTTTGGGAGAATAAGACATGTATGAAGCAGAGAGGAAGTATGTGCTGTCACAGGGCAGGGAGAGCAGTGAGAGCAGCATACAGCTGAGCATGAGAATTTATACGGGAATGTACATTTTCAATCAATCACAATAAAAAATAAATAAATAAAAATAAAAATTGTGTAAGATGCTTTTAGTAGACTGCCTAGGCACACAGTAAACCCAAATCCAAACCAGACCCTTTGCCGCAGACTCAAGAAATCATCATTTTCACTTCTTTGTATTCTTAAGCCTTTGAAAATGCTACTTGCTCCTCAAGACCCAGTCTTTCTCAACTGCTTTATAACATTTCACAATCCACTCCATTCCTCACTGCCTTTTTCCTAAGTTATTTCCATTGAACTAATACAATTCCCAAAAGAAATCATAATTTTTTTGAAGATGCTAATTTAGTCTTACTCATCTTTGTTTTTCCACACAGCCAGCCCAGCACTGGGCACTCTGTAAGTACTAAGAAATTTCTATTGGTTGTTTCTCTCCTTTGTTTTTCTTCCTGGTAGATTAAACAATTTGTCTCCAGTATCAAAGTTTCAGTAAAAAACAAGAATCTTTAGGACAAGGACTTTTAAATAATTTTTTATTTTCAGTTCTTTATTCAGGTAGTTGACATATTCAATAGAATGTTATAGATATAAAAATATAGCTCTCTGAAATGGCTGATTTTTTTTCCATCAAGTTATCTTAAGGTTACAATCAATATTTACCAATTATATTGGTATGTCATAGCCTTAAGTGAAATGTGTTATATTAAAACATTTTGTGAATACTGAAAGAATCATTCAGTACTCGGTATAACCTTTACCTTTGAAAATTTAACCACTTATCCTGAAGAATTAGGGGGGAAAAAGTGAAGGGGTTTAAACAGGAAAGCAATCTACTGGAAGGATTTGTTGATAGCTATGTTGAGCGTCCAAGGTGCAGAAAAGGCAATGATTTGTGTAATACAGGTGGGGGAATGGACAAGGACTTTGGTCAATACTTGGAATTATAGGCTGAATCTTCCGTTCTGGAAAAGGCAAAAAAAAGCAGGTGGAAGGACTTTCCTCTTAAGCCAACAGAGAAAGACTTGCCGCTTCCTGAGAAAGACTGCCATCACCCTGAATTTGGGCTTATAACCTCCTAAACTGTGAGAAAATAAATTTCTATTACAGCACCACTAGATAACTAAAATAGAATAGGTTACCAGATTAGTGGGGTGCAGCTCTAACAATAAAACTGTCAAGTGGTTTTGGAATTGGGTAACGGATAGAGGTTGAAAAAGTTTTAAGGTGTCTAACAATAAAAGGATAGAAACTTAGTAGAATCATGGAAGTCAAAGTCGTTTCCGATGAGAGTTCAGAAGGAAGTGAGGAGACTATGGCAAAGTCTATATTGTCTACAAGAATACATATGACAAGAACAGCAAATGTTGCAGTAAATGTAGACCTTAAATGTGCTTCTGTTGAGGCTTAGAAAATGTAATGAACATGATTCGACAGTGAGAGATGTTGTTGTTAGATGTCTTCAAGTCAATTCTGACTCATAGTCAACCCATGTACAGCAGAACGAAACATTGCCCAGTCCTATTCCATGCCCTCAATCTTTGTTATGCTTGAACCCATTTTTGCAGCCACTGTGGCAGTCCTTTTTGTTGGGGGGCTTCCTCTTTTTCACTCACACTCTACTTTATGCAGCATGTTGGCCTTCTCCAAGCACTGATCCTGCCTAACAACATGTCCAAAACATGTAATACATAGTCTCGCCATCCTTGCTTCTAAAGAGCACCCTGGTTGCACCTCTTCCAGCATAGATCTGTTCATTCATTTGACAGCCCACAGCACATTCAATATCTTCTCTAACACTGCAATTCAAAGGTATCAATTATTCTTCTGTCCTCTGAATTCATTGTCCAGCTTTTGCGCACATCTGCGACTGAAAATACCATGGCTTGGGTCAGGTGCACCTTAGTCTTTCAGGTGTCATCACTGTTTTTCAACACTTTCCAAAGGTCTTGTGTAGCATATGCATCCAATGCAATGTGTCTTCTGATTTCTTGACTGCTGTTTTCATGGGTGTTGATTGTTGATTCAATTAAAATGAAATCCTGACAACATCAATCTTTTCTCCATTTTTCATGATATTGCTTACTGATCCAGTTGTGAGAATTTTTGATTTCTTGATGTTGAGATATAATTCATAATGAAGGCTGTGACCTTTTGTCTTTACCACTGAGTGCTTCAAGATGTATCATGCGCGTATTGCAGATTGTTAGTGAGTTTTCTTCTGATTTAAATATCCCATTCATCTTCATATAGTCCAGCCTCTCAGATTATTTGCTCAGCATAGATTGACTAGGTACAGTGAACGGATGCAACTATGATGCATCTTTCCTCACCTTAAAGCATCCAGTGTCCCCTTGTTCTGTTTGGAGGATTGCCTCTGGATCCATGTACAGATTCCTCATGAGTACAATTAAGTGTTTTCGATTTCCCATTCTCCACAGTGTTAGCCAAAATTTGTTATGATCCACAGTCAAAAGCCTTTGTATAGCCAGTGAAACACAGGTGAATGTCCCACTGATATTCTCTGCTTTCAGCCAAGTTTCACCTGACATCAGCAATGATATCTCTTATTCCACATCCTCTTCTAAACCTGCCCTGAATTTCTGGCAATTCCCTGTCAGTATATTGCTACAGCTGCTTTTGAATGATATTTAGCAAAATTTTAATCACATGTGGTATTAGTGATATCGTTTGTTAATTTTCATATTCCGTTAGATCACCTTTCTTGAGAAGGTGTGTAAATATGGATCTCTTCCAGCTGGATGGCCAGAGGTGGCTGTCCCCCAAATTTCTTGATGTCAACAAATCAGTGATTTCAATGCTGCATCTGTATGTGGAAACATGTCAGCTGATGCTTCATCGATTCCTGGAGCCTTGTTTTTCACTAATGCATTCAATGCAGCTCCAACTTTTCCCTTCAGTACCATCTGTTCCTCATCATGTGCTACCTCTTAAAATGGTTGAACAATTCTGAATTATTATAATAACTCTGTGTATTCCTTCCATCTTCTTTTGATGCTTCCTAGGGCATTTAATATTTTCCCAGTAGGAACTTTCACTATTGCAACTTGAGACTTGGATTTTTTCTTCCATTCTTTCAGCTTGAGAAATGCAGAGGATGTTCTTCCCTTTTGGTTTTTTATCTCCAGGTATTTGCATATGTCCTTATAATACTTCATTTTGTCTTGTCAAGTCATCCTTTGAAATATTCTGTTCAGTTATTTTACTTCCTCATGTCTTGCAAAATTTTCTATAACTAGTAGATGTCTAAGTACGAGTTTCACAACATCTTCTGAAATCTGTTTTGGTCTTTTCTTTCTTTTTTTATCTTTTAATGACCTCTTGCTTTCTTCATGTATGATGTCTTTAATATCATTCCCTAACTTGTCTAGTCTTCAGTCATTAGTGTTCAGTGTACCAAATGTAATCTTGAGATGGTCTCTAAAGTCAGGTGGAATTTACTCAAGGTCATACCTTGGCTCTCAAAGACTTGTTCTAATTTGCTTTAGTTTAAATTTGAACTTACATATGAGGAATTGATGACCTGTGCTGCAACTGGCATCTGACCTTGTTCTGATTGATGATACTGATCTTTTTTCCTTCATCTCTTTCCACACATTCTGTCAGTTTGATTCCTGTGTATTCCATCTGGTTCAAGTGTGTAGTAACCACATATGATGATGAAAAAAAGGTATTTGCAATAAAGAAATAGTTGGTCTTACAAAACTGTATCATGTGATCTCCAGAATGGTTTCTATCACTGAGGCATATTTTTGAAATACTGATCCTTCTTAATTGTCTCACACTTTTACCTTCAGACCGTCAGTAATTATAAGTGCAACTTAATTGTGTATGTGATCAATTTTAGACCGCAGAAGCTGGTAAAAATCTTCAATTTCTTCATCTTTGGCCTTAGTCTGTGTATAAATTAGAATGTGTGTATAGTTTGTGTATAAATTAGAATAATAGTTGTATTAACTCTTCTTACTTGTAGGTATATGAATATTAGCCTATCACTAATAGCATTGTACTTCAGGAAGGAACTTGAAATGTTCTTTTTGGTGATGAATGCAGCACCATTCCTCTTGAAGCTGTCATTCCTGGCTTAGTAGACCATATGATTATCTGACTCAGAATGGCCAATGCCATTCCGTTTCAGCTCTTTTATTCCTAGAATAACAATGTTTATGTGTTCCATTTCTTTTTTGAAGTTGTCCAAGTTTTGTAAATTAATACTTTGTACATTCCATGTTCTATTTGTAATGAATACTTGCAGCTGTTTCTTCTCATTTTGACTTGTGCCACATCTGCAAATGAAGATCTCAAAAGCTTGACTCCATCCACATCATTAAGATGGACTCTACTTTGAGGAGGCAATTCTTCCCAGTCATCTTCTGAGTAACTTCCAACAAGGGAGGAATCCTCGTCCAGAACTCTCAGACAACATTCTATTGTTACTCATGAGGTTTTCAGTGGCTAAGTCTTTTCAGAAGGAGATTGCCAGGTCTATCTTCTGGTTTGTCTCAGTCTGGAAGCTCAGTTGGTATCTGAATACTTGTGGCATGCCTTCACAGCAACACACAAGACCCTGTAATAGGCTGGCCTGATAGACGTGTGGGGGAGCAACCCAATAGGACACAGTAAAACTCCCCAGTATGGCTTCCAAGGCTATAATCTTTAGAGAAGCAGACTGCCACAGTTTTCTCTTGTGAACAGCTGGGGTATCTGTGTATCTGACCTTTCAGTTAACAGCTGAATGCTTAACAACTACACCACTAGGACTCCTCTCATAGTATATTTGTTGGTAAAAATATTTCAAGAACATTCTTATCTTTCCATTGACAAGGTATAAGAACCTAGTCGTTCTTCTAGTCCAAACCTAGCAAGCAGCTCTTAAGATGTCCTGTGCCAAGACCATTCAGAGCACAAAGTCTACAAATCCCCACCTCTGACCTGCTGTCACATTTGCCTTGAGAGAAAATGTCACGCAAGATGACAGTCAGAATAAAGGGAATAAAAATGGAAGTTTATCAGATTTATAGAATTTAAATTGTGGACTTTCAAAGCTTGCATCATAAAAAAATAAGAAGTATTAAATAAAAAACAGAAAGTTAAAAATAGTTTATGTTAGAGATATTAGGCTGCTATTTGTTGTTATAATGACAACAAATTATTATATTGTAGCAATATTATAAGGGAATAGTCATCCCTGTGACTCTTCAAACTTTATGGTTGATCTATTTTCTACCAGTAATAATCTATTGATTATAAACATTATATGTGTATATGAGTAACACACATCTGATTTGGTTTAAGACCATGTACATAATTCTAATAAACATGGACCAAAATATAGTGAGCAGAGTTACTCTGAGTACGGAGGGTGTTTCAATATGGTTATTTGTTTTCTGGCTAAAAAATCCCTCATAGACAGTGCAGTGTGAGCTGGTGCATTGTCGTGAACCACACAAGAGCCACGAGTTATTGGCAAAAAGTTTCTGTCATTTTCATTGAATTTTTTACACAGTGTTTTCAGCACTTCCAAAATAGTAAACCTGGTTAACTGTTTGCCTAGTTGGTACAAATTCATAATGAACAATCCTCTGATTTTTAAATGTTAGCAACATTGTTTTGACTCTTAATTTGGACTAACAGATGTTTTATGGTCCTGGAGAGTTGGCTGACTTTCACTGCACAATTTGAAACTTTGTTTCAGGCTCGTATTGGTACAATCACGTTTTGTTACCTGTGATAACACTGCCCAAAATATCACCTTGCCTTTCCAAAAGGTTTTTGGCAAGCTTTGCTTTGCCTTTGGTTTTGTTCAGTGGTGAGCTCCTTTGGGATCATTTTTGTACACACCTTTCTCATGCCAAGATTTTCAGTTAAAATTTTCCTGTTTTTTTATCAATGTTTACTTGGTGTCCTATACTTCTCATGGTAAACCAACAATTTTGATGCACAAATTGATGAATTTGTGCATGCTTTCATTAGTTCTACTCATTACTGACTGCCCTGACCTCTATTCATCAGTGATGCTTCCTCTCGCTCTCAGAAAAAACAGTTAATCCCTTTGTATACTGCCATATTCTTCACGGCATTATGCCTATATGCTTGGAGTAACATGTGCCTAGTTTTATTTCCATTCTTGCCAAGTTTAACAAGAAATGTAATGTTTGTTCATTGCTTTAATTCAAGCTCTGACATTCTCATGATGGCACACAAAAACATGTAACAATAACGAATGTCACACAGCAAGACACTCCCACACATTGACATGGACAGAGCTGTGAGGCACTGATACAACAATGTTGTGAAACCTTACTGACTTGTTAGTATAGTGCTGCTAACATAAGAACATGGTGGCAAGTTCACAAACGCAATTGTCAGACCTCATATGACCAAGAACCAATAATACTGAGTGACTATGCCCAAGCTACACTGAAAGTACTAGTGAAAAACAAGAATCCAGTAATTGGTGGACTAACTTGATGTTTCAGCAAAGGCATATAGTGCTAGAAGTGATCACTCTTTTATTCCAAGAAATTTGGACAAAGGCTGTCTTGTCAACTGATTGGAAGAGGCAAATTTTATAGGCCCATGTCAAAGGAAGGTGATTCAATGGAATGTAAAAACTATTGAACACTACCACTGATATCACATACATGTAAAATTTTTTTGAAGATAATTCAAAAAAGTTGTAGCAGTAGATTGACCAAGAACCACCACAAGAGGGCATAAAACAAGAGATAACAATGCTGATGTTGGACAGCTCTTCGCTGAAAGCAGAGAATGTCAGAAAGATGTTGGCCTGTGATTTACTGATTAAACAAAGCCATTTGACTGTGTGGATCATAACAAATTACGAGTGAAATTGTTAGAAGTAGAATTCCAAAACATATATTTGTGCTCATGAGGAATCTGTACATAGACCAAGAAGCAGTTATTTGAACAGAACAAGGCCATAGCTGTACAATATGGTTTACAAGTAAGAAAAGTATATGTGAGAGTTGTATGCTTTCATCACACTTATTCAATCTGTATACCGAACAAATAATTCTAGAAGCTCAATTGTACAAATAACATGACATCAAGGTTGGAGGAAGACTTATTAACAAACTGTGTGGTATGCAGGTGACACAATCTTGTTTGCTGAAAGCGAAGAAGACTTGAAGTATTTACTGATGAAGATCAAAGACTACAGCCTTAGTATAAATTAATCCTTAATATAAAAAATCCTCATATCTAGACTAATAAGCAACGTTAAGATAAACGGAGTAAATATTGGCATTGCTAAGGATTTCATTTTCCTTGAATCCACTGTAAACACCCACGGAAGCAGCAGTCAAGAAACTAACATGGAGCAACTCTACTACAAACAGCCTCTTTAAAGTGCTAAAAAGCGAAAATGTCACTTTGAGGAATGTTATTTACCTGACCCAAGCCATGGCATTTTTAATAGCCTCATATACATAGGAAAGCTGGGCAGTAATAAAGAAGACCAAAGATGAACTGATGCTTTTGAATTGGGGTGTTGGTGAAGACTAATGAATGGATTGCCAGAAGAATGAACAAATCTATCTTAGAAGAAGTACAGCCACAATGCTCCTTAGAAGTGAAGATGGCAAGATGCCTATGCCCCATACTTTGGACATGTTATCAGGAGGCATCAATTCCTGCCGCAAAACACCACACTTGGTAAAGCAGAGGGTCGGCAAAGAAGTCATTCAGTGTGATGGATTGACATCCTGGCTGCCAGAGAGGACTCAAACAGAGCAACGATGGCAGTGGTAGTACAGGACCAGGCAGTACTTCGTTCTTTTGTATACAGGGTTGGTAAGAGTGAGGGCTGACTGAGGGGCACATAACAACAGCAACAAACAATATGATGCCAACTTTTCCAATTAATATTCAAGTCTGAAGTGCCTTATTCTGTTAGAAGCAGTTATCAATGAATTTTAACAGGATAGGTTGCCATTTAGATTGTATCATTTCTATTTAACATTACATTTGCAAGTGGTATAGAAGAGCACAAAATTGAGTGTTCTCGAATTTACACCATTTACTGTTGCTATTTTCAGCTTTAATTTAACTTGTTCCAACCTATAGCCAACATACCGACAACAGGGTAAACATTGAATGGATATGTGTCCTCTTCATAATAAGCCAAGCCATCGATGATATATTTGAGTCAGTTGTTGCAGCTATCATGCCAATCCATTTCATTGAGCATTTCCCTTATTTTCATTGACCCATTACATTACCAAATACGATGTTCTTTTCTAGTGATTGGTATTTCCCGTTATGTCTGAAATAAGTAAATGGAAGTGTTACTATTGTTTCTCCTAAGCAAAATTCTCATGGCATTTTTTCTGATATTGATGCTTGTCCTTTCAGCAGTCCACAGTACATCCAAGATTCTTCACCAACACTACAATCCAAAGACATCAATGCTCAATCTTCAATAATTCAATTCCATTTTTATAGATACATTGTGTGTGTGTGCGTGCAAGTGCACACACACACACACACACACGTCTACAAAAGCATTCAAGTTGCACTAGTAAAAGATTCTATGGACAAAACATCCAATGATGTAGGAAGCATCCAAAGAAGATGGAAGGAGTACACAGAGTCATTATACCAAAACAGAAGTTGTCTATGCTCAGACACTTCAAAAAGAAACACATGATCATGGCACTGAAGAAACAATTACAGGCAGCGTTGAAGGCACTGGCAAAAAACAAGGCTCTTGGAATTGACGGAATATCAATTAAGATGTTTCAACAAACAGATGCAGCTCTGACAGTGCTTGCTCATCCATGTCAAGAAATGCGGAGGGCAGCTACCTGGTCAACTGACTGGAAGAGGTCTATATTTATACCCACTCCCAAGAAAAGTGTTCTAACCAAACGTGGGAAACATTATCATTGATAACACACACAAGTAAAATTCTACTAAAAATCATGCAAAACCAGCTGCAATAGGATATTCACAGGAAACTACCATAAATTCAAACCAGATTCAGAAAAGGGCACAGAACCAGGGATATTATCGCTGATGTCAGATGCATCTTGGCTAAAAGCGGAGAATAACAGAAAGAGATTTACCTGTGTTTCATTTACTGCGCAAAGGCATTTGCTGTTTGGATCATACAAAATTAGGGGTAACATTGAGGATTATGGGAATTCCAGAACACTTCATTGTGCTCATGAGGAATCTGTACATGGATCGAGAGCCAGTAGTGCAAATAAAACAACAGAACACTCAGAACACTAGCCGGCCAAGCCAAGACACTACACGGTTTAAAATCAGGAAAGCTGTGTGTCAGGGTTGTATCTTTTTACCATACCTGTTCAGTCTGTGTGCTGAGCAAATAATCTGAGAAGCTGGGTTATGTGAAGAGGAACAGGGCATCTGCGTTAGAGGAAGACTCATTAACAACCTGCATTAGGAAGATAGCACTCCCTTACTTGCTGGAAGTGAAAAGGACTTGAAGCACTTACTGAAGAAGATTAAAGACCACAGCCTTCAGTATGGATTATATATAAACTTTAAAAAAAAAAGAAAAGGAAAGAAAAACTCCTCACACTGGACTACTAAGGAACATCAAGATAAATTGAGAAAATACTGAAACTGTTAAGAACTTCATTGTACTTGAATCTACAATCAACACTTTTGCGAACAGCAGTCAAGAAATCAAAAGACATTGAATTGGACAAGTCAGTTGGAAAAGTCCTCTTTCAAGTATGGAAAAGAAAAGATATCACCTTGCAGACTAAGGTGGGCCTGGGGCAATCCATGGGATTTTCAATAGCATCATATGCATTCCTAAACTAGACAATGAGTAAGAAAGACCAAAGAAGAGCTGATGCTTTTGAAACGTGATGCTGGTGAAAAATATGTAACTTACCATGGATTTCCAAAACAACAAACAATTCTATCTTGAAAGAAGTACAGCTGGAATGCTTCTTAGATGCAAGAATGGTGAGACTATGTTGTACAAGACTTGGGCGTGTTGTCAGGAGAGATCAGTTTCTAGAGAAGGATGTTATACTTGGTAAATTACAAGGTCAGTGAATATGGCAAAGACCTTTAATGAGATGTATGATGCAGTAGGTGTAACGTGGGCTCAAGCATAACAACGGTTTTGAAGATAGTACAGGACCAGGCAGTATATCACTCTGCTGGGCATAAGTTCACTGGGAACCAGAAGCGACTCAATGGTACATAACAACAAGGTTCATATAGAGCTCTGGTGATAGTGCAATAGTTAAGAGCTCAGCAAAATCTCCTGCTCACCTGCTAAATCAAAGGTCAGTGGTTCAAACTACTAGGGGATCTGCAGGAGAACAATACGCTAATCTGCTTCCATAAACATCCCAGCCTTCGGTAACCTATGAGTGGTTCTACTGTTTCTCTGTATATGAAAGATACTTAGATATTTAGAAGACATTTCCAGAGTATCTACTGGAAATACCGATCATTACTTAGAAAGAATATATGCAGTCAAACAGACGTCATTCCATGGTATTTAGAGGAGAAATGTAATGACCCATGGTATAATTACTGAATTCATTCTATAGTCATTTACTTAAAGCACCTGTTAATTCTCAGTCTTTAATTTTGCATGCAGATGGTACATTGGTGCCAAAGTAACTCAAAATTTTATTTTTGTGCTATGGCATTAATAGCAGTGATTGAATGGGACAAGTTC
The DNA here is from genome assembly GCA_028571685.1 of Heterohyrax brucei. NCBI lineage: Eukaryota > Metazoa > Chordata > Mammalia > Hyracoidea > Procaviidae > Heterohyrax > Heterohyrax brucei. Next base: position 172,359,795 of record CM053143.1, on the reverse strand, counting down.
ATCAGTCTACAGAATACTGAAATATGACTGATACAATGAAACTATACCTAGATGGATATATTTGTTAACAACATAAGTGGGATCTTGCCAAGGGTTTTTTCTCCCTTCTTCTTTTCCAATGACATCTGGACTAGAGCTGGTGTAAAAAGTGGCATTTTCTTAGGTCATTCTCCGGATGCTGCTTCTGCTGTCTGCCTTAGACACATGCTTAATCTTATTCACATGGGGTTCATCTTTGAAATAACTTTTTAACAGAGGATGCACTTTTAAAAACACAATTGTATAATTTAATGTGATGTGGAAAGTGAGTTAATTTTCACAAGGCATTGTTCCAAATTTGTCTAGTCCTGCAAACCATTTCTTCCTCATTTCTGATGTATCCTTGACAAAGCCTGAGGTTAGCCCCCAGGCATAAATGCACATATTTAGGGACAAGGTTTGCATTTCCTCAAGCAGATTTGCATCAAGACTTGGCTATTAAAAAAAAAAAAAAAAACCTGCAAAAGGAGCATTTTTTAACCTACTGCATTAAAAATCCTTCAGGCGGTAGCAGGCAAAAATGGTGGAAGTAGGCATGGGGAGAGAGGATGGCTGAAAACAACTCAGCTCAATAGTCTTTGGTGTTAAGGTTTTCAGTGATCTGTTCAACGCTCTGCACATTAAAAAAAAATGTTTGTAGGCAATTTAAGTAAGACAGGATATCAGGCAGTGGTTTGGGTTTGTACAACATGTATTTTTAATAAATTCAGCATTGCTTCACTTTGATCCTTCTGCATATTACTCGTTTCCCCCCACCCCTCTTCAAAATTGAAGACTGCTTTCCTTAGTAGCCATTCATCATTTTCTACAGAAGAGTAATAAATGTTATCTTTTGATAATCTTTTAAACAGCTCTCCCAACAGGATTATCAGAATTCTTTTCCTACTGTAGCATCCTGAATCAGCAAAATTTTCAGGTTGCAGCATACTTAAAATAGGTTGGCATGAATCTAGTGTGGTATTGCTGGCAGGTGTCATTTTTTCAGTCCGTTGAGTTGTCAGAATATGACCAGTGAATAGAACGACCATCCTCCTGAAACCCTTCAGCGGCATTTGCTTTCTATTGCTTTGCATCTGTGTTTCAAGAAGACGTGACTAATGATTGTGAATTACAGTGGTTTGGTGACCTGTCAGTGACAGCAATGATGGCCTCCTGAACCAGCTCAGCCTTCACAATGCCCCAATATTGGTTTCTCCTTAGCCCTTCACAATCAAGATTCCACTTTCTTTTAGCTACTTCTAAATCTCCAGATAATCCCTTTAAGACAGACAGCTGTTGGAAATTGGAAGAGGATATTGCCAGTTGGTAGAAACTACAATTTCTTTGATAAATGTAAGAAAACCGGGCTTCCAGGCATCTGGGGAAAACAATTCAAACACAAAAGGGAAACAACAAGAAACAATCCAGAAGAGTTTTCATTTGCTTCCTGTCTGAAATCCCCTTTTTGCTGAAAGGGCAGTGTTTTGCACTCTGCAGAAGCTTTCTCTAAGATCTTGTTGGCTTTGTGGTGTGAATAGGTGTGATTTTTTTTTAACTTTATATTTTGCCTATTACTAATTTTCTGTAGCCACAAAAGTTTTAACTCTTTAGGTTGCTATCATAGTTTTAGTTTTCTGAAGATGGGGAAAAAAATAACCACTGAAGGAGTTACCCCAATGCTAGGAGTATTTGCTCACCTAGCTTACCTAGCATTCACGGGTGATCGGTGTTGTTCTTCCTGTTGCTGGTTGCCATCCAGTAGGTTGTGACTCACTGTATATCATAACGAAAGGTTGACTGGTCCTGTGCCCTTTTCATGATCTGCCTTCCAACCCAAGGGACTCATGTTCTAGCTTACTCCTCTGTACTTATTTTCATGTGTGAAAAACAAACAAACGTATTAAAGAAATACAGGAAAAGATGGAAGTTTACGTAAAACAGGCATAGCTCATCTTATTGTACTTTGCAGATACTGCATTTCTTTTTTTTTTTTTTTTAGAAATTGACATTTTGTGGTAACCCTGCTTTGAACAAGCCTGTTGGTACCATTTTTCTAACAGAATGTGATTTGTGTCACTGTGTCACATTTGGGTAATTCTGAAACATTACTAACTTTTTTCATTTTTATCAAATCTGTTTTGGCAAGCTATGATCAAAGATCTTCAGCGTTACTATTATAACAGTTCGGGGTCACCAAAAACCATGCCCATAATGATAAACTAAATCCCAAAATGTCCTGTGTGTTCTGATTGTTCCACCAACTGGCTTTTTCTTTATTTCTCTCCTTCTCCACTTGCCCTCTATTCCCTGAGACACAATGATTTTGAAATCAGGCCACTTCAGAACCCTGTAGTGGCCCCTAAGTGTTCAAATGAAAGGAAGAGGCACATATCTCTCACTTTAATACCAAAGCTAGAAACGATTGGGCTTACTGAGGAAGACACATCAAAAACTGAGACAGGACCAAAGCTAAGCCTCTGGCACTGAACAATTATCCAGGTTGTAAATTCACAGGAAACATTCTTGAAGGAAATTAAAAATGCTACTCTGGTGAGCAAATGAATAATCAGAAACAGTGTTATTGTGGATATGGAGAACATTTTAGTAGTCTGGATAGAAGATCAAACTAGCTAACAACATTCCCTTAAGCTACAACATAATCCAGAGTGAGACCCTAACTCACTTCAATTTATGAAGGCTGAGAGAGGTGAAGAAGCTGCCAAAGAAAAGATTGAAGCTGGCAGAGGCTGGTTCCTGTGGTTTAAGGAAAAACGCCATCTCCGTAACATAAAGGTGCAAGGTAAAGCAGCAAGTGGTGATGTAAAATCTGTAGCAAGTTACTAAGAAGATCTAGCTAAGAAAATTGATGGAGGTGGCTGTACTAAATGACCTATTTTCAATGTAGACAAAATGGTCCTATCGGAAGAAGATATCATCTAGAACTGTCATAGCTAGAGAGGTCAGTGCCTGGCTTCAAAGTTTCGAAGGAAAGAATTGTTTTTGTTAGCAGCTAATATAGTTAGTTACTTTAAGTTGAAACGAATGCTCACTGACTATCCTGAAAATCCCAAAGCTCTTAAGAATTATCTTAAATCAACTCCACCTATGCTCAATAAGTGGAACAACAAAACCTAGATGACAGCACCTGTTTCTTACATGATTTACTGAACATTTTAATCACACTGCTGAGACCCTGCTATTAAGGAAAGAAAAGATTCTTTCTAAAATGTTACTTCTCTTTGATAACATATGTGGTCACCCATGACCTCTGATGAAGATGAAGAAGCAGATTAACGTTTTCATGCCTGCTAACACAACACCCATTCTGCAGCCCGTTGATGAAGGATGAACTTTGACTTTCAATTCTTGTTCAAGAAATACATTTTGTAAAGCTATAGCTGCTGTGGTTAGTGATTCCTCTGATGCATCTGGGCAAAGTTCATTGAAAATCCTCTAGAAAGCATTCATTCAACTTTCTATAAGTCATTAAAGGCATTCATGATTCATGGGAAGAGATGGATGTATCCACACTAACAGGAATTTGGAAGAAGTTGATTCCAACCCTCATGGATGGTGTTGAGGAGTTGAAGATTTCAGTGGTGGAAGTCACTTAGATGTCGTGCAAATAGCAAGAGAACTAGAATTAGAAGAGGAGCTTGAAGATAAGCCTGAGTTGTTACAATCTTATGATAAAACTTTAAGGACAGAGGACTTGCTTGAACTAGTATAGAGATGATTTCTTGAAATAGAATCTACTCCTGGTGACATTCTGTGAACAATGAAATGACGTAACAAATGATTTAGGTATCACACAAACTTAGTTGATAAAGCAGCCAAATTGACTCCAACTTAGAAATAAGTTCTACGGGGAGCAAAATACTATCAAACAGCATTACTTGCTACAGAGAAATTATTCGTGGAAGGAAGAGTAAGTTGATGAGGTAAACTTCACTGTGGCCTTGTTTAAGGAGATTTCCTTAAATTGCTACAGTCACCATAACCTTCAGCAACTGTCGACATCTAGGTATGACCCTCTACCAGCAAAATATTATGACTCACTAAAGCTTCAGGTGATGGCTAGCAGTTTTTTTTTACATAATACTTTCAATGAAGGCATATATAAGAAACTAGTTTCTCATTAACCAGCTAGTACACATGTTGTTTTGTGACACTGCTTACCAACCCTATGGCATGTCCTCTTTCTTGCGTCTCTACTTTGACTTCTCAATCACCAGCTGTCTATCCTTCCTACTATCTAACTCTTGCTCCTGGGCTGGCATACCCTTTTGGTTAAATGTTGTTTTGTAGGCCCGCCTAATTTTTTCCTGAAAGCTGAACATAAAGAATGACTTCATTACTCAGCTAAAAGCACATACAAGGACCATACTTTTGGGGGTTTCTCCAGTTTCTGTTAGGCCAGTAAGTCCAGTCTGTTTTTTTTTTGTTGTTGTTGTTGTTGTTTTTGAGTTACAATTCTGTTCTACATTTTCTCCAGCTCCATCAAGGACCCTTTCTTGTGATTCCTATCAAAGTAGTCAGTGGTTGTTGCTGGTTACCACTTAGTTGCCTTGGACTTAGTCTGGTATAGGCTGTGGTAATAGGGGTCCATTAGTTCTTTGGACCAATCTTTCCCTTGTGTCTTTGGTTTTTCCATTCTTTCTTGTTCCAGATAGGGTAAGACCAATAGAGTAATTTAGATGGCTATACACAAGCTTTTAAGACACAGACACTATTCATCAAAGTGGAATGTGGAATTTTCTTCATGAACTACATCACACCAGTTGAACTAGATGTTCCCCAAGACTGTGGTCCCCATGGTTCTGAACCCAATAATTCAGTCTCTCAGGGAGTTTGGATATGTTTATGGAACATCCATGACCTTGACTTGGACAAATTGTGCCAGCTTGTCCAGTATTTTTTAATGCATAATACTGTTTACTCTTCACCAATGTGACCAGTCATCTATTATCTATTTAGTGTTTTCATCCTCACCCTTTCCTCCCTCATAATCATCTAAGATGATATTGTTCTCTGTGTGACACTTCTTTAAAAAGTCATGAAAATGTTGATACCAAAAGAAACACTCTTTGAGGCTGGCTAGCATTTTTTAGCAATAAAATATTTTTAAATTACTGTACACATGATACCTTTGTTATCCAATGCAAGTGGTGACTATACACACGGACCTCACCAGGTGGAACACAGTGGAACAAATTGACTACGTTTGCAGAAAGAGGTAACCAAAAAGCTCTGTAGTATAGGTCAGAACAAGACTAGGTGCTTTCTTCAGAACAGACCATCAGTTGCTCATATGCAATTTCAAACTGAAAGAAGAATATTGAAACAAGTCTATAAGAGTCAAAGCACAAACTTGTGTATATCCCACCTGAGTTTAAATACCATCACAAAAATAAATTTGATATGTTGAATACTGATGACTAAAGACCACATGAGCTGTGGAATGACATCAAAGACTTCACACATGAAGAGAGCAAGAGGTTATTAAAAAGATAGGAAAGAAAGAAAAAACCAAATTAGATATCAGAAGAGACTCTGAAACTTGCTCTGGAATATCGAGTAGCTAAACAAAAAGGAAAAAATTGATGAAGCAAAAGAACTGAAGAGAAGATTTCAAAGGGCAGCTTGAGAAGATAAACTAAAGTATTATAATAATATGTGCAAAGAACTGGGCATAGAAAACCAAAAGAGAAGAACACACTCTGCATTTCTCCACCTGAAAGAAATGAAGAAAAAACTCAAGCCTCAAGTTGTGATAGTGAAGGACTCTAATACAGAAAAGAATAAATGACTCAGGTAACATCAAAAGAAGATGGAAGGAATACCCAGTCATTACACCAAAAAGAATCAGTTGATGTTCAAATATTTCAAGAGGTAGCATACGATCAGAAACCGATGGCACTGAAGAAAGAAGTTGAAGCTTTAAAGGAAATTGGAGAAAAAAACAGGCTACAGAAATTAATAGACTATCAGCTGAGATGTTTTAACAAGTGGACGTGATACCAGTACCCATTCATCTATGCCAGGACATTTGGAGGACAGCAGCGTAGCCAACTGGCTGGAAGAAGTCCTATTTATACTGTTCCCAAGAAAACTGATCCAACTGAATATGGAAGTCATCAAACGATATCGGTAATATCACATGCAAGTGAGATTTTGCTAAAGATCACTCAAAAGGATCAACAGCAGTATACTAATAGCGACTTTAACAGAATTTAAAGCCGGATTCAGAAGAGGATGTAGAACCAGGGATATCTTTGCTCATGTCAAACGGATCTTGGCTGAAACAAAAGTATACCAGAAAGAGGTCTACCTATGTTTCATTGACTGTGCAAAGGCATTGGAATGTGTGGATCATAGCAAATTATAGATCACAATGCAGAGAATGGGAATTCCAGAACACTTTATTGTGCTCATGATGAATCTGTACATGAATTGAAAGGCAGTCATGTGATCAAAACAAGGGGACACTGCATGGTTTTAAGTCAGGAAAGGTGAGTGTCAGAATTGTATTCACCCGCTATAACTTTTCAATCTGTGTGCTAAACAAGTAGTCCAGTAAGACGGGTTATATAAAGAAAAATGTATCATCAGGATTGGAGGAAGACTCATTAACAACTTGTGTTACACAGATCTCACAACCTTGCTTGCTGAAAGTGAAAAGGATCAAAGACTGCAGCCTTCAGTACAGATTACACCTAAACATCAAGAAAACAAAAATTCCCACAACTGGACTGGTAAGCAAGATCATGATAAATGGAAAAAAGGTTGAGGTAGTCAAAGATTTCATTTTACTTGTTTCCACAATCAACATCCTCAGAAGCAGCAATCGAGAAATCAAGAGATGTCCTGAATTGGGAAAATCTGCTGCAAAGGTCTCTTCCAAGTGTTGAAATTTAAAGATGTCACCTTGAAGACTAAGATGCACCTGACCCAGCCAAGCCACAGCATTTTTGATCACATCACATGCATGCAAAAACTGAACAATGAAAAAGGAAGACAGAAGATGAATCGATGCCTTGAAATTGTGATGTTCAAGAAGACTATTGAATATGCCATGAACTGTCAAAAGAACAAGCAGATCTGTCCTGCAAGAAGTATAGCCAGAGTGCTCCTTGGAAGCAGAATTAGCAAGACTGCCTTAACATACTTTGGACATGTTGCCAGGTATCGGGTCCTAGAGCAGAACCTCATACTTGGTAGAGCATCAACTAAAAAAATGAAGACTCTCAGCAAGATGGACTGACACAGTGCCTGCAACAATGGTCATGAAACAGGAGAGAAGCTGTAGACACCCTGACTTTGAAAAAAGGAAGTCAAAAGTGGACAGCAAATATTTAATTCTTTTTGCAAAATTGACCTATGTTTCTCCTGTCTTAAAAATTTCTGGTTTCTTTCACCCAGGCTCTGGCAGGAAGTCACACATTAACTGGCAGGAATTGTGGAAATAATGTTTTTGCAGTTTTCACAGCTTTTCTTAGAAACATCCAAACAGATAATAGGACACACCAGGTTCAAGTCAGACCCTTGCTTCAGATGGCAACTAAAGGCAGTCTAGATCCTTGATCCTGATACATATCTTCAAACGACTCCTGAGACCCCAGGACAGATCCCCTTCTTCATCCCTAATTAATTATATTGTTTCCCTGGCTCCAGAACCTGTACCTGTACTGTATTTGCACTTGCATACGAGCCTTTTCTCTTATATACTCCAACTTCACTTGATGATTTTTGAAGAGGTTTTTGATGGAGAGATTCCACCCTGGTCCCTGTGTCTACTGTCACACAGTAGTAACGTTTTTTTGATCACTCATCCAAATACCTGTCTCAGAGATGGGCTTTTTGAGGCAGGCAATGAGAATCTGGAGTGTTGCTTGGTAACAGGCATAAGCATAAAAACGATTATGGGCATGGCACAGGACTGGGCAGTGTTTCGTTCTGTTGTACAAAGGGTCACTATGAGTCAGAACTAGCTTCAGTGGCACCTGACAACAACTACACTGGGTTTTTTTCAGATGTAATGCTACTGCACATGTTGCAGGCTATGTTGGAGTGTAAACATAACTTATATGCACTAACTTATTAAAAAAAAGATGTAACTTAATTTATTGTGATGTTCACCTTATGGCTATGGTCTGGAACTGAATCTATGTCTGAAGTATGCCAGAACACTTGCAAATCAGGGTAACGTTTTAACCAGGGAGTCAAAATTCTTCCAACAATGAGTGATCCTTCGCAGATTCTCATATGTTACTATATCACTACCCATGGCTGTCAAGTTGATTCCGACTCACAGTGACCCTAGCGGTCAGAGTAGAACTGCCACATAGAGTTTCCAGGAAGTACCTGGCAGATTTGAAATGCCAACCATTTGGTTAGCAGACGTAGCATTTAACCCATCACTAGTGATTTTATACTGCTATGGAAATAGGGCAACCCTGGTTGGCGTAGTGGTGAAGTACTAGCAGCTGCTAACCAAGAGGTTGGCAGTTCAAATTCCACCTCGTGTTCCTTGAAAACTCTGTGAGGCAGTTATACTCTGACCTATAGAATCACTGTGAGTCAGAACCAACCCAACAACACGTGACAACAACAACATGGAAATGTGGCCTAATAGTGGTTTTCATATTAACTATCCTAATACATGGCTTCCAGTCTGACTTTGGAATTTCTGTTTTTTCATTCTGATTACCTAGATAATTCTTCAGAACTTCCAAAGGGTATGTTTTCATTTATTTATTTATTTACAAATTAAACTTGCTTACTGGTTGACTTAAAAGTGACTTCAGGAAACCAGTTTCTTCAATGATCAAGATCGGAAGACGACCTCAAAGAAATGGCCTAGGTTGGCCACCTCAACTCTGTGGACTCCGATCTGGAATCTGGGATATTTAAAACTGTTTCTGACCTGGAATTAGTTCTCCTCTATGGACTGCAATCTTGACGGGACTATAAATCACTCATTTTCTCCCCTACAGAGGGTAAAGAGTCTTTGTAGGCACTCAGGCTGCTTCCACACCGTCTTTTCAAGTCAGTATAGCTGAGCAGTAAACTAGTCTAAGATCTGAGCCTAGCCTGTCAGTTGATTTCTCCCGGAATTGTGAATCTCAGGAGAGATTCAGCATCTGAAAACACCATTGCTATTCACTTATCCTTACCCTAGCACCCTGGTCTCATGGCTGAGTGGTTTCTTCTGCCCTGATTTTTCTTGTTCTGTTTAGAACTATGAGGAAGCTCTAGTTTCTTTGTCTTCACATTGATTTTGTGAGCTGCTCAATATCTTTCAAATAAATTTACTTTAGCTAAAATTGCCCATTATAGGTTTCTACTGTTTGCAACAAAACACAAAACAAAAAGTCTGATGGTTATATTCATCTTAAACCTTTTCTGGTGCAAGACTGGATATAAATAAATATAATTAGCTTAGGATAAAAAAACAGCTTTGGGCATAATGGATTTCACGCAGCTCTTACTTAATCCTGAGCACCCTTGCTGGAGCTTCTAACAGCAGAAACATTTTCAGCGATTTCTTTTAACTCAACAAAATGTAGTGAGTACCTACTTTTTGTCACATTTCATGCGTGAATAGATGTGGGGGATATAACAATGAAGAAGGTACTCTATAGCAGCTTATACTCTAGTGTAAGAAGCAAACAAGAATGGATGATTCTAAAATAGCCTTGTAATCCAGAAGTAGGCTGTTCATGTGTAAAGCGATATTTTCTCTTCCTGGCAACTTTGACCTAGTACAACTACTCATTACCTAAACAAATCTACTCATACGAGGGTGTGAGGGTTCAATACAGATTTTCTTGAAGATGTGTTAGAGAGGAATGTCGACGATTTTGCTTTCTAAGTATCTCTTTTTCCAAGCTTCCTTTTCTTCTTTTTGATATTTCCCCAACAATGCCCTTTCTTATGGTTTTCTTTTTTTCTCAAAACATTCACTCTTTTAGTGCTACTTTATTCATCTATCATCTTCTCAGTTACCCATGATTGTTCTAGTAACAGGATCCACCACCCTTAGACAGTAATAAAGGAGAATGAATAAAGGTTTTCTGGTGAGCATGCTACTATCTGATACAGCTCTCCGTCTGTACCTAAATTCTGCCAGTTAACCAGGGTTTAATCAAATATAACTTTTCTGAGTTTTATGTTTTTCCTAATCAAAGCCAGATCTACTTCCTTCAAGGGTGTGCTGTAAATATGAACTATGTGCTTGGGAAAATGTTCTGTATTATAAATAGTACCACTTAAATGATGGTTTAAACTAGGCTGCTTTTATGTTTTATTCTAAGACATCATCTGTTACATTAATCATTACATAAAAGAAACCCAAGTTAGGGTAAGTAAATGACAATAAGAAGGACATTACCATTACCAAGTATGATCATCATTCATTATTCCTTAGCTGTTAGGTTGAACTGGGTCTAGTAAGATGAGCTCAGTGGCAGGAAAGTAGCACACTAAACACAACAAATATTTTCTCAAACAACAAACATTCACAGTCATATACACACAGTCACATGCGTCTATATATCAGTGCCACTGGTTCACAAAATCTGCTTTCTTGGAGAACTATCTCCAGGAATTTATTGTAAGGAAAAGGATTATTTCCAATAATTTTGAAAATGCACCCTCCTACCAGCTTTCTCAAAGTCAGATCAAGACTCAACACAGGGAACACATAGAACTCTGCAACATTTGTAGTGTTGTGCTATCCTTGGGCAGGTCTTCCTCTGCACTGCTGTTGTTACTGTTAGCTGCCTTAGAGTGGGCCCCAAACTCTTGGTGATCCCTTGCACAATGGAATGAAATGCTACCCAGTCTTGCACCATCCTTATCATAAACTGCAGACCAGACTAACATTATCGTAGGGTGAATTACAAAATATTAATCACTAAAAAGCAACAATTTTTTTATTATGATTAAGTGAAAGTATCCAAATCAATTTTGCATGCCTACCTATCTACAGCTCCTTCTGCTCACCTTGTCCAGTGGCAGCACACGCTTCCTTTTCATTCTATACTTGTCATATACTCCCAATGATCTCCTGTCTTCTGCTTTCCACCTTCTTCTCACCCATCTAGAAAGAGACCAGCATAATAGCATCCTATAAATGCATAGAATCATAAAGTCCACAAACTATATGGCCACATTGTGTCCCTGATTCAATTCCATTTTCGTCTGAAGAGTTGACCTCAGTAGTGTTTTCGGGACAGGCGCAATAGGTGGTCGAGAAGCCATGCTCCCAGGGGATCCCCTAGGCTTGAGCTGCACCCCTCTTTTTCTCATCTTGCCACAGGGATTCAACATTGTGTGCCCCGTAACGGCTGTCTTTGGTGGTGGCTGAGCACTACCTGGTTCTTCTGGTCACATGTTGATACAGTCTCCCACTTACATGGATCCTTCTGTCTCCGGGGCACCTTTTCCCTTGTATCTTTGGTATTCTCGGTGATCATCTGTTCAGCATGAGTTGGGACCATTTGGTATACCTCAGATGGCAGCTTGCTAGCTTTAAGACCCCAGACACCACTCACTAACGTGTGGTATGGAAGATTCTCTTAGCAATAGGCTAGTTATACCAATTGGCCTCAGTGTCCCTCAAGAGCATGGCCCTTAGACTCCACCCCTACTACTCTATACTTGCAGTACTGGGTTGAGATTAAGTGTTGTCAGTTTATGGATCTACTTTCTATTGTGTGCTGTCACCGCTTTCACTTAACCAAATTTCTATCAACTGTCTAATCTGTGACCAGTCCTCTCCCTCTCACCCCACCTTTGTAGCTATCAAGGTCTTTTCTTTTGTACATAAGTCTATTTTTAAGTCCTTATGGTAAGGGTCTCACAATATTTGTCCTTTTGTCACTGACTGATTTCATTCAGCATGGTGTCTTCTAATTGAAACAAGATTATGAGATGTCTCCTAAAATCATCATTGTTCTTTATTATTACATAGTGTTCCATTGAGTATATGTGCCATAGTTTCTTCACTCATTCTTCTGTTGATGGACGTCTGGGTTGATTCCATCTTTTTGCTGTTGTGGACTGTGCTGTGATAAACAGTTGTGTGCATGTGTGCATGCATCAGTTCATGTGACAGCCTTTGTTTCCGTAGTGTATATTCCTAGCAGTGGGATTACTGGATCAAACAGTATATCTATTTCCAGCTTTTTAAGGAAGCACGAAATTGCTTTCCAAAGAGGTTGTACCATTTTGCAGTCTCACCAGCAGTGTAGGAGTTTCCATCTCTCCATAGCTTCTCCAGCATTTGTTGTTTTGTGTTTTTTGGCCAGCCTAGTTGGGGTGAGATGGTATCGCATTGTAGTTTTAATTTGGATTTCTCTGATAGCTAACGACCATGTGTCTTTCAGCTGCCTGGATGTCCTTTTTGGTGAAGTGTCTGTCCATCTCCTTTGCCCATCCTTTTATTGGGTTCTTTATTTTTTTCTGGTTGATACTTTTTAGTACCTTGTAGATTATGGAAATCAGATGCTGGTCTGACATGTAGTTGCCAAATATGTTTTTCCATTCTGTAGGTGGTCTTTTAACTCTTTTGATGAAGTCTTTGAATGAGCAAAAGTATTTAATTCTTAGTAGTTCCCATTTACCTATTTTCTCTTCTGTTGATCATGCTTTGTCAGACTTCGAAGTTTGTCTTAGTCATATATTGGAATGACCATTGTTGACCCTATTTGTTCTAGCATGATCTTTATTGTTTTGGGTTTGATATTTAGGTCTTTGATCCATTTTGAGTTAGTTTTTGTGTAAGGTGTGAGACATGGATCTTATTTCATGTTTTTACAGATGGATACCCAATTTTGCTGGCACCATTTGTTAAAGAGACTGTTTTTAGCCCAGTTTACAATTGTAGGGCCTTTGTCGAATATCAACTGCTCATAAGAGGATGGTGGCATCTCTGGGGTCTCAAGTCTGTTCTGTTGGTCTACATGTGTTTTTTTTGTACCAACACCAGGCTGTTTTGACTACTGTGACAGTGTAATAGCTTCTAAAGTTGGGTAGTGTGAGGCCTCTCATTGTGTTCTTCTTCTTCAGTAGTGCTTTGCTTATCTGTGGTTTCTTCCCTTTCCAAACAAAATTGGTGATTTGTTTCTCCAACCATTAAAAAATGACACTGGAATTTGTGTTGGGAGTGCATTGTATACATAGATCACTTTGGGTAAAATAGACATTTTCACAATGTTAATTCCTTGTATCCACAAGCATGGTAGGTTTCCTCATTTTTGTAACTCTCTTTTGGTTTCTTGCAGTAAGGTTTTGTAGTTCTCTCTGTATAGGTCTCTTATTTCTCCAATTAGATTTATTCCTAGGTATTTTATCTTATTGGTGGTTATAGAAAATGGTATTGATTTGGTGATTTCTTCTTTGGTGATCTCCTTGTTGGTATAAAGGAATCCTACAGATTTACTTATGCTTATCTTAAATCCTGATACTTTGCTGAACTCTTTTATTAGTTCCAGCAGTTTACTTATGGATCCTTTAAGAGTCTCTGCATATACAATCATATCATCTGCAAATTGGGAGATTTTTACTTCTTTGCTGATGTAGATGCCCTTTATTTCTTTGTTTTCTCCAATTACTCTGGCTAGAAGTTCTAGTACAATGTGGAATAGAAGTGGTGAGAGTAGCATCCTTGTCCAGTTCCCATTCTCATGGGGAATTCTTTCAGTCTCCCTCCATTCAGGATAATATATTTTGTGGGCTTTGCAGAGATGCCCTTTATTTTCTTGAGGAAATTTCTCTCTATTCTTATTTTTGCTAAGAGTTTTTACCATGAGTGGATGTCACACTTTGTTTAATGACTTTTTATGCATCAGTTGACAAGATCAGGTGATTCTTATCCTTTGTGCTATTTATGTGGCTGATCACATTAATTGTTTGTTTGATGTTGAACCAGCCTTGTATCTCTGGTATGAATTTAACTTGGTCATGATAAACTATTTTTTTAATATGATACTGAATTCTATTGGCTAGGTTTTGGTGAAGGTTTTTGCATCTAGATTCATGAGTGGAGTTAGTCTATAATTTTCTTTTGGGGTGGGATCTTTCCCTAGCTTTGGTATTAGTGTATGATGACTTCATAGAATGAAATTGGGAGTATTCCATCCCTTTCTATGCTGTGAAATAGTCTCAGTAGTATTGGAGTTAACTCTTCTCTAAAAGTTTCGTAGAATTCTGAGATAAAGCCACCTGGGCCAGGACTTTTTTATGGGTGGTAGTTTTTTTTTTTTATTATTATTACTTTTTCAGTCTCTTCCTTTGTGATGGGTTTATTAAATTGTTCTACTTCTCCTTGTGATAATATTGGTAGGTGATATGAATCTAGAAATTTGTCCATTTCCTCTAGGTTTTCCAATCTGTTAGAGTACAGTACAGTATTTCATAGTGTTGTTATTATATTTTTTATTTCAGTTGGGTCTCTTGTGACATCTCCCATCTCATTTCTTATTCAGGATATTTGTTTCCTCTCCTGTTTTTATTTTGTGAGTTTAACCAATGGTTTTTCAATTTTGTTGCTCTTTTCAAAGAACTAGCTTTTGGTTTTGTTAATCTTTTCAGTTGTTCTTCTCTTCTCTAATTCATTTAGTTGTGCTCTAATCTTTACTATGTATTTGTGTCTGGTAACTGAGGGGTTTCCTCTGTTGCTCTCTTTCTACTTGTTCAAGCTGTAGGGTTAATTCTTTGGTTTGGGCCCTTTCTTCATTCCAGCTGCGTGCTTTTATAGAGCCAAACTGACCTCTAAGCACTGCTTTGCTGTATCCCTTAAGTTCTGGTAGGATGTGTTTTCATTCTTCTTTGATTCCATAAATGTCTTTATTTCATCCTTTAGTCCTTCTATAACTCATGGATATTGGAGCAAGATGTTGTTCAGTTGCCATGAGTTTAAATTCCTACCTATGTTTTTTCTGCTATTGATTTCAACTTTTATGGCTTTACAGCCAGAGAAGATGCTTTGCAACAATTCAATGGTTTGGACTTTTTTGAGACTTGTTTTCTATCCTAATACATGGTCTATTCTAGAAAATGTCCCTTGTGCACTGGAGAAGAAGGTGTACTTATCTGTTGATAGGTAAAAGGTTCCATGTATGTTGATGGGGTCTAGTTGATTAATTGTTACAGTAAGATCTGAATCTTTACTGAGCTTCTTTCTAGATGACCTGTCCATTATTGAAAGTGGAGTTTAAAGTTTACTATTATTGTAGAGTGATCTATCTCATTTTTCAGCATTGTCAGTATTTTTTCAATGTATTTTTTTATGATTGAATGAAAATGTACATTTCCATATAAATTTGCATGCCCATCTACGTGCAGCTCACATTGCTCTCTCTGCATGGTGACAGCATACTCTTCCTCTCCACTCCATACATATCTTATCATATCTTATTGTCCCAACAATCTCCTATACCCTTGCCTCTGCAAATATACACTTAATGTTTTAGTTTTTTTAAGCAAAGAGCTTCTTTCAGTATTTACTGTAGTTTCTTTAAAATTTTTCTCAAGTCTCTAAGCTTTGTTTATCTTCAAATGTCTTAATTTCATCTTCATATTTGAAAGACAATTTTGCAAGATATGTAATTCTTGGTTGAAAGTTTTCTACCTTTAAGACTTTGAATGTGTCATCCCATTGCCTCTTGGCTGACATCATTTTTGCAGAACAGTCAGATGAAAATCTACAGGGCTTCTCTCTGAATGTTACCTTTGCTTTAAGCCTCACTGCCTTTATGCTTCATTTTATTAAGCTTGATTGTAATATGTTTTGCTGTCTTTCTTTTGGGATCTATTTTTTATGGTGTCCACTACACATCTTGGAAATCTATGGTTTCTTCTTTCATAATTTCAGAGAAGTTTTCTGACAGCAACTCTCCAGCAATACTCTCTGTATTTTCAGCTATCCATTCTCGCTGAGGAATTCCAATTATTTATAGATTATTCCTCTTAATAGAGTTCCCCACGTTTCTTAAGGCCTCTTTATTTTTCTTATTTCTTTTCTCGGGTTTCTCCTCATAAATGCTGATGTCAGTTTCTCTATCCTCAAGCTCACCAGCTCTGGCTCCAAATTCCTCAATTCTGCTCTTTTGGCTTTAGATTTTGTCTAGTTCTGCAGTTTTATTATTGATCTGCTGGATTTCAGAGTGCTGATATTCTATCAGTTCAGACAGCTTGCTTGATTTTTCATTTTGTTCTGCTGTATTTTGTTTAATCTCTAGGCAGGCTCTCTATATAATTGTTTTGTACTTGACCTCTGATAGTTTTGGAAAGTCTTCTTCATCTGGGAAGTTTTTTGATTATTTATTTTGGGAATTTTCTGGAGTAATGATGGACTGTTTCTTTAAATGATTACTTATGGACTGTTGTTTTCATGCCATCTAGAAGCTGTTTGGTTTGTGTGGTGATTGCTCAGCAGGAGCTGGGGTGTATTTCTAAGAGTGGAGTTGGTCACCAGCCACCTTAGTGTACTCTAATGACTGGTCCCTGTTGAACTCTCTGGAATGCATGCTCTGTCTCCTAGCTGGCAAAGGCAGTGTTCTACTTTTGAAGTCACTGGGGGGCCATCAACCAACACTATGATGTGGATCAGTGAAGGATAGAGGAGATTCTGTGGGCTGCTTAGCTGTCACTTCTCCAGGTGATCTTACTTTAAAAAGGTACTTTACTGCTAAGCAAGGAGCTGTCCAGCTGCTGCCAAAATCAGTCAGGCCCTTAGTTGTTGCAGGACTCGCCTTCCAGCTGACAACAAAACCACCTCATGGACCGCCCCCAGATGGTATCATATGTTTCAAAATAAGGGGGTTGGTTTATGGCCTTGCTGCCATCCTCTGCCAGGCCCTACTTGTAACTCTAGAGTCTCCACCATTGTAAACACAGCTTTTCTTCTGGGGAAGCACATTCCAGACAGACCTTGCTTCTCAGTGTGAATGTTAGCCCCAGGTAGGCCTCCTGGTGGGTGACTCCACCTTCCAGCTCATCACAATGGTATTCCACCCAAGCTGCTCTTCCTGTTGTTAAATAGCTGTGTCTATGGTGCAGCTCCAAAATGAGAAGGTAGAGGGGCAGTGGTGCCCTCAATCAGCAGCTGGGCTCTCAATATGTGGCTATCCCATGCATAGTATCTCTACTATACTATGCGCTATTCACTTAAGTGTTAACTGATAACACACAGTTCAGCACGTTAGCCAGCTCATGCCCAGGTGCCACTTCCTGGATAACAAAGAAGGTATCAGTACCTGCGGTCCTCCGAAACAGTCAGTCAGTTGAAGCAGGACTCTGTACGCACTGTCTAATGTTAAAGAGAAGTAGTTTTCTGTATACTGGTGCATAGTCCAATCTGACAATCCTATGCTCAATCCTAGAGGTCCCCAGATGTCCATTCTGCTCCATTCAATTATCAATCTAGGCCTTAGTTCTTGGAGGGAATTGAGGAGACATGTGTCTAGTCTGCCACCTTGGCCCGCCCCCCCCGAAGCAATAAACTTTTAAGTCAGTGTTGTTGACCCACCACATCTAACAAGAGCTTAGTTACCGTCTTCTTAACTTTACACTGTACTACTTTCAGTATAGCCTTTTTTAAGCATTGCCTCATATTCTGCATTGTGTATTTGTCTGTAAGGGAAGGTTTCTCCTTAGAGCTTGTCACACTATTGTGTACATGTTGCTGTTGCATTAGCAGTTGTTGAGTTGGCCTTTGGCTCACAGCAACCTGATGCAAAGCATAACAAGATACTACCATGTTCTACACTATCCCCATGAACAGTTGTGTATTGGACTGTTTTGATGCAGGGATGTTTACTGGCTGATTTTTGCAAGTACATCACTAGGTCTTTCCTCCTAATCCATCTTAGTCTGGAAGCTCCTCTGAACCCCTTGAGCAACACACAAACCAACACTGACAGATGGGTAGTGTTGTTCATGTGATATGTTACCTTGGACTCAAACCCAGGTCTTCTGCATGGAAAACAAGAATCCTACCACTGAACCACCAATGTCCCCATCCTTCA
This sequence comes from Heterohyrax brucei, assembly GCA_028571685.1. Taxonomy (NCBI): domain Eukaryota; kingdom Metazoa; phylum Chordata; class Mammalia; order Hyracoidea; family Procaviidae; genus Heterohyrax; species Heterohyrax brucei. The sequence continues at coordinate 172,341,742 of CM053143.1, read as the reverse complement.
CTCTTTGCATTTTTAAATATGTGAGTGGCATTAGATTCCTCTTTGCCTTTAAAAGTGATGGGACGAAAGATTTATAGTTTCCTTGCCAGTGGACGTGGTAGCAGGCAGCAGGAACATCTGCAGCTAATGAGCACATAGCATTTGGTCATGGTTCATTGCACTACCATTTCACAGAGCATGTGTGTTAGTAATCATCTCTAATCAATTTTATCCGAGATGGGCTTAATAGAGTGTTAATAAATGATTTTTTTTAAAAATATAGAGAATGCCCCTCAGTTCCAGGAAAATGAGCAATTTATAAGTATCTAAGATAAAAGTTCTATGAGAACAAGTTGCTCTGTAGGATACAACAATTACTGTAACCTCTGGCCCCAGTACTGGTAATAAGATAAGAAGATTTGTTAAACTTAATCCTATGTAAATCTTCTCAGGAAGTATTCCTAAATAGGCCAAGGTACTTTATTTATTTCAATTACCCTGTCCCATCCTAACAAGCTCAACCTTGCCCTACATAGCGGGTCTTTGTGATATATAAGAAAACTTTGCTTCTTGAATATTTAAGTCTAGCAACTACATAACCATCTTTCATCTGTCCCAACAAAACCACTAGTGTAGGATGCTGGGAGTTATTTGAAAATGGATCTGGCTACTTCCTCTCTATTGTGTGGCCAATCAACCCAGAGCCACCAAATCCCTCATGTGTGTTGTCAAAATACATTGAAAGAAAGTGCAAGACGAAACTATGGGTCCCATAGTCTGACTTCAGGTTCAAAATACTGAGGACCTCGCATGCTTCCAAGAAAGAAGCATGTATTCCTGAGTATTCATTAAGTAACAAACAGAAGGATTTATTTTAAGCCCTAATTTAAGATGTACAATATCATTAACATGATATCAAAGTAAAATTTTGTTGAAGATCATTCAAAAGTGGCTGCAGCAGTGTATCAGCAAGAAACTGACAGAAATTAAAGGTATATTTAGAAGAGGATGTGGAACCAAGGATATCAAATAGATTCTAGCTAAGTGTAGAGAATACCAGAAAGATATTTGCCTGTGTTTTATTGGCTATGGTACAGATCACAGGTCATCAAGAAAACAAAAACCCTCACAACTAGACCTATAAGCAGCATCACAATCAAAAGGGAAAAGGTTGAAGTTGTCAACTATTTCATTTCATTTTACTTGTATCCACAGTCAACACCATGGCAGTGGCAGTCAAGAAATCAAGACACACTGTATTTGGCACATCGGCTACACAAGACCTCTTTAAAGTGTTGAAAAGTAAAGATGTCACCTTGAGAAGTTAGATGAACCTAAACTAATCTATGGTTTATTCAGTCACTTCCTATACAGGCAAAAAAGCTGGACAACAAATAAGGAAGACAGAAGAAGAATTGACATCTTTGAACTGTGATTAGTGAAGAATATTGATTATACTTCTGATTGTCAAAAAAGTGAACAAATCTGTCTTTGACGAAGTACAAACAGGATGGTCCTTAGGAGCAGGATGGCAGGACTATTTCTCACATACTTTGGACATGTTATCAGGATGGATTGGTTTCTAGAGAAGGACACCATGCTTGGTAAAGTAGAAGTCAGTGAAGAAAGAAAAAAGACCCTCAGTGAGATGGATTGACACAGTGGCTGCAAAAGTGTGCTCAGGTATAACAACAATCATCAAGATGGCGCATAACCAGACAGTGTTTTGTTCTGAGATACATTAAATTACTATGAGGTGGAACAGACTCCGTACCACCTACCTACCTAATGACAATTTAGTTACTAAGATATGACTTACAAACAATTCAAAGATGAGAAGATCATTCATTTCTTTCTTTTCCAGTCCTCACTGCTTCAAGTTGCTAAACACATAGACTTGAACTTGAAAATGGATGTGTCTAATTTGACCAATTATTACAGATTTTTTCTTATCTGATTAGAAATTCTGATGATTAAAACGGGAAAGGTTCACTCGAGTGTACAAGCCAACAGTTACCTGCCAGAGCTTACACTGTCACTAAAGGTTCTCTTTGCTTCATAGAAACAGCAACAAAAAATGCACGTGGGTGGTATGAATTTCCTGATAAAAACCCAAATGCACTGCCATTGAGTGAGGTCCGACTCATAACAACCCCAGAGGTCAAAGTAGAACTGTCTCATAGAGTTTCTAAGCAGTGCATGGCAGATTTGAACTGCTGACTTTTGGGTTAGCAGATGTAACATTTAACCCCCTACACCACCAGGGTTTCCTTTCTGATAAAACACAAACGCAAAACACGAGAAACTGCCTGCATACATCCTTGTTACTGTTGTTGGCTGCTGTGAAGTAGGCTCCTGACTTCTGTGGATCCCATGCACCAGGGACTGTTGTCATCTAGGATTTTGATTGGTTGATTTTCAGTCAGTTTCCAGGCCTTTCTTCCTGGTTGATCTTAGTCTGGAAGCCCCTCTGAAAGCCGTTCTGCATCACAACAACACACAAGCCTCCACTGCCAGACCATTAGTGGTTGCGCATGAGATGCGTTGGATGGAATCAAATTTGGGTCTCGTGTGTAGAAGGCAACAAGTCTATCTCCCCATACGTGCACATGAACAGCTTTAGGAGACTTCCCACAAGCGTGCTTAAAAAGACAATGTCGTATCTTTCTGTTGCTTCCTGAATTAACTATGAATTGGAAAACAAAACGAAACAGTGCCAGATTACAACACCAGTAACTCACGCGGTTTCTTCTTCCTCCCACCATTCCTCTGTCAGAGAGACGTGCTAGGAAGTGCAGACACATTTACAGACTAACAGTCTAACTGACCCTGGGATTAAATATAAAAGTGCTGGTTAGAGACAGTGGGTGAGGCTGGCACAGGTATGGCCTTTCCTTCTTACTTCTAGGTGTCAAATCAGGTTTAAAGAAATTCAGTTATTTATGCAACTTTTAATGGATACATTTTAATATCCTTGGAAAGTTTTTCCCAACCATGCTTTTCAGTTTGTGGCAGGCATCTAGGATGGACTTCTGCTGGCTTGTGTTACAGCCCACAGCTCCCTACACTCAGCCATTTTGGTGTCTCCAGCTACTAAGCAGGCTTACATGCCTTTGCTGGGGAATGCACTGATTAATTACATTTATTTTACATAATCGGCATTCAGCTTTTTGAACACAAATGCAAATTTATGGAAATTGGTTGAACTACTCAAAATAATGCAAAAATGGACCCCCAATTATTGTTAAAAATAAGATAGTTTTAATTGAACGACTGAGAGATTTGTCCTTTGTTATACGATTACACCTAGTAAACTCAATTTAAAAAGTAAGTTCATTTGCTTTTATCTAACCCTTCCATATCTTGTTCAGTATTGTTGGTATAATTACCACCGATAAAGGACCAATCTTATTTTCTATCTCATTTTGCATCAAGCATTAGTTCTGTAAACAGAAATAGAATATGTTATTCTTTTGAACAGAACCTCGTGCATTACAAATTAGGATGCGATGGGCCAAACAGTTGCAAAACAACCAATTATTGCTTAAAGGGGACATAATGCAATACCAGGCTTATTTGCTGTTTTGCTGGGAGGATGCCTGTGCTATAGAAGGCAGTTTTCATGAAGGATCGTTGCAAAGCAGTTATAAGGTAGATGGCATTGCAATCAATAGACTATATGGGAACAGTGACAAGAAATGTATAACATAAATGAATATACAGTTAGTGGTTAATAAAAAGTATTAAGAGGCTTGTGACATAGAAATGGATACAAATAAATGGGCAGTTAAAACAAAAAGTGTCAAGAAATGTGGATTATGGAGGGGTGATGCTAAATGAAAGAGTGAGAAATAAAATATTGCCAAGTTAAGTGACATAGACATTTATACACAATTAACAAGCTGTTAATTATTGATGGACAACTCCCCAAATTAAAATGGATCCAATTTAATATACATTAAGCTAATCAAGAAATTAGATTGACCTTCAATGGTATGGAAGCAGTTTCAGAAAATTCAGATAATTATGCTAAGGGTTTCACTTTTTCATTCAGTAATTTTTTCCCCCAGGATGGGGGCATGAGTTGCGGAGCAGGTTGAGGGTGGGCTTATTTTCTGGTGCTATTTCAGAATGGCCACTTGGGTAATTATTTCCTGAAACATCCTTGTGATTTCAAATGAATAGTCTATTCTCTTTAGGTTCCTACCATAAAATGTAATGGGAGGTTGCCTGAGACTATTTAAAGCTTGTCAAGCTCTGATCAAGAAGAGATGGGTGAACTGATCTTTATAAATAGAGGGCCACATCCTCACACCTTGTTCCTCTGGAGTGATAAATAGCTAAAGAGCAAATCTCCCCTAGCAATGTGAAACGGAGCAGTTAAATTAGTAAATCTTAAAAGCTGCTACCAGAAATATCTGGATACTTAAAGCCACAGTGGTGCTACAATTTTAGGATTCCCATCACATATTTTTTGTAGGTTGTGATACATAATTTCCTCTCTTGTATTTTCTCAGTTCAAAGCACAAAATATTTATTTTGTTCCTACTTTGTACAAAAAGAAGGCATTGACGGTTCAATGGTGAAATTCTTGTCTTCCATGTAGGAGACTGTGGTTCGATTTCCAGCCAGTGTATCTCATGGGCAACCACCACTCACAGTGAGCTGCATTCCCAAGGAATCTGTACATGGATCAAGAGGCAGTGTTGCTATGATACTGAATAAGTCTCACTGGACTCTCCAGACTAAGACAGACTAGAAAGAAAGCCTGGCAATCTACTTCTGAACATCAGCCAAAGAAAACCCGAAGGGTCGCAATAGTCTACCTGGTCATGGTGATGGTGCAGGTGTCACCTGAACTGAGGGCAGGTAACAATAGCAACAGCACGTGAAAAAAAAGTTGGCAAGGAGAAAAATAAAAATAGAATTCATAATTCCTGCCCTTTCTTACAGATAAGTGCACAGTGTGATGTATCAGGCAATATGTGGAAAAAGCTGTAATGAAAATCTTACAGAATGAAAAAACATTAACTTAGTTCTTCCCGTATGAGATAATACCAGCTCTGACTTAAAAGTCTATTCTCCTTAGTAATTAATATTTTATACTTAACTTTAAGAAGCTTTGTTGTCAAAGGCATTGAAATAAATAGGCCGTACCCTCTCCCTCCTGCCTTTCCATTTCTCTCTCTCTTATTTACCCTTAAGTTAATTAAACCTGTTTGGTTGGTCTAGCCAAGAATGCAAGGAGAACCGTTCTCTGCTAAAATTGTGGTGAACACGATCCGGGGAGATATACTAAAAACTGTTGAATTGAGCACTTTATTCACTTGACTGTTATAGTACGCATATCAGATCTCAATAAAGCTGATAAAAAACAAACAAAATTACTGGGCTAACTATTAAATCCATATCAAAAGGATAGTCAAAAGGACTAGAACCTGAGCCCACTTGTTTATTTAAAGAATCCATTAAGTGTACTATTACCAAGCATTGATTCATCATTGTGTTTTATACTAATGAATAAATATCAGTCTCTACCTGTCTGCCCTTGTAAGTCTAGAAGGACACACAAACATGCAAAAACACGATTGACCATACACGACCAATACAACAAAAGGAACAGTTTCCAGGATCAGAGATTGGGGAGTTTTAGAAAGATGGGTGAGAGTGTCAGCATTCTCAGTAGTGTCAAAGATGTATTCTTAGAGAAAGGGAGCACTAAACTGAGTTTTGACAGATAAATAGGAGACAGAACAATCTGCATAAAATACAACAGCAAAGAGGCAGTAGCTACCTTGTGAGAACTCAAATACATTTGTTGCTTGGGAAGACAACATTCCAGGAGATAAGAGGTACGATAAAGAGGTGGTGGTCACATCCAAAAGGCTTTGTGTGCTCAAGCAGGGAGTTGGAACTTTTAAATCTGTTAGCAAGTGGAAGTTCAGGACTTCCTGGCATCATTTTCTTGAAAGACAAGTTACTTTAGATTTTCTCTTAAATGCTTAATACACCTGTACCACGGGCTTTTTCAAAAATTGCCAGATAAGTTTCTTTTAAATCTACTATTTCTATAAGATTTGTAACTCTTTTCCTCTTTTGTTAAAGAAGAAACAGCTTATAGTTTCATTTCACTTGCCAACTTGGTCTGAAGGTTGATTCTAAAAGATGAAAATAAATCATGTGTTTCTGACCAGGTAGTGGGAAACTCTGGAGGCATAGTGGCTAAGTACTATGTCTGCTAAAAAAAAGTTGGCAGTTCGAATCCACCAGGTGCTCCTTGGAAACTCTACGGGGTAGTTTTACTCTGTCCTATAAGGTCACTATGAGTTAGAATTGACTCAATAGTAACAGGTTTGGTTTTGTTTGTAGCCAGGTAGTGTAAATTCATCTGTATAAAGCACATGAAGAGAATATTCCACGATTCTGAAAACGAAAACAACTCAACTTCATTGAGTTGATTCAGACTCATAGCATCCCTGTAAAGCAGAATAGAGCTGGCCCATAAGGTTTCCAAGGAGTGGCTGGCAGATTCAAACTGCCAATCTTTTGGTTAGTAGCCAAGTTCTTAACCAATGAACCGCCAGGTTTCATTCATGAGTCAATATCAAATAAATGATTATTTCTCAATTGCTACAATTGTGACATTTTATTTCCTTCCTTTTGGGGCAATGATTTAGTTTTGAACAAAGTTGAATTCTAAAAGTTGAAAATTAAATCATGAAGACAGCATGCTTATTGTTCACAGATCCAAATGCCTTTTGTATTATCAGTTTCCTTTGAGTTCCAGCTGCCAGAAATGTCTTCTAACCAGTTCGTGAAATGCCTTCTAGATACTTTTCCCCCGGAATGATTTGTGATCTTCCATCCTAGGCTTAATGTCCTCTAGGACTTAGGAACGGCTGTCACTCTGGAACTTCATATTGTTTTCCTTAGTTTGAACCTTGTTTCCTTGATACTCCATTTTTCTCTTTTTGTCTGTTGAAACACACGCTGAGGGAAAAAGTATAGTAGATAAACCTTCGGAGTTTCTTTGGTCAACAAAATAAACAAAAAAATTATTTCTCTTTCCATCGCTGATTGATAATCTGGTTGATTATTAACTCTTGATTGAAAATAATTTTCTTCAAAATTCCAAATGCAGTAGTCTATTATGTCTATTATCATGCCAAATGTAAATTACTCAGCTGTTCCTTCTTTGCAAGCTCCTGGTATCACTGGTGGCATGCTGGTTAAGCACTATGACCATTATCCGAAAGGTCAGTGGTTTGAATCCACCAGCTGCTCCCCGGTAATTCTATGGGTCGGTTTCACTCTGTTCTCTCAGGTTGCTATGAGTCAGAATAGTGGGTTTGGTATTTGGTTTTGTTTGTATTTGTACTTCTTTTCAGAAGTTTCAAACATCTTCTCATTTTTGCTAATATACCAAAATGACCCAATGATTTCTTAATATCTTTGGATGTGTATATATGTTTCCATTTATTGTCTATAGGATTCTACTAAATGAAAGACTTACATCACTCAGCTATAAAAATTATCTTTTATTATTTTCTCCTATATATTTCTCTCATTCCTATTTCTGGAACTTTTTGACAATTCCAAGGATATTAAACAACTAAAACCTCTTTTATAATGCTGATGGCATGAATCCTTGGAAAACTGTCAGTTTTTTACATAAAGTTTCAAAATATAAGAGAACTGCTGCAGACACGGTAGATAGAGTAAGCACTTTTGAAAATCTGCATCTCAATGAAACTAATAAAGATGCTAAAAACATCTAAATGTTTTAGAGTGCTGAAAATTAATTTTGCAGCCAATCAAGAAATACAACCTAATGCTGGTAAAAACAGCAGACATAGAAGTATTTCAGTTTGCCCTATTTCCATCCCTCTTACTATCACCTCACAACCATTGCAGCTTTGAAAACCAGCATCCTAGCAACCATCAGCAGGTGCAGAAAAGGTTGAGGTATCCCAGAAAGCTCTACCGTGAAGAATTTTCACTATTTGATCTGTCCTGCACCCACCTGGGGTGGTCTGCATCACAAGACTTATCTTTATTTGATCTGACTTAGAGTCTACTCTTCATAGCCAGTGCTATTCTAACAATGTTTTCACCAAAAAAAAAAAAGGAAGAAAATGGCAATAATTACTAGCATTGTAGATCCGACTCGACGGCACTTGGCTGGCTTTGGCGTAGCTTCCTGAGATGAAGACACTAGCTCAGGCACACAATGGTCTGATCATTCATTTTAAGAGGAAAATTTGTGGAATATGATGTCCGCAGAGGTCTTTGAAAAGCAACAACCCATTCCTGATCATCTTAAAGTCCATGTAAATCTTCTGAGTAGTGCACACACCCAGGAAAGATAGAAGGCCCTAATCTCCCACTTTTGGCTGTCTATGATGCTTTTCAGTTTTTCATTCCCTGCAAAGTAGACTATAGGATTTTGCAATTCAAAATGGCCAATACCAGCCCATTTCAACTCACTAGCATCTGTTGTTGTTGTTAGGTGCCGTCGAGTGGGTTCTGACTCACAGTGATGCTGTGAGCAACAGAACAAAACACTGCCTGGTCTTTCTGTAGTCAGACTTCTTATATTTCACCTTCTGATTATTAATGGATGTTTGCAGCTGTTTCTTCTCATTTCAAGTTATGTAACATCAACAAATGAAGACTTCAACTCCCTCCATGTCATTAAGACTCTGCTTCTAGGAGCCTGCTCTTCCTCAGTCGTATTTTGAGTACCCTCCACACTGAGGACCTCCCTACATCTCCATCTCCATCTCTCTCCCCTCCAAATAGTGGATTTAGTAGTTATCCACTATATTTTGAGCTTCATAATACTTTTAGGATATTGTATATATAATCTTTTTATTTTTCTTTGTTATTTTCATGAAACGTGTTGGTCCAAACAAGCTGGATTCTAGTTACTGGAAATGGGAGCAGTTATTTTTTCTTTACTTTTTGATGTCTAGTTAGTTCACTGATATCTTTTTGTATAGAATATTTAGGAACAAGGTATATATTTTTTCTATTGGCAAACAAAAAAATCTCAACCTTTCCTCTGATACAAAGATATGTTTATTTTTGTACATGTTTTAATACTTTTTATGTTTCATGTGTCCTATTCTCATCTTCAGAAACACCATTTCATACATGTATTGGCTCTTGCTCTGTTACACACTTATTAGATTTTCATGAACAATCGTAGTGTTATTAATTCAGTGATAATTTTTGCGATTTCCTCACACCCATCTATCACATTTCTGACAGCGTTTTCTGAAGTTGCGACTTACCGTTGTATCTTATGAGCCTTTGATCTCTAACATGTGTTAATTTTCCTCTTTTGTATTTTTCCTGAACTCTGCCTAAATGCATTGTCATCAAGTTGATTCTGACTTACAGCGACCTAACAGAACAGAGTAGAACTGCCCCATAGGATTTCCAAGGAGTGGTTGGTTGATTCAAACTGCCAGCCTCTTGGTTAGCAGCTAAGCTCTTAACTGCTACAGCCACTAGTGATTTTTATTTTATAATTTCTTCTTTAAGTCATTACGGTTTTGCTTGAAGCATTATTTAATAGATAAATTTTGTCTATAACCACTTTAAGAAAGCTAGTTGTCTGAAGTCATCTAATGTTTCCTTGACTAATTCTGTTAGTCTACAAAATCATTTTATTAGCAAATAATGCCTTTTAGGGAAACAATTACGGTTGTCTTCTAGAGGTGTTGGCTAGAAAAAATTGCGAGAGCCAAAAGACTTTTAATTGAGTCTTACGAGCTACCAGTGAGCATGTGACATCAGAATCAGGCTCTCAGGGTTGATATAATTTGGAGAATGCCAAAGATTTTTATTTTTCACCTAATCGTACGTGTTAAGTTTGAGATGCTTTCTTCATATATGTCACCTAAAATAGAACTTGGAATCCAAGTGTTGTCTGACTGGCTCTCATTGGATAATGTGTATTGTCAATGAGATGCACTGATACAGTGGCTGCAACAATGAGCTCAAACATAGCAGTGATTGTCGGGATTGTGTAGGACTGAGCAAGGTTGCTATGAATTGTCATGGACTGGATGGCACCCTAACAACAACAATCCTTCTAAATTTTAGATGCACTTGACTAAAAGTAAAGTGGCTGATTTAAAGTCAGGATCCAAACTCCATCTCTGACTCTAGCTGTAGCCACTGAAGTCGTTGACCTTTCTAGGAGAAACTAGACCTGCTTACAAAGTTGCTTTTCTCTGTAGTCAGCCCACAGTGCTGGCATGCATTGTCCCCAGAGATATTGATGCAAACAGTTATCAAACACTTAATACAAGACATCCTCTGCAAATGTTCTGCTTTGAGCAAGTTATTCCAAAAATCAATTCTAAGATCTGTATGTTGTAGTCATCCTGTGACTACTTACAGACCAGCCCCAGGAAGATGTGCTCATACATGGAGTGTGTTCCTGTGAGTGAGCAATCATGTATATTATCAGTACAACATTAATCATATCCTCCATTTTTTTTCTTCTCAACCAATTACTATTCTGGCCCCTAGGGTCACCATGAATCGGACCTGACTCGACGGCACTTGGCTTGGCTGGCAACCAATCCTTTCCCTACAAATACGATTTTGTAATCAATGACATTCAAAGCACTACTTCTTAGCGTCCCACCTTTGAGTCTCTTACCTCGTTGTCCACCAATCAGATTATTGTAGGTGTTACTGCTTGATTTTGTATTGTAAACTAAGGACTCTTAACAGTCCTAACTTGAATTTGCTGATTTCACTAGATGGATCCTACATTTCCTCATTTGAACAAGTCTTATACTTTCAAGAAAACTTTATTTTTTATTTAACATGACTGAGTGAAAATGTACATTCCCGTATAAATTTACATGCCCACCTATATGCAGCTTCCACTGCTCCCCCTGTCTGGTGACAGCACACTCTTCCTCTCTGCTCCATACATGTCTCATCCTCCCAACAGCCTCCTTTCCCCTCCTCTCCACCCACTCTCCTTCCTCCAGCCAAAGGTCAGCAGGATGATATCTTATGGATGTATAGAACCATAAAGTGCATCCAATATGTGGTCACTCTGCATTGCCAAGTCCAATCCATTCCTGTCGCAAGAGTGGACCTTCCTTATAATTTGTGGGTAAGGGCAGCATCAGGGCCGGGGGCCATGCTCTCAGGAGAAACCCGAAACCGCTGGACCATCAACTGAGGTCTTTTAGTGGAGATCTCAGGATGCACCCCTTTTTATTCTTGTGTTGCCAGTGAGACTCCTCTCTGTGAGCTCCATTGTGGCTATCACTGGTGGTGGCCGGACACTATCCGGTTCTTCTGGTCCCAAGACGATGTAGGCACCCACTCTTGTGGGTCTCTCTGTCTTCTAGGTTGTCTTTACCGCATGCCATTTTGGTCCTCAGTGAGCATCCATTCCTGCTGAGTTGAGACAATTTGCTGTGCCCTTGGATGGCAGTTTGGCAGCTTTTAAGACCCCAGATGCCACTCTGTGGGGTGCAGAGAGCTCTCTTAGCAAAACTTTAGTTGTGCCAATTGGCCTCAATTTCGCCTAAGAGCTTGGTTCCCTGCCCCCCGCCCCAGCTACTCTATCCTTGCAATATTGGATTAAGATGGAAGGAGTACTCAAGTTATGCTGAAGTCCACTTAATATTGTTCTTGTTTCTAATGTGTGCTATCACCGCTTTCTCCCAACCAGATTTCTAGCAACTATCTAAACTAAACTCTCCCTCCCTCACCCTCCCTCCTTCCCCTCCCTTGCAGCTGTCAAAGAATCTTTTCTTCTATACACAAGTCTGTTTTTGAGATCTTATCGTAGAGGTCTCATACAATATTTGTCCTTTTGTTGCTGACTACTTGCACTCAACATAATGTCTTCCAGTTGAAACCAGGTTAGGAGATGTTTCCTGGAATCGTCATTATTCTTTATTGTTGCGTAGTGCGCCATTGAGTATATGCACCACAATTTACCTATCCATTCTTCTGTTGTTGGGCATCTGGGTTGATTCCATCTTTTTGCTATCGTGGACTGTGCTGTAATAAACATTCTGGTGCATGTGTCCATTGGTGTGAAAGGCCTTGATTCTGTAGGATATATTCAAAGTAGTGGAATTACTGGGTGAAATGGTATATTGATATCCATTTTTTTAAGGAAGCGCCAGATTGCTTTCCAAAGAGGCTGGACCATTTTGCAACCCCACCAACAGTGTAGGAGGGTTCCACTTTCTCCACAGCTTCTCCAGCATTTGTTGTTTTATGTTTTCTGGATCATGGCCAATCTTGTTGGGGTGAGATGGTATCTCATTGTCATCTTCATTTGAATTTCTTTAATAACTAAAGATCATGAACATGTCCGCATGTGTTTTTTGGCTGCCTGGATCTCCTCTTTAGTGAAATGTCTGTCCATCTCCTTTGCCCATCACTTAATTGGATGGTTTATCTTCTTCTTATTGATATTTTGTAGTATCTTATAGATTATGGAGATCAGGTGTCGATCAGTGGAAGTCATGCTCTTGTAGGGCAAATCCTGAACTTAATCAGTTTTGAGTTACAGAAGAGCAACAAAGGAGTAAATAGGAGAGAGCAGATAGCAGCGAAGACAGATGCCACCTGAGGATCCCTAAGAATCAAGGCAGTCCCACGCCTACTGGCTAGAAAAAGTTCTACACAGTCAAGATCATGATTTGAATCTTTAATCTACAAAACTTTGAGAATATAAATTTATTTATATTGAGACTATGAATGCTCCTTAGAAGGCTCTCATTTGTGTTACAGTAGCATTAGAACACTGAGATACCTAGTTATAATAGGGGACACTGACATACTCTTTTTTATCCTCATAGCTGGTTAGTTCATTACTCACCTTGTACTTACGCAGATACTTTCCTTAGCACAAAAACCTCTCTGAATTTTGGTTTCCTTGTGTCTAAGTGATAGAAGTGATAGGAAATAAAAAATCTTAGGTACTGTGGTTTACAGTTACATGGATATGGTTAAAGACAACTGGAGGACATTTAGAAACACCTTACCTCATGGTATAAACATTGATTCTAAAGAGAGGTTTTGTGGGCTAAAGAAAATAATGCCCTAAAAAGTTAAATCAGTGGATTCATTTAACATTCAGTCCTGTTCATGTACCTTAAGTCATGGTAAGTTAAATGACATCATACCAAAAATGTTAGTTCATTCAGCAATCCAGGAAATGAAAATAGACTTCTTCACCTCCTGTGCTTCTGGCGAAGATTTGATCTCTTATGCTACAAGTGACAGTCTTTTAGCCAAAACACCTTTTGTATCCCCTGTTTTAAAATTCTGCACCTGAATTTGCAGGCAGTGAAAAACAATGTATATTTGTCTTCTGTCATGTGCTCTCACCATTTTGTGTAATATACAGGCATAAAAACAATGAAGCCAGGGAAAGACCCCAGAAACTGTGAATTTGTCCAAGGGTCAGGAAGACAGTCGGTTTTTTGGAAAAGTAATGAGGGAGTCTCACATGGTAAGGATAAGCTGATGAGGCTGAGCTGGAAGCTAAGCATCTGGCTTATAAAAAATCTTTGCTGTCACTGTTGGAGTCAGTCAGCGTTAGAAAGTCCCTTCATCACTAGGGACTTCAGGATCTGCCTTATCTGAGCGCTACCAAGGTCTCCAACTGTTCATTTCATGATTCCTACAACTTGTGGGGGTGTGGGAACACTAAATGATGTCTGAAAATTCTGAACATAAAGAGATGTTAAAATAAGCAGATGGAATACTGAAGGGAAAAAACGCAAAAGAACTCCAGGAGATGCAATAAATTAAAGTGGTTTTTAGGACAAGAGGGGGGGGGGGAAAGCAGTAACGAAAAACTGAACAGAAAGATGCAAATACATAAGTAAATTTCTCATTCAGAGACTATTTCTTGTAAGAGTTAGTGCTTATTATTTTCATGCTTATAGATTCACATCACCTTTTGTCAGTCTATTGAAAGCTTGTTAAAATTGTATTTTCTTTTCCTATTCTTTTGTTGTCACTGTTTTTGGCTTAACTTTAATGTTAAATACAGCAGTAAAGGGAAATGGTGAAAAAGAATCAACAAAAAAAGTCACTGCTTCCTGGTGTTGTTGTTAGGTACCACTGAGTCAATTTTGACTCATAGCGACCCTTTGCACAACAGAACAAAGTTTTGCCAGGTTGTGCACTACCGTCGCAATCGCTGTTGCACTTGAGACCACTGTTACAGCCAGTGAGTCAATCCATCTAGTTGAAGGCCTTCCTCTGTCTCACTGACCTCTACTTTATTAAGCATAATATCCTTTTCCAGGGACTCATCTCCATGTCCAGAGCAATGTGAGACATAGTCTCAACATCCTTGCTTCTAAATAGCATTCTGGTTGTATTTCTCCCGAGATAAATTTTTTCCTTCTTCTGGCAGTCCATGGGATACTCCACGTGTTTGTCCAGGGCCACCGTTCAAAGGCGTCAGTTCTTCTTCACTCTCCCTTACTCATTGCTCAGCATTGTATGCATACGAGACAATTGAAGACACCACGGCTTGGGTCAGGTGCACCTTAGTCTTCAAGGTGATTGTCTATAGCAGCAGATTTGTAGCAGGTTTGCCCAGTGAGTTGTGTCTTTTAATTTCTTGTCTCCTGCTCCCAAGGGGGTTCATTGTGGCTCCAAGTAAAGTGACATCCTTGACAACTTGAATCTTCTATCGACTTATATCATTAGGTCACTTATTGGCATGGTTGTGTTCATTTTTGTAGCCTTACGTTGCTGTGTGATCCTTACTGAAGGCTGTGGTCTTTGATCTTCATTCATAAATGCTTCAAGTCCTCTGCACTTTCAGCAAACCAGGTGATGTCATCTGCACAGTGCATGTTATTAATGAGTCTTCCTCAAATCCTGATGCCCTCCCTACCCTTTTGTACATAGCCCAGACTCTTGGATTCTTTGTTCAGCATACAAATTGAGTAAGTATAATGAAAGTATACAACCCTTACTCACTTCTTCATTGACTTTAAATCATGCAGTACCCTTTGTTGTGTTCCTATGACTGCCTGTTGAAATACGTACAGATTTTTCACGAGCACAGTCAAGTGTTCTGGAATTCCCATTCTTGCCAATGCTATCAATGATGTGTTGAATGTTATTGCATAGTCAATGAAACACAGGTAAACGTCTTCCTAGTATTCACTACTGCCATCTGACATCAGCAATTACATCCCTGGTTCTACATCCTCTTCTGAATCCAACTTGAATTTCTGACAGTTCCTTGTCAATAGACTGCTGACAGCCACTTTTGAATGATCTTCAACAAAATTTTACTTGTATGTGATATTAGTGATATTATTCTACAATTTCTACATTCTGTTGGCATTGGCCAAGTTTTATAGATACTGTTTTATATATTGATCAACTTATGTTTTATTCAGACTCAAAGGGAGAACAATTGGCAAGTAAGAAAATCTCTCCCATTAAATAGTAAATTTCAGTGCTGCTGCAAAAAGTGTGAGGATTTCAAGGAGAATGTAGTGAAACTCTGAAAAGGACATTTACATGGAAATCAGGTGTCCTTCCAAGACATGTTACTCCAAGAACATTGTTTGGCTACACTAATTCCTTTCTGCTTGCTTTTAAATAGATGCATTTTTATAATTTTTGTTGTTGTTGTTGTTGCCCAGAGCCTTACAGAATTATTTGATGCATAGTAGACCTCCAATAAATACATGGTGAGAAAATATATGAATAAATAAACTGATGATGTCACATCAGTATATACCCACCCAATTAAGAACAGTAAGAGTCCATATATGTTCTAATCTGTTGCTTTGGAGTCCATTTCAATTCACAACAAAGCTACAGTACAAAGTAGTTCTACCCCCGTAAGGTTTCCATGGAGTGATTGATGGATTCACACTGCCAATGTTTTGGTTTGCAGCTGAACTCTTAACTGCTGTACCACCAGGGTTCCTCAGATTCTAGTAGTTAGAAATGTTGTATTGCCCAGGTTCAAAGCAGAACTACTGAAACACAAATCCTTTAAGATATTACCCAACTTGATTTCAGAAAGTACTAGCTGTGTGGTCTTAGGCAAGTAACAGTATCACCCTGAGGCTGTATTTTTCATACTGAAATGGCATGAGATAATATCTCAAGATGTAGTTACGATGGGCTTCATACATCAGCATAGTAAACACTTAATAAATGGCAACAATGGTCATAGAAGTAAAGCTAGAGAATATTAATTGCTTTCCTTTCCAATTCTCAGTTACTTCTCTCACATTTTTTCCCTGATTCTCAACGTGCGCCAGAGAATTTCCAGTGTTACATTCATTCCTGCTATCTCTCAAATTGCTGCCCCCTGCACCATGGAGGACCGTGATCCACTAGGCATTTGCCCATTTTCCTCTGACAGCTATGACAAACTCACTGCCATCAAGTCGATTCTGACTCATAGCAGCACTATAGGTCAGAGTCGAACTGCCCCACAGAGTTTCCAAGGAGTACCTGGTGGACTTGAACTCCTGATCTTCTGGTTAGCAGTGGCAGCACCTAACCATTACACCACTAGGATTTCTGAGGACAGCTATGGTACCAGTCCTGAATTCAGCTCCACCAAATTCACTATTTCATTATAGTCAACACTGAAATATTTCTGGCCATTTGGATCACATATATAGAATTGGAATAATAAAACCTTGCACATTGTGTACTTATATTAAATAATTATTTTCATTTTGGTGCCCTGATTTAGTTTCATCATCTCCCTATACCTTCTAGCTGGCAGTAAATACAAATTCACGTTTTGTTTTTTTTTCTTTCTTCCCACCATTTCTAAGTTTGAATGTAGGCTTCAGGAGGCCAAGTTGAGAGACCCACTGACCCGATAGTTCAAAAATCATAGAGATCCTAGTCACATTACGTGAGAATATCAAGGCAATCTCTCATGATGATTCACCAGTGAGATTAACTATTATTTTCTGAAGAATATTTTATGATGTCTCTGTCTGGAAAATGCTATGGGGAAAGTGGTGGAACTCTCCATGAAGCCATGGCCACTGTTCTCAAAGGAAGGAGAGGAAACGAATTCCTTAAAATATTAGCTTCCTGTTCACTCACTCAGCACCACCACCCTTTACTCCAAATGAGTTACATTGGTGCTAAATATAATCTCTTTCCAGGGTGTGCTCTGCATATATAAAAATCATGCAGTGGTGATCCTCTCAAGTTCAATCCCTTTCATTATTAATGAAAAGGTTTTTATTTGTGCCCTTTGTTATTCCCAGAAGTATGACACAAAATAAGATGGGAAACCATGATTTATTTTCTATTTGATAAAAACATCTGCAGAATAAAATGAGCCTCTTGATGCCGGAATTGTCATCAGTGATGACTTTGACAAAATGAGCAATACATAATTGGCTAGCTCCCTTGCGAAGCTGAAACAGATTGTCAAATAAAACACTGGAGGAGATGCATATGGGCTGAGTAGACCAGCTTTGAATAGGAAGACATGCAGGTGGTGGCTTGGTGGCAGCTTATTAGTGGCTTTAAGAAGGAGGACCGCCCTAATTTGGAGGGTCATTTGCATTTGAAAATGCTCATTGCTAAGTAGTGAGTATTCCCTATAGGAAAGAGAATGGCTACTGCCAAAACTGTGCTATTTCTGTTACTCAGTTAACTTGAATAAACCAGAGAGCCAAAGGCAAAGGGAAGAATAGGTTATGCTCAAACAAACTGGTCTTTAATGCTAGGCATATAGAATACCAATCAGCAATATAGGAAAGGGATGCTTACAGAAATCAATTCTATTATGGCTCAGTATAGATTTTCCATCAACCTGGGACATGGAAAGTGTACTAACGGGTATATTCAATATACATTTTAAGAAGTGGCATTCAAATGATTTCATCAGTCTTTATATCTGAAAAGTATGTCAAAAACAGTATCATTATATTAAGTCTGAATTTCAAAATTTAATACTGTCACCAAAAGAGACAGGAAGGATCTTATATCCTAAAGATTTGGGTCTTTTACTTCAGTGATCCAGTTTCCGCTGAAATTCCTTGTTTAGTTCTCACCTCATAAAACGGGAACAATTTATGATTATTTGTAATAGCTACATTCTTTATCCAAAATAGTGTTCTCTCAACATATACATATTTTTTTTATATTTTAAAAGTAAATTTATATTCTATTCTAAAGGTTGTAAAGGTAGTACAGAGGATTCCCTTATACACCATTATTCCTGTCATTAGCATCTTATGTTAACATATGTGCCATAATTAATGAATCCTGGTGGCACAGTGGTTAAGCACCACTAACTGAAAGGTTGATGATTCAAATCCAGTAGCCACTCCATGAGAGAAAGACGTGGCAACCTTGTAAACCCAAGGTGGCAGTTCTTCTCTCTCCTATCAGGTTGCTATGAGTTGAAGTCAACTCAATGGCTATGGGTTTATTGCTAACTGAAGTCCATCCTTTATCCATATTTCCATAGTTTTTACCTAGTGTACTATTCCTGTGCTGGGGTCCCATTCAGGATGCATTACATTTAGTCATCATGGCTCCTTAAGCTCCTCTTGGCTATAGCAGTTTCTCATGTTGTCCTTTTCTGTAGTGACCATGACAGTTTTGAGATGTACTTGTCATGTATTTTGAAGAAATCTATTTGGATATGTGTGTTGTCTTCATGGTTAGACTAGGGTGATGGATTTGGGAGAGGAAATGCCAAAGAAGTGAACTGTCATTCTCATCAAATCATAGCAAGATTATGTGTATCAACATGACTTACGTTGATGTTGATTTTGGTCACCTGACTGAGGGAGTATTTGTCAGCCTTCTGCACTGTAAAGTTGTTCCTCCCACCCCTTTGCATATACTTTCTTTGGAAGAAAGTAGGCAAGTACAGTCCATACTTAGGAAGTGGAATATTGAATGACTCCTCCCTGACAGAGAAAAACTCCACTGCCATAGAGTTGGGTCTGACTCACGGTGACCTTGTAGATCAGGAGAGACGTATCTAAATCACTTCACTGAAATTAATGTATTCAGGAGATCAATCTACTTTTCTCCCATTTTTTATCTAATCCAGGTAGTCTCTTATTATGAACCACTTCCATTCCTAAGTGTGTCCTTAAGTCAAACTTTGTATATGAATTGGAACAATTAGGCATGGTTTGCATCTACTGTTAATGAGTCAAGTATTTGTCTCAGTATTTCCTGTAGAATGTGGCTTTCTGTGCACAAAAAAAAAAAATGGAAGAAATGCTTCCAGATGCATTAAAACATCCTTAACATAATAATACAGCAGTAATAATAGTGATAGTTTGATGTGCATTGCAAAGTAACAACTGTTTATTACATAGCATAGTATGTACCTCAAGTTTTTAAAGTAATAGATTTTATGACAGTTGGTTCATAACTATGGTTTGTACATAAGTCATAACCTGAGGACTGCCTGTAATTTATTTATGTCACTGAAATTATGGATATTTATTTAAAATATTGGATTATAATCTAATGCTAACTTTTTTATTTGCATCAAATTTTTCTAGCTCAGATCACCAAAAATTCTTTCACTTGGCTTCTGTGCCACTTTTACACACCCTTATCATTGTGGTTGAAATCCTAGTGGCATAGTGGGTTTAAGTGCTACATCTGCTAACCAAAAAGTCAGCAGTTCAAATCTGCCAGGAACTGCTTGGAAACTCTACGGGGCAGCTCTGCTCTGCCCTCTTGGGTCACTGTGAGTCAGACCCAACTTGATGGCAGTGTGTTTGGTTCGGTTTTTTTTTGTCATTGTGGTATTGTTCTGCTTTTTTTTTTAAAAAAATATATATATATACTTCTGTATTTTCTGGCGCTATGAGAGATTCAGCTCCTTTTTTTATTTTGTGCCATAGTCCTTAATCAGCTGTTTCTGTTAATTAACCCTTCTTTCTTTTTAACTGAAGAATAGGATTAGAAACCAAGACCTGGGCAATAGGCACGTTTGTTGTATTGGGTATTGTTGCTTTTCTAGCTAAGAGGGCTAGAAAATATGAGTATATCAATTTTCATACAAATAATTTCTGCCTTCTAGGTTTGTTTGCCAAGGGCACCCTGCCTAGTGAGGTATCTTTGTAGGCATGCTATGCTAATTCCTTTACAGCAACTTGCAAAAAGAAACAGTTACAGCAGTGCTTATGAAAACACTGGAAAGGGAGTGGGGACAGTTGGCAAGTAAAGACAGGACGCACACATTTTTCCAAAAAAAAATTGGTATATGGTACAACTAACCCATGAATTTCATTTTACTTGGGTCTTCAGTCAATATTCCTGTAAATCAGATGACACATTGCGTTAAGCAAATCTGCTACAGAAGACATCTTTAAAGTACTCCAAAACAAAGATGCCACTTTGAGGACACGTGCACCCGACTGGAGCCATAGTATTTTCTGTCACCTCTTATGTGTGTAAAAGCTGGACAATGAGTAAAGAAATCAAAACAAGAATTTGTGTATTTGAACTGTGGTGTTCATGAGGAATATTTATACCGGGACTACCAGACGAACAAACAAGTTTGTCTTAGAAGTGCAGCCGGATGCTTCTTAGCAGTGAAGATGGTGAGACTTCATTTCCCATAAGCTGAACATGCTATCAAGAGTGATTAGTACATCATAACTGGTAAAGTAGTAGGTCAGCAAAAAAGAAGCCCCTCAATAAGACGAGCTAACACAGTGGTGACAACAATGGATTCGAGTATGACAATGAATGTGAGGACGGCGCTGCGATCGGGGCTCTTTCATTCTGTTGTACATTGGGTTACTATGAGTCAGAACTGATTTGAGAAGAACCAATGACGACAACAGAAACCATGGTGGCATCCTGATTAAGTGCTATGGTAGCTAACCCAAAGATCAGCAGTTCAAATCTGCCAGGCCCTTCCTGGAAACTCTGGAGCAGTTTTACTGTCCTATAGAGTCAACCAGTTGGAATCAACTAGATGGCAATGGATTAGGATAGGGCAGGGTAGGGTATGGTAGGCTAGGTTAGGTTAGGTTAGGCTAGATAATGACAACAATAACAATTTTTCTCAGGTTGAAGAAGTTCTTCTCTTTTACTACTTTACCGAGATCTTTTATTCTAAATACATTTTAGACGCTATCAAACGCTTTTTTCTAGATCAAATTATATAGCCATATCATTTTTCTTCCTTGGTCTGTTAATACAGTGAATTACATTGATTTTCAAATCTTGTAACAGTCTTACATGTTTGGGTTAAATCCCACACAGGTTGTATAATTATTTTTATACAATATTGAATTCAATTTTCCATTTTTTTTAAAGAAAGTGTGCATCTATGACCATGAGAGACATGTCTGTAGTTTTTGTTTTTGTTTTCTTGAAATATCTTTATCTAATTTTAGTTTTAGGGAGTGTTGACCTCTAAGATTGAGTTAGCAAGTGTTCCCTCTACTTCTATTTTCTGAAATCATTTTTGGAGAACAAGTTCAGTTCTTCTGTAGATGTTCAATAGAATTTACCAATGAAATCAGTTTTCCTGGTGTGTTTTTTCTGTTTTGGGAAGTTATTAATTATTGATTCAATTTATATGATAGATAAAAGACTAATCAGGTCAACTATTTCTCCTGTGAGTTTTGTAGATTCTGTCTTTCAAGGGATTGGTCTGCTTCATCTACATTATCAAATCTGTGGATACACTGTTTGTAGCAATACTTTATTAACTTTTTAATATTCATTAGATCTAGTGACGATCAATCTTTTACTTCTAATACTGATGATTCATGCTTTCTTTCTTATGATTGATTAACATATCTAGAGGTTGATTAATCTTATTGATCATTTCAAAGAACTATCTTTTGGTTTTATTGGTTTCTCTATCGTTTTCCTTTTTTCAAAAGGAATTTCTTTCCTTCTGCTTGTTTGAGGTCTAACTTGTTATTATTTTTCCAGTGTCCTAAGACATAAGCTTAGGCTATTGATTTGAGATCTTTCTTCTTTTCTAATGTATGAATTCAATGTTGTAAATTACCCTCTAAGCACTGCTTTCCCTGCTTCCCTTAGCTTTGGTAAGTTGTAATTTCATTTAATTTACACACACACGCATAAGAGTTTATATATAATAAATATATAATATACATATATATGTGTATGTATATGTATATATGGAAACCCTGGTGGCATAGTGGTTAAGTGGTATGGCTGCTAACCAAAAGACTGACAGTTCAAATCCACCAGACACTCCTTGTAAACTCTATGTGGCCATTCTACAGTCTCTATAGTATGGTTGTGAGCTGGAATCAACTTGACTGCATTGGGTTTGCTTTCAGTATACGTACAAGGAATGACAACTAAGTTTACGAGATCATCCTAGAAAAAGTGCTACATACCTCATTGCTGAATACCACTTTAGTCATCTTCGAAGTACCCCCTTTGGGAAGCTATGTATCTATGCCAGTGCCTAGCCCACCCTTCAAAGGAATTTTAGAACTCTTTATCTAGTATGGCCATCAGAGTCGTCACTGTATTACCCTTGATATCCTGAATGTCATCAAAAGTCTTTCTTTCAATGTTTCCTTTATTTGGGGGTAAAAAAAAAAGCATTAGAGGCCATATCAGGTGAGTAGAGAGGATATTCCAATATAGCTATTTGTTTGCTGGCTGAAAACTCCCTCACAGACAACTACAAATTTAAGTTCACAAACTTGCTGCTGTGCTGCCATGTGCTATGGCCATTCCAGGAAGAGTTCCAAAACTGCTTTGAAGGGTGGACTAGGCACTGGCATCAGTGAATATCTTCATAAGGGGTGTACTTCAAAGGTGGCAGTAGCGATATTCAGCAATGAGTTATGTAGCATTTTTTTCCAGGATGAGTTTGAAAACTTAATTGTCAGTCCCAATATGTACACAGATACACACACACACATTTAGGGGGCCTGTCACTTCAATGTGGCATACTGATTCAGTGCTACAGCTGTTAAACAAAGGTCAGCAGTTTGAATCCACCAGGGCCTCTTTGGAATCTCTTTGGGGTGGTTCTACTCTATCTATAGGGTCGCTATGTGTTGGTGTCAACTGAATGGTAGTGGGTTTGGTTTTGGTCACTTCTATGAAATTTCTAGTGGTCTAGTGGTATGAGTCAGCAGCTCAAATCTAACAAGTCCTCCTTGGAATCTCAATGGGGAAGTTCTACTTTTTCCTAGAGTGTCGCTATGAATCAAAATCAACTTGATGGTTATGCGTTTAGTTGTTGGTTTTAGTGGTATGGGTGAGATCCTCGTGATAGAGTGGTTATACATTTGTCTGTTAACCAAATGGTCAGAGTTTAAATCTACCAGCTGATCCTTGGAAACTCTGTGGTGCAGTCTACTGTGTCCCATAGGGTCACTATGAATCAGAATTGAGTTTACAGCTTGAGGATTTAGCAGTATAGTTATAGCCATATTTATTACCAGTTCTGTTTCTGTAAACCAAAAACCAAATCCATTGCTACTGAGTCGATTCTGACTCATAGTGGCCTTATAGAACACAATGGAATTGGCTATAGAATTTCCAAGAGTGCCGGGTGCATTTTAATTTCTGACCTTTTGGTTAGCAGCTATAGCATTTAACCATTAGACCACCAGGAGTCCCTGTTTCTCTAGAGAATTCTGAGTGAGACTAACATACTTTTTGATACCACTCCATAGTCACTGAATGTTCTATTCTGTTTTTTAGTTTGGAACTTTCTAATGAGCAATCTTCATGCCCACTGATTGTGTCGTCAGTAATACGACGTTTGGTGATGAACATATTAAAAACATTTTTTGCTTAAATTATCCTTTTCTTATTTGATGCTGTCTTCTTTTTCTTTTAGATATCAGTTATAGCTACTGAAAATTACTGTCTGGTAAGTCTACAATCTGCGTCATGTCTGAATCTGAATCTTATTATAATTATTATAATCTTTTCATGGTGTTTTATTTTAATTGTTGTTGTTTGCTTTTACCTTATTTTATGTCTGGAAATTATTTTATTGAAAACCAGTCGTGTTGTACTGAATAACAGGAACAGAGGTAAACAGTCTTTCAGTGTAGTGGTTTAAGTTAACCTGTCTAGGAGTTGGACTGTACTTAGTGTTTGTTGTAACTCTAGGTGTTGGAGTCTTCAACTTCTAACACTCTTGTTTTAGTCTTTCTTAAGCATTGTTTCTCAGAGTCTAGGTCTTCAAGCTCTTTCAGCTGCATTGTTGTTATTGCTGCTTGTTGCCACTGAGTAAACTTTGACACATAGTGACCCTATGTGTACAGAGTAGAACTGTATCCAGAGAGTTTTCAAGACTGTGATATTTTAGAAGCAGATGGCCAAGTCCTTACTTTCAAGGCAGTTCTCAGTGGGTCTGAACTGTCAACCTTTTGGTTAATAGTTCAGTACTTAACCATTTGTGCTACTTAGAGACTCCTTTTCCTATTCATGCAGTGGCAATGTCTAAGAGGAGTACCGGAGTGGTGTAAACCATTAACTCTCATGGCTGATAACCAAAAGGTGAGAGGATTGAATGCACCTGGAGGTATTTCAGGATACAGGGCTAGAAATCTGCTCCGAAAAAAACAGCTATTGAAAACCCTATGGAGCACAGCTCTACTCTGATAAAAATAGTGCTACTGTCAGGTAGAACGCACTCCATAGCAAAAGGTAGAACTCCTGGGTGGTATAAAAAGTTAACATACTTGGCTAATCACTGAAAAGTTGGGGGTTCAAATCTACCCAGGGGTGTCTGGAAATCTATTTCTGAAAAATTGGTCATTGAAAACTTCAGGCAGCATGTAGGAGAGTGTGAGTTGGACTTTAGTTGAGGGCCACTAATTTTTTTTTGTCTAAATAAAGAGAATGTTCTATGGTCTTTCAATTAAATCTCACCCTTTTAATGGATCATTTTCTCAGGGTTGTTAATCTCTTCACAAATGCTTCTCCTGTTGCATAGCTTTTCTACAACAAGCCCCCCTAATTTCCAGTCTATTTCCTCAAATCCCAGACCTTTATTGATTATTTTTCTCCGTCATAAATCAGACAACAAAGGCTGGAAGGGGCTGAAGTGGGGTGAAGTCCGTTCCATCTCCGTCTCTGCTGCTGGAGTCAGGTTCTAGCAAAACTTTCCTTGGACAGCAGATCTTTGTTAGGGAGAAGGCTCTGGATACATTTCACAATGATTATTCTTCTCTTTCCCTGCAGGGCCATGAGGACATTTTCCTCAGATCTTCACCTAGAAAACCTGATAGAGTTCATAGAAACAGAATCCATGAGACTGTACCTTTCGCCTACCATATCTGTGCCACATAATTTATCATTCTCCTGCTAATTCATACTCCACCTCTAGCAGTGCATCAAAGTCAGGACTTCTTAAATTGCTGTGGTTCAAACCCCTGCTGAGAATTTGCATTTCCACCCCAGATATTCAGAGTCTAACCAAACGGTCAGCAGTTTAAATTCACCAGTCACTGCTTGGAAACTCTACAATTCTACTCTGTCCTATAGGGTCACTATGAGTCAGAACTGACTTGGTAGCAGTGGGTTTGGTTTTGGGATATAGTTGAACAAGATCTCCAGGTGATTCTTATGTCTAATAAATTTTGAGACCAGCTCTACCAATGGTTTTCAAAACTGCTACCTAATCAGCAGCACTAGCATATCCTGGAAACATGTTAAAAATGCAAAATTCTCAGCAGGGGCTCCAACTGGAGCCAATCTGAAGCCTTGACTAAGATGACCAGTTAAATGTATCTACCATTTTATGACTGGATGACGAATAAGAAAGATCAAGAAGAACTGACACCTCTGAATTGTGGTGCTGCAGAAGAATATTGAATATACCGTGGACTGCCAAAAGAACAAACAAGTTTGTCTTGGAAAAAGTACAACAGAATATTCCTTAGAAGCAAGGATGGTGAGACTACGTCTTACGTAATTTAGACATTGTCAGGAGAGATTAGTTCCTACAGAAATGCATCATGCCTGGCAAAGTGGAGGGTCAGAGAAAAAGAGGAAGACCCTCAAAGAGGTGGATTAATATAGCAGATGCAGCAATGAGCCCAAGCATAGGGCTAGGCAGCGCTTCCTTCTGTTAACAAAGGGTCACTATGAGTCAGAATCAATTCAATGACACCTAACAACACCATTTTATGACTCGAGGGTTGCGTCTCTCTAGAAGTACCCACTTTTCAAATTTCAGGGTGGTAGTTTTCCCTGCCAACTCTGTTCTCTATTTGACTCAAGAAAACTCATTGATTTTTAGTTTGTTCAGCCTTTTTTTTGTAGCAAGAACAGGGGTGACAGCTTCAGCACTTCACATGTCAACTGAAACTGACAGCGTGTATTTTTAAAACTCTATTTAATTTTACACATATAATTTATGCTATTCTTTTGTATCACATTTTCTAAATGACCATGTCATAGAAATTGGCTATTTCCCTTTCTCTTCAGATATCTTCTTTATGTGTGCAACATTTTCTACAGATGTTCTATCTTTGTCATTTCGTCATGAGGGGATCTTGTTCATATCTTTCCTGCTCCTCATGTGCTACAAGTTATATCAGTTCTCCACTAAAGACTAAAGATTAAAAGATTGAATGCTTCTTATACTATTACGTAGTAATCGCTGTAATTTATGGCTCAAATACAGCTTTAACCAAACCAAAACCTGTTGCTGTTGAGTCCATTCTAACTCATAATTACCCCGTAGAATAGAACAGAGCTATCCCATAGGTTTCCAAAGCTGTAAGACTTTACAGGAGCAGACTGCTCTTTCTTCTATAGAGCATCTGGCAGGTTCAAACTGTGACCTTTCAGTTAGCAGCTGAGCAATTTAACCACTGCACCACCCAGGTTGGTCCCATAAAGGTTATAGCCTTGGAAAATGTATTCTACTCTTTCCTTTAAGGGTTTAAAGAGCTGGTATCCACTCAACCTCAATGGATTTTTTTTCAGTCTTCACAGGATCAGATCATGAGGTTTTTTTTCCCCCATGGAGCAGCTGGTGGGTTTGAACTGCTGACTATTTTGTGAACAGCCAAGTGCTTTAACTATTGCACCACCAGAGTTCACAGAGAGTCTTCAAAACAGCTATGCAAGTTGCTGGTTGCCTGATTTGCTTTTTTTCTTTTTTTTTCTCCTACCCTTCACTGCTGTTAAATATTCTTTCTGTCTCTCACTCTCTGTCTCACTTTCTTTATTTCATGTGTATGTGTGTAGTATTTTATAGATTCAGTAACTGAAAATTTAAAGTAATAAGTATGTTAAACCAGGGGACAAAGTGTGATCTGGTACTTCCTGCCAATAAATGTCTAATCTTCCTTCCTTAGGGACTTCAGAAAACTCCAGTAATTGAGAAAACAGGACTATCTAACCTTGGAGTAAAACTTTTTATGAACGTTATGTAGTTCACTAGACACCAGAGATCTTTTAAAAATAGAGCATTGATGTTCAGTAAATTTATACTTTTGACAGATGATTGTTTTAATGTATATAATATTCCCAACAAAACTTTTACTACTATTATAAAATAATAATAATAAAATGAGGAACACATTTTTTCCTCATCTATTCATACATGTATCTCTCCTCTGCAACAAAGCCCAGTGTTTACTTGAGAGAGGGTGGAAAAAAATTTGCAGGGAACCCTGGTCTGGGTGATAAACTGAGCAAGGAGCCAAGCAGCAGAGCTTTCCACCTAGCGACCCAGATGCTGTCACTGTAGAGTCAGTTTCTGCCAGTCCACAACCAGAGAACAAGTGACAGAGATCCTTCTAAAAGAAGTGCCACCAAAGCTTAATAAGAGGACTACTCTACAGCAAATGACTAATGCCCACTTAATCACTGATGTTTTCCCAGGCCACCCTATTGGAAAAACATTCAGCATAAACACAAAAATTGAAATTGTGCCTCCTCTCCTAGCACCCTGCACCATGCGCCCAAGGAGGAATTCTTTCCAAGTCCATATCATATGGAAATAACAGTATATCCCATTAATTATGCTCTCCAAGGAAGAAACATGTTGACATCACAGAATCAGCTCAAAAGACAGAAAATCCAGAGCACTTATTACGTATTTTATCCTGATGCAGCACATTAAAATCTAAAGAAGGATCATCTTACAGTAAAGTCAGTGGAAAACATAACAAAACAAAACCCCATTTGCACACCTCTAACCATTTGGAGGATTACACATTATGCTTCTAATATTGTTTTTCAGAAAGCCCTCATTGTACAGTGGAGGGAACATGAAATTTCTAATTAAAAACACAAATTAAATCTCCATGGCTGCCTAATACACGTGATCATCTAAGAATTACTTAACCTCTCTGTTCTTCATCCTTAAAATAGTACCTCTTTGGATTGTAGGAGTCCCTGGGTGGAACGGATAATTAACGCTGTCGGCTGCTCAGTATTACAGTGGCAGTACACGTCTGCTCAAAAGCACCTTGAAGGAAGGGCCTGGTGATTTACTTTCATACAAGTAGCCACTGGAAACCCAGTGGATCACAGTTCTACTCCAGTACACAGATCTACTCGGATACCACGATTGAAAACAACTGAATGGTAAAGGTATTGATAATGAAGGTTGCAGCAAGAACATTGTGAGATGATAAAAAAGCAAAGCACCTTGTACAGGGTAGGCACAGAGAATACCTTAGTGAATATTTATTCTTTCCCCTGAGAAACGGAACCTAAAATATTTCTAAACCAAAAAAAAAACAAAACAAATCAGTTGCTGTCTAGTCATTTCCAACTCATAGCAAACCCATGTGTTTCAGAGTACAGCTGCACTCCCTAGAGTTGTCAACAGCTGTGATATTTCCAAAGTAGATCACCAGGCCCTTCTTCCAAAGTGCCTTTGGGTAGTTTTGAACTACCAACCTTTCAGTTAGTATCTGAGTATTTAATGGTCTGTGCTCCCCAGGGAAACCTAAAACATAACCATGAAGATGCATTTATTTTCCCCATTGACAGGCTAAAGGATAATCCCTAGAAGCATCAACTGTTTTGTCTGGTCAATACATCTTTATGCTCTTTTGGGGCCTCTTATCAACAAATCAAGACACGGGCTTCAAATGGTAGCTGTCACCTTAGATAATTAGAGTTATGGGTGAAAACTAGGCCAGTCAAAGAACATCACGCCCTTTGCCAAAAGACTTGGGACAAGAGTTAGAAAGAAAATTCAACCCAGGCAAATGAGAATCTTTCACAGAAGTTTTTCAAATGGTTGCTGGAGAGAGAAATTCCTTTCTGTCTGAAGGAACAGGATGCTAGAAGCTAGGCAGGGCAGCCACACTCTCTACCCTAGGAGAAACACCATTTCAAGAGAAGGAAATGAGACTAACAAGCAAAACAAGGCTTCCTGGAGTCTAATTCTCAGATACCTCTCAAAAATGTCACTGTTACCACCCTGCCAATAAAGTGATTCCTTCAATATTCAACTTAACCGTCACCCGCTCCAGGAAACCCTACCATGGTTCTTCCAAGTTGTAGTTAGGACTCGGCCTTCTGTCTTTCTAGTGAATCAACTTAGTGACTACTTCTGCCTGAATGCTGTCCACTTTACAATGATTTCTTGATGATTTTGCTTGGCTCTGCTACTACTCTGAGAAAGTCAAGAGGTACTTATTTCAATTTTTCATACCAGCATTACTCTTGGCACTAATCACATCGCACTCAATGAGATACAGACAAACGATTTGATTTTAACTAACTCTTGTGTTTTTATTTCAATTCTTTGTCTCCTAACAGTCCACATCTACGCCACAGTGTTGGAAATCTTATTTCCATGTCTTTATGGTCATTTTGATTGTTCTAGTCGAGACGTGATGATTGATACACACACACACATACACACAAACAAACAAACAAACACCTTTTCAGTTTACCGTGGGTTATTGAAACCTTTAGTAAAAGCCCCTAGCCTCCCCGAACAAAAAGAAGGGGAAAGAGAGTAAGGAAGGAAGAAAATTAAAGAGAGAAGGAGGAAGGAAGGAAGAAAGAAGAAAGGAAAAAAAGAAGAAAGGGAAGGAGGGAGGGAAGAAGAGAGGGAGGGAGGGAGGGAGGAAGGAAGGGTCTTTTAAAAAATGTGCTTCTATCATGGTAAAAAAAAAAAAAAAACCCTTCCTGCTCACCTAAACATAAACGAACAACCAAACCTGTTGCCATCGACTTAATTCTGACTCTTAAGGACTCTAATAGGACAGAGCAGAACTGCCCCTTCTGGATTTCCAAGGAGGGCTGGTTGATTCGAACTGGCAACTTTTTGGTTAGTGATCTCTCAATCACTGCTCCACCATGGCTCCCATCTATACATAAAGGATTTTTTTTTACTTTGGCAGAAGAACCATATTCCTGTTTGAATGTTTGTCTAACCTTAAAAAAATAATTATCTTGTTTGCTTGTATTAATCATGCGGGTACTTCAACCCACAGACAAATTATCACACCTCTAGAATTTAGAGAAGAGGCAGAATTTGGAATAGGATTTGGTTTAAAGTGAGTAATGGAAAACAGTAGCAACAGTCAGAGTTTGAATTTGGTTCTGATTACCAAGTGAGAGGGAGTCTTGACAGATGCAAACAGGTAAATAAACCACTCTGAGTAACTTGACTGCTATGAGTATTAAACAGACTAGAAGAAAGGAAAGGTCTAAACAGAGGAGACCAGCTAGGGGTTAGGTGCTAAAGCGGTCCAGGTGAACAACTGTGGTAACTTGAATAACATGACAGTCAGAGAAATGAGGCAATTTGGATTGAGAGATTACACATATTTGTAGCTTGTGATTTTATGAT
This sequence comes from Heterohyrax brucei, assembly GCA_028571685.1. NCBI lineage: Eukaryota > Metazoa > Chordata > Mammalia > Hyracoidea > Procaviidae > Heterohyrax > Heterohyrax brucei. The sequence goes on along the minus strand of CM053143.1, from coordinate 172,310,955 downwards.
TAGTAGTATTAACTACACCATCGGGTTATAATTTAATAATACCTCACCTCAAAACATCTACACTCAGCGTTGACTCTCAGCTTTTCCAAAGCTCTACTTCGGTGAATTCTTTATATTTTATATCTGTGCATATCTGTCTTGTCATTATTTGATCAAAAGCTCCTATGAGACTGGGGGCTATATCTTACTTGCCTGGCTTGCTGTATCTCTCCATCCCTTACTCCTACCCAAGGAATGCGTATAACACCTGTATAACAAAAAAAAAAAATAGTCAGAATAAATATGTGATAACAGTAAGATAACAGTAAGAAAAGGTGACTTGCAAGAATAACATTTCTCTCTGGTTCTCTTTCCCTCCAGAAAAGTATTGTGAGTGTCCTTTTGAGATCTAAGTTGCTCTGACATTCTTTAGAATGCAACCCATACCAATGGTGCAGAAAATTCCACCTGATTATCTGGTTCAGGAATACTTTCTTAGAATATCCTGTCATAATCAGAGAGGTGAGTGCCTGGCTCTGGCATTATAGCTGGTCATAATAAGCTCTAGCTAAACTGCCTCTGTACACCCTGGCAGGCAGATCACCTACATCAATAGTGCTACCAGCTTAAGCTTGCTCTGGGGAGACATTGTGTGTGACAGATATTATCATCAGGGCAAGCTGCCATCAGATGCAGTCACCGAATCCCTTGCTATGCCCAATTCAGCTAGAATAGCATTTGACTGATGAGCCTATGGGTGAGTGTCAGAATAATAAGGATACTAATCATTTGCAATCACGTGGCATTGTTCATCCAAGGTTCTCAGAGGACTTAGGCTGAGGTAATTAATTCTGACAATGTCTCTGTGAGACAGGGAAGTGTAACTATCCCCATTTTACAGATGAGGAGACTGAGTAATGGAGAAACTAAGAGGCTTACCCAAGGTCACTCAATGGGAAAATAAAAATTAAAAAAATGTCTGAGCCTGCCACACTTCTCTCTTTCTACACACGTATGCATATATATACATATATAAATATATATACATATATGTATTATATATACTTGGCATACACATACGTGTTATAGAGAGAGAGAGAGAGAGCCATGAATGCATTTAAAACCAAAACCAAACCCATTGCCATCGACTACGTGCCTTGTCAATTATATCAGCTCATCATCACTTGCTGTGTCTTAGATGATCATGTTTTATTAATGTTTACTCTTAAGCAGCTGCTACATTTCACCTAAGAGGTGGCCACCTTTCAATCAAAGAGAGAGTAACTCCAGTTTATAGAAACTGTGGGAGCAAATGCTAGAAGATAGTTAAACTGCCTGCCTTCTGTTCTATCATTCACTCTGTCTTTTGTAAGTTCCTGCTTGGTGGAAAAAAAAAAAAAAACTCTGATCAGAAACATTTAATAGGTTTTATTTTATCTAAAGATAATTGGGGGTAAATTTTGAGATAGGGGAGACACCCAGCAACCATGTTATTGGATAAGGAAGGAAACTGGCTTATAGTAAAAATAATTTGATATAGAAAGATAGATGATAAATAAAGAGAGAGAGAGATAGACAGACAGATAGACAGATAGATAGATACATATGGATACCCTGGTGGCACAGTGGTTAAGAGCTGCAGCTGCTAACCAAAAGGACAGTAGTTCAAATCCACCGGGCGCTCCTCGGAAACACTATGGGCCAGTTCTACTCTGTCCTATAGAGGCTCTATGAGTTGGAATCAAGTCAACAGCAATGGTTTTGGTTTTGGTTTTAAATGTATGTGTATATATATAGAAAATATGCATGTGTATATACAATTCATATATGTGTATATATATGTGTATGTGGTGTGGGGGGTAAAATTTTATTTCAACAACAAAAGAAAAATTCTGGAAGCAAATATGTGAAATGTTCCACATGGTGAACTCAGAGTGAAAAACTTTGAAAGTTAGAAAATTGCTAAAGCCCTCACCTTGGTCAGGGTGTGATCAAATTTCTGTTCTTTGCAGGATTACTGAGTTAATGGAAAGGTGCGGGGCAGAGAAGCCAAGCCCGAGACAGATGCGAAGAAAGTAAAATTTGTTTTCGAGGCCCTTCTGTGACCTTTCCTTTGTTTGCTCTCTTGCCCTATAGTCTGTGGCTGTGAGAAAATATGAGGCTTAGGAATAGGAAACTACGTTGCCAGTTCTAGCTGACCAAACCTCAACATAACTTTTAATTCTTTTGGAGACCCTTTTAATTCATCCCTAAATTTGGGAGGTTACTTTGCAGGGTGATAGAGAAAGAAGATTAAGTAAAACGGTGTATATTTGTATACTAGTCTAGTCCAATGTTTACAGTTCAGGGTCAACTACTAGCTGAAAAGGCTGGCAGTTCAAACCCAGACAGGGGTGCCCCAGAATTTGTTCGTGATCTGTGACCATGAAGACTGCAGTTGAGAAAACCCAGTGGAGCAGGCCCACTCTGCAGACAAGTGGTCACCATGAGTCAGAAGCAACTCGACGGCCACTGACCATAGTTCAGTCCTCAGCACGTATTGCTGTTGTTAGATGCAGTCCAGCGGGCTCTGACACACAGTGACCTTAAGGATAACAGAACAAAAGGTTGCCTGGTCTTGAGCCACCTTCGTGATCATTGATGTGATGCGGTCCATTGTGGCAGTTACTGGGTAATGCTTTCCAACGCAGGGGCTTTACCTTCCAGTACTGTATCGGGCAGTTGTCTCTTGCAGTACCTGGGGTGTTCAATGGTTAATTTTGGGAAGTGATTGCCCTTCCTCTCTTCTTAGCCTGTCTTAGTCTGAAAGCTGTACTGAAACCTGTTCCCCATGAGAGATCCTGCTGGTATTTGAAATACCACAGCTTCCAGCATCACAGTAATGTGTAAAACTAACAGACAAGTGGTGAGTACAAAATGAACATTCAATAAAATCTAGATAATGCTGCTATTACTAGCAGTCTTTTTGTCCACCCGAAACTCCCTACAGACCTGACATACCCTCACCTACCTAGTATTCATTATGCTCTTCCCTGCACCAGTAAGAACTTATCTTCCTATTTACTATTCACAGTCTCCACGTCCTTCCTTCTTCCTCACTACTCGTTCATTGTGTAATCCAGTTCCCCTCATATGTCCTTGAACAGTCAACGACCCCGTCAGAGCCTCGAAATCTTCATGTTTTAAATGAGAACCACAGCTCCCCTCTGCCTATCTTAACTCACAGGATAATTGTAAAAACAAATGGGTGAATAACTCAGGTTGCATTATAAACTCTATCAAGTCATAACTTACAAATCTTTAAACATTAGCGTCATTATTTCTGAAGGCCTAGCTGAAGGGAGAAAATTCATTTTAATTATTCACAGTAAGACATTAATGATAAAGTGTAAGTAATTTACCCCTATTAGGTAATACTGATTTATTTTAACAGAAACCTTTAGAGCCTTAATCCAAACTACGAGATGTTAGTACAAATTCAGGACAAAGGAAAGAACACAGAGAGAAATTCATCTGAATGAGGGAACCCCTGAAAGTACCTTCTCTATGTTTAATCTTTAAACAAGGAAGCTGCTGGCACATTTTAATGGTATCTGTACAGATCCATTGCAAAGAACTTAAAGGTGATCTTCACCGAGAAGTTGTAACAGAAACGATGTTGATGATTTGGTCAGCTGAATTGCTAGTGTTCCCTACTTTCCTCTCCTCTATCTCTTCTCCCATACTGAAAACATTCCCATATGTGACTATTTCAATTTAAGTTTGTTTTTTTTCCTTCTTCAGGACTAAGATGAGTTTTCCACTGTAAGTGCTAATTGCTCTGACAAGGACTCCTGTCCTCTTAATTTGCAGCAGTGACTGTGCTAAATGGTGCTATATATACAAGGATCTATTGTCACACCACCCAACAGGAAATGCTGTTAAGAAAGGGTCTTCTTATTTTCATACAAAAATCTCTGCTGTTTCAGTGATGAAAAAGGAGACCCATACGCACACAAAATCCAAGTGCCAAAAATGTTAATAAAATGATTAGAAGATTCTGGCACTGATTTTCAGAGCTTGCAGTGATGTACTAAAATGTGTCAAGTCATGCTCAGGAAGAATATTAGGCTGTTTCTATAAATGGGACTTGAGGATCAGCGAAAGCAATAGAGCATAATTACTATTATTAATAATAACAAGAGTGTATTAATTCTTCCTATCAGCAAGCAGGTATAATATTGACCTTTTCTTTCAAAGACAGCTCTAATGCTATTATTTACTATGTCAAGCACTTTATTCTGCAGTAATAGTTACAAATGACCAATGCTACACACTATCAAAACCCTCTCAAATTTCACTGGAGAAAAGAAGGATCACCCCCTTCAGAAGAAGAATGTAGGGATGGACTTTTCAGAAGAGTAAGGTAGAAAATAAACAGCAGCCTAGCTAGATCAGCTGCAGTAATGTTAATGAATGAGGTCAAAGGTATCTCGTAGTTAGTTATCTGTGGCTCTGTCCAACCGTCTATCGGTTCATCCACTCAGCAAACTCTGAAGCAAACGTTTTGTTCTACACAGCTCCCAGCAGCCACATACCATGCACTGAGGGATATGTATCAGTAATAGAATGAGAAAAGAGTCCTGGTGCTAAGTAGTTAAGTGCTTAGCTGCTAACTGAAAGATCAGCTGTTTAAACCCACCAGGAGCTTCTCAAGAGAAAAGAGCTGGAAATCAACTCCTCTAAAGCCCACAACCTAGGAAACCCTCTCCAAGAGTTTTGCTGTATCATATAGGGCCACTATGAATCAGAATTCACTCTATGCCATACATCAATAATAAAATGAAGCTCCCTGTGGGAGGTCAGGTGTGGCAAAGATAGTTTGAACCCTCAAAGTCTCATACACTCTTAAACATTTCTTTTTTTTTATTTACTTATTGTGACTGAGTGAAAGTGTAGAATCCAACATAAATTTGCAAGACCAACTATGTGCAGCTCTCCCTGCTCTCCCTGCCCACTGATAGCACACTCCTTCTATCCATTTTACAGGGGGCATATCGTCCTAACAATCTCCTGTCCCCACCTCTTCACCCGCTCCGCCCCCTGCAGTAAGAGGCCAGTGGGACAACATCGTATACATGCATAGAACCACGAAGTGCACACATGATATGGTCCCACTGTCATCAAGTCCAATCCATTCCTGTCAGAAGAGCTGATCTCAGTAATGATTTATGGACAAGGGCAGCATCAGGACCAGGGGCCATGCTCTTAAACATTTCTTATATTTGGTCAATGAAACTTATGTATGACAATAATTTGTGAGAAAAAGTGACATTGACTTCTTCAAGGACAAAGTAACTGACAGACAGTGTGTCTGTCTCCTTCACCTTTCCCTTCTCTGGCTACAATTACAAAGGCTTAAAAGAAGAAACCTTTCCATCCTGGGAGAATTGCAACCAGAGTGCTCCTTAGAAGCAAGGGTGGTGAGACTACTTCTTACATACTTTGGACATGTTAGGAGAGATCAGTCCCTGGAACAGGACTTCATGATTGGTGAAGTGGAGTGTCAGTGAAAAAGCGGAGTATCTTCAACGAGACGGATTGACACATGGCTGCAACAGTGGGCTCAAGCATAGCAATTATTGTGGACATGATGTGGGATTGGGCAGTGTTTTGTTCTGTTATGCACAGGTCACTATAAGTCAGAACCAATTCAATGACACCGAACAACAATCAGGGTTTCAGATGACAAAAAACACAGAACAGTGGAGGACCAGCCAGTACACATTGGTTTCACACGGGAAACAGGAGATTTTTTGTTGTGTGAAGCCACTGAGGCTGTGAGGATTTGCCTAATCGTAACAGCTATTGCTAATTATTCTAATATATTATGATTCCAACACTGCGTTAACAGGCTTAGTGACTTTAGACAAGTCACTCAATCCCTTGGAGTCAATTTTCTCATTGATAAAATGACAATTGCCTTTCTCTCTTAAAAAACAAACCAAGAAATCCCAGTCAATTCCAATTCACAGAGACCTTATGATACAGAGTGGAACTGTCCCATACAGTTAGAGTTTCCAAGGAGCACTTGATGGATTCAAACCGTTAATCTTTTGGTCAGCAATCATAGCTCTTAACCGTCAGTTTCCTCCCTTGTCTCTAGCAGCCTGCTCTTTGGAGTAAGTTTCTTAAATCTATAGAAAGACAGCTAAAATGTAATTGTTAGGTTTCATCTGTTGCTTTTCCTTACTTAATGGACAGACTATATTGCCCCATTATTGATATTCTCAAAGTTTTAATCCACGTCTCTTCTCTAGAACTTATCCTTGTGCATTGTAATTATTTGTTTATGCATTTCTCTGTCTGTCTCTCTTTTTTACTTTTTGGCATAAAACACTAAGTCCCTTTGGGGAAGAAATTGTGTTTTTGATCACTTTATCATCACAACCTGAAACAGCGCTTAGTAATCAATAACTTTTTTTAACGTAATTATGAATCTTGAAAAGAAAGCTTATGGTACATTATCTGTCTCTTCCCTGCCGCCACTGGGGAAAAATTGTCAAACCAGACGTGGAAGGAGTTTTAAAGAATGGAAGTGCATACAAAGAAGGCAGAGAGAATGAGGGATGGAAAGAATGATACAGGAACTGAGAGCACTGGAGAAAGAACCAGGATAACTGACTAAAGTCCAAGGGTCACAAAGAAAGCATAAGGGAGTTAAGTCATAGAACACAGCAGGAAGTCCAGGTCAGAACGTAAAGGCTATCCCTAGCGGAGCACTGAACTGTTTCTAAAGCAAGAAATGAAATGTGACTGAAAATTGGAGTTTATAGATGGCATGGTCATATCTCTAATATATTTCCCTTTTAACCAGGAACATGCATTACTGGGACTTAGAGGGAGTGAGAATTTGAGAGCCGATGTCAAGGCTTCTACTGTCCAGATACGTGAGGCCAAAAAATACAAAGGGCAAATTGGTCAGAATGTTGGTGATGGTTTCAAAATTGTTTGACAAGCAGAACAAGACAGGATGCTAGAACTAGAAGCCAAGTATATTATCAAGCCTCTGGTATTGTCTCAACTAATGGAATGAGGCAAGGAAAACATTCTCACTCTGTCTGTTCCTGAAAATGTCCAATCAAGCGTGGGCATCTCAGCCAAGAGCTGATATTCCCTCAGAATGTCAGCAGTGTTTTTAGAGGGACTTGCTCTATAATACCGGGTTACAACCAGTCTCTGCATGATCGTTTTCCACCACTGCAGCAAGGATCCTCATGTAACATGATGTCTTCCTGTCTCTGAAACTATTTCTTAGTATGCTGTTCCTAGTCTAGGCATAGATAGCAGTATAGGGCAAAAAATAGTGAATACAAGAATCTGCCTGATCCTTTGTCAAATCTCACCCAGACAGGGAGTAGGAATCAGCTACACAAAACTATGACCATCTGGAAATTAAATTTCAGGGTGTTAGAAAACAAAGTCAGAATCAGTGGCATCAGGTAAAGGATGTTGAAGGTGTGGTAGCACAATGGTTAAGAGCTTGGCTGCTAACCAGAAGATTGGCAGTTCAAATCTATGAGCCATTCTTTGAAACCCCATGGCACAGTTCTACTCTGTCCTTTCAGGTTGTTATGAGTCACAATCAACTCTATGGCAATAGGTTTGGTTATCCTAAAGGGTGTTAGAGGCAAAGTATTTGGAGAATGTTGAGTGTTGAATGTAAGACCTAAAACTAGAAGGCAACAATAAAGGCACAATTACAAAATGAACTCAAAGACCAGGAGATAGGTAGCACTGGGAAAAAATAGAGGAGGAAAAAAAATGAGATAATATTTCTATACCAGCATTTCCCAGAAGATATTCAATAGAAGTTCTGGCCCTAAAACCTCACTTAGGCCCTGGGTGACGCAAACTGTTAAGGTGTTAGGCTGCCAAACAAAAGGTTGACAGTGGAAGTCCATGCACAAACACCTTAAAAGCAAGTCCCAGTGAGTTTTTTCTGAAAAATCAGCCATTGAAAATTCCGTGAAGTATAGTTCTGTCTCGATATCCACAGAGTTTCCATGAGTATAAGTTGACTCAGGAGAAATTGGTTTTGGACTTACTCAAGTTCAGATACAAGATGCTTTCCCTTAGCATTTATATTCCAAAATCTGTGCCCCTGAAAAATTCTCCAAAATTTGAATTCCCTCTTTAGGTTCTATATAGTAAACCTTTCATCTAGTGACACTGTTAGTTCTTGTTATAAGTATCTTCTATGTTTGAATTCTACTTTGGAAGTTCATCAACCCAGTGATGTAAGCTTTTCAGTCTCCTGAAAGATTGAAGGGTTGTTTCCCTACTGCTTGAGTTTCACCTTTATTAGTTGTTACTGTTGTTAAGGGCCTTTGAGGAGGTCCTGACTCACATGGACATAACACACAAGAGAATGAAATACTGTGCTGTCCTGGACCATCCTCACAATCTTCAATATATTAGAGCCCACTGTTGTAGCCACTGTGCCACTTCCTCTCCTTGAAGGCCTTTCTCTTTTTGGCTGGCCCATCGTTTTACCAATAATGATGTCTTTTCTTTTTCCTGATAAATTGCTGAAGTATGTGAAACAAAGTTTTATCATCTTCACTTCTGGGGAGCATTCTGGGTTATACTTCTTCCAAGACATATTTATTAATTATTCTGCAGTGCATGGTATATTCAGTATTCTTCACCAACACTATAATTCAAAGGCATCAGTTTTCTTCAGCCTTCCTTATTCATTGTCCGGCTTTTGCATACATATGAGACAATTGAAAATACCTTGGCTAGGGTTAGGCAAACCTTGGTCCTCAAGGTGACGTCTTTGCTTTTTCAAGCTTTAATGAGATCTTCTGCAATATGTTTGTTTGATTTGCTGCTTCCACGGGTATTGATGGTGGATTCAAGTAAAATGAAATCCTTGACAACTTCAGTATTTTCTGTATTTATCACAATGTTTCTTACTGTCCAGTTGTGAAGATTTTTGCATTCTTATGTATGTGCTTCAAGTCCTCTTCACTTTCTGCAAGCAAGATCATGTCGTCTGCATATTGTAGGTTGTTAATGGGTCTTCTTCCAAACCTGGTGCTTTGCTCTTCTTTATGTAATCTAGCTTCTCAAGTTATTTGTTCAGCATACAGATGGAATAAGTGTGATGAAAGTATACAACAGCAATGCACATCTTTCCTGATTTAAACCAGACAATATTCCCTTGTGCTGTTTGAACAACCACCTCCTCTTAGTCTATGTGTAAGTTCTGCATGGGCACAATTAAGTATTTTGGAATTCTCATTCTTTACAATGTTATCCATCATTTGTCATAAGCCATGCAGTGGATGTCTTTCCGTAGTAAATAAAACACCAGTAAACTTTTTATTGATGTTCTCTGCTTTCTGCCAAGATTCGGCTGATATCAGCAATGGTACCACTCATTCTCCATTCTCTTGTCAATCCCGCTTGAATTTGTTGCAGTTCCCTGTGGCTACACTGCTATAACCAAGTCTGAATCATCTTCATCAACATTTCAGTTGTGGGTGATATTAATAATAATATTTGATGATTTCTGCATTCTTTCTTTGGCATAGGTGTATATGTGGATGTCTTCTGTAGGTTAGGTCAAGTAGCTGCATTCCAAATTTTTGTAATAGACAAGTGAGTGCTATTATGGTTCCATCATCTACATCTCAGTAGACTGCTGTCAATACCTGTTGGCTTCATAATTATCAATACCTTCAGTACAGCTTGGACTTCTTCCTTCAGTATCATCAGTTATTGATCATATGTTACCTCCTGAAATGGCTGAATGTCAGACAGTTCTTTATGGGACAGTTACTGTGTTTTCCTTCCATCTTCTTTTGATGCTTGTTGCATGATTCAATATTTTGTCCATAGAATCCTTCAGTATCACAATTCGAGGCTTTTTTTTTTTCTTTCAGATTTCTTTTTCTGTTTGTAACTGCAGGTCTCTGAGTATTTCATCATAATATTTTACTCTGTTTTGCTTCATCTTCTGTTTCATCTGCTTTAGCTGTTCTCCATTCCAGAAGCCCTGGTAGTGTGCTAGTAAGAGTTATGGCTGCTAACCAAAAGCCTGGCCATTTAAATCCATTGAATAGCAGTGTTCAGAGTTGAGTCTCTTTGGGCATCCACTTTAGTCTCTTCATTCTTTTGTGTCTTTTTTATGATCTGCTTTCTTCAAGTATGATGTCAGTTATGTCATCCCACAATCTGTCTACTGTTTGCTCATCAGTGTTCAATGAATAAAATCTATTCTTGAGATAGTCTCTAAATTCAAGTGGGGTATGCTCTACGTTGTACTTTGGTTCTCTTGGATGTGTTTTAATTCCCTTAAGCTTCAACTTAAACTTCCATGAGCAATTGATTTTCTCTTCCACAGCCAGGTCTTGGCCTTGTTTTCACCAATGACATTGACTTTCTCTGTTATCTCTTTCCGCAGATCAGTTGATTAGATTCCTGTGTATTCCATCGAATGAGGCCCACTTGTGTAGTCACCATTTATATCATTGAAAAAAAAAAGGTATATCCAATGAATAAATCATTGATCTTGAAAACTTCTACCAAGCAATCTCTGGAGGCATTTCTATCACCGAAGTCATATATTTTAGCCACCGATCCTTCTTTGTTTCTTTCTCATTCCAATCAGTAGCAATTATACATCTTGATTGTATGTTTGATTAACTGCAGACGATTAATTCATGAAAGTTTTAAGTTTTTTCATATCTGGAACTTAGTGGTTGGTACCTTAATTTGAGTAATAAACATATTAAGTGGTCTTCTCTGTAGGCATACGGATATTATCTTGTCACTGACAGTGTTGTAATTTAGGGTAAATTTTGAAATGTTCCTTTTAACAATGAATCTAATGTCATTCTTCAGTTTGTCATTCCTGGCACAGTAGAACACATGACTGTTCAGTTCAAGATGGCCAATACCACTTCCATTTCAACTCATTAATGCCTAGGACATCCTTTTTCTAGTGATCCATTTCATTGTTGATAACTTCCAATTTCCCTTGATTCATACTGAGTACACCCCACATTTTGATTACTAAAAGATGTTTGCAGTGATTTTCTCATTACCATGTTAACAAATGTTCCCAAGAGCCGTGCTGCATCCATGTCAGTAAAGGCGGCTCTATTTAAGGAAGCCACTGTTTCAACCCAAGGGCTAACCTACTGGAACGCTGTCCAACAATGCTCCACTGCTTCTGGAAGTTTTTTCTCAGGTAATTTTTTTTCAGAAGTAGATCACCAGGACTTTCTTCCTAGTCTGCCTTAGTCTGGAATATCTGCTAGATTTGCTTTTACTTCTCTTCATGTCTTCTTCACAACATTTCTGTACCAATTGCCCAGAGTTTTTAATCCTTTCCACTTTCTCCAGGATAACTGTACTCTGTGTCTAGAATTCTTCCCTCCAGTGAAGATCGACTAATGTGTGCCTTGGTCCTCCAGAACTGAGTCTTTCATTTCTGGCTTTCTAAATGAGGTCCAAGTTCCAGATGTGATGTCTGCAGTCAAATGAGATGGCTAATTGCATAGCATCAATATCTATGTTATCGTTACCATTCAGGCAAATTCATTGATTTGATTAGATTTCCCATAATTTTGAAAACAGTTTTCATTATTTAAACCAAGGTTACTATTGTTACAGATATATTAACTTTTTTTTCTTTCAGTTTTTGTAGGAGAATCTCCACCTACCCACTGCCTGATTTCTTCTCCTGTTGTCTCATTATTCATAACTGGGTAGTATGACTACTACTGGCCAAGAGCATGATATTATGACAAAATGAGTCACCTCTATCTTGATACATTCTAAGGCAGTGGTCTAACTTCCATGCAACCAAGGGGTCTACCTCTATTTCCTGAACAAAAACAAAACAAAACAAAACAAAAAGATAGAATGTGTTAGCAGGGATCAAAGGAAATACGGCTGTTGAATAAACAATTAACTATTCCATATATTTATTTCTAACAGCATTATTGTTATTTTAATTGAGCAGGACAATTTTAAGAATTAGAACCGTTCATAAATCCAATGAACTCCTATATTTTCTGCAGAAGTATCCAAGCAGACGTAATTTGATCACCTGGAAGTATATTACAGATGGGGATTTGAGGTGGACATTAACTTTCTTGCCCCATATACCAGGAGCAGACGTGAGGATACTGGAAAAAATACTGCTCACAAAAGTAATGGAGATGAAGTCAAAAGAAAAAATGAAGATGTTCAAAAGTAAATTTGGCTTACTCTGCAAATTTTTTGGAGCCTGTAAATATATGGCCCACTTTGACTATGGCATAGAATGGTAGTATCCTGTTAGTTCCATTCTTGCCTTCCTCTTTTATCAAGGAATTCATAGGTCTTAATGGCTACCCAGAAGAAGAGCACAGTTATACATTCATTGCAACTTCACCGAGATATGTTGAGTTTTGTACATTTTGCTAACTGATGTGTTTAACCTCATATTAATAACCTTGAAATCAGCAGATGATTTCACCTGCCTTTCCTCTTTCCTTTTTTTGACTGGAATGCTGACAGGTGGTAAGTAATCATACATAAGAACATTGTTGTTGGTATGTGTCATTGAGTTAGTTCCCACTCTGTTGCAACCATGTGCAGAACAGACAAAAATATTGTCCTGTCCTATATAATCCTCACAACCGTCACTGTGTTTGATCACTTTATTGTAGGTACTATGTCAATCTACTTTATTAGGGATCTTCCTCTTTCTTGGTGACTTTCTGTTTTTACCAAGCACAATATCTATCTTCAGGGGTGGTTCCCGTCTGATACTATGACCAAAGGAAGTGAGATGAAATTTCACTATCTTTGCTTCTAAGAATCATTCTAACTGTGCTTCCAAATTTTTTTGTTCTTCTGTTACCAAACCCAGATCAAGCCTGTTGCCATGGAATCAATTGCAACTCATACTAACTCTAAAGGCCAGAGTAGAACTGCCCTGCAGGGCTTCCAAGGAGCTCTTGTTGGATTCAGACTGCCATAGACCTTAGCCATTATGCCACCAGGGTTTCCATTCTTCTGGTGGTCCATGATATATTTAACATTCTTCTGTTATAATTTGCAACTTCTTTCGCCGTAATTCAAAAGTGTCGATTCTTTTTTTGCTCTTTCTTAATCGTGGTCCAGCTTTTGCATGTATATGAGGTAACTGAAAATGCCATGGCCTGGCTCAGGTGTATCTTAGCCCTCAAGGGGACATGGTAAGCAATGTGAGGGCAAAATACTTGAAAGAACAGAGTAACCAAACAGAAAAAGGTTAGTTCTCCAAGACCATTAGGCCAACAAATAAGTCTATGTCATTTATCTTCAGGTTGTCTTAAGAAGGAGATAAAATCCACCTGTTCAATGATCCTTGGGTGTTTATTATACAAGATGTATCCATGTCCTCATAAAGCAATGGCTCTTTTTCATTTAAGTAGATCTCTAGTACTTAACTTCAATTTAACCTCTCTTATTTTCTGTAAACGGATTCATCTCTCACTTCTTCTATAACAATTAAATGAAAATTGCTGTGAATTTCAGATACCCAAATGCACAAATCTCTCTGCATCTGTGTGAGTTTTGACTTTAGACCCTCCTGTTACTGCACAGTAAGAAAGACAAGGAGATCTTTTTTCAAGAAAGTTACTTGAATTGTGTTCTCTCTTATAATTTTAAATTACTTTCTGTTGGTGTATTATTATTCCACTGACATTATTATATATTCAAGTTCTCCTACAGAGTGTGTACATGTATGTGTGTGCAGTGTATATGTGCATATAGGTAGAAAGCAGGGGTTGATTGAATAGATAGCATCTTAAGAAGTTGTTTAAAGAGATTTCCTATCTTAAGCATTCAGATATTTGTGAGATTATACCTAGGAAATCACAAGAAAAAAAATTAGAGGGCACAATAAATCAAGAAACTAAGATTGACAATTAATCTATTTCCAGAAGCTTGGAGGAATTTCCTCCAATTATAATACTCATGGAGTGGAAAAGCGAAACACAATTGTCAGATGATATTAATATATTTCTTGTCACTTGCAAGAGACTAAAACTGCCATCTGAAGGACAACGTAGAGTCACATCTACATATTTGTCTGTGCCTTGGCTTAGAAGTGCAGAATCAACCTCATTACCAATAGCCACAGATCTACCAAATGGAACATGGAACAAAGTTTCTAAAGTAATTTTGTATGTTTTTGAGCTATGTACACATTTACATGCATATACTTTCATACATATACACATACACACAGATATATATGTTGCACTTATGCCATTTTTCCCCTTCCACAGATACAAACACATAAACACCTTGGTGGGCCTTGGGTGGGGCCAATGGCTTGCTCTCGACTATTAACTGAAAGGTTGGCAATTCAAACCCATTCAGCAGCACCATGGAAAAGAAGCCTGGAAGTCTGTTTCTGAAAGATTGCATTCAAGAAAACTGTGGAAAACATTTGTTCTCTGAAACATATGGGAGAAGCCAGGAGTTGAAACTGACTCAATGGAAAGGGAGTTGGTTTTTGTTCTCTCTCTCTCTCTCCATACATGTATACATATGTACACAACACACACACATACACACACACACATACGCACAAGTGTATGTGTGTTCAATGTTCTGTTTGGTAGACCTCTTTTTTGTTGCTGTGCTTGGTAGACCTGTGGCTATTGGCAATGAGACGGGTTCTGTATTTCTAAGCCAAGTCAGAGACAAGTTATGTTACTGTGACTTACATTTTCCTTCAGGTGGCAGTTTTGATCTCTCTGGAGTGACAAGAAATGTGCTAATATTGTGTGTGTGTGTGTGTAATCTTAGGTTGTATTCTCTAGAGAAGCAAAAAAGGTGAGGTGATTATGCATACATATACATATACATAGAGGGAGAGAATAAGAGAAAGAATTATATTAAAAAAATGGCAGACAATGTTGTAGAGGCTGGAAAGTCTCAAGTTCATGGGTCATACTGAGGCATTTCCTGACTAACACAGCCGCAAGAACTGCATGAACTAGATTGTGAATGCTGACTGATCCCAAGATCTGCAGGCAAACAGCTGTTTCAAGTTCTGAGAACTTAAGGCCAGAAGACAGGATCTTGCTGCAGGATCCAGAGCTAGCCAAAGCTCATTAACCTAAGCAGAAAGTCTATCTTTGCTTGATGTAGGCCATACCTCCAAGGAAACCACTTTCAACTGATTGGCTACTCACAGCAGATCTCATCATGGAGGTGATTACATCATTATTTGATGCTAAACTACATCACATCCAAGTCAAGTTGACACTCAACCTTAACCATAACACACATACACATATATGTATATTTATGTATGTATATGTCACGTATATGTATGTGTATGTATGACAAATCAATGTATTTATATGTTTCATCTATATTTAATGCCAGATTTCTCAGTCTAGGATTTTAAATGTTTTTAGGAATTATAATTTTCCAGAGTGCTAAAGGATCCTGAGGCAGAGGCATTCAACTATGGCAAACTTGCCACTAGCCTCAAAAGCATGAACATACACGAAGAGGACAATCACAAAAGTAAAATACTGAGTTTTGCCTTTATTGTCACAGGAAAATAAATCCCTATGCACTATTTTAGATCATTTATAAATAGATTTTCCTCCTATAAATAATAATAGCAAATACATTTTGGCACTTAAATATAAAACTTTGATTATAACATAAAATACCTGGATTCAAATCCGAGTTCTATATTTTGTGGCTATGTGAAATTGGCCAAATTGTTTAATTAATGTTGCTGCTGTGATTTCTGCATCTGTAAAACAAGACTAGAACTAGTCAAAAGGATTATATGAGTTAGCATATTTAAAATATTTCAGTGTTATCTATGTTTGATACCCATCTCAATGCTCATTACAATGCAATGAGGTATGTTTTATTGTAGTAACCATTAACAAATACAGTAAATGGGTTTAGAATAAATTGAACAATTCTTCTAATAATTGACAAACCCACAATTCTGACATGCTATTTTAATATAACAATGATCACACCCTGATTGCTACAGTGCATACCTTATCCCTTCATTGCCAAAAGACCTACCCTGAAATATAATGATGTCAGTGATGGGATAATATTCATATGCCTACAAGGAAGAAAAGTTAATATTATTCAAATTTATACACAGACTACTAAGGCCAAAGATGAAGAAACTGAAGAGTTTTACAAAATTAGCAGTCTAAAAGTGACAAACATGCAATCAAGATGCACTGATAATTAGTGGGGATAGAACATAGAAGTTGGAAACAAGGAAGAAGGAATGGTAGTTCAAAAATATGTCCCTGATGATAGAAACAACTCCAGAGATTATATGACAGAATATTTTAAGACCAATGACTTCTATAGTTTTGCTGTGAGTATGTATTCAGCTCAGTGGCACAGAATTTCTTTTTATTCACATGGACATCACCAGATGGAATACACAGGAATTAAATTGATTACATCTGGGGAAGAGATGTTGGAAAAGTTCAATATCATAAGTCAGAATAGGCCAGAGGCTGACTGTGGAACAGATCATCAATTGCTCATATGCTAATACGAGTTGAAGCTCAAGAACAATAGAACAAGTTCATAAAAGGCAAAATACAACCTTAAGGATATGCCACCTGAATTTACAGACCACCTCAAGAAAAGAGTTGTCTATTGAACACTAATGACCAAAGACCAGATAAGTTGTAGAATAATATCAAGAACATCATACATGAAGAAAGCAAGATGGCATTAAAAAAACAGGAATGAAAGAAAAGACCAAAACAGATGTCAGAACAGACTCTGAAATTTACCCTTTAACATAAAGTAATATGAATGTAAGCAATAGGAATCAAAGATGAAACAAAGAGCTGAACAGTATATTTCAAAGAGCTACTGGAGAAATGAAAGTATTATAACGAAATACACAAAAACTTGGAGTTAGAAAACCGAAAAGGAAGATGTCCAAGCTGCACTGTAGGCATGGGTGAAAAGCAAGGCTCCACAAATTAACCACCAACTAATAAGATGTCTGGACCATGAACAAAGAAGACAGAAGAAGAATTGATGCCTTTGAATGTGGTGTTAGAGAAGAATGTTGAATGTCCCACAGACCACCAAAAGAACAAATAGATCTGTTCCGGAAGAAGTACAGCCAGAGTTCTCCTTGGAAGCAAAGATGGCAAGACTGCATCTTACATACTTTGGACTTGTCAGGAAAGATCAGTCCCTTGAAGGACATCAGTCTTGGTAGAGTGGAGGGTTAGTGAAAAAGATGAAGACTCTCAATGGGATGGATTGACGCAGTGGCAGCAACAGTGGGCTTAAGCATATAAATGACTGTAGACATGGCACAAGATGGGGCTGTTTCATTCTGAACACATAGGGTTGCTGTGATTAGGAACTGGCTTAACAGCACCTAACAACAGCAAAAAGATGTTTCAACAAATTGACCAAATGCTGGAAATTTGGACTACAACTGTCTACTCAACCTACTTGAAGAGGTCCATATTTGTGTCCATTCCAAAGAAGCCAAGCCAAGTGCCATCAAGTCAGATCCAAGGGTCGCCATGAGTTGGATTCCAAAGAAAGGTGATGCAAGTGAATGTGGAAGTTATCAAACAATGTAATTAATATCATGCACACATACATGCACGCATACACAAACACACACAAAAAAATTCTGAAAACCTTTCAAAAGTGGTTACAGCAGCACATGAACAGGGAACTTCCAGAAATTCAAACTGGATTCAGAAGATGTGGAATGAGGAATATCACTGCTGATGTCTGATGTATCTTAGTTGAAAATAGAGACTAACAAAAGATGTTTTCCTGTGTTGTGTTGACTATGCCAAGTCATTTGAGTGTGTGAATCATAAAAAATTATGGATAATAGGAATTCCAGAACACTTAGCAGTGCTCATGAGGAACTTATACATGGAATATGAGGTAGTCCTTGAATTGAACAAGGGGCTACTGTCCAATTCAAAATCAGAAAAGAGTGTGTCAGGGTTGTGTCCTTTCACCATATTTATTCCACCTGTACACTGAGCAATTAATCCTGGAAACTGGACTGTATGGAGAAAAATGAGGCATCAGGATTGAGAAAAGACTTGTTAACAACTTGCACTGAGCAGATAATACAATCTTTTTTGCTGAAAGTGAAGAAACCTTGAAGTACTTACTGATGAAGATAAAAGACAAAAGCCTTCAGTATGAATTATACTCGAACATAAAACAAAAATCCTCACAATTAGATCAATAAGTAAAGTCATCACAAATGGAAAAAAGATTGAAGTTGCCAAGGACTTCAATTTATTTGGATCCACAGCCAGTGCCCGTGGAAGTCAAGAAATCAAATCAAGTACTGCACTGGGCAAATCTTTACGGTGTGAAAAACTAAAGTTTTCCATAAGGACAAAGTTTGCCAGACTGGAGCCGTGGTGTTCTCAATAGCCTTATATGTGGGATATCATCCTGCTGACCTCTGGCTGGAGGAAGGAGAGTGGGTAGAGAGGAGGGGAAAGGAGACTGTTGGGAGGATGCGACATGTATGGAGCAGAGAAGAGTAGTGTGCTGTCACCAGACAGGGAGAGCAGTGGAAGCTGCATATAGGTGGGCATGTAAATTTATATGGGAATGTACATTTTCACTCAGTCATAGTAAAAAAAATTAAAAAAAAAAGCTGGACAATCAATAATGAAGACCAGAGAAGAACTGATGTCTTTGAATTATGGTGTTAGTAAAGAACACGAAATACATATCAAACTCGCTATGTAATGCCAGAAAAACTAACAAATCTGTCTTGGAAGAAGTGCAGCCTGAATGCTCCTTAGTACAAGTTTCATGTATTTTGGACATGCCGTTCGGAGGGATCAGTCCCTGAGCAGGACATCATGCTAGGTAGAGAAATGAGTCAGCAACAACAAAAGAGGAAAATCCTCAATGAGATGGACAGATACAGTGGCTGCAATAATGGACCCACATGTAACAAAGATTGTAAGAATGGCACAGCACTGGATAGTGTTTTGTTCTGTTTTACATAGGGCCGTTGTGAGTGGGAACCTATCTGACGCATAACAACAATAACAATATGCCTGATCCCAACAAGTTACCAGTGCCACAAGAGAAGGAGTCTATCTAAAGACTGACATCCTCTTTAGATCAATGACTTCTAGACAAAGTAAATGAAGTATTGAGTTATGGATGTCAACCAACATTTATGTTTATGCCATGTGAAGAAAATTGTAATAGAAATCTACAGTAGACTGGAAGGAGCTATTACAGTCCCTCATCAACCCTGGATAAACATCCTTGTGTTTAAGGATGACTATCCTACAGAGATGGAAACTAAAATAGTTTAGGTGAAAATATTCCACACGACAAAAGAAGAACTCGAAGCGCACAGAAAGAACACTTTAAAATACAAAATCACTAAAGGCAAGAGAAAGAAATTGCAGAAAGCATCTGCTTTATAATCAGGATAACCCATTGCTGTTAAGTCATTTCCAACTCATTTCAACACTATGTGTTACAGAATAGAACTGTTCCATAGGGTTTTCTCATCTGTAATTTTTACTGGAGCAGACCATTGTGCTGCTGAGTGAGTCTGAACCATCAGCTTTCAGGTTAGTAGTCAAAGCCAACCATTTGCATCCAGTAATCTCAGTAGAATATGAAAACTACAGTCTTAGAATAAAGAGTTGAAAGATGAAATTATAAGAAAATAATTACAGATTAAATAGGAATTAGTTGAGAGGCAGGTATAACTTGAAATGGTGATTTGGTGTATTAAAGGAATTGTATAAGGAAACTAAAAATACAGTAATAGAAAAAAATATCCGTATGAAAGGCAATAAAGGTCATCATTCACCACCGTCTAACTGCCATGGAGTAGATTCTGAGACATGGTAACTCCATAGTGTCAGCATAGAACTCTATTCCGTAGGGCTTGCATTGGCTGGATTTTTTTGAGAGTAGATCACCAGACACTTTTGAAGTGGACTCAAATCTCCAGCCTTTTGGTTAGCGACAAAGCACCAGTGATGGGTTGAATCCTAGCAACTTCTTAAGAGAGATGCGGAATGACGAAGAAAAACTCAAAGATGTGAGTGAACATGGATGATAAGGAAAGGGAGTAGACAGGGAAGTCTGATGTAGTTTTATGTATATATATATGTGTATTTTCCTGAAGCACAGAATATAACATGATAAGTATTACAGGTATGTGTAAAGAAGTGTGGCAGGTAGACAAAAAAGATTACCAGTACATGAGATATACATGACTGAATGTTTTGTTTTGAAATATTGCATTAGTTTCCTAAGATGTCGTGGTAACACAATAGTAGAATGCCTGGAGACTAACCAAAATGTTAGTAGTTTAAACCCACCCAGCCTCTCCCTGGGAGAAAGACCTGGCAATAGGTTTCCATAAAGATTACAGCCTAACAATTCAATTTTATGGGGCAGTTATGCTCTGTCACATGGGGTAGCGATGAGTCAAAAATCAACTAGATGGCATCCATCAGCAATGACAACAGTAGTATCACAATGCTGTTGCAACAAATGACCTCAAACTGAGTTGCTTAAAAAAACAGAAGTTAATTCTCACTCATTTCTAAAACCCAGGTGTCGAGCAGGTTGATTCTTTACAGAGGCTCTGAGAGAGAAGCTGTTCCTCGCCTCTCTCCTAGCTTCTGGTGACTCTGGTAATCCTTATTATTCTTTTGTTTGGAGACGTGTTACTTCAGCCTCTCCATCTGTCTTCGCATGGTCTTCTGTCCATCTCTCTTTTTGCATCCCTTTATTTATGAGTCACAACACACAAAGTAGTAACAGGTAGTAACAGCAGTAACAGGAAGGAGAGGAGGGACGTGGGGGAAGGGTTTTGTCATTTATAAGGACTTGTCTTTGGATTTAGGGCACTCGTAATTAAGGATAATCTCATCCTGATAACTTTAATTCAAATACATCTACAAAGACTCTTTTCCTACCTAAGGTTATGGTTTCTGGTTCCAGGTGGAAGGTCACTATTCAACTCACTAGAGTCCATTCCCTGGGTCCCGCAAATTTACATCCATTCCACAAGCAAAATGCACTCATTCTATGCCAAGATTCCCAAAAGTCTCAATCCATTATACTATCATTTATTAGTCCAAAACATCTAAATGTGCCACCTCAAAGATAATATTTACATAAATGCAAACTTAAGTATTTGCAAAAAACTATACGTACAAATATAACCAAAACTATATTCATGTTTTCTTTTCCATTTACCAATCTACTGAACATTTTTCTGTGTCAACATATAAAGATTTATTTTACCTTATTAGTGATTCTGATAGATTATCTTGTCTGATTATGCCTTAATTTATCCAATGAACAGCCTATTGATAGATACTTGTATTGTATTTTACCTCTCTATGGCCTAGTTCCTTCATCTTTGTAACAGGGATAATAAGTGTCACTATCTCAATGGCACGTTGGCTTGGCTTGGCATCAAACTACTTTAAGGTGGTTGTTACGTGTTGTCAAATCAATTCCAACTCACAGTGACTCTATACGACTGTGGAACTGCCCCACACGGTTTCATAGACTTTAATCTTTGCTAATGTTAGATGAGTTTTGGCCGAAAACAGAGAATACCAGAAATATGTTTACCTGTATTTTATTGATTATTCAAAGGCATTTGGCTGTGTGGATCATAATAAATTATGAGGAGCATTGTAGAAAATGGCGATTCCAGAAAGCTGTACTCATGAGGAACATGCACATAGATCAAGAGGCAGTTGTTCAAACAGAACGAGGAGACACTGCATGGTTTAAAGTCACTAAGGATAGGCAGAGTTATATCCTTTCACCATATCTATTATCTGTGTGCTGAGCAAATAATCCAAGAAGCTGGACTATATAACGATGAACAGGGCATCAGGATTGGAGGAAGACTCACTGACAACCTGTGTTATACAGATGACGTGACCTTGTTCGCTGAAAGTGAAGGAGATTTGAAACACTGATCTATATCAAAGACCACAGCCTTCAGTATGAATTACATCTCAACATCAAGGAAAGAAAAATTCTCACAAACGGAGCACTAAGAAACACCATGATAAATGGGTTAAAGGCTGAGGTTGCCAAAAATTTCATTTTACTTGGATCTCCAATCAACGTCCACAGAAATAGCAGTCAAAAATACAAAC
The DNA here is from genome assembly GCA_028571685.1 of Heterohyrax brucei. Taxonomy (NCBI): domain Eukaryota; kingdom Metazoa; phylum Chordata; class Mammalia; order Hyracoidea; family Procaviidae; genus Heterohyrax; species Heterohyrax brucei. The sequence goes on along the minus strand of CM053143.1, from coordinate 172,288,750 downwards.
AAGGCCTTGCATGGGACAAATTTGGGCCAAAAACATCTCTTTAAAGTGTTGAAAAACAAAGACATCACCTTGAAGACTCGTGTGTGCATGACCCAAGCCATGGTATTCTCAATCACATCATATGCATGCAAAGCTGGACAATAAATAAAGAAGACAGAAGAACAATCGATGCCTTTAAATCATGGTACTGGTGAAGAATATTGACTATACTAATGAATATCCGAAAGAACAAACAGATCTGTCTTGGGGAAGTACAGCCAAAGCATCCTCTAGAAGCAAGGACAGTGAGGCTACATCTTACACACTTTAGACATGTCAGGAGGAATCATGAAACCCTGGTAGTGTTGTGGTTAAAAGCTACAATTGTTAACCAGAAGGTCAACAGTTCAAATATAACAGGGAGCAGCATGGAAACACTGTCAGACAGTTTTATTTTGTCCTAAATGGTCTCTATGAGTCGGAATCAACTTGACGGCAATGACTTTGGTTTTGGTTTCCATCTCACCAAGTATGATTTTTCTTCAGGAACAAATCCCTCCTGTACATGAGACATCTCACCAAGCATGATTTTTCTTCAGGAACAAATCCCTCCTGTACATGAGACATCTCACCATCCTTGCTTCCAAGTAGTACTCTAGACATGCTTCTTTTGAGACACTTGATTCATTCTTTAGGTTAAAAAAAAATCACTGCAGCCAGTCATTTCTGACTCATAGCAACAATATAGGACTGAGTAGAACTGTCACATAGAGTTCCCAACGAGTACTTGCTGAATTCAAACTGCCAACCTTTTGGTTAGCAGCAATAGCATGTAATCATGTCACCAGGATTTTGTGTTATTTTGGTACTCCAAGGCATATTCAGTATTCTTCACCAGCACCATAACTCAAAGGCATCAATTCTTCTTTGTTTCTCTTTATTAATCTTATAGCTTTCTCATGAGGTGATTAAAAATACTGTGATTTGAGCTCAAAGCACTTTAGTTCTCAAACCGATTCTTTTGTTTTTCCATACTTTATGAAGATGCCATCTGAGGTACATCAAATTGTCCCAACTCGGCAGGAACAGATGATCACTAAGGACAACAATGACACGGGGGAAAGAGAACCCAGAAGACAGAAAGATCTATGTGAATGGATGACTATATCAACATGTGAGCAGAAGAACCAGATAGTGCCCAGCCCCTGCCAGCAACAGCCGTGATGGGGGAGAATGAAAAAGGGTGCACCCTGAGAACTCTACTAAAAGACCACAGTTGGTAGTCCAAAGGTCTGCAAGTTTCCCTGGGAGCATGGCCCCTAGATCTGATGCTGTCCCTGATCATAAATCATTACTGAGGTCAACTCTGGACAAGAATGGATTGGACCACAAAGTTCTATAAATCCATAAGATGTTGTCCTACTGGCCTCTTACTACAGGGGAGTGGAGAGGGTGCAGAGGAGGGGACAGACGATTGTTAAGAGGAAATGACATGTACAGAACAGAAAGGAGGAGTGTGCTGTTACCATGTAAGGGGAACAGAAGGAGCTGAAGATAGGCAGGCATGCAAATTTAAACTGGATTGTACACTTCCAGTCAATCACAATAATTTTTTTTTCAAAACAGTCTTCTGCAGCAGCTTTGTCCAGTGCAATACATCTTTTGATTTCTCAACTGCTGCTTCCATAGATGTTTATTGTGTGTGCAAGTAAAATGAAATCCTTGGCAGCTTCAGTCTTTTCTCTGCTTATCTTGATGTCACTTATTCGTCCAATTGTGAGGATTTTTGTTTTATGTTGAGGTCTCATCCACACTGAAGGATGGAGTCTTTTATCTTCATCACTAAGTGCCTTGAGTCCTCTTTGCATTCTGCAAGCAATGTTGTGCCATCTGAGTAGGGAAGGTTGTTAACGACACTGCCATTGATCCTGAGGTAATGTTCTTCTTCAAAGAGTCCCTCTTCTCAGATTATTTGCTCACCATACAGGTTGAAAAAGTATGAAGAAATGCTATAAACCCCAAACACAATTTCCAGATTTTAAACCATGCACTATCAGCTTGTTCTGTTCTCAAAATTGCCTTTTAGTCTATGCATAGGCTCTGCTTAAGCCCAGTGAATTGTTCTAGAATTCACGTTCCTTCTTCTCATTGTTATTCAAAATCTGTTATGAGGAACACAGTTGCTTTGCTATAGTAGATCAAACTCTAACAAACACCTTTCTGATATTCTCTGCTTTCAGGCAAGACACATCTGCCATCAGCAATGATACCATTGGTCCTACCTGCTCTTCTGAACACAACTTGAATTTTTAGAAGTTCTTTGCTGATGTACTTTTGCAATCTCTTCTGAATGATCTTCAGTAAAATTTTACTTGTATTACTGATATTGTTCCATATTTCCACATTCTTTTTGATCACCTTTCTTTGAAATGGACAGAAACATGGACCTTTTTCAGCTGGTTATCCAGATAGCTATCTTCCAAATTTCTTAGCCTACTGAGTGCTTCCAGTGTCGTATCTGCTTGTTGAAACACCTCAGCTAGCATTTTGTCAATTCCTAAAGTCTTGCTTTTCCAGTGCCTTCAGTGCAGCTTGAATTTCTTCCTATAGCTTGATTAGTTCTTGATTGTATGCTACCTCCTGAAATGGTTGAACTTCCACCAGTTAGTTTCGGCACAGCGACTCTTTGTATTCCTTCCATCTTTGTTTGATGCTTTCTGATTAATTCAACAGTTTGCCCATAAAATTCTTCAGTATTGCAACATGAGGCTTGAATTTTTCTTCAGTTCATTTATCTTGACAAATACCAAGCTTAATCTTTCCTTTCAGCTTTCCAACTCTAGAACTTTTTATTTAGTTGTAACAGTTTAATTTAACTACTTAAGCCTCTTTTTGAAATCTTCTGGTCAGCTTTTTTACTTCATCATTTCTTCCAATTGCTTTAGCTACTCTAAGTTCAAGAGCAAATTTTAGAGTCTCCTTTGACATTCATTTTGCTCTCTTCTTCATTTTCTGTCTTTTTTAATGCCCTTTTGCTTTCTTCATGAATAATGTCCTATTATCATCCCTCAGTTTGTCTGGTGTTCAACTGTTAATGTCCAATGCATCAAATCTGTTCTTCAGATGGTCTTTAAATTCAGGAGGGATATACTCGAATTTGTGCTTTGGCTCTTGTGGTCTTATTTTAATGTTCTTCAACTTCAGCTGGAATATGAATATAACTCTTAGTGGATTTTTTCTGCATTTGGCACCTGTTCTTGATCTATCTAATAGCTTTCTAGTGTCTCTTACCAGAGATTTAGTCTCTTTGAGTCCTATGTATTCTACCCAGCCAGCTTCATGTGTATGCTTGCTGTTTCTGTTGTTGGAAAAAGATGTTTAAGAAAGAACAATATTAAGTGGACTTCAGCATAACTTGAATACTCCTTCCATCTTAACTCAATGTTGCAAGGACAGAGTAGCTGGGGTAGGGGGCAGGGGACCATGCTGTTAGGCGAAATTGAGGCCAATTGGTACAACTAGCAGTTTGCTGAGACGGCTCTCTACACCCCACATTGGTGAGTGGCGTCTGGGGTCTTAAAAGCTGCCAAGCTGCCATCCAAGGGCACAGAAAATGGTCCCAACTCAGCAGGAACGGATGCTCACCGAGGACCAAAATGGCATGGGGTAAAGTCACCCGAGAAGATAGAGAGACCCACGTGAGTGGGTGCCTACATCGCCTTGGGACTAGAAGAACAAGAAGGTGCCCGGCCACCACCAGTGATAGCCACGATGGAGTTCACTAAGTTGAGTCTCACTGGCAACACAAGAATAAAAAGAGATCTCCACTAAAAGACTTCAACTGATGGTCCACCAGTTTCAGGGTTCCCCTGGGAGCATGGCCCTTGGCCCTGATGCTGCCCTTGCCCATAAATCATAAAGAAGGTCCACTCTTCGGACATGAATGGATTGGACTTGGTGATGCAGAGCGACCATATATTGGACGCACTTTATGGTTCTATGCATCTATAGGATATCATCTATAGGATATCATCCTGACATCTGGCTGGAGGATGGAGAATGGGTGGAGAGGAGGGGAAAGGAGATTTTGGGGAGGATGAGACATGTATGGAGCAGAGAGGAATAGTGTGCTGTCACTGGGAAGGGAGAGCAGTGGAAGTTGCATATAGGTGGGCATGTAAATTTATACGGGAATGTACATTTTCACTCAGTCATATGAAATAAATAAATAGAAACAAACAAAAAAGTTAAACAAAAGAAATGGAAAAAAGAAAAATAGATGTTTACAATGAATAAGTCATTGTTCTTGCACAATTCTATTACATGATTTCTGATATAATTTCTGTCACCATGAACATGTTTTCAAACTACAGATCCTTCTTTGTTACGAACTGTCACATTCTAATCACTAGTAATTATCAATGCACTTTGATTCCATTTTTGATCAATTTCAATCTGTAGCAGTATATAAAATCTTTAAATTCTTCATCTTCGGTATTAGTGTTTGATTCATTAATTTGGATAATAGCCATACTAACTGGTCTTCCTTGTAGGAGTATGGATATTATCTTATCACTGACAGCCTTGTACTTTAGGATAACTCTTGAAAACTGCCTTTTGATGATAAATGTAATATCATTTCTCTTCATTTTTTCATTCATCACAGAGCAGACTGTATGAGTATATGATTCGAAATGGTCAACACTAGTCCATTTCAGTGCACTAATGCCTAGGATATTGACCTTCGTGTGTGCTATTTCAGTTTTGATGACTTTCAATTCTTCTAAATTCTTACTTCATACGTTCCACAGTCCCATTATTAATGGATGTCTGCAGCTGTTTCTTCTCATTTTGTGTTGTGCCACATCACCAAATGAAGGTCTCAAAAGTTCAACTCCATTCATGTCATTAAAGTCACCTTTACTCTGAGGAGGAAGCTCTTCCTCAGCTGCATTTTGTGTTTCTTCCAGTCTAGGAGCTCATCTTCTGCCATAGCTTCCTACTGCTAGTCATAAGCCTTTTCACTTGATAACATTTTTTTTAGCAGCAGAATTCCAAGTTCTTGTTCCCATTCTGTGTTAGTCTGGAAGCTCCACTGCAGCCTGTCCACCAGGTGTGACCCTGTTGGTGTCTGGATTCTGGTGGCTTAGCTTCCAGCTTCACAGCAACACGTATGCCACCACTGAATGACAAACTGACATATGAATATAATAAGTTCTCATTACTAACTTGTTTCTTTAATAGCTTATAAATTCTCTTTGCAATTTAGATTTTTTTATTGTTCAAGAAACATTTATTCATTATTTATTCTTCGTTTCTCTGAGGAAGTTTCTCACTCAAATCTTGCAACTCCAAAGTACATAGTGAGAAAGTAGATACTCAGACCTATAATTGCTGCCAGATTTATATGACACTTTGAAATCTAGTAGCCTGGATGTTGTCTGGCCATGAAGACATAGAATTGACATTGAACTCTTGCAATTTTTTTATTCTAATAAAAGTTCAGGTGGTCACCGTAAAGATAATTTCTATATAAACTCATAGAGGATACTTCTTATTTAATCCTCTCTGTTTTTATGCCTGGTACCGTTGTAGACTCTGGGAATTCAGTGCGGACTAACATAGACAGGGTCCCTGTGTTAATGAAGCGTATATACAGTGATCACAAGAAAGTCATACCTGAGAAAAGTGCAGAATATGTATTAACTGAAAAATAAAAAATAATGATGGCATGTAATACTCCTCCACTTAAAAATGTTTTTCTCCTCATTAACTACAAAGAAATTTCAATTAAAAATAAAATGACATTTTTAACTTTTAAAAATGATCTTTAAAGAATCAAAATAGCAGTGTCATTCATATAAGCAAAGAAATGAGAATAACCTGAATATCCAAAAAGAAAGACATGTTCACATGAATTATAGTGCCCTCAAACAATGAAATATTATGTAGTCCTCTGCTCTGAGGGAACATAAGATTAAGTAGTCACAGGATACTACCCTCTGGGCATATCAATAGTAGCATTATAAATTGGGTATCATTTCAGTGCATTTAAGACTGAAACAAGAAATAGATCTTCTCAGTTAGCCACCTTGAGTCACCTGATCCTATTTATAAGGCTCTTGAGCATTAAATGGCTCTTTGAAAACAGTCTTTTTATACCATAAGTGCAACTTGAATCAGAAACACATATATTTTGCAGCTATTTGAATCACAAAAATGATTGAGTTTTTGTCAGTTTAAGAGGGCTTATCAACTCTGCAGATCATGCCTTTGCAATGGCGGTGGTGTCTCTTCTTCAGGGTTTTTTTTTTTTTTCTTCTTCTTTTTTTTTGCTAGAAGAAGCATAAGTTTGGTTTTCAGATACACCATGGTTTGTATTTGAGCTGTACCCATACACTATCTTTGTGAATTTCTTATATTCTTTTTTGCTTGTTTTACTTACCTATAAATTGGGGATTATAATAAATGGTTTTAAATTATTGTGTGGGCATCTAGAACTCTGCTGATAGTTGGCATTTAACAAATCATTTTATTTCTTCTATCTTTTCTTTGTAGCCTTCGCACACCAGGTGGAAGACCGAAAAGACTCTGCTTTAGTCAGCTAGGGCTGCTCTAACAGAAACACCACAGAGTGGATGACTTTAACAACGGAAGACTTATTCTTACACAATCCAGTAGGCTACAAGTCCAAACTCAGGATGTTCGCCCCAGAGGAAAGCTTTCCCCCTTGTTGGCTCTGGAGGAAAGTCTGGTATTGCATCAGTTTTTGTCCAGAGAGCATCTTGGAGCAGGAACCTCAGGTCTGAAGGACACACTGTTCTCCCTGTGCTGCTTACATGATGGTAAGAGGTTCCCAGTTCTCTGCCTGCTTCTCTGTGCTTTTATCTCTCATAGGATGAAAGGATTAAGGGTGGCACAAGCCATACTCCAGGGAAACTCCCTTTGCAGTGGAGCAGGGTGGTGATCCTATGAAGGGATTTACAGTCCCACACCAATCCTTTAACATACAGCATAGGAAAACCACCAAATGGAGGACAGCCACAAGATACTGGAAATCACGACCCAGCCACATGGCTACACATATTTTGGGGGGGACACAATTCAATCCATGAGAGACTCTGTCATAGTCTTTAGTGCTGCTATAACAGGAAACAGCATAAGTGGGTGGCTTTAACAAAGATAAGTTTATTTTCTCACAAAAAAGTGGGCAAAAAGTCCAAATTCAGGGCATCAGCTCCAAGAAAAGTCTTTTTCTTTTGGGTCTGGAGGACAGTCCTTGTGGTAAATCTCCCCTTGCTTCTGAGAGGCAGAGACTCCAGGTGCCAAGGTCATGTTCTGCTCTGAGAACTGTTTCTTTCCAGTGGTATAAGGTCTCCAACTGTCTGCTTGCTTCCTTTTCCTACATGTTCGAAGAGATCTCCTTGAGGGACAATACAAACTTGTAGATTGAGTCCTGCCTCCTTAACACAACCACCTCCCATCTTTCCTCATTGATATCACAGAGGCAAGATACACAGCACACAGGACAATCACACAAAACCAGGAATTATGTCCTAGCCAAACTGCTACACTCATTTTTTTTTTAACAGGCAGAATTCAATCCACAATAGACCCTAGAACTGGTTTGAAAACTGAACCTTCAAGAAGGAAGAGAGAAAGACACAGTATTGAGAAGTCTGTCTTTTATAGTAGGAAGAAATGATAGACTTACTTCAACACCCAACATTCAGAGAGACAACATGCTATTCAAGAGAGAGCTTAAACTAGTCCACAGACCAGCTACAGCTCAGGAAGTCGCTAGTAACTCATGGAAGTCTCAGGCAAATCAAAAGATTAAAAAAAAAGAGAGAGACTGATGTCAAATTACCTGGTGATCCAGAATCATAATAAAATAGGATGAAAGAACAGAAGGCTGGCATCAAAGAGCTTAAAGTTGAAGTCCAGAATTACAGTCTTTCTCAAAGTATAGTAATTATCCAAGCCAATAGAGACCTACAGTATAATTGTAAATGAGGCAGCAATAGTTTTTATTTAATAATTATGTGCCTATTTTTATATTTACTTTATATAAAAATAGAAAATGGTTTTGTGAAAAAATATAACATTTTCATTTACAATAAATTAATACATTTTAAGAAATTAAGTTGATTTCAGAAAAAAACAGCAAACATAAATAATAGTGCAGTGGTACTCAGATGCTAGTGGCATAGTGGTTAAGCACTACAGCTGCTAACTAAAGGTCAGGAGTTCAAACCTACCAGGTGCTCGGGGCAGCTCTGCTTTGCTCTGCAGGGGTTGCTGTGAGTTGGAATAGATTTGGCAGCAATGGATTTTGTTTTGGCTTGGTACTCAGATAAGACAAAAGTAATTAAGGTAATATTTGAAAGTCCCTAATTGGGGAACCATTTCCAAAGCCAGCCAAGTGCTGTCAACTAGACTAGATAAAATCAAAAGTGCAGATTTAAGAAGATTTAATGGGAAATTCTTAAAACAACATTTAGTTATAGCTGCTGGGCACTTGTTATTCTGAAAATCACTTATCAAATGCTTCTGACCTAGCCTCCAGTCTAGGGCCCTGCATGCAATATACACCCAATGAAGATGAGTTCCTTTCTTAGTCTTTCAGCACTTTACTGGCTCCTTGAGATTTTAAATGCCATGCATTGGTGATTAGACGCTATTATCATATTTGTCAAAAGACTAAACTCATGTCTCCTGCTGGCGCTGACTGCTAGGGTCTTGACAACTCAGATAAATGTCAAGCTTGGTCAGAAACTTCCCCCAATTGCACACTTTTCTCAACTTTCAGTAGGACAGGCAATTCTCGTCCTCAATCTTAGGCTATTATTCGACAGAACCTTGAAGAAAATCAGTGATATTGGGACCTTTCCATTTGAAAAATGAGCAAGTCAAGCTGGCCTGAATATCTTCCATTTTATTTGAGAGCACCATTAAGTCCCGACAGGCAAAATGATAACCTCCAGAAAAGATACTGCTACAGGCTTAAGATTCTGTTGCAAAAAGAAAATGCAGAGATACAGAGATTCAGCTGGCATCTGGAATATAAGTATCCCAGAAGTAACTCAGCACATGAACATATCCAGAATCTAATAAATCAGGATGACTAAAGAATGAGAAAGAATGTTAAAATGTGCTATGACCTCTGTAGTGTAGAATGAGCCGGGTTAGGAAAAAGAATTTACCAAGTGAAATTAGGTCATTTAAGTCCTTATTAACTTGAGGTCAGGGGTATGGAGACAAAAGAAGGAAGTATTGTATATTTGCAGTCCCTGGTAGATAAAATGAGTTAACATGCTCAGCTCTTGATCAAAAGATTGGAGGTTGGAGTTCACCAAGAGGTACCATAGAAGAAAGACATGGCAATCTACTTCCAAAACAGTTCTACTCTCACATATATGAGGTTGCTACAAGTTGGACTCTATTCAAAAGCAAATAGTTAGGATATGTTTTACAAGTGTCTTAAGTGTTAATATAACATTGAGCAATCCCTATGATAGAATAAATTAAAAAATAAGACATCATTGTTAGCTGCTGTCAAGCAGAGCCAGATTCAGAAACCCCGTGTGTGCCATAGCAGAACTGTGTTCCATAGGATTTTCAAGGCTCTGAAATTTTGGATGTAGATTACCCAGCCTGTTTTCCAAGGTGCTTCTAGACAGGTTTGAATCACGAATCTTCTAGCTAGTAGTCAAGGTCTTAACTCTGTACAATACCAAAAAATCACCAAAAAATCTACAGTTTGCAACCAGTAGCCACTCTTTGGAAATCCTGCGGGGTGGCACTACTGTGTCCTGTAGTTTGGCTATAAGCTAAAATTAACTCATTGTGTGATGGTCAGGAATATGTCAGTTTGGCTACTACATATTTGCTGCTGTATTAAGTGGCAGGACGGGGTTTGTGGTGGCTCCCTGCCCATCGGCTCTCATCTCACAACCTTTCACTACAGCGGCTGGTCACTCACGTGGCCAGGAGCTCCTGCTCTCTGCTTCCAGCGTCTGTTTCGGGGACTTGAGCTAGCAGCTGTTGGACTCATCAGTCCTTACAGTCAGCACTTGAGAGTCCTGCTCCCTGACCTGCCGATCCTGGGTTCGCCAGCCTCTGCCTGCTCCTGCTCCCTGACCTGCTGATCCTGGGTTTTGACAGCCTCTGTCGCTTCGTCTCGCCACCAGCTTGGGATCCACTGACCTACACAACCGGTGATCTAGAACTCTGTTCCCTGACTTGCTGACCTTGGGTTTCTTAGCTTCCGTGGCCACGTGAGGTTTGTGCCAAAGCTTGGGACATTCAGCTTCTGTGATTAGAGCTGTTTCCTATATTTATATCCATCTATATATCTATCTATCTATCTATCTATATAATAAATCTTTCCTTATACCTACACGTGTCACTGGTTTTGCTTCCCTAGAAAACCTAGCCTAAGACACACTGGGAATCAGTTGGGTTTGATTTTTTTGATTATTCACTAAGTAGGCGCTGTCAGGTACTTTATACACCATATGTCATTTTATCTATCTATGTATCTATCTATTCTTCTAGAACTAACTCTAAAGATGTAGGTGGAGTAAAGCTTTCAGGACCTTCATTTACGCTATTTGAAATTAGAAGAAACAGATAAAAAATCCACTAGTACTCAGAACATGGAATGTATGAAGTATGAATCTAGGAAAACTGTTATGTTATCATAACGAAACGGAATGCACTGAAGATCAATATCCTAAGCATTAGTGAGCATAAATGGACTGAGAAAGAAATTGAAGATCTTTATCAACTTCTGCAGTCTGAAACTGATCAAATACACAATCAAGATACATTGAAATTATTGGAGATTGGAATGCCAAAGATGGAAACAAAGAAAAAGAATGTGTAGTTGAAAAATATGGCCTTAATGAGAGAAGAGAAGCTAGAGATCCCATGACAAAATTTTGCAAGACAAGATCTTATACATTACGAACACATTTTTTTTCCATAACATAAAGGGTTACTATACACACGGATCTCACTCAGAAAACACAAGAATCAAGACTACATTTGCAGAAGGAGATGATGAAAAAGGTCAACATCATCGTCATTCAAATAAGGCCAGGGAGTGACTGTGGAACAGACCATCAGCTGCTTACATATAAGTATAATTTGAAGCTAAAGAAAATTAAAATAACTAAATACCACCTTGAGAACATTACATTTGAATTAAGAGACCATCACAAGAATAGTTTTGACACACTGAACACTACAAACAACAGACATGTTGGGGCATGATGTCAAGGACATCTATCATACAAGAAGAAAACAAAAGGCCATTAAAAAGAGAAGAAACAACAGACTGCAATAGATGACCAAAAAAGACTCTGAAAGTTACTCTTGAACATAGAACAGCTAAAGTGAATAGAGGAAATCACAAAGTAAAACGAGCTGAGCTGAAGAATTTAAAGGATGGCCAAAGAGGACAAAGTGAAATGTTATACTGTTATATTTAAAGATCTGAAGTTAGAAAATCAAAAGGGAAAAACATGCTCAAGATATCTCAGGCTGTTCGGCAGTTCTTCAAAATGTTAAACATAGAACTGCCACATGACCCAGCGATTCTACCACAAGGTACTTGAAAATAGTGACACATGCATACCGATGTCCATTGCAGTGCTATTCACAATAGCCAAAATGCGGAAAGACTAAATGTCCATTAACAGATGATTGCATAAGCAAAATATAGTGTATTTACAAAGGGCAGTGTTATTCAGTCATGAAGAAAAGTGGAATATCTAGAATAAGCAAGATAAGCAAATGAATAGAGACCAAAATTTTGTTAGTGGTTACCAGTGGTAGGAGGGAGGTGGTAAAGGTAAAGTATAGTTTAGGGAAGTGTTGAATTTCTGTTTATAGCAATAGAAAAGATGGCAATGGGTATTTGTGATGTCTACACTACACAATTGATGTAACTGATGTCATTGAATCATACACATGGAAAATATTGGATTAACAAACGTATATATTTTTATAACCATTAAAGACTGTTAGATCTATTGAGCTAACACTTATGCCATAGAATTAGCAATAGTTTTTCCAAAGATATTCCCAAAGAAAGTACAGAAGCCTAACTGGTGTGGTGCAATGCTTCAGATTCTTAGTCACAGTCTTTAACTGGTATAGTCTTAAAACTCAAAGCTGTCAATCTTTGAGAGCTCTGCCAGCTTGGGAAAACTAGTTTCCATTAATAAATCTTGGAAGATAAACAAACAAACAAACCCAGCACTGTCGAGTCAATTCCGACACATAGCAATCCTACAGGGTAGAGTAGAACTGTTCAACAGAGGATTCGAGCTACTGACCTTTTGGTTAACAGACATAGCACTTCACCACTACACCATCAGGGTTAAGTTAAATCAGAAAGCCATTTTATTCATTTACATATAATGAAATACATAATCTGTCAAAACATGTTAACAAGAGCAGTCCCACCTTTTTCTGTAATCAGATCAACATGAGAAATCACATTGTATACAAAAGTTGGCCCAGTTAACACAGAATCAAAGGAAGGAGAAGCACAAGTTAACAGATGGAATTAAAACTGGGCACAAAAGTCACTTAGATTACTAGCACATGCTTGACCCAAGTCATGCTCTTTTCTTTCACCTTCTATGCATGCAAAAGTTGGACAATGAACAAGGAGGACAGAAAAACTGATGCATTTAAATTATGGTTGGCAAGGAATATTGAGCGTCTCATTGACTCTCAGAAGAATCAATGTCAGTCTTACAAGAAATACAGGCAGAATGCTCCTTAGAAGCAAGGATGGAAACACTTTGGCTCAGTTACTTTGGACCCACCATCAGGGAAGACTGGTCCTTACAAATGTACATTAATTTTGGTTAATTCACTGAAAACAAGGGAAACCCTTAATAAGAAGTATTGACACAGTGGCCAACAATGGATTCAAACATAATGATAATAATGAAAACAGCACGGTACCAGATGGCATTTCATTCCCTATTGCTCATTCCCTACTGCTACTGTACATAAGGTCACCATGAGTCAGAGCTGACTCGATAGCAACTAACAACAATCCGATTACACTGATCTTGCTTCAGAACCCTATTTCTTTAGGCAGTACCAGCAGTACATTATAACTTTGTCTCCTTCACTCATCTTTTCCACAATTTGTCAAACTGGTTACATTTTGGATTCACTTGGGGAACTATTTCAAAACAAAGCAAAAAGACAAACAAACAAATGACAAGAAGAACACTGATGTCAGAGTCCTATCCCATAATAACTGACCCCAAACTTCTAGGAGTAGGGCTCAAGGATCACGGTACCAGCTTTTGTAAAAACCTCTATAAATTCATCACAATATGCAGCCATAATTGAAAATCATCAGTCTGTATCCTCTGTGCCCCTATACTTCCTGTGCACATCACTTCTGGAAGCCACATTAGTTTGCTGGGGAACTTTTAGTTCAACGTATTATAGAAGCTAGAACAGCAATGCAAAACTTCATATTTAATAGACAACTACCACCAGTAAATCAACACGAATACTGTATACACTGTGTGCTGATAAATTTTAATCTTCAATTTAAGTAATGCATAGCTTTATATGTGCTTTTATATAGTGCTGTTAAAGAAAAGGAATTATATTTCTGTCATGTATATTTCTTCAGTCAGCAAGTAACTCCCTGTAGCTTCTCCTGGGCCCACCGTAAGGGCAGTCTGTATCACGTTTGTCTTCACTGGTGAAATATGAATGAGAGCGAACAAGAGTGGGTTAAGTATCGATTAGTTTGTACAACAGCACATTATTATTTTGTAAAGTGTTACTATTCATGATTTTCTGTGGTTCTAAATGGTAAATTTTCTATGCTGTTCCTTTCCTCCAATTCCCAAGGCCAGAAGAAGGGTTTGGAAGTAGCAAGAAATATTGAGTATGACTCATTCATGGACTTGTACATATAAATTAGCTTCTTTTCTTCCTCCCTGCATTACTTATGGTGCGTAAAAAATTTATCAGATCTTCACTTCAGCAGAGAGAAAACAAGGCCACAAGCAGGATGAAAACATGGTCAAGACACAGGATGTTGCTTTATTGTTGTTGTTATTAATATTTTCTATCTCACTACAAGGCATATTTGAACATTAATTTTTAAGATTGTTAGTAGTCATAAAACATCATTATTTAAAATAAAATAATGAATTAAGTTTAATAAAGGAATTAAAAATTTACAAATAATGCTAGTAGTGAGGCATAAAAGAGGAATCTAAGATTTTACAATGTAAATATAAGAAGCCAGTGGTGTGACAGTAGTCTAACATTGTTGAGCTCAGAAACTAGTCTTTCTAAGGCAGCTTTGTGTATTTACCTTTTGATGGACTGCTTGTGGGCTGCATGGCTTAGTACTCAAAGGAAAGCTGTATTTCTCCTGTATCTAAATGTTAGTGGGCACCCGGTCACCAATAACTTACAGGTATGTTTACCTTCATCTTTTGCTTCTTCACTTCAAGTCCTTTGTTACAGGGACATATGGATCTGACTGCTTTTGTGCAGCTGGCTTTATGAAACACATCTGCCACCCTTGAATACATCTGTCCATAATAAACACATCTGTGAATCAAAGACATCAGCCCTTTTTTTCACAAAGACATTATTTCTGTGAAGCTCACAATTTCAAAATAGTTCAGAACTAAACTATATATAATGTATTGGTTTTGCTCTACTTCATTCCTTCAGTTACTATTGGTATAATGGTGTACCAGATACTTTTCATGCCTTTGAACCTTGTGGGTAGTACATTATTCCAGTTCTAATGCATTTAGTGTCAAGATGAGTCTGTTTTGAAATACATGAAGCTCAGCAGACTAGTCAGGAGTTGGAGCTTCTTTGCTGTGCAGGCTGAATATTCTATTAGGTGATGCTTCCCGGGTATATTAGTTTGGTAAACTTTTGCCTTTTTTCCATTTATTTCCATCAGATAAGGGTTGAAAACATAATTATGGCTTTCCTCTATGAGAAGGAGCTTTGATGGGTTTGTTTTGCTTTTTGGAAAACCAGACTTTCTCCACTTAGCCTAATGGAAAGGGGCCAGGAATAAATTCTCTGTTCAGTTTTTATTGGTGTATTGCCATACCACAGTCCTGTAGTGCCGAAGTATCACTAGCATCATTGGTGGATTGTATTATCAGATCATATTAATGTCGATTTGGGTTGTGTTACCAAATCCACATTAAATCAAACCAATACTCACTGCCATTCAGTTACTTCCAACTCATTCTGATTCTATAAGACAGAGTTGTACTTCTCCATAAGGTTTCCAAGGATCTGCTGTTGGATTTGAAATGCCAACTTTCTATTAGCATCCAAGCTGTTAAACTACTGTGCCAAGAGAACTCCAAAATTTATATTACCAAATAAAATTTTAAACACACTTAATTAGCAAGCATGCATTCCAATACTGAACACACACACCACTGTTTTTTTTTTTAGAAAAATAAAAATTTGGTAGCAAAAGAGTTACGATGTTTATGATGTCCACTGCATGAATTTCAGGAATTGAATTGCCTTTGTCTTGCTTTTATTGTCATCCACTGGTTTAATTTTATCCCATGAGTAGTAGCCTGGAAGGTATAACCCTCCTTGTTCCAGAACTCATCAGAAGTAGGTTTTGTTTCATAGCTACCACCGGAGCTTAGCTCCAAAGTTCTTAGAGTGAGTCTCAGCTGTATTTCAGGATCAACAAAAAATGAGGATCAGCATTCTCTTTCAGATGACAAGTAAGCATCAAAATGATAGCAATTTTAAGCGTCAACTTACCCAGACTATGGTTCCCAACCCGATTATATGTTCAAACACTATCCTAATTACCATTATGAAGTAGTTACTTGTTTGTTTGTTTTTATGATTGAATGAAAATGTACATTCCCATGTAAATTCACATGCTCACCTATATGCAGCTCCCACCACTCTGTCTGACCAGCGACAGCACACCCTTCCTCTTTTCTCCATATATGTCCTATACTCCCAACAGTCTCCTATGTCCTCCTCTCCACCCACTCCCCTTCCTCCAGTAAGAGGGGAGCAGGATGACATCTGTAGATGCATAGAACCATAAAGTTCCCTCAAGATATGGCCACTCTGCCTCGCCAAGTCCAATCTGTTGCTGTCCTAAAAGTTGACCTTCATTATGATTTATGGACAGGGCAGCCTCAAGGCCAGGGGCCATGTTCCCAGGGAACCCTGAAGCCCTTGGACCATCAACTGCGGTCTTTTATTGGAGATCTCTGGGTATACACCTATTTATTCTTGTGTTGCCAGTGAAACTCAATTTTGTGAGCTCCATTGTGGCTATCACTGGGCAACATCTGGTTCTTCTAGTCACGAGTTGATGTAGAGACCCACTCACGTGAGTCTCTTGTCTTCTGGGTTCTCTTTCCCCCATGTAGTTCTAGTCCTCAGTGATCATCCATTCCTGTTGAGTTGGGACCATTTGCTGTACCCTCAGATGGCAGCTTGGCAGCTTGCAAGGCCCCAGATGCCACTCACCAATGTGGGGTGCAGAGAGCCCTCTTAGCGAAATGATAGTTGTGCCAATTGGCCTTGATTTTGCCTAAGAGAATGGCCCTCTGCCCCCTGCCTCAGCTACTCAGTCCTTGCAACGTTGGGTTAAGACTGGAGGAGCACTCAAATAGTGTTGAAGTCCAATTATTGATCTTTTTCCTAATGTGTGCTGTCACAGATTTCACTCAATCAAATTTCTATTAACTATCTAATCTAAGCCCTCCCCCCTTCCCCTCCCTCCCTACCCTTGGAGCCATCAAAGAGTCTTTTATTCTATGCATGAGTCTGTTTTTAAGTTCTTATTGTAGGGGTCTCATACAATATTTGTCCTTTTGTCGCTAACTACTTTCATTCAGTGTAATGTCCTCCAGTTGAAACCAGGTTAAGAGATGTTTCCTAAAATCATCATTGTTCTTTATCATTGCATAGTGTATCTGTTGGTGTGAGTAGCCTTGATTTTGTAGGATATATTCCAAGCAGTGAAATTACTGGGTCAAATGGTATATCTATACCCATTTTTTTAAGGGGCACCAGACTGTTTTCCAAAGAGGGTGCACAATTTTGCAATCCCACCAAGAATGCAGGAGAGTTCCAATCTCCCCACAGCCTTTCTAGCATTTGTTGTTTTAAGTTTCTTGGAGCACAGCCAACCTTGTTGGGGTGAGATGTTATCTCATTGTCATTTTGATTTGAATTTCTTTAATAACTAATGACTGTGAGCATGTGCACATCTGTTTTTTGGCTTCCTGGATATCCTCTTTAGAGAAGTGTCTGTCCATCTCCTTTGCCGTTGCTTAATTGGATGATTTATCTTTTTCTTATTGATATTTTGTAGTACTTTATAGATTACGGAGATCAGGCATCAGTCTGACATATAGTTGTCAAATATTTTTTTTTTACCATTCTGTGGGTGGCCTTTCAATTCTATTAATAAAGTCTTTGGATGAGCAAAAGTGATTGATTCTTAGTAGTTCCCATTTATCTATTTTTTCTTCTGCTGATTGTGGTTTGTCAGATTTTGAAGTCTGTCTGCGTTGTGTACTAAAACTTCCATTGTTGTTCCTACATTTTCTTGGATGAGCTTTGTCATTTTAGATTTAATATTTAGGTCTTTTATCCAGTTTGAGTTGTTTTTTTGTATAAGGTGTAAGATATGGGTCTTGTTTTAATTTAATGCAGATGGATATCCAATTTTTCCAGAACCATTTGTTGAAAAGATTGTTTTTACCCCAGTTTAATATCTTAGGGCCTTTGTCGAATATCAACTGTTCACAGGCAGATGATGTCATCTCTGGGGTCTCAATTCTGTTCCACTGATCTATCTGTCTGTTTTTGTACCAGTACCAGGCTGTTTTGACTACTGTGGCAGAATGACAGTTTCTAAAATCGGGTAATGAGACTTCTCCCAGTGTGTTCTTCTTGTTTAGTAATGCCTTACTTATCCGGGGCTTCTTCATAAAGTAGTTACTTGTGATTAAGTCAGATGGCCTTAAGGAGTCAGTCATCTTCCATAACGTCGGTGGACTTCAACATGTTAGTTAAAGTCTTTAAGAGCAAAAAGAAAGTTCACCTAAGATGTGTTCTGCTTCAAGGCTATCGACATTTTGTCAGGATTGCCCTAGTCTTCACTCTTCTCATCATCTGATATATGGATTTAACGCTAGAGATAGAGGAAAAATTAAACAGTAAAGGAGAAACAGAAATAAAGACAAAAATATGTGAACATGTCTTTACGAAGCTCCTTATCAAGTTTGTTCTGTTATCACTCATCTAAGGCTAATAGCATCAACTTGGACTTCCTTTTGATCCAAGGACTAAATGAGGCTGAGAAGGAAAAGTCCAGAAAAACGTGTATCTAGTACAGAAGAGAAAGCAGCCAGGGTACTAATTATGTTTGTAGGGAAATAAACTCCATGATACATCCAAACTCCAATGAACATCATCTTTTTCATAGACACCTTTGAGTTTCAGTGCCAAGATCATTGGCCTTTTGCTAGATGTTCTGTTTTGAAAGAAGAAATAAAAAGTCTAATGAGCTATCTCAAGTCTACTTGAGTGTAAATATTCTCTAGTATTTATCTTCTTCCTTATCTGTGTTTCTTACAACTTTCTTCTCTCTTTTCCCTAAAATACTCCCCCACCCTGGGCATACCTTCTTACTTTCCTTCATTCTTAAGATCACACACATTGGAATCAGATCATTCTGGTTCATCCATCAGCCCAGCCATTTGTCAGCTGGTTCTTTTACTTAAATTCTGGGGAAGTAGAGATGCAAATAGCACTTACTTCAGGTGGTAATTTTGAAATTTCATTAGGATAATATGCATAAAGCACTTAGAACAATGACTTGCATTTGAGAAACATACTGTGAATGGTATCAATAATGATAACAGCAACAATGACAATGGTGATAATCATGATGATGATATTAGGGAATTGAGATATGATAACCACAATGCCTATGTACGGATTTGCAGAGCAGCTGTCATTGTTATCAATTGTTTCAACAAGATGGGCAGTATAGTGTTACCTGGCATAGATGTGCTAACATTTACTATAATCCCAATTAGAGAGAAAGATCTAGAACAAATGATGACTGACAAAATCAATAATTTACACTTGGAGGCACTTCACTATTACCCATTGAAAGACATCAAATAAGGTTCAGAACAGGACATAGAAACTGTGTTAACTTTTGATTACTATTTATCTTTTAAAGGAACATCAATTGATGATTTACCAATTCACAGATCAATCATGAAAACTTACTTACCACTCCTGGAGAGGTGTAATGAAAGTAGCAAAAGACCATGCCTAGGATGTCTTGTCTCTAGACATGTTCAGTCTAACTACCTAGCTACCAGAAGGGCGCTGGGCCACTCTGAATTTGCAAAAAGTGTGGCAACATCATTGGAGCAAAATTACTAGCTCTGGTGGAGTGCTGAAAAGGCAAGTCTGGTTTGGAGCAATGAACAAGAGAGATTGCTAGTGTGTAGTCGGAGCTGAGGAAACCAGGAGGGACTCAGAGAGAGAGACTGCCTGAGCCACTGAAATGATGATTTTGAAAGCTTTAATCAAGCAAAGCTGAGCTTATGTAATAATTCTATGTAAAGGAAAGTAAGGTTCAAAATTTTGTATACAGTAAATAATTCAAAAAATATAAAATCTATCTCATTTCTATGTTTTCACCCCCTCCTGAATATCCACGGTTAAAAATAAAAATGCCATGATGTTAACAGTTAATGGTATTTGGATGAAAGACTCTGAAGTGACTTTTTCTCATTCTCTATTTTCCCAAAATTTTACAACACATGTAAATTAACTTTACAATTGACCGAAAAAAACTAAAATATGAAGGAATGAAAAACTAGTTTCTTGGTTTATTACCCCATCCTAGTTTACCTACTTGACTCCTTCTTAATCTTGCTAACCATGTATCCATTCTGTCCAGGATGATTTCTCTGATCCCTGCAATGGAAGTTAAGAGCCCACATATTTACCTCTACCAGAAGAAAAAAAAATCCATTGTCATTGAGTCAATTCCAACTCATAGCAACCGTATGTATCGTAAACGGTGTAATTAATTTTTTTCTACTATACTGTCTTGGTCATCTAGTGCTGCTATAACAGAAATACCACAAGTAGATGGCTTTAACAAAGAGATATTTCTTCACAGTAAAATAGGATAAGAGTCCAAATTCAGGGTGTCAGCTCCAGGGAAAGGCTTTCTTTGTTGGCTCTGGAGGAAGATCCTTGCAGTCAATCTTCCCCTGGACTGGGAGTTTCTGAGGTACAGGGGCCCTGAGTCAAAAGGACACCTTCTGTTCCCAGCACTGCTTTCTTGGTAGTATGAGGTTACACACTCTCTGCTTTCTCCCCCTTCCTTTATATACCAAGAGGTTGCCTCAAGTCACAATAAAGGCTTATAGATTGAGTTCCTTCTCATTAACACGACCACCTTCCACTTCCCTCATTAACATCATAGAAGCAGGGTTTACACCAAACAAGAAGATCACACAATACTGGGAATCATGGCCTAGTCAAGTTGCTACATATTTGGGGGGTGACAGAATCCATGACATATACTTAACCTCTGGGGAGAAGCTAGATGTGACCTGACCATTGTTGTTTGTATTACCAGTACTTACAGTATGGTACATACGGTTAATGCACTAAACTGCTAACTGAAAAGTTGGGGTTTGAGTCCATCTTGAGGTACTTTAGAAGAAAGGCTTGATGTCGGCTGACTTGACAGGATCTGGTGGCTGGTTACAGTACCTGTCACATGATAAGTACAGAAAAGCCAAAACAAAGTAATGGTACAAAGTTGAACCTAGAAAAGCACACTGGGGCATGACAAATAGCTTGAGCAGCGATTAGAACCCGGGGCAAGGTATGACTGAGTAAACAGCATCAGCAGGACCTCCAAAGCAAAAACTGGAAGCAGGGCAGAGGAGACTTATCTGTCTAAAATGGTCATAGTGAGCCAAGGGCAAAAGGGGATAGTGAAACAGGTACACTGAAGATGAACAACAAAGTCATTTTCCTAATGTAAGTAGTAATAACACACTATCCAGAGTTTGGCTGAAAGTAAGTAAGGAAACTATTTAGTCCCTGAGGCTAGATAAGATTACACATGGCAATGCAGAGATTACTACCATTACAGATTGCTGAGGGGTTGATTCTGACTTATGGCGACCCAATACATGTCAGATAGAATTTTGCCTCTGAGAGATTTCAGTGGCAGAGGTTTTGGAACTAGATTGCCAGGCCTCTCTTCTGAGACACCTCTGGATAGACTAGAATGTACAACCTTTCAGTTAGCAACAAGTGTGTTAGCCATCTGCACCACCCAAGGTTCCACACTGGGCATAATCTGTGTTCTTAAAAAGAAGCAGAGGCTCTTTGTTTCCCTGGAATCCTGAAATGGCTGCATCATCCTCCTGCTTGACCTCTTTTCTAGGAACTTTAGCTGAAGCTCCTGGCTTTCTCACTCCAGGTAAGCTTGGAAGGAAAGAGGGAAAGGGAGAGGGAGATGGGGTAATAGTCAACACGAGGCAAAACAAAAACAAGCTCTCACTGCCCAGGCCGTATCCCGTCACTTGGTTTGAAGGAATTATGGCTTTGTTTGTATTCCCTTGAAGAAATATAGCTGCAAGTCAAACATATTATTCAGAATTACCCATAAGCCAAGTAAATAGAGTCAAAGCTGACAAAATATCTTATTGAGACAGAACTCAAAGCCAATTATGTCAGTTTCGTGTTTTAAAAAGCTGACTTGGTTTCTGGAACTTGTGAAAAACTACTTGGTTCACTGAGTTAAAGCTGCTTTAAGGAGTTGAGCGTTAGTCATTGGGAATGTTATTTTGTAAAAGACTAGAAATGAGGTTGATGGCTTGGGTCTTCTCTTTGACTCCTCTCTTGTTGAAGATGTCGTGTGAGGGCTGCCAATTAAGTCTGTGAACTAACCCTAGAAAAAGTGCTACATACCTCGTTGCTGAATACCACTACTGTGGCCTTTGAAGTACTCTGCTGGAGAAGTTATGCATTAATGTCAGTGACCAATCTACCCTTCAAAGCCATTTTGGAACTGTTTTTCTGAAATGGTCATCGGAATTGTCATTGTATTACTCTTAATGTCCTGAATGTCATCCAAATGTTTTCCTTTCAATATTTCCTTTATCTTTGGGCAAAGAAAAAAGTCACTGGGGCCAGCTCAGGTCAGTCGGGAGGGTGTTCCAATACAGTTATTTATTTACTGGCTAAAAACTCTGTCACAGACAACTATACAGCTAAGTTTGTGAACAACTCACCGTGCCACAATGGGCAACGGCCATTCCAGAAAGAGTTCCAAAATTGCTTTAAAGGGTGCGCTAGGTGCTGGCATTGGTGCATAGCTTACTAATGGGTATATTTTGAATGTGACCATAGTGATATTCAGCAATGAGATATGTAGCATTTAGAGCACAGAATTTAACAGACTAAATTGTTGGACCTTGTAGATTGAGTTGTATCCTCCAAAAATGTATGTCAACTTGGTTAGACCATGATTTCCAGTATTACGTGGTTGTCCTCCATTTTATATTCTGATGTAATTTTTCTATGAGTTGAGACCCTGAACCCGTATGATGTTAAGGAGACAGAACTAGAGGTAGTTACGTTAATGAGGTAGGACACAATCTACAGGATTAGATTGTGTCTTCAGTCAATTTCTTTTGGTTTATAAAAGAGAGAAGCAAGCAGAAAGGAAGGAAACCTATCTTCTACCAACAAGTAGAACTAGAAGATGAGTGTGTCTTTGGAAACGGAGGCCCTGTACTAAGAAGCTCTTAGACCGGGGAAAGATTGATGACAAGGACCTCCCCACCAGAGCCATCAGAGGGAGAAAGACTTCTTCTGGATCTAGTTCCCTGAAATGGGACTTAAAGACTCTTAGCCTAAGAGAGAATATATTTCTGTTTGTTAAAGCCACCACTTGTAGTATTCCTATTGTAGTAATACTAGTACTTTAGTAATACTAAAGCAGATCTTCTACAAACTCTATCCACCACCACTTCAGAAAGACCTTAAACAAAAGAAAAAAAGAAAAGGAGAATTAATAGATTATCTTCACAACATTAAGAGCAGCTTAAACTAGCCAAAGAGTACATCTTTCTCAAAAAAATTCAATTGAAAGGCAGAATAGCAACCCATGTATGTACACTGATATATATATTGCTGAATCTTAGATGTCGTGAGACTACTTCAGGAGAACAAGACAATCAAAGATTCTCCAAAATGTAGGTTTATGTTTCAAATTGGAAAGTAACATTTGACCTTTCTGAGTCCATCTACCTGGTGTCACTATGAGGATTAATTTTCTGAATATATTGTCATAGCACTGTTTAAAAATATATTTATGGTATTACAAGATTTTTAAAGCTCTGAATGGATATATTGTGTGCATCAGTATTGTTATTAGGTCTTTCTAGTTAAGGAATTATGTTATAGAAGTCATCCTTTACTTTTCATTTTATTTGGATGTTGAAAATGCATCCTTGCCAATTTTCATTAAGCTGAAAGTATTTTCCAATACTCACAATATAGGAAGGTTGTCATTGTGTATATTAGTCAGAGTTCTTGGTTGAAAGTAATGGAAACTGAATGAATTTGATGCAAAGAGTTTACTGGAAAGAAAAGAAGGAGGTTGTAGTACTGACAGAAGATTGTAGGAACACATTTACATATGAACAGCATCAAACCAACTCCAAAGTGCTAAGTCTCAGTCTTGTCAATAGTGCCATACCAGGGAATATCTGGCCAGGCAGAAATGAAATTATCTCCAACTGATAATGCTGCGAGTCAACATTCAAAACCTCAGGATATGGTGAATGGAGGGAACAAGAAAGAATGAAGCTGCAGCCTATACAGGGCTTCACATGGCTAGAATGGTATAGAAGCTGTTAAGTAACAGCCAGCCTCAACAGGAGCATTGTGTGTATTGCATGGCAACCAAATTGCTTACCCAACGATTTTAATCTGAGTAGAAAACAAACCAACCATGCATCTGTCAATATTGTTGTACTGTGGTGGCTTGTGTGTCGCAGTTAAATTGGAAGCTATGCCACTGGCATCTAAAATACAAGAAGGGTCACCTATGGTGGACAGATTTCAGCAGATCTTCCAAACTAAGACAGGCTAGGAAGAAAGACATGATGGTCGATTTCTGAAGAAATTGGCTAGTAGTGAAAATCTTACAAATAGCAGTGAGACATTCTCTGTTATAGCGTCAGAAGATGAGCCATTCGGGTCAGAAGACCCTTGAAATGTGCTGGCGGAAGCGCTACCTCCTCAAAGTGGAGTGGACCTTAATGATGTAGATGGAATCAAATTTTACAGACTTTTATTTGCTGATGTGGCACAACATGAAATAAGAAGAAACAATTGTAAATGTCTCAGCTGGAATATAGCTGAGATGAATACATGAATAAGTAATGTATGAAGTATGAATATAGGAAAACTGAAATCCGTGAAAAATGGAACACACCAAGATTGATATCCTAGTCATCAGTGAGCTGAAATAGACTGGTATTAGCCATTTTGAATCAGATAGTCATATAGGCTACTGTGCTGGAAATGAAAAATTAAAGAGAAATGATATCACTTTTCTTTTTTTAATTTTTTTTATTAAATAAAAATGACTCTGTGCTTACAATACTGGGTTAAGAGAGGAGGAGTACACAAGTTGTGTCGAAGTCCCGTTAATATTGATCTTCTTACTAATGTGTATTGTCACCAATTTCACCCTACCAAATTTCTAACAACTATCTAATCTAAACCTTCGCTCCTTGCCCTCCCGCCCTCCCATTCTCCCCACCCCTGTAGCTGTCAGAGTCTTTTCTATTACGTGTGAGTATGCTTTTAAGTTTTTATTGTAGGGGTCTCATATAATAATTGTCCTTCTGTCTCTGACTAGTTTCACTCAACATAATGTCCTCCAGTTCAGACTAAATTGAGAAATGTTTCCTGCTATCATCATTGTTCTTTATCAATGTATAGTACTCCATTGAGTATATATGCCAAAGTTTACCCATTCATTCTTCTGTTGTTGGGCATCTGGGTTGATTCCAACTTTTTGCTATCGTGGACTGTGCTGCAATGAACATTCATGTGCATGTATCAGTTGGTGTGAATGACCGTGATTTTGTAGGATATATTCCAAGCAGAGGAATTACTGGGTCAGATGGTATATCTATATCCATTATTTGAAGGTAATGCCAAATTGCTTTCCAAAGAGGTTGCACCATTCTGCAATCCCACCAACAGTGAAGGAGAGTTCCAATCTCTTCGCAGCCTCTCCAACATTTATTGTTTTGCGTTTTTTGGATCATGGCCATTCTTGTTAGGGTTAGACGGTATCTCATTGTCGTTTCGATGTGAATTTCTTTAATAATTGATGATCACGAACATATCCACATGTGTTTTTTGGCTGCCTGGATCTCCTCTTTAGAGAAGTGTCTGTCCATCTCCTTTGCCCATCACATAATTGGATGATTTGTCTTTTTCTTATTGACATTTTGTAGAACCTTATAGATTATGGAGATCAGGTGTCAGTCTGACATAGAGTTGCCAAATATTTTTTCCCATTATGTAGGTGGTCTTTTAATTCTTTTGATGAAGTCTTTGGATGAGCAGAAGTGTTCGATTCTTATTAATTCCCATTTATCTATTTTCTCTTCTGATGAATGTGTTTTGTTTGTCAGATTTTGAAGTCTGACTATATTGTGCATTAAAACATCCATTGTTGACACTGTCTTATCTTGGATGAGCTTTATCGTTTTAGCTTGTACAGTCAGATCTTTTATCCAATTTGAGTTGATTTTGTATAAGGTGTGAGATATGGGCCTTGTTTCAGTTTTTTGCAGATAGATATCCAATTATGCCAGCACCATTTGGTAAAGAGACTGTTTTTACCCCAGTTCAAAATCTTAGGACCTTTGTCAAATATCAGCTATTCATAGGAGGATGGTGGCATCTCTGGGGTCTCTAGTTTGTTCTATTGGTCTGTATGTCTCCTTTTGTACCAATACCAGGCTGTTTTGACTACTGTGGCAGTGTAATAGGTTTTAAAGTCAGGTAGTGAGAGGCCTCCCAGTATGTTCTTCTTTTTCAGTAGTGCTTTACTTGTTAGGGGTTTCTTCCCTTTCCGAATAAAGCTGATAATTTGTTTCTCCATCTCATTAAAAAATGTTGCTGGAATTTGTATTGGGATTGCATTATATAAGTAGAGTGCTTTGGGCAAAATAGACATTTTCACAATATTGAGTCTTCTTATCCATGAGCAGGGCAGATTGCTCCACTTATGTAAGTCCCTCCTAGTTTCTTGTAGCAATGTCTTGTAGTTTTCTTTGTAAAGATCTCTTATTTCTCTAGTTAGATTTATTCCTAGGTATTTTATCTTCTTGGGGGCTATAGTAAATGGAACTAATTTGGTGATTTCCTCACTAATAATTTCATTGTTGGTATAAAGGAATCCTATTGATTTAGTTATGTTTATCTTGTATCCTGATACTTTGCTGAATTCTTCTATTAGCTCTAGTAGTTTACTTATGGATTTCTTTGGATTCTCTGTATAAACAATCATATCATCTGCAAAGAGAGAAATCTTTACTTCTTCAGTGCCAATACGGATGCCTTCTATTTCTTTGTCTTATCTAATTGCTCTGGCTAGAACTTCTAAAACAATGTTGAATAGAAGTGGTGAGAGCAGGCATCCGTGTCTAGTTCCCATTCTCAAAGGGAATTCTTTCAGTCTTTCACCATTCAGGATGATAAAAGCAGTTGGCTTTGCATAGATGCTATTGATTATATTGAGGTATTTCCCTTTTATTTCTATTTTTCTGAAAGTTTTAAGCATGAATGGATGCTGAACTTTGTCAAATGCCTTTTCTGCATCAATTGACAAAATCAGATGTTTTTTATCTTTTGTGTTATTAGTATGGTTGATTACATTAATTGTTTTTCTGATGTTGAGTCAGTCTTGCATCTCTGGAATGAAGCCAACTTGATCATGATGAATTTTTTTTATACATTGTTGAATTCTATTGGCTAGAATTTTGTTGAAGACTTTTGCATCTAGATTCACGAGTGATATTGGTCTGTAATTCTCCTTTTTTGTGGGATCTTTCCCTGGTTTTGGTATCAGGGTTACACTGGCTTCATAGAATGAATTGGGAAGTATTTCATCTCTTTCTATGGTTTGAAATAGCCTCATTAGTATTGGAGTTAATTCTTTTCTAAAAGTTTGGTAGAATTCTCCAGTAAAGCCATCTGGGCCAGGACTTTTTTTGGTTGGTAGATTTTTGATGACTTCCTCAATCTCTTCCTTTGTAATAGATTTATTAAGTTGATCTATTTCTCCTTGTGACAGTCTTGGTCAGTCATATGAATCTAAAAATGTGTCTGTTTTCCCCGGGTTTTCAAACCTGTCAGAGTATAGCTTTTCATAGTATTCTGTTATGATATATTTTTTTTCAGATGGGTCTGTTGTAACATCTCCCAACTTATTTCTTAATCGGGTTATATGTATCTTCCATTGTTTTTCTTTTGTAAGTTTAGCCAATGGTTTATCAATTTTATTGATCTTTTCAAAGAACCAGCTTTTGGTTTTAATTTTTTCAATTGTTTTTCTATTCTCTAATTCATTTAGTTCTGTTTTAATCATTATAATCTGTTTTCTTCTGGTGCCTGAGGGGTTTCTTTGTTGCTCTCTTTCTACTTGCTCAAGTTGTGAGGTTAATTCTTTAATTTGTACTGTCTTCTTTCTGGAAGTGTGCGTTTATAGAGATAAACTGACCTCTGAGCACCACTTTTGCTGTATCACATAAATTCTGCTAGGACGTGTTTTCATTCACATTTAATGTGTCTAATTTCTTTTATAAGTCAAAGCTTTATGAGTAAAGTGTTGTTCAGTTTCCACAAGTTGGAATTTTTACCTATAAATTTTCTGTTATTGATTTCAACTTTTATAGCTCTGTGGTCTGAGAAGATACTTCGCAATAAATCAATGTTTTGGATTTTATGCAGAATTGTCTTATGACCTAACATATGGTCTATTCTGGAGAATGTTCCATGTGCTTTGGAGAAGAAGGTGTATTTATCTGTTGATGGATGAAAAGATCTGTATATGTCAATAAGATCAAGTTGGTTGATTGTTGTAATAAGATCTTCTTTATCTTTACTGAGCTTTTTTCTAGACGATCTATCCTTAACTGAAAGGGGAGTGTTAAAGTTCCCAACTATTATTGTGGAATTATCAATCTCATTTTTCAATGTTGTCAGTATTTGTTCAATGTATTTAGGTGCTTTGGTATTGGGTGGATAAATATTTAGCATTGTTAAGTCTTGCTTGAGTATTGAACCTTTCAGCAATAAATAGTGACCATCCTTGTCCACAATAGTGGATTTTGCATTAAAATCTATTTTATCTGAGATTAATATTGCCACATTTGCTCTTTTTCGTGTATTATTAGCTTGATATACATTATTCCAACCTTTAATTCTCAACCTGTTCTTATCTTTAAGTCTAAGATGTGTTTTTTGTAAGTAACATATAGAATGGTCATGTCTTTTGAGCCACATATCACTCACTGTCTCTTTACTTGAGCATTCAGTCCATTTACATTCAATGTGATTATTGATAGGTATATATTTAGTGATGTCATTGTAATATATTTATTTTCATGTTGATGTTTTCTCTGTTGTTCTTATTAATCTGTTCTGGGACATTCTTCTTTATGGATGGTATGAGTTTTGATTTTATATTCGTTGAGACTCCTGTATTGTGATTTTTAATTTCAAATGACATATTGTTGATCTGTTCTATGGCTACATACCTAATCCCCCTTGACATATAATTATTTAAATCAATTTTAGTTATTTTAGAAGTCAGAAATGCTCACTGCATCAAAAACAACTATAACTGTTGTAGTGTATCCCTCTTTTAATGTGATGATATTATAGTTGTCATGATATGATCTTGGATTCCCTTATTATAATACTGTAGCTTTTGGCTTAGTTTGGTGAAGTTTTATGCCTTCCTTAACTGATTAGAAATTTTAATGAAATGCGTTAAATTATCACCTACAGCATGTATTTAGGAAAGAGCTTTTTTCAATATTTCATGTAATTTTGGTATAGTTTTTATGAAGTCTTTAATTTTCTCCTTATTTTCAAAAGTCTTAATTTAACCATTATATCTGACAGAGAATTTTGCAGGATATATTATTCTAGGATGGAAGTTTTTCTCATTCAGGGCTTTGAATGTGTCTGCCCCTTGTTTTCTAGTCAGCATTGTTTCAGCAGAAAAGTCAGATGAAAGTCTACGGGGTTTCCCTTGGAATGTTAGTTTTGATTTGAGCTTTGCTGTCTTCAAAAGCATCTCTTCGTGTTTTAGCTTATTAAGCTTAATTATAATACATCTTGGCATTCTTCTTTTTGGATCTAACGTTTGCGGTGTTCAATAAACATCTTGGATATCTATGTTCTCTTTGTTTATAATCAAAGTTTTCTGTCAGCATCTCTACAGCAATACTCTCTATGTTGTCATTAATCCTCCCTTGTTCAGGAACTCCAATTAAACGTAAATTATTCCTCTTCATGGAGTCCCATATCTTTCTTAATGTTTCTTCAGTTTTCTTATTTCTTTTCTCTGGTTTTACTTCATAAATGTGGGCGTTAGTTACTTTGTCTTCTAGGTCACTGATTCTAACTTCCATCTGTTTATTCCTTCTCTTTTGGCTTTGGATAGAATTATCCAATTCTGTAATTTTGTTAGTAATCTGATGTTTTTCAGATCGTTGATGTTCTAGCGTTTCAAATAGTTCACCAAATTTTTCATTTTGTTCTATTGCATTTTGTTTAATCTCTAGGAGGGTTTTATATATAACTTTTTTGTATTCAACCTCTGTTAGATTCAGAAAAGCTTCTTCATCTGTGAAATTTTTTGAGTCTTTTTTCAGGGAATTTTCTGGAG
Organism: Heterohyrax brucei; assembly: GCA_028571685.1. Taxonomy (NCBI): domain Eukaryota; kingdom Metazoa; phylum Chordata; class Mammalia; order Hyracoidea; family Procaviidae; genus Heterohyrax; species Heterohyrax brucei. The sequence goes on along the minus strand of CM053143.1, from coordinate 172,258,692 downwards.
CATTTGAAGAATTTTTTAAATGATTAATTATAGTCTGTTGCCTGCGTGCCATCTAGTTCATATTTGATTTCTCTGATAATGTACCTAAGAGAATTGTTGGTCACCAGCTGACTCTAATACTCTAGTGATTTGCCCCAGGTGGACTCTCAAGGGTGGAAGACTTTGCTTATTGAGTAGCTAGAGGCTACTCTGTTTATGGAGAAATGGGACTGTCAGCCAATCTTATAGTGTGAGTGAGAGAAAAGCAGTTTTTCAATAGAGAGATTTTCAGGGAGAAAATACAAGCGTCTCACCCTTACAAAGTAAACCTTAAAAGTAAAAGTAAACTGCAGTTCTATGCAGGGAGCTGTCCAGGTGCTGAATTGAGAGCTGGAAGCTGTCCAACAGGCTGGGCTGAACAGGCAGTGGGGAACAGCAGACTTCACCTGCCAGCTTATAATGAAAGTATATTACCATTACTGGCCCTTTGCAGAAGCTGCAGTACTCTGTTACAATGTAGCAGCAGAAGCAGAGGTCAAACTGACCCTGGATTGTTTTTGAGAGGAGAAGATTAGTCCCATACTGTTGCCCAGTCAAATATGTTAGGTCCCAAGGCCTCTCAGATATCCAATGCTCCCTAAAAAAATATCATATAGGCCTTAGTTCTCAGAGGGAGATGAGGATATGTCTGTTTACTCCACCACCTTGCAACAGAATCATGTTTATTATTAAAAAAAAATATTCAGGAATAGATTTGACACACTGAACACTAATGACTGAAGACCAGACAAGCTATGGGATGACATTAAGGACATCATACATGAACAAAAAAGGTACTTAAAAAAGCAAGGAAGAAAGAAAAGACCAAAACAGATCTCCGAAGAAACTGTGAAATGTGTTCTTGAAGGCAAAGTATTTAAACCAAATGGAAGAAATGATAATGTAAGAAAGCTGAATGGAAGATTTCAAAGAGAAATTTGAGAAGACAAAGTAAAGTATTATAATAAAATGTGGAAATATCTGGAATTTGAAAACCAAAAGGGAAGAGCATACTCAGTGCTTCTCAAGCTAAAACAATTGAAAAGAAACTCAAGCCTTGAGTTGTAATACTGAATGATTCTCCAGGCAAAATAATCAATGATGCAGGAAGTATCAAAAGACAACGGAAAGAATACACAGAGTCAGAATTTTTTGACATTCAAAAATTTTAAGCCAAGGAGACAGCATATGGTCAAAAATCAATAGTACCAAAGGAAAAAGTCCCGGCTTCATTGAAGGAATTGGCAAAACTTCTCCAGGAATTCATAGAACACCAGTTGAGATGTTTCAAGAAACAGAGGGAGTATTGAAGGTACACACTTGATAATGCAAGAAATTTGAAAGACAGCTACCTAAAAGATCTGTATTTGTGCCTATCCAAAGAAAGATGATCCAACAAAATGAGGAAATTATCGAACAATGTCATTGGCGCCACAGTCAAGTAATATTTTACTGAAGATAATACAAAACAGTTGCAGCCAGTACACTGATTGAGTATTCTGAGAAATTCAAGATAGATTTAAAAGCTGAATTGGAACATGGGTTATCTTTGTTGATGTCAATGGATCTCCCCTGAAAGCAGAGAATATCAGAAAGACATTTACCTATGTTTTACTGGCTATTCCAAGGAATTTGACTGTGCAAATCACAACAAACTGTGCATAACACTGTGAAGAATGTTCTCATGCAAGCCTGTTCATTGATCAAGAGGCAGCTGTTCAGACACAACAAGGAGAAAATACATTGTTTACCATCAGGAAAAGTGTATTCAATCTATACGCTGAGCAAATAATCTGAGAAGCTGGACTACATGAGTAAGAACATCACATCAGAATTGGCAGAAGACTAACAACCTGCAACATCAGATGATGCAATCATGCATTCAGAAAGTTAAGATGACTTGTACTTAATGATGAACGTCAAAGACTACAACCTTCAGTGTGGACTACAACTCAACATGAAGAAAACACAAATCCTCACAAGTGAAACAACATGCAACATCATGACAGACTGAGAAAATTTTGAAGTTTTCTTAATGATTTAATCACTACTTGCATCTGTAATTGATGCTCATGAAAACAGCAGTTGAGAAATCAAATGACATATTGCATTGGGCAAGCCTGCTGCAAGAAAAAAACCTCAACAAAATGAAAAATGTCACTTTGAAGACAAAGGTGAGTCTGATCCAAGTTGTAGGATTTTGAGTCAGCTTACACGCGCATGAAAGCTGGATAATGAATAAGGAAGACCAAAGAAGAATTATTGCCTTTCAATTGCGGTGTCAGTGAAGAATAATTGTATATACCAAGGACTGTCAGAAGAATGAAGTATTCTCTCTTGAAGAAGTATAGTCAAAATCTTCTTTGGAAGCGGGGATCTCAAGACTATAATGAGTGATCAGTTCCTGAAGAAGGACATCATTCTTAGAAATATAGAATAACAACAAAAAAGCTCAAACCCATTCCATGAAGTTGATTTCGATCTATAGCAACACTACAGAACACTGTATAACTACCTAGTAGGGTTTCCAAGGAGCAGCTGGCAGATTTAAACTGCTGACATTTAGGCTAGGATATGTCTCAGTCATCTAAAACTCAGACCAAACCCACTGCTGTTGAATCATTTCCAAATCATAGTGACCCTATAGGACAGAAGAGAGCTGTTCCATAGAGTTTCCAAGGAGTGCCTGGTGGATTTGAACTGCTAACCTTTTGGTTAGTAGATGTACCACTTAACTACTATGCCATCAGGTGGTAATGTAATAGAAATTCCACAGGTGGATGCCTTTAAAAAGAGAAATTTTAATTTGCCACAGTCCAGTAGGCGAAAAATCCCAGGGGAAGGCTTTTTCTGCTGGCTCTGGAGGAAGGAGCTTGTCATCAGTCTTCCCCTGGACTGGGAGCTTCTACAGTACAGGGACCCCAAGTCCTGTCTAAAAGATACATTTAGCTCCCTGCACTGCTTCTCTTCTGATAGTATGAGGTCCTCAACTCTTCCCTTCTTTTACGTCCCAATTGACTGCCCTAAGGCACAGTACAGTTCCACACATTGAGTCCTGACCCACCAATACAACTGTGCCCCATCCTCTCTCATTAACATCACAGAGGAAGAGTTTACAACACAAAGGAACATCACACAATACAAGAAATCATAGCTCAGCCAAATTAACATACACGGCTTTCGAGTAGACACAATTTAATCCATGACAGAACCCATATCATGTAACTACTGGATCACCAGAGCTCCACAGGTTGGTAAAAAGAGGAAGACCCTCGAGAAGATAGACTGACACAATGGCTGCGACAATAGACTAAAGCATAGCAACAGTTAGGAAGATGGCACAGGACTGTGCAATGTACAGTGATCCATTCTGCTGTGTGTGGGGTTGTGATGAATCTGAACCAGTTTGACAGCACCTAACAACAGTAACAGCAGGAAACAAATCATGGTACCCGCTCAAAGATGGCAGCTGACAAGGCTTATGAGAGTTTGCGTCATGCTCTACAGTCTTGCTAATAATCCAATTTCTAAAAAAAGTTCCAGGAGTCTAAAGCCGTAGATTATAGGCAGGACTGCAATGTGACACGTATTCAAAGCAGTGTGCTCAGCAGCAATTTTTGAGCAGGCACCGCTATTTGCTTCCTACTCATGACAAACATCCATGGGCAACAGGTTTAGTTGCTATGAAATGCATATGTTGCTCTTGTTTTATGTCAGCAATTACTGAATATTCCAGAATATTTACACCCTGATTTAAAACCCTGGTCCTATTACATACCTGGAATATATAAATGTAAACTTTCTAAAAGAGATATAGGGTGCTATGAGAAAGAAAAAAATGAATGATAGACAGGCCAAAGATGGTAAATGGTCATTACGGTTCAATAACTATGGGAAAATGATGTAGAAAGGAATTTTAAGAATCAGCTAACCTAACTGATGTATTGGACAGTTGTATCACTAGTTAGTAACAGATATCAACTTCTCTAACCAAAATAGCACATTAGAGGTTCAAATGTTTTAAAATAGCTTTTTCAAAACAACATTTGAAAATTGAAATATCAAAAAACAAAATCTACTGCCATCAAGTTGGGCTTCACTCAGCAACCCTATAAGTCAGGGTAGAACTGCCTGGTAGAGTTTCCAAGGAGCAGCTGGTAGATTTAAACTGCTTACCTTTTAGTTAGCAAATGTAGTACCTAACCCACTATACCACCTTGGGTTTCAATTATAGGGAACTGAGTGACAATTTTGGAAAATTTTCAAAATGAATAGAAACAGAAATATAATTCATAATTCTACCATTTCAATTACTGGTAAGATTCTAGTTATTTCCTTCTGTTTTCTTTCTATGTATGTTTTCAAAAATGCATACTTTTATATTCTGCCTTTTTCCTAATCTTTATAAAATAAAAATTTTTCATTAATATTAAAAGCACCTCATAAACTTAGCTACTAGCAAAACGATGGCAGCTCAAACTTACCTAAAGGCACTTTGGATATAAGGCCTGGTAATTGGCTTCTGAAGGGTCACAGCCTGGAAACCCTTAGGAAGCAGTTCTACTCTGCATAGTTGGGATCTAGTCAGTGGTAACTAACAACAAGAATTATGCTAGTTAATGCATGATACTTCATTGCTTGCCAGCCAAGTGCCATCCTATAAAGTCTTAACACTCTTTGGGAAATTTCCTTTTTATCGTAATTATATACAGCTTTTAAAAAATTTATTTTTGTACTTCAGATAAAGGTTTACAGAACAAACTAGCTTTTCATTAAAGAATGAGTATGCATGTTGTTTTGTGGTATTGGTTACCAAACCCACAACATATTAACACTCTCCTGTATTGACTTTGGATTCTCCATCACCAACTTCCTGTCCTCCCGCCTTCTAGTCTTTTTTCCTGTATGTTAGAATTTTCATTATACATTTTTCTCCAGTTGTGTCTGGGATCCACTGTTGTAATCCCTGTTAGTGTAGTCAGTGGTGGTAGCAAGGCAGCAACTAGTTGTGCTGGACTCATTCTGGTGGAGGCTCTGGTACTTGGGGTCTGTTAGTCTTTTAGACTAATCTTCCCATTGTGTCTTTGGTTTCCTTTATTCTACCGTTTTCCAGAAAGACTTAAGACTAGTAGAGTAACAGCTGGTCACAGCTTTTAAGACCTCACGTGCTACTCACCAAAGTAGAATGTAGAACGTTTTCTTTACAAATGATGTTGTACCTATTGAGCTAGATGTACCCCAAGATCATGGTCCCCACAGCCCTCAGTCCAATAATCCTGTCCCTTAGGGAGTTTGGATTTGCCTGTGAAGCTTCTAGGGCCTTTCCTTGGACAATTTGTGCTGGCTTCCCCTGCATTCTGTACTGTCTTATCCTTCACCAAGATTATATTTATCTGTTGTTCTATTTAATGTTTTCCATCCCAACTCTTCCCTGCCTGGTAACCATCAAAGACTCTTTATTTCGTATGTGTATAAATCCTTTGATGAGTTTTTCTACTAGTGGTCTCATACAATATTTGTCCTTTGAGACTGACAATTTTGCTTAACATGATGGTATCCAGATTCATACATTGCAGATTCATCGCTGTTCTTTATTGTTCCGTAGTACTCCACTGTAGCATAACTTTTAATGAATGTGTTGGTACATAAAGCTTTTTTTCCCCCATTTTATCTCACATCTTGAATGTGAGTTGCCTGTAGTAGAAATATTAGTTAAAAAATAGTCTTGAGTGCTTCTTAAACTGCTACGTAGAAACCATATATGCTTCCTGGCTGGTTTAGGTTATGATACACCCTCACAAATCAAAAGCAAAAATGACAAATCTCACTTATTGACATTAAAAATTACATCTTCCTGTTTAATAGTCAAAATAGAATAAATTTGTTGGTTTAAGTTGCTTGCATATTCTGCATTTCTTTGAATGGTGACAAGCTTTGACAGGTTAATGAGAAAAGAAATAAAAGAGCACTAGAGAGAGACCTAGCTTTGAAGTTCTGCATGTTCTTTTATTAACCGTGTGACTTTGAACAAGTCATTTAGCCTGTGTAATCCTTTTCCTAATTCACAAGAGAGAAATAATAACAAACACCATAGTGTGTTGTAAAGATTAAATGAAATCATCATGAATAAAATAGCTCTGTAAACTATGAAGCCATCTGTGAATCAAAGGATTTTCTTAGCTATCAATATATCTTAGAAATTTGGATGAGAGGTGTGCATAGGAAATTCATCAAAGAAGATGTCTGCATTTACTTAAGTCCACCGCCTTAATGTTAATACAATGAAGTAGAACACAAGGTGGTAGAAAGTTCCCATCACAGCCCAGCATGGCTCATACTACCTGCCGTACGCTTTTTGCTCCAGACGTGTGATAAGCCCCTCTCATTGTTCATGCTTCAGCCACATGACATTACATGTTAAAAAGAAAACAACGTTGTCTTTGAGTCAGTTCTGTCTCATGAGACCCAACAATTTCAGAGTTGAACTGCTCAATACGGATTGTCTGGCTGTGATCTTTACAAAAAAGGATTGCTAGACCTTTCTTTTCAGAGCTACTCAGTAGAACTGCCAACCTATCTGACAGTAATCAATTGCCAACTGCTAAATAACCATAAGTACTATCAGGGATCTTGTGTGACACCATAAGCCCTCCCCAAATCACCAGTTTCCACCTTCCTCAGAGATATTTTGCTATACCACTTCTGCTACTTATTTGGAATGTTTTACATGCTACACTTCTCCCCTTACGTGATTCTTAAACTTCTGATCTCAAATCAAGTATCACTCTTCTCAGAAGAATCTGATGGGTGACCCTCTGAATTTTCCCTCCTAGTCCTTGTGAATATTTATAAATTATAATTATTATAAATTGTATATTAATTTTTTTATTATTGGCCTATTGTATGTCTCCAATAATGAATGTTGTTGTTAGGTTCTGTAGAGTTGGTTCTGACTCATAGCGACCCTGTGAACAACAGAATGAAATATTGCCCAGTCTTGCACCATGTCCACAGTAGTTTTTATTCTTAAGCGCATTGCTGTGGCCACTGTGTCAATCCATCTCATCAAGGGTCTTTTTTCACTGACCCTCCACTCTACCAAGCATGATGCCCTTCTCCAGGGACTGATCCTTCCTGGTAACATCTCCAAAGTATATAAGACAGAGTCTTGCCATCTTTGCTTCAAAAGGGTTGTACTTCTAGAACAGATCTGTTTGTTCTTTTGGTGGTCAATGGTACATTTAACATTCTTCTCCAACATCATAGTTCAAAGGCACCAATTCTTCTGCCTTTGTTCATAGTCTGGTTTTGCTTGCCTATGATGCCACTGAAAATACCAAGGCTTCAGTCAGGCTCACCTTAGTCTTCAAAGTGGCATCTTTACTTTTCAATACTTTTAAAGAGTTCTTTTGCAGCAAATTTTCCCAATGCAATGCATCTTTTGATTTCTTGAATGCTGCTTCCATGGGAGTTGATTATGGATCCAAATAAAATTGGCCTCTAGGGTTGCCATGAGTCGGATCTGACTCGACGGCACTTGGGTTTTTTGTGGGTTCACAACTTCAATCCTTTCTCCATTTATGATGGTGTTGCTTACTGGTCCAGTTGTCAGGATTTTTGTTTTCCTGATGTTGAGGTGTAATCCATACTGAAGGCTGTGTTCCTTGATCTTCATCAGTGTTTCAAATCTTCTTCACTTCCAGCAAGTAAGGTGATATTCTGTCTGCATCACAGGTTGCTAATGAGTCATCCTCCAATCCTGATGATTTATTCTTCTTTGTATAATCCAGCTTCTTGGATTATTTGCTCATCATACACATAGAAAAGTTATGATGAAAGGGTACAACATTGATGCACACTTTTCCTGACTTTAAACCATAGTGTCCCCCTGTTCTATTCACGTAACTGTCTCCTGATCCATATACAGATGCCTTAAGAACACAATTAAGTGTTCTGGAATTCTCATTCTCTGCAACGTTATCCATAATTTGTTATGATCCACACGGTCAAATGACTTTTCATAGTCAATGAAATATAAACAAACGTCTTTCTGGTGTTTTCTACTTTCAGCTAAGATCTGTCTGACACCAGCAATGATATCTCTGGTTCCACATCCTCTTCGGAATCCAGCTTGAATTTCTGGTAGTTCCTTGTCAATACATTCTTTCAGTCACTTTTGAATGACCTTGAGCAAAATTTTACTTGTGTGTGATAATAATGACACTGCAGTAATTTTCACATTTGATTGGGTCACTTTTCATGATGAACTTTAAGCCTCCTGAATTTGGGGTCCATGACCATTACCAATTCATGTTCAAAGTTCAGCACAATTCCTAGGAATCTGTGTGCAAAAAATATTTGTTGAATGGATAAATTAACATACAGTGCTTATATTCCAATAATTTCCCAAATGCATAATTTTATCTCTTACTCCTAAACTGCCGTATATGCAATCACCCCTTTTCATATCTTCCATGTGTAAAACTTTTTCTTGTCTCTTATATAGTAACTCAGGATTTTCTCCTTGACTAAGTCTTTCCAGAATTCCATTCCCTCCCCTACCAAAAAAAAACAAAAAGGATGCTTCCTCTGTTCCTCTATGTGGCCCATAAATAGCCTACGCATATTTCACAATAGCAATAAATTGTACTTTACTTTAAAGTGCCTACTCCATTGCCTACTTTTTCTGTATTCTCAGTCCTTAAGAGAAAGTAATATGAATTTGCATACACAGCAATGAGCAAAGTGAAGAAATATGAAAAACACAATCTGCCACTCTTGAGTTGATTTCGAACATATGGGAAGGCTACAGGGCAGGGTAGAACTGCTTCATAGGGTTTCCAAGGTGTGGCTGGTGAATTTGAACTGCCAAACTTTTGGTTAGCTGTCAAGAGGTCTTAACTACTGTGCCACCAGGGCATGGTAGCCATATAATAAATGTTTCTTAAACAAACAAAATGAGAAAATACTTTATCCTTAAGAGGGCTATAAAGATGCTCTTACTTTATACAATAGAAAATGGGGGAGGGGAGGAGTCCAGATGGCCGACTGAGCCCACGTCTCTTCTATCCCTCTCGAAACCAAGACCTGAACTGACAATCAAACAGAGCCTTCTGAGCACCTAATCAGCCTCAGGACATGGCACAGAGCTGTTAATTGGGACTTTATAGCACTCAGCGAAAAACCTCCTCTCTTCCGCTGACTCCCGCTCCTGGCTAGCCCCGGCTCTCACAGACGGAAGGTGAACGCACCAGTTTGACTTTTTTTTCCTCAGTCTCGGCTGGCGGGCGGAGCTGGGCCTTGCCGAGCGGCTGGACTCTGACGCGCTGCTGGGGGGATAGGCAGGCAAAATTCCTGTATTCTGAGAACCAGGCTCGGGACTCTGTTAATCTAGACACTTTGAGCCTTTCGTTTTGTAGCTGTCTCAGTGGGGTTTGTGCGGAACTCCATGGTCAGGGTGCGGGACGCCATGTTGGTACCGAGATTTTAGAGGGACCTCGTTCTTAGCCTGGGAGCCAGTGCCTGCAAACGGGACAGCACTTCTCCGTCAGAAAAGTAGTGATTTTGCATAGTGCTGCCTACATTGGGGGTCCTGCAACAGAAGCAGAGGAATCGCTGCCTCTGGGCACCTTTAGCACAACTGTCTGCTGCCTGTGTGGAGGATGCCATGTTGGGTACGGTGGCCGCAGCTGGACCTAATTCTTAGCTTGGGAGCCAGAGCCTGCCCACAAGAGAGCGCTTTTCTATCACAAAACCAGTACTTGACGCAGTGTTGGCTAAGGCTAGGCCCTGTCAGCAGAGGCCACCAGGGCACTAGCAGTGCTGTATTCTGAACTAGTTTGTTATCATCTGGGGTTGGATACAGTGGCGCTTACTTTGTAAGATGGGAAGAGGGCCCTCTACATCTGAAAACCTAACTGACTTGTGAACTGGTCAGATACCTTTTGCTTTACATTTGAAGACAGCCTAGAGAAACATTTGCAATCCATCCTCACAGTACCTCTTCCAGCTTCTATATACTCACATGGGACCCAAAAAGCAACAGACAATTGTGGCATACAAGCAACCACTCATGGCTTCAGAAGGCTCCCAAACAAAGCAAGCAAGGAGTTTTCCAGATGAAGGAACTTTTATGAAAGCATCAGGAAGTGAATACAAATTGATTATATACAGGGCCCTTCTAGACCTTATACAAAATGCAGCAGAACAAAATGAAAAATTAAGCAAGTTGTTCGATCTGATGGAACACCAGTACTCTGAAATCCAACAGATCAAGAAGAAAATCAAAGACATAGAAACTTCCATGCAAACCCAAGAAAACAGAATGAAACAAATGGAAAAAAGAACTTCTGACTTGGAAGACAGAGCTACTGATGCCAATGTATATGAGCAGAAATCAGAAAAAAGAAACAAGAAAAATGAAGAAACATTAAGAAGCATGTGGGACTCTATTAAGAGGAACAACCTTCGATTAATTGGAGTCCCTGCACAGGGTGAGACATCTGAGAACACAGAGAGTATTGTTGCTGTGCTGCTGAAAGAAAACTTCCCAGAAATCATGAAGGAAGAGAATATAGACATCTCAGATACATATCATACGCTACCCAATATAGATCTCAAAAGAAAGACTCCAGGACATATTATAATCAAGCTTAACAAAATGAAACATAAGCAGCACCTCTTAAAGGCAGCAAGACTCAAGGCAAAGCTGACTTTCAGAGGGAAACCCTGTAGGCTCTCGTCAGATTTCTCAGCAGAAACCATGCTGGCATGGAGACAGTGGCACGACACATTCCAAGTCTTAAAGGAGAAGAACTTCCAACCAAGAATTATATATCCTGCAAAACTGTCTTTCAAACATGAAAATGAAATTAAGACATTTCCAGATAAACAGAAACTCAGAGACTTTGTAAAAACCAAACCCAAACTACAAGAAATACTGAAACAAGTTCTTGGATTTGGCTTAGAAGAACGAAACCACTAACTTTATATTTTAGAACGACACACTACTCAATACTCATTTAGGGAAGGCTCCAAAGTAAATCACAGCTTTGATTTGGAAAGAAGCAATCCAGTGATCATCATGAAAACTATGGTGTCATCATAATAAAAGAGGGATGTACTACAGTCGTTACAGTCCTTCCAGATGGAGAGGAAGATGACAAGACTGGTAGTAATTAAAATTGGGTTTATAAATAGTTTATTAAGGGGGTTCATAGGGGCAGCTGTAAAGCACAACAAAGATGTATCATACCATTTCAAGAAATCTAACACACAAGTCTCAACAACTATAAAACCAGCTCTGAAAAAGGTGAAAAATCAACTCACAAAAAAGAGTGTCTCAGAACAGACTAATAAGAACAACAGAGAAAACATCAACATAAAAATAAACGTATCACAATGGCAGCAGTGAACACATACCTATCAATAATTACATTGAATGTGAATGGACTGAATGCTCCAGTAAAGAGACACCGAGTGTCATCTTGGATCAAAAGACACGACCCATCCATATGTTGTCTACAAGAAACTCACTTGAGACCTAAAGACAGGAACAAACTGAAAATTAAAGGATGGAAGAATATATATCAAGCTAACAATGAACAAAGAAGAGCAGGGGTGGCAATTCTAATCTCAGACAAAATCAACTTTAATGTCAAATCCACCATCATGAACAAAGATGGACACTATTTATTGCTGAAAGGTTCAGTATACAAGCAAGACTTAACTATATTAAACATTTATGCACCTAATGTCAGAGCACCTAAATATGTTGAAGAAACACTGACTATGCTCAAAAGAGAGTTAGATGACTCCACAATAATAGTGGGAGACTTTAACACTCCACTCTCATTACTAGATAGATCATCCAGAAAAAAGCTCAGTAAAGATACAGAAGACCTTATTGACACAATTAACCAACTAAACCTCATTGATATATACAGAACTTTCCACCCCTCAGCAGACAACTACACCTTCTTCTCCAGTGCACATGGAACATTCTCCAGAATTGACCACGTGATAGGCCATAATGCAATGCTGAACAAAATCCATACCACTGAATTATTGCAAAGCATCTTCTCAGATCATAAAGCCATCAAAGTTGAAATCAATAGCAGAAAAAACAGAGATAGAAAGTAGAACTCTTGGAAACTTAACAACATCTTGCTCAAAAAAACATGGGTTATAGAGGAAATCACAGATCAATTAAAGAAATTCATGAATTTCAATGAGAACGAAAACACTTCCTACCAGAACCTATGAGATACAGCCAAAGCAGTGCTCAGAGGTCTGCTTATCTCCATAAATGCACACATTGGGAAGGAAGAAAGAAACCAAATCAAGGAACTAACTCTACAGCTTGAACAAGTAGAAAGAGAACAAGAGAGGAACCCCTCGGGCACCAGAAGAAAGGAGATCATAAAGATTAGAGCAGAGCTAAATGAATTAGAGAATAGAAAAACAATGGAAAAAATTGAAAAGACCAAAAGCTGGTTTTTTGAAAAGATCAACAAGATTGATAAACCACTGGCTAAACTTACTAAAGAAAAGCAGGAAAGGAAACAAATAATCCAAATTAGAAATGAGAAGGGAGTTGTCACCACAGATGCAACAGAAATCAAAAACATCATAACAGAATACTATGAAAGACTGTACTCTAACAAATTTGAAAACCTAGGGGAAATGGACAAATTCCTTGACTCATACTACCTACCCAAATTATCACAACGTGAAGCAGAACAACCTAATAAACCCATCACAAAGGAAGAGATTGAAAAAGTCATCAAAACAGTGCCAACCCAAAAAAGTCCAGGCCCAGATGGCTTCACGGCAGAATTCTACCAAGCATTTAGAGAAGAGTTATCCCCAATACTATTGAAACTATTTCACAGTATAGAAAGGGATGAAGTACTCCCAAACTCATTCTATGAAGCCAGCATAACCCTGATACCTAAGCACGGGAAAGATCCAACAAAGATAGAGAACTACAGACCGATATCACTCATGAACTTAGATGCAAAAAATCTTCAACAAAATTCTTGCCAACAGAGTACAACAACATATCAAGAAAATAATCCACCATGACCAAGTGGGATTCATACCAGGGATGCAAGGCTGTTTCAACATCAGGAAAACAATTAATGTGATTAACCACATAAATAACACAAAAGACAAAGATCACCTGATTTTGTCCATTGATGCCAAAAAGGCATTTGATAAAGTCCAACACCCATTCATGCTAAAAACTCTTAGCAAAATGGGCATAGACGGCAAATTCCTCAACACAATAAGGGCCATTTATACAAAGCCAATTGCCCACATCATCCTGAATGGGGAGAGAATGAAAGACTTTCCCCTGAGATCAGGAACTAGACAAGGATGCCCACTGTCACCTCTCCTATTCAACATTGTGCTAGAAGTTCTAGCCAGAGCAATTAGACAAGACGAACAAATAAAGAGCAACTGCATCGGCAAAGAGGAAGTTAAAATCTCCCTGTTCACAGATGATATGATTGTATATGCAGAGAACCCCAAGGAATCTATAAGTAAGTTACTCAAACTGATAGAAGAGTTCAGCAAAGTCTCAGGATACAAGATAAACATAAGTAAATCAGTAGGATTCCTTTATACCAACAAGGAGACTGTTAAGGAGGAAATTATCAAATCTATACCATTTGTGATAGCCCCTAAGAAGATAAAGTACCTAGGAATTAATCTAACCAGAGAAACAACAGACCTTTACAAAGAGAACTACAAGCCCTTACTATAAGAAATTAAGAGAGTCTTAGATAAATGGAAAAACCTACCCTGCTCATGGATAGGAAGACTTAACATTGTGAAAATGTCTATTTTACCCAAAGCAATTTATTTATATAATGCAATCCCAATACAAGTTCCAGCATCATTTTTTAATGAGATGGAGAAACAAATCACCAATTTTGTTTGGAAAGGGAAGAAGCCCCGGATAAGTAAGGTACTACTAAAGAAGAAGAACACACTGGGAGGCCTCTCATTATCCGACCTTAGAACATACTACACTGCCACAGTGGTCAAAACAGCCTGGTACTGGTACAAGAACAGACAGATGGATCAATGGAACAGAATTGAGACCCCAGAGATGACACCATCTGCCTATGAACAGTTGATATTCGACAAAGGCCCTAAGACATTAAACTGGGGTAAAAACAGTATCTTCAACAAATGGTGCTGGCAAAATTGGGTATCCATCTGCAATAAACTGAATCAAGATCCATGTCTTACACCTTATACAAAAACCAACTCCAGCTGGATAAAAGACCTAAATATCAAACCTAAAACGATAAAGCTCATCCAAGAACAGGTAGGAACAACAATGGAAGTTTTAATACACAATGAGGACAGACTCCAAAATCTGTCAAAGAAACCTCAATCAACAGAAGAGAAAGTAGATAAATGGAAACTATTAAGAATCAAACACTTTCGCTCATCCAAAGACTTTATTAATAGAATTAAAAGAACACCCACAGAGTGGGAAAAAATATTTGGCAACTCTATGTCAGATCGATGCCTGATCTCCATAATCTATAAGATACCACAAAATATCAATAAGAAGATAAACCATTCAATTAAGCGATGGGCAAAGGAGATGGACAGATACTTCACTAAAGAGGAGATCCAGGCAGCGAAAAAACACATGCGGACATGTTCACGATCTTTAGTTATTAAAGAAATTCAAATCAAGACAACAATGAGATACCATCTCACCCCAACACGATTGGCCATGATCCAGAAAACACAAAACAACAAATGCTGGAGAGGCTGTGGAGAAAGTGGAACCCTCCTACAGTGTTGGTGGGGTTTCAAAATGGTCCAGCCTCTTTGGAAGGCAACTTGGCGCTTCCTTAAAAAAATGGATATTGATATACCATTTGACCCAGTAATTCCACTACTTGGAATATATCCTACAGATTCAAGGCCTTTCACACCAACGGACACATGCACCAGAATGTTTATCGCGGCACAGTCCACAACAGCAAAAAGGTGGAATCAACCCAGATGTCCAACAATAGAAGAATGGATAGGTAAACTGTGGTACATATACTCAATGGAGCACTACGCAATGATAAAGAATAATGATGATTCCAGGAAATGTCTCCTAACCTGGTTTCAACTGGATGACATTATGTTGAGTGAGAGTAGTCAGCGACAAAAAGACAGATACTGTATGAGTCCTCTACGAAAAGATCTCAAAAACAGACTTGTGTATAGAAGAAAAGACTCTTTGACAGCTGCAAGGGAGGGGAGGGAGGGAGAGAGGGCGAGGGGGGGAGGGTTTAGTTTAGGTAGTTACTAGAAATCTAGTTGGGAGAAAGTGGTGACAGCACACATTAGGAACAAGAACAACATTAAGTGGACTTCAGCATAACTTGAGTACTCCTTCCATCTTAACTCAATACTGCAAGGATAGAGTAGCTGGGGCAGCGGACGGAGGACCATGCTCTTAGGCGAATTCCAGGCCAATTGGCACAACTAGCGTTTTGCTAAGAGAGCTCTCTGCACCCCACATTGGTGAGTGGCATCTGGGGTCTTAAAAGCTGCCAAGCTACCAACCGAGGACACAGTAAATTGTCCCAACTCAGCAGGAATGGATGCTCACCGAGGGCCAAAATGGCATGCAGTAAAGACAACCGAGAAGACAGAGAGACCCACAATAGTGGGTGCCTACATGGACCTGGGACCGGAAGAACCAGATGGTGCCCGGCCACCAGCAGTGATAGCCATGACGGAGCTCACAGAGAGGAGCCTCACTGGCAACACAAGAATAAAAAGAGGTGCATCATGAGATCTCCACTAAAAGACCTCAATTGATGGTCCAGCGGTTTTGGGGTTCCTCTGAGAGCATGGCCCCCGGCCCTGATGCTGCCAGTTCCCATAAATTATAACAAAGGCCCCCCCTTGAACAAGAATGGAATGGACTTGGCAATGCAGAGTAACCATATATTGGAAGCACTTTATGGTTCTATATATCTATAGGATATCTTCTTGCTGACCTCTGGCTGGAGGAAGGGGAGTGGACGGAGAGGAGGAGAAAGGAGACTGTTGGGAGGATGAGACATGTATGGAGCAGAGAGGAATAGTGTGCAGTCACCGGACAGGGAGAGCAGTGGAAGCTGCATATAGGGAGGCATGTAAATTTACATGTGAATGTATATTTTCACTCAGTTATGTTAAATAAAAATAAAAATAAAAAAAAGAAAATGGGGATGCAAAAACATGTTTATTAATCTTCTAAGTCAACTATAAATTCATTTTTCAGTCTCTCTTGCCCCATTATTATATCTTTAATGCTTAGTGTTTGGTATAATGTACATGTCCAATCCCTTTGGGGCTGTCAGTTTGTTGTATGATGGTTCCTGGCATATTTCTGTGATGCTGGAAGCTATCTACCTGTATTTCTATTGCCATAAGGGTCACTTATGGTGGTCAGATTTCAAAGGAACTTCAAGACTAAGAATAGGGAGAAGGATGTGGTGGTCCACTTCTTAAAAAATTCACCATTGAAATCACATTGCTTTGCATAGTGTTGGAAGATGAGTCCTTCAGGTTGGAAGGGTAATTGGAAGATAGAATTTATGATGTATAATAGGAAAATTGGTGGTCATCAAAAATGAGGGAGAATGCGTAAAGATTGATATCCTAGGCATTACTGAATAGAAATGGACTGGTGTTGCCTATTTTGAATCAGGTAGTCATGTGGTAGATGTTACGGTTTGAAATGTGTCCACCAAAAATAATACATTTCAACTTGGCTACTTCATGATTCCAAGTATTGTGTGATTTCCACCATTTTGTCATCTCATCTGATTTGCTTACGAGTTGTAAATCCTACCTCTATGGTATTACTGAGATGAGATCAGCGGAAGTTATGTTAATGAGGGAGGACATAATCCACAAGGTTAGGTTGAGTTTTAAGCCTACCTCTTTTGTGATATACAAGACAGAAGTAAGCAAAGAGACAAACAGGCTTCATACCATCAAGAAAGCCACACCAGGACCAGAGAAAATCCTTTCTACCCAGGGTTCGTGAGTGAGGAAGTTCCTAGACCAATAGAAGATTGCTAACTAGGACCTTCCCCAGAGCAAACAGAAAAACTTCCCCTGTAGCTGACACCCTGAATTTGGACTTGTGGCTACTAGAATGAGAGAAAAATATTCTCTTTGTTAGTCATCCACTTGTGGTATTTCTATTACAGCAGCTCTAAATATCTAAGACAGTCTACTATTCCAGTAATAATAAATTAAAGAAGAATATTGTCATATTCACCTATCAAAAAAAAATTCAAGTTACTGAAGTATAGTGTTGTCAGGCATAGGATAATATTCACATGCCTATAATGAAGACCAGTTAATGCAACTATTATTCAAATTAACATACAAATAACTATTGCCAATAATGAGGAAATTAAACATTTTTACCAACTTCTGCAGTCTGTAATTGATCAAACATGTAATCAAGATGCATTGACAATTATTTATAATTGGAATGGGAAAGTTCAAAACAAATAAGAATCAGTAGTTGGCAAATACAGCCTTGATAATAGAATCAATGCCTGAGATCACATGATAGAATTTTTCAAGACTAGTAACTTCATCATTACAAATATCTTTTTCAACAACCTAAATGTGAACTGTACATGTGATCCTTGACTGATGGACTACACAAGAATCAAATCAACTACTGTTTTTGGAAACAGTCAACAGAGAAGCTCAATAGCCATTAATCAGAACAAGGTAAGTCTCTGCCTGTGGTAGAGACCACCAGTTCTTCACATGCAAGTTCAAGTTGAAGCTAAAGAAAAGCAAGACTATGCCAATCAAAATACAATCTTGCATATATCCCACCTGAATTTAGAGGCTATCTCAAAAATAGATTTGATGCATTGAACATTAGAGATTGAAGACTAGAGGAGTTGTAGAGTGGTATCAAGGACATTACACATGAAGAAAATAAAAGGTCATTAAAAAGAAAAAAAAATTAATGTTAAAAGAGACCCTAAAATTTACTTGTGAATGTAGAATAACTGAAGCAAATGAAAGAACTGATAAAGTACAAGAGCTGAAGAGACAATTTCAAAGGGCAGCTTAGGAAGATTAAGTAAAATATTATAATGCAATATGCAAAGATCTAAAGTTAAAAAACCAAAAGGAAAGAACATATTTAGCATTTATCAAGCTGAAAGAACTAAAGAAGAAAACAGACTCAAGTTTCAATGCTGAAGAGATTGACCTGGAAAATATTAAATGATATAGGAAACATCAAAAGAGGATGAAAGGTATACAGGGTCACCGTACCAAAAATAATTAGTCAACTTCCAATCTTTACTGGAGGTAGCACGTGATAAAGAACTGAGAATACTAAAGAGAGAAGTACAAGACACACTGAAGGGAGTGGCAAAATACAAGGCTCCAGGAACTGATAGAACACCAGTTGAAGGGTTTCGTATAACGGATGTAGTGCTGGGGGTGCTCACTCGTCTATGGGAAGTAGTTCGGTAGGCAGGTACTTGGCCAACTGACAGGAAGTTAGCCAGCCGTACTTGTGCCCATTTAACCAAGGATGATCCAATAGAAAGCTGAAATTATAGATAATACCACTGATATCACACATAAGTAAAATTTTGTTGAAGATTATTCAAAAGTGGTTGCAGCTGTACATCAACAGGGAACTGCCAGAAGTTACAGCCAGATTCGGAAGACTTGGAATGACAGATATCATTGCTGATTTTAGATGGATCTTGGCAGAATGAAGAAAATACTAAAATGATGTTTACTTGTGTTTTACTGACTATGCAAATGCGTCTAACTGTGTAGACCATTACAAATTATGGATGACTTTGTGATGAATGAAAACTCTAAAACACTTAATTGTGCTCTTGAGGAATCTGTACATAGACTGAGAGGCAGGCATTCCAACTGAACTAGAGAATACTGAGTGGTTTAAACACAGGAAAGTTGTGTATCAGTGTTACATTCTTTCAACATTCTTGTTCAGTCTGTACACTCAGCAAATGGTTTGAGAAGCTGGACTCTATAAAAAAGAATATGGTGCTAAGATCAGAAGAATGCAGACAGAAACTTGCTTGCTGAAGGTGAAGGAGACTTGAAGTACTTGTTGATAAAGATCAAAGACTACAGCATTTAGTATGAATTACATCTTAACATAAAGAAAACAAAAAATTTCTCACAACCTGACCAATAAGCAACATTACGATAAATTGAAGTTGTCAAGGATTTCATTTTACTTAGATCCACGGTAAACACCCATAAAAGCAGCAGTCAGTAAATCAAACTACATGTTGCACTGGGAAAATATGGTGCAAAAGATCTTTTAAAAGTGTTTCAAACTAAAGGTGTCACTATGAGAACTCAGATATGCCTGGTCCACACCATGATGTTTTTAATAACCTTACATGTATGAAAAAAATGTAAAATTAATATGAAAGTTCAAGAAAGAACCAATTCCTTTAAATAATATGTGGAATATACTATGAACTACCAGAAGAACAAACAAGTCTCTTTTGGAAGAAGTACAGCCAGCATGCTCCCTAGAAGCAATGATGGGGAAGTTTCATCTCACGTAATCTGCAAGTTATCAGTAGGAACCAGTCCTCGAGGACATCATCCTTCGTAAAGTTGGAGGTATGTGAAAAAACGGTCCTCAATGAAGTGGACTGACACACTGGCTGTAACAATGGACTGAAGCTTAACAACATTTGTAAGTATGGTTTAGGACCAAATAGTGTTTGTATGTGTGTGTGTGTGTGGTATCAAAGAGCAGAGATTTATTGAAGGCAAGAGATAGTTAAACTGGAGATACATGACGTACACAAATGAAACTGTATACTCGAAGGGGTTATAGGCATCCAGACACTTACAATGTTAAACCAGGAACTAGCAACACATTCTGTTTCACCGACTAGTGATTTGTAAAAGTCAAAAGAAGACTAACAAAATGGGGCGCGTGACAGTGACTGGTGACCATAACATGTGGGGTTTTCAAGATTGGTTTAAAGTGTCTTTGTTGGTTATTTGCTACTTGGTGATTATAGAGTGTTTACAAAACAACCATAGGACAGTATTTCCTGTTAACACACATGTCTTGTATAGTGTGGTTTCTGGAATTCTCTTGCATGGTTTAGTTTAAAACAAAACATTTCTTTAGGTATTAGATTAAGTGTACTTAAATGTTAATTTCATGGGTTAGAGCAGACTTCAAAATGGAGTTTGAATTCAGGCCCCTGCATTTAGATTTAGATATCGCCTGTTCTTGGGGTGAAAGAGGCTACAGAGCACCATGCAGTGGTGAGTCCTGTGCATATGACCAGGCCTACGATGGAGGTCTGCCAGTTCCTATGAAGGGGCTTAGTCTTGGGTGGCAGTTAGCATTTGCTACTGCCTTAGACGTGACATCACTCAAAAAATGTTGAAAATACATACTGATGTGCTGTGAGAATCTCTACCTCCACAGCAGGTTGGCAGAAGAGACTGACCACTTTCAGAAATTCAGAGATGGACTTTAGAATATGATATCATGGAGAAATTTCCAAGAAGCATCAGTACTACCAGAATTTGTGGACTAGAGGAGATAGATTGTCTCAGCAAAGGAATACACTAGGCTGTGGAAGGGAGCTTCAAGGACGCTGAGGCTCAGTCAGCTTTTGAGATATTGTGTTATTACTGGATATTGTACTGCTGTTTCCTTGGCCCACTTTGGGCAAAAAGTTCCACCTGACCTGACTCTGGGATTCTCTGTGGGCAGGACGGGCCTTTGTCTGAGTTAATTCTAGAGTTTGGGGAGGAGCAATCTATCTTTATGGTAGAAGAGCAGTACTCTACCCTCTTCAGCAACACTCACCTCCTAACCACTAAAAAGCTAAGATAGGAGATGAAAGGAAGAAAATGAGCATATGGCAATCAGAGAGGAGAAGAATTAGAAGGAAGGAGGAAGCTCATTGTGTCAGAGTTAAAATGGAATTCCTGGGGGTCAGATAAATGGGCTGTAGTAGTAGATCAAAAGTCAGAAACCTTAAAGCTGTGAGAAACAAAGTGACAGGATTAGTGGTACACCCTTCTGTTTTCCGTGTTGTTCCATCAGGCTGCGCTCCATGTGAGAACCAGGCTTTTAGTAGCATTCGGTAGCAATGCCGGAGCCTCTAGGATCCTGCCTAGAAACCTTCCAAATCTTTAGTTCATATAGGGTGACACAAATGATACCAAGCCCAGTTTTCTGAAGATTTGGCAGGAGACAGAGACCAGAACAGATACAGGATTATGGGGTTATGGATTATGAACAGTTCTGCTGCTAAGAAATTCTTGCTTTCCTCCAATGGTACAATGCTTCCTTCTCATATTTGCTCGCAGTTGCCTACAGATCTTTTTTCCTAGGCTCCTGGTCACTGTCCCAAGAACTTTTATTTATTTATCTTTAATATATTTCTTTATCATGATTGAGAATATGCAATCCCATATAAATTTGCATACCTGCCAATGAGCAGCTCCCACTGCTCTCCCTGCCCGGTGAGAGCACATTTCTTGTCTCCGTTCTGTACATGTAATATGCTCCTAACAATCTGCTATCCCTTCCTCTTCACCCTCACCCCCTGCATCCAGTCAAAGGTCCACTGGATGACACCCTATAGATGCATAGAACCATAAAGTGCACACATGATATGGTTGCTCTGTATCACCCCAAGTCCAATCCATTTCTGTCTGAAGAGTTGACCTCCATTATGATTTACGGACATGGGCAGCATCAGGTCCAGGGTCCATGCTCCCAGGGCAACCCCGAGGCCCATGAACCATCAACTGTGGTCTTTTAGTGGAGATCTCAGGGTGCACCCCTTTTTATTTTCATGTTGCCCGTGAGAATCAACTTTGTGATATCCATTACAGTTATCTCTGGTGGTGACTGGGCATCATCCAGTTCTCCCAGTCACATGTTGATGTAGTCACCCACTCATGTGTCTTCTGGGTTCTCTTTGCTACATGTCATTTTAGACCTTGGAGATCATTCTTTCCTGCTGAGTTGGGACTATTTGGTGTTCCTCAGATGGCAGCTTAGCAGTTTTTAAGATCCCAGACGCCACTCATCAATTGGGGGTGCAGAAGACTCTCTTAGAGAAATGTTAGTTGTGCAAATTGGCCTCGATTTCCCCTGAGAGCATGGTCCCCAGCCACCCATCACAGCTACTCCAGACTTGCACTATTGGGTTAAGATGGGAGGAGTAATCATGTTACGTTGAAGTTGAGTTAAAATTGATCTTCTCTCTAATGTGTGCTGTCACAGATTTCACCCAATGAAATTTCTATCAACTATTTAACCTAAACCCTCCTCTCTTACCCTCCCACCCTCCCCATCCTTGCAGCCATCAAAGAGTCTTTTCTTCTACACATGAGTCTGTTTTTTAAGTTCTTATTGTACGGGTCTCATATAATACTTGTCCTTTTCCCACTGACTACTTTCACTCAATATAATGTCCTCCAGTTGAAAGCAGGTTATAAGATACTTCCTAAAATCATCATTATTCTTTATCATTGCTTGGTGTTCCACTGAATATATAGGCCATAGTTTGCCTATCGATTCCTCTGTTGTTGGGTATCTGGGTTGATTCCATCTTTTTACTACTGTGGACTGTGCTGCAACAAACGTTCATGTGCATGTATCAGTTGGTGTGAATAGCCCTGACTCTGCAGGATATATTCTGAGCAGTGGAATTACTGGGTCAAATGGTATGTCTATTTCCATCTATTTTAAGGAAGTGCCAGATTGCTTTGCCAAGAGGTTGCACCATTTTTCAATCCCACCAACAATGTAGGAAACTTCCAACTTCCCCACAGCCTCTCCAGCATTTGTTGTTTTGTGTTTTTTGGATCATGACCAACCTTGTTGGGGTAAGATGGTATCTCACTGTAGTTTTGATTTGAATTTAATAACTAAAGATTGTGAGTATGTCTGCATGTGTTTTTTGGCTGTCTGGATCTCCTCTTTAGAGAAGTGTCTGTCCATCTCCTTTGCCCATTGCTTAATTGGGTGATTTATCTTTTTTAATTGATACTTTGTAGTACCTTATGATTATGGAGATCAGGCATCAGTCTGACATATAGTTGCCAAATATTTTTTCCTATTCTGTAGGTGGTCCTTTAATTCTGTTGATAAAGTCTTTGAATGAGCAAAAGTGTTTGATTCTTAGTGGTTCCCATTTATCTATTTTTTCTTCTGTTGATTGTGGTTTGTTTGCCAGATTTTTGTTTGTCTATGTTGTGTATTAAAAATTTCATTGTTGATCCTAATTTTTCTTGAATAAGCTTTATCGTTTTAGATTTGATAATTAGGTCTTTTATCCAGTTTGAGTTGGTTTTTGTATAAAGTGTGAGATATGGGTCTTGTTTCAGTTTACAGATGGATATTGAATTTTGCCAGCCTAATTTGTTGAAGAGGTTGCTTTTACTCCAGTTTAAAGGCATAAAGTCTTTCTTGAATATCAACTGTTCATTGGAGGATTGTGTCATCTCTGGGGTCTCAATTCTGTTCCATTGATCTACCTATCTCTTTCTGTACTAGTACAAAGCTGTTTTGACTACTGTGGCAGTGTAATAGGTTCTAAAGTCGAGTACATGAAAGGCCTCCCAGTGAGTTCTTTTTCTTCAGAATTGTTTTGCTTATCTGCAGCTTCTTCCCTTGCCCAACAAAGTTGGTGATTTGTTTCTCCGTCTCATTAAAAAATTACACTGGGACTTGTATTGGGATTGCATTATATAAGTATATTGCTTTGGGTAAAATAGACATTTTCACAATGTTGAGTCTTCCTATCCATGAGCAGGGTAGGTTTCTTCATCTATGTAAGTCTGTCTTAGTTTCTTGTAGTAAGGTGTTATAGTTCTCTTTGTAAAGGTCTGTTATTTCTCTGGTTAGATTTATTCTTAAGTATTTTATCTTCTTGGGGGCTATAGTAAATTGTATTGATTTAGTGATTTCTTCTTTAATAGTGTAATTGTTAGTATAAAGCCATTCTACTGATTGACTTATGTTTATCTTGTATCCTGACACTTTGGTGAACTATCAATTTGAGTATTTTACTTATGGATTCCTTAGGATTCTCTGTATTTACAATCACATCATCTGCAAATAGGGAGATTTTTACTTCTTCTTTGTCAAAGCACATGTGCTTTATTTCTTGATCTTGTCTAACTGCTCTGGCTACAACTTCTAGTACAATGTTGAATACAAGATGTGAGAGTGGGCATCCTTGCCTAGTTCCCGTTCTCAAGGAGAATTGTTTCAGTCTCTCTCCATTCAGGATGATGTAGACAGTGGACTTTGCATAAATGGCCCTTAATGCATTGAGGAATTCGCCATCTATTCTTATTTTGCTGAGAGTTTTTAGTATGAATGGGCATTGTACTTTATCAAATGCGTTGTCTGCATCAACTGAGAAAATCAGCTGATTCTGGTCTTTTGTGTTATCTATGTGGTTGATCACACTGTTTTCACAATGTTGAACCATCCTTGCATCCCTGGTATGAATCCAATGTGGTTGTGATGAATATTGTTCATATGTTGTTGTATTCTATTGAAAAGAATTTTGTTGAAGAGTTTTGCTTATAGATTCTTGAGTGAAATTGGTCTGCAGTTCTTCTTTGTTGTGTCTTTCCATGGCTTTAATATCAGGGTTATGATGGCTTCATATAGTGATTTTCAGAGTATTCCAACCCTTTCTATACTGTGAAATAGTCTCAGAAGTATTGGAGGCAGCTCTTCTCTAAAAGCTTGGTAAAATTCTGTTTTGAAGCCATCTAGGCCTGGGCTTTTTTTGTTGGTAGTTTTCGGATCACTTTTTCAATCTCTTCCTTTGTGACGGGTTTATTAAGTTGTTCTGCTTCAACTTGTGATAATTTGGGTAGGTGATATGAATCTAAGAATTTGTCAATTTCCTCTAGGTTTTCACGTTTGTTACAGTATAGTCTTTTGTAGCATTCTGTTACAATATTTTGGATTTCTGGTGGATCTGTTGTGACAACTCCTCTCTCTTTTCTTATTTGGGTTATTTGTTTCCTTTCCTGTTTTTCTTTAGTGATTGTAGCCAGTGGCTTGTCAATTTTGTTGATCTTTTCAAAAAACCAGCTTTTGGTCTTTTCAATTGTTTTTCTATTCTCTAATTCATTTATCTCTGCTCTAATCTTTATGATCTGGTTTATTCTGGTGTCTGAGGCTTTCCTCTGTTGTTCTCTCTCTACTTGTTCGAACTATAGGGTTAGGTCCTTGATTTGGTTTCTTTCTTCCTTCCAGATGTATGCATTTATGGAGATAAACTGACCTCTGAGCACTGCTTTGGCTGTATCCTATAGGTTCTGGTAGGAAGTGTTTCCATTCTCATTAGAATCCATAAATTTCTTTATTTCATCCTTGATGTCTTATATAATCCATGGCTTTTTGAGCAAGATGTTGTTTAGTTTCCACGAGTTCCGCTTTCTTTCTATGTTTTTTCTGCCTATTGATTTTGACTTTAATAGGTCTGTGGTCTCAGATGATGCTTTGCAACAATTCAGTGTTATGGATTTTGTTGACATTTACTTTATGTCCTAACGCATGATCTATTCTGGAAAATGTTCCATTTGCACTGGAGAAGAAGGTGTAGTTGTCCACTGATGGACAGAAAGTTCTGTATATGTTGATGAGGACTAGTTGGTTAATTGTGGCAATAACATCTTCTGTGTCTTTATTTAGCTTTTTTCTAGACATTCTGTCCAACATTGGGAGTGAAGTGTTGAAGTTTCCCACTATTATTATGGAGTTATCTATCTCATTTTTGAGTGTGGCCAATGTTCCTTCACTGTATTTATATGTTCTAGTATTGCATGCATATATATTTGGTATTGTTAAGTCCTGCTTGTGTTCTGAATCTTTCAGCAATAGTGTCCATCCTTGTTCATGATGGTGGATGTTACATTAAAATCTATTTTACCTGAGATTAGTATTGCCACAGTTTGTTTGTATCTTTAAGTCTAAGGTGAGTTTCTTGTAAGCACCATATGGATGGGATGTGTCTTTGATCCAAGAAGCCACTCATTGTTTCCTTATTGGAGCATTCAGTCCATTCACATTCAGTGTAATTATTGATAGATACATGTTTAGTGGTATCACTGTAATATGTTTACTTTTGTGTTCATGTTTTCTCTGTTGTTGTTATTATTCTGTTTTGGAATATTCTTCTTTGTGAGTTCATTTTTCATGTTTTTCAGGGCTGGTTTTGTGGTTGTTGAGACTCTTGTATTATGTTTCTTGATTTGATATGCTGCATCTTTATTGTACTTTGTGACTGCCCCTGTGATCCCCCTTAAAAATGTATGGTTAAACCCTATTTTAACTACTACAATTCTTATTAACTTCATCTCCACCTAGAAAAGCTATAATGACAGTAGTATATCCCTCTTCTTAATGTGATAACATCATAGTTTTCATGATGTGATCACTGGATTGCTTTTTTTAAATATTACAGCTTTGATTGAGTTTGGAGCCTTCCTTAACTGAGTAGGTTTCTGAATGACGTATCTCGCATTTCCTCGTAAAATATAAAATTAATGGTTTTGTTTTTCTAAGCCAAGAGCATCTTTCAGTATTTCTGGTAGCTTTGGTTTGGTTTTTACAAAGTCTCTGAGTTTCTGTTCATCTGCAAATGTCTTGATTTCATTTCCATGTTTGAAAGATAGTTTTGCAGGATATATAATTCTTGATTGCAAGTTTTTTTTTTCCTTCAAGGCTTTGAGTGTGTCATCCCATTGTCTCCATGCCAGCATCACTTCTGCTGAGAAATCATGAGAAAGTCTACAGGGTTTCCCTCTGAATGTTAGTTTTGCTTTAAATCTTGCTGCCTTTAAGATTTGCTGCTTGTGTTTCATTTTGTTAAGATTCATTATAATATGCCTTGGAGTCTCTTTTGGAACCTATATTAAG
This sequence comes from Heterohyrax brucei, assembly GCA_028571685.1. Classification (NCBI taxonomy): domain Eukaryota; kingdom Metazoa; phylum Chordata; class Mammalia; order Hyracoidea; family Procaviidae; genus Heterohyrax; species Heterohyrax brucei. The sequence continues at coordinate 172,231,682 of CM053143.1, read as the reverse complement.
TGGTGTTTGATAAGCATCTTGGATATCTATATTCTCTTCTCTCATAATGCCTGGGAAATTTTCTGTCAGCAGCTCCACACAATATTCTGTGTGTGTTCTCAGGTGTTCCACCCTTTTCAGGAACTCCAATGAATTGTAAATTGTTCCTGTTAATAGAGTCCCACATGCTTCTTAATGCTCCTTCATTTTTCTCTTTTCTTTTTTCTGATTTCTCCTCATAGATGCTGGAGTCATTAGTTCTGTCTGCCAAGTCAGACTGTCTATTTTCCATTTGTTCAATTCTGTTTTCTTCACTTTGAACTGAATTTTCTATCTGGTATTATATCAGATCAAACAGCTGCTTAGTTTTTCATTTTGCTCTGCTGCATTTTGTATAAGGTCTAGGAGGGCTCTATAAATAATCCTTTGTACTCACCCTCTGATAGTTTCAGAAAGGCTTCTTCATCTGGGCACTTCTTTGGATCTTTCTTTTGTGGGCCTTCCAAAGCCATAGGTGAATTTTTCCTAATGTTCCAGTCGAAGGTTTGTTGCTTTGGGGGCATCTGGAGGTTGTTTTGTTTCTCCAATGTTACTTTAATGGGGTTCAAGCTCAGTCTGAAAAGGAAGTTGATCACCAGACACCTCTATGTATACCAGTGACTTGGCTCAGTGGAATCTCTGGAGTAACAGGCTACACCTCCTGATTGGCTAAGACACAACCCCACTTATAGAGCCACTATGGAGCCATCAGCTGACTCTACATTGTGAGGCAGCAAAGGTTGGAAGAGAAGCTATCTGGATGCACTGCAGTTATTTCTCTATTGTAAGGTAAACAGTATCTGACAGATTCCAAAATTAGTCAGGCTTTCAGGTGTGAAAGTCCCTCTTTCCAGCTGGCAAAGTATGTACTTCTATGTCAAAGACTGCTTTACTGCCACAAAAGTGCTCTCCAGGAAGGAACTGCCTTCCAGCCTGGGAATTAGGTCCAACTGAGGCTGCCGTATAGGAGTCTCTGCCTCCCAGTGAATCAAGTGGTGTCCCACACAAGCTCTCCTACCCTCTTCAGAAAAGGCTATTCAGTGGTGGAGATCTGGAGATTCTGAGAGATACAGAAGATAGAGGTGCCAAGTTGCAGAGATTACAAGGCCAGGATCTCAAAATGAGGCAACTTTGATCCCTGATCTCATCAGCAGTGCATCTGAGCCTTGCTGCCGTTCCCCTCAGCCCCTCCCACCGGCCAAGACAGAGAAGAAAAAGTCAAAATGACGATTTACCTTCAGTCCGCGAGAGCTGCGACTCAACAAGGGCAAGGGTTGGCAATAGAGAAGAAGTTTTCCACTCATTGGTATGTAGACCAAATAGACAGCCCTATGCTGTGTCCTAGGGCTCACTAGGTGTCCAGAAGGCTCCATTTAATTATGAATTCAGGCCTTGGTTTCCAGATGGATTTAGGGAGACGTGTGTTTAGTCTACCGTCTTCACTCTGCCCCTGATAGTGTTTTAAGCTAATGTGCATACTCATATGATTGTTATGAGTTGGAACAAAACTCAATGGCACCTAACAATAATGTATTTCCAATAAACAATACTTAGAAGTTATAGTTTAAAACATTATAGTTAATTACTTATAGTGCAAGTCCAAGAAGCAAGATTTATTTCCTATATTTCAATGTATACCTATTAAATAATGGGTGCTGACTATTTTTCTGCAGTCATTTTCAGAGGTAAGGGAAAGCCCCTACAAACCTTCCAGCTAATTACATTACTGTCTTTGAGTCTGTCTCTTTTTTGCTTTTACTATTCTACCTTCAATCTTTCTCCTTTGAAAGGTAGACTTAACTTCTTCTCTCCAAATATTAAGTTCCAATTCAAATCAAACAGTCATTCAAGAGTATTGAGCAACTACAGCTATGGCTCTTGGGAAGAAAATCAGGTCAGTGAATATTGCTATAGAACTGGCCTCTAGTTCCTGCATTCCCTTACCCATTGGTGAAATACTCCCATACACTTTCAAAATTGCAGAGTAGCGTGATGTGCATAACCTGGTTAAAACAATTATAGTTGTTCTTCACAATAAGCTACTTTTCAGACATGAATTTTTTTCATACAATGTTCAATGAATTAGTAAAATGGCACTTACCAATTAATTTTATTATTATTAATAATAATATTAATTTAATATTAATACTACCTTATACTATCAGGTGATGAATTGGGAAAGAGAATTCTATCTACTAAGTGATCAGAATTCTGAGGTATCTGTATAACAGCAAAATTGCAGAGACCGTATCAAAATATTATGAGTACTTTTCAAGGCTGATCTTAAAGTTTCTTCATTATCGTGTTCTCATTTTTGCAAAAGTATATAACATTGCTATAACAATCAAGAAATGATGATAGAATATTTAAGCCCAATCTGCTCTCATGAAAGAATCTGCAAGGAATCCCTTAGAAATCAGTGTAATTTTATTTCATTGTTTTACGCATTCTAGAGATAGTTTCCTCAGGGACTGTTTACCATGGTGAACCACAGGGCTTTGGCTCTGGTCAAAATCAGTTTAACAGTCATCAAGTCAACTCTGATTCCTGGTGAGCCCATGTGAATCACAGTAGAACTGTGCTCCATAGGATTGTTAGAACATAATTTTTAGGAAGTCGTTTGCAGGCATTTCTTTCAAGGAATATTTGGGCAAACTCAAACCTCCAACTCTTCAGTTAGCAAACTCCAGCCAAAGGATTTTCAAAAGGGAAAGGGGGGAGAGATACTGTGGGTTAAATTGGTAAGGTAGGCAATTTTTGCAATCAGAATAATTTGGGTCATGTTCTGGTCTGCCAAGATGATCTTCTTCAAGTAGATGGAGTAATCAAGATCCAATTTTGTCATTTGCAAATAGAGGTTATTAAACAAGAAAGATGAATTGGGTACAGCAAAGATAAACAGATGTATGTCAGAGATAAGAAGCACTAGGCTAATCAGCTACCTTGGGAGGAAAATAGAACAATGATATTGATTAAAGACTGGCCAGAAACCACTGATATTTGTTTAGTGTCTAACATGGTGTGAAGGGTGCTCTGCTTTGATGATCAGACTCATCGTGGTGTGCTAGGCTCATATGATAAGTTGACTATGTAACTTGGTAAAAGTGGTTGGTTTGGTTCAAGGAACTCAAAACTAAAATGCTTACATGAGCCAGATTATCTAAACAGAGTTCTAGATCATAGTTTATGTGTGTCAGTTCATCTTTACATTAGTATTGCTTCGGAGTTTTCAAAACATACAGATGCCTTCGATCCTTCTCAAATCAACATAGGTGAGAAGGTGATAAAACTCAGGCATCTATCATATTAAACACACATGCACATACACACAACACTTTTCAGGTCCTTCTAATGAACAGACAGGTCTGAGAATCACTGGGCAAAGCTCGTCTTTTCTTCTATTTTTCTAGAAGTGGAAGCCTTCTGTTAGTTTTCATTTTTCCGTAAATTAAAGAGAATGTTTGCAAAAACAAGCTTCTCAACTGAAAGATAAACATCAGGCCTGCTGTCCCAATAACAACTGAGCCTAAGTCTTCACATCAAGGAGGTGATAGGGAGTTGTGGGGACTGAGATACAGTGGAGAGCCAATGCTGTCTAAAAGGAGACCTGTTCCTCACCCAGTTCATGTCGATGGTTACTAATGCGGCTGCCAGCCCAGTCTTGGCTAGATCTTCATCTGTTTTAAAGAGAAACTAGCAACCCAGAAGATCTCCTGATTTTTTAAATTTGGCTCCACTCTTTTATAGCACCGTGGGGACCAAACAAAACATGTCTGATGGCCAATCCAACCTTCCAGCAACCAGTTTGTAGCTGTGGGCTTAAAATATAGCATAAGCAACTATCACAGGGCCCTTGCAGGGGCTGGAGGAATGGGCTATTTCAATGAAATATACCAACTATGAAACTGAGTCTGTCTCCAGGCTGTTCAGGAGATGGGTCTTGCTTTTGCACAAGGGAAATAGCACCTGCACCGATGCTGGCAGTGTTTGGTTCTTAAATAAGCCTGCTCACCTGCCTTGGGTTTGTGCCCAGACAACCAAGCCAACCCCTGCAGGGGCCTTAATGATAATTCCCCAACACACTGGAGGTAACATATGTAAAGTGGGTATCACAGCACCTGGACACAGAAGGCAGGCAATGAATGTTTGCTTTCCTTCCTCTCCTACACCCCTGCATTTTCTTCTCTTTTCTTCTGCCCTAGACTTGTAATCTTAATATCTGACATGCCATCTTTTCTTCCTGGATAGCCTTGGTCAATGCAATTGATGACTGAGCTGCTGTCCTCATATTCAGAGCTTTTGAATTTATAATACAAGCATTACCGAGCATCCTCTTCCCCACAAAAATTGGAAGGTTCTGACGGCAGAAGTGCAAAATAGGCAAAAGAAGAGCATTTTGGCACTATGTGCACAAGTATAAAATGCACATCTACTTTGACACTACAATTCATCTAGGAATTTATCCTGCAGATACGCTCAGACATTTAGTCAGAGGCAGATGGATTTGGAATGCTAAGTGCAGCACTTTTTGTGATTGCAAACATTGAAAACAGCCTAAATATTTGTCAAAAGGGAGTACATATTTATACAATAGAATCCTTTACAACAGTGCTTCTCAACTAGGGGCTACTTTACACCCCAGGGGACATTTGGTAATGTCTGGAAACATTTTCTTTTATCACACTTGAGAGGTGCTACCAATATCTTGTAGGTAGAAGCCAGAGACACTGATAAATGTCCTGCAATGCACAGGTCACCCCCTCACAGCAAAGATGTACCTGGCCCACAATGTTAACAGGGCTGAGATTGAGAGTCTCTGGATATATACCATATTTTTATGCAAATAACACAACCTTCTATGTTTGTTTGCCAACTATATCCTTCATTACTAGGTATTGCCGTAAGTTCCATTATACCATTATTTTTAACATGCTACTGTTAAAAAAAATAGCACAATATGCTTACAAAAATATCTTGTGAGGGAGCATGCAGTTGGCAGACAAAAGTAGAAGTCACATGTGATTGTGCAAAAATATGGTAGACACGGTATTTTCTGAAGGAGTTGTGAATGAACCAGCATGGAATGATCTTGAAGACATGTCATTATGATAAATAATGCACCATCTATATCCGTTTGTGTAAGCGAACAGTATCTACATGTGTACACATGCATGCACACATGTGTGTCACACATGCACACACGTATACGCTCAGAGTCTCTATGTGTATTATATATGAACACATATGCGAGGTCTAACAAGTCCATGAACTTAATTGTTCTGAGTGCTGTGTACCTCATTGCTGAGTATCACTGTGGTCGCCTTCCAAGTATACCCCTTGGGAAGCTGTGCTTCCATGCCAGTGGCTAATTTACTCTTCAAAGCAATTTTGGAACTCTTTTTCTGGAATGGCCATTGCACATCGTAGCATGGTGGCAAGTTCACAAACTTAATTGTATAGTGGTCTGTGATGGAGTTTTTAGCCAGTAATCAAATAACTGTATTGGAACACCCTCCCTACTCAGCTGATCTGACACCGAGTGACTTTTTTCTTTATCCAAAGATAAGGGAAACATTGAAAGGAGGGCAATTTGATGACATTCAGGATATCAAGAGTAATATAGTAACAGTTCTGATGGCCATTCCAGAAAAACAGCTGCAAAATTGCTTTGAAAGGTGAAGTAGGCATTGGCTTCAGTGTATAGCTTCCCCAGGGGAGTACTTCAAAGATGACTGCAATGATATTCAGCCATGAGGTATGTAGCACATTTTCTAGGATGAGTTTGTGAACTTAATTGTCAGCCCTTGTATGCATGCATAGTCAGAGAATATTTCTGAAGAAACATATTTTTAAATTCCTAATAGCGATTCCTTCTGAAGGAGAGACTAGCAAATTGGAGATTCACAATAGGGGTCAGAATTACACTTTACTCTCTGCAGTTTTGTACTGCTTGAACTTTTCAGCAAGTCGATATACTCCACTTTTCATTTAAAAAGTTCAGGTTTTATGTTGGCTGCACTTAAGCATGATGGGACAGTGTCCTGTGTCTCTTTTTTCTTTCCCCTTCCTTTGCTCCCAAAAGGCACCCCCCAACTTAGGGTACCAGCACTTTTCTCTCATCACAGCAGACTCCCAACAGACAGCCACGCTGTCAGTTATTTTAGGTATAGTGAAAATTCAGGGAAAACATAAGCTCTGCTAGCAGTACTTATATTTTAAATCTTGTTTTTAGAATTCTATTATGTAGTGAAGGAGTTCATCATAGGTGGTGGGAATTTGAATATGGACTATTCTGGACTCAGGAAGAGTTTTTCAGAGCTGGTGAAATGACACTACTATGGAAGTATCCCCTTTTCTGATCCTGGGTTAGGCCCTGCCAATTCTCTCTTTCTGGAATCGCACTCCTATACTTTCATGCTCTATAACTTCACGCTCAGAGGAGTTCTAGAACTTGCAACAGATGCACTCAGCAATGTGTATACTGCCAGCTCCGAAGAAGTGTGGTCATTTTGGGTTTGCTCTCTGGATTTTTGTTTTGTTTCCAAAAACTGTCAGTCAGGCCTGAGATTAGGAACTCTAGCCTGAGTTTTAAAACTCAATTATGACACTGTTCAGTTAAAGGAAAGCTAAAGTGAGTCCTCTTCTAATTAAAAAAGAAACAGTACCCAATAAACAAAACACAATCTGAACTGCTGATATAGTTAAAAGAAAGTCCCGAAGGGTGGTGACAGGGGTAGAGGCTAGTATCTAAGATATTAAACAACACTGAAATAGAAGAGAACTATATCTGATTCTATCAGCAATTATACATATTTAGAATCTTACAAGGCAGTAAATACTTTTTTAATATGACACTTGCAAAATAGCTTTTTATAGATTGGCCTCTCGGTTAATAGCATCCCTTCCAATCGAGCATCCAGTTGTAAACCTGGCCCCTTCCCTTGAATCAGTTTTCACTCGTTGTATATTAAATATACAGCCAATAGCATATAGTTATGATCTCCATCTGCAGACTCTGATATTTTCAATGGCCCTAGGAAGATTTCCTTTGGGTACTTTGAGCAGAGACAAAATAGGCAATTGACTATCCTAGAGCAATTATAAACCTGGGTTGTTCAATTTTGTATGGTGAGAATTCATTTGCCTTACTCATAAGCAAACATCACTGCATATAAATCCAATGAAAACCATTGGCTTAGACTCAGTCTTGGCATGGCATATAAGAACATTGTATCTTACCAAAAACTTTTCTCAAATGAAATAAGCAGTGTAGTGTTACAGAAGAGCTTCAACCATAAATGTGATTTCATTTTAAAAAATCACATTAACAAAAGATCTACCATTTAAAGAGTCAGAAAAGCCATCAATATACTATCCAAAAACAAAAAAAAAAGAAAAAGGAAGAAATTCTCAGTTTCTGCCAATGAATCCCTAAATTGAAAAACTTGCCAGAGAGCCAAAGACTATGGGTAACATAACTATAATTACCTACCTCATGTGAAACTACAATAGCCTTCTAATTGTTCTACTTTAATGGAGAGGAGCAAATCCTTCCAAACTAGCCTCTACACTTCTGCCAGAGTGATCTCTTTAAATGACAGGTTCATCTGGTGACTCCTCTGCTTAAAACTGCCACTGCCTCCCTGTGGTCCTTGGGATAAAGGCCTTGGAGAACTGCCTGAGAGGACAAAATAAGACTTCCCGTGATCTTATTCCAGCTTTCATGATTCCTTTTGCTGCTTATACTTCAGCAAATACCTAATTAATTGCAGTTCCCTTGATAGTTTCTGCTACTTGCTCTTTAGGCCCAGGACTAGGGTGAGCAGAGTATGTCACTTAAACTAAAGAGAAAAAATTAAGAGGATGCCAGAAATAAAAAATAAAAAAAGCAATAATCAACACAAATAATGTTACTATATTATTTTTAATGTAATACAAAATTCTGAGTAAAATATCAACTTACAATATTATTGTAAACATCAAAGATATTAGTTAGCTGTTGATGTGCACTCTCATTGCTTCACATGTCTATGCTGCGTTTGTTAGCAACAAACACCTGTTCTCTGAAGGTTTCATTTCCCCCTGTCAGAAAGACCTGGGAGCTCCCTTCAGAATTACCATGGAGCTTTGCGCACACTACTGTTCTTGCACTTTTGACTTTATATCTATTCACTTACTTGTTTGTTTATCTATTTCTACATGAGAGTAGGTTAGAACAATGTGAAATCCTTCCAGGTATATCTTTCAATGCTTATTCTGCCCAACATTTCTCAGAGAGACTATAGTAGGCAGAATTCAAGGACAGCTACCAGACCTCCAATTCCTGTAGTTACACCCATGACGGAGGGTGATGAAGTCACTTCATATGGCAAAGGTCGTAGATGTCCCTCTTGATTGGGTTACATTAAAAGGCAAGGGCTAAAGGAATTTTCAGATACAATTAAGGTCTCAAATCAGCTAACTTTAATCAAAAGGGAGATTATCTTCGATGGCCCTGGGTTAATCAGTTGAAAGCCCTGTTTAAAAGTTTAAAAGAGGTCCTAGAGTGTTGAGATCAGAGACTCTGGTACTGACTTGGAAGATCCAAGTCCCCGGGAGTTCTACAGCTGTACGTAAATTAAGTCAGCCAACAAACTAAGTGAAAATAAAGAGGCCTCCAAGCCTTAGATGAGACTGCAGACCCAGCTAACACCTTGGCTGCAGCTTTGTGAGGCCTTGAACAGAGGAGGAAGTTAATTTTTGCCACAATTTCTGATCCATATACTATTTTAAGCTGATTGACTTGTAGTGATATTTTTTTATGCAGAGAAAGAGAACATAGAAACTACTGTAATAACACTTCCAAGTGCATTCCTTGTGGAAAATGTATCACCTAACTTTTGATATGTTTGTATCTAGATTAATCTTTCTGATGAAGAGATAAGGCTGCTTCTTTCTCTGCTCAGATACCTTCAATAACTCCTTACTTTCCACAGAATGAGAATTAAACTCCAAATTCACTATTCTCAGTGGTCTTCCAGCCTGTTTTTTTAATCTCATTTCCCAATAGTCTGAACAACACTTCCTTTACTCTGTCAAAACAACTATTTCCCTCTTCTGATACATAACCTAAGCAAACACAGTGGTTAAGTTCTACAGCTGCTAACCAGAGGCTGACAGCTCAAATCCACCAGGAGCACCTTGGAAACTCTATGGGGCAATTCTACTCTGTCTGTAGGGTCGCTGTGAGTCACAGTCAACTTGACAGCAGTGGGGTTGGTTTATTCTTGCCTGTATAGTTCTGTTATATCAACTAATTGAAGTGATACTAGTCTCACATTTGAAGGCAAAGTCCCACCAATTCTTCAGGTCTCTATGAAAATTCCTATCTAATTTTCTGATATTGAACACATGTTTTCTCACCATTTGAGAATATAAGGATTTCCATTTAATGTAAGCAAAATAAAAACATCTTTTGCTCCTATTCTTCCCTGTAAAATCAATTTAAAGTAAACAAAGAATACGAAAAGAGACTGGAAATCCCTTCTTCTGTGAAAGCAGAGTACATAAACTCAACCAATCCATAAACTAAAATTAAAGCTGCCAAATATTGTGGAATATGACCAATCTGATAGAACACTCTGAAGACAGGTAAGTACTTTTAAAGAACATGGAACACCAGCAGAGATCTCCTTAGGTGGGTGGCTCAATCTGAGTCATGGAATGGTTGACTTCTTGAAAAGGAGACAGTGGGACTATTACAGTCCCATTGTTGTTTTTGTTCGTTTGTTTTTAATTTTCTTTTTTGTTGCAATCACAGAGCATCAGAAAATAAGGAGCTCCATGAGGACAAGCACACCCATGCAAACTTTGGAAGAAGCAGACTGCTACTTTGGCAAAGTTGGGGAGAAATCAGAGCTGGTAATTGCATCTGAATCTACTAATCTTCCTGATAATGAAACAAATATCAAGCTATAAGTTGTGACATATGAGGTTTTTGCTTCAGGATTTTCAGACATTTTTGATCTAGAGTAAAAGAATGTTCTTAGGGCAGAACACTGATATCAATACACCTGAATTCAATTTGCTTGCTGTTTAGACCTTTTCCCAGCTTTCCTTCCTACACTACCATTCTTTAGCAAACTGTGTCTCAGATAGAATAGCCTACATTTGAATATATATACTCAAGACTGTTGTTGTTAGGCACCGTTGAGTCAGTTACAACTCACAGCTGTCTTATGTACAACACCTCCTGCTTCTATGCCATCGTCACAATTGGAGTTATGCTTGAGTCCATTGTTGCAGGCGCGGTGTCAAGCCATCTTCCTGAAGGTCTCCCTCTATTTCACTGACCCTTTACTTTACCAAGCACGGTGCTCTTTTCCAGGGACTCATACCTCCTGATAACATGTCTTAAGTATTAAAGATGCTGTCTCAACACTTTGGCCTGCAGTGAACATTCTGATTGTACTTCTTCCAATATAGAGTTGTTCATTTTTCTGGCAGTCCATGTTATATGAGGGCTGCTGATTAAATCTGTAAACTCATCCTAGAAAAAGTGGTACATACCTCATTGCTGAATATCACTATGGTCACCTTTGAAGTATTCCCTTTTGGAAGCAATGCACCCACGCCAGCACCTAATGTACCCTTCAAAACAATTTTGGAACTCTTTTTCTAGAAAGGCCATCAGAGCTGTGGTCATGTTACCCTTGATGTCCTGAATGTTAGAAACTATTGTGAGGCCCAAGAAGAAATTAGGCTGGAGGAACTTTAAGTGTGCTGTTATCCTCTTTTTTTTAAATAGTTTGAAATCAATTAAATATATAAATCAATAAAAGAAGGGTTTAAATTTTTATTATTGCACTTTAAATGGAGTTCCACGGAACAAAGTAGCTTCTCATTAAGCAGTCTGTACACACACATACTGTCTTGTGACACTGGTTACCAACCCCACAACACATCAATACTCTCAGTTTCTCAGCCTCAGTTCCCTAGTACCTGCTTTCCTGTCCCCTCCTGCCTTCTAGTCCTTGTCACTGGGCTAGTGTGTTCATTTTGTTTCAGCTGGTTTTACAACTCTGTCAAATTTGGGCTGAATGGTGAAACACAGGAGTAACTTCATTACTGAGCCAAAAAAGCATCCAGGATCCATATCCTTGGGATTTCTCCAGTATCTGTTAGGCTAGTAAGTCTATTCCTTATTTTGTAAGTTAGAATTTTGTCCTACATTTTTTTTTCAGCTCTGCCTGGGACCCTTTATTGCGATTCCTGTCAGGATAATAGGTGGTGACAGTTGGGCACCATCTAGTTTTGCTGGATAGAAGTCTGCTGGTGGCTGTGATACTTGGGAACCTTTAGTTCTTTGGATTTCTTTTGGATTTCCTTGTATCACTGGTTTTGTTCATTCTCCCTTGCTCCAAACAAAGACCAGTGGACTATCTTAGATGACTGCTTACAAGCTTTTCAGATCCCAGCTATTACTCATCAAAGTGGAATACAGAATATGTATATGAACTGTGATGAACAGAGCATAAACTATGCTATCCCAATTGAGCTAGATGTTCTCCAAAAGGTTTAACAAAATGCAAGAGTCTGAAATAACCAATAGAAGAAATAAAAATGGAATTATAACTAAGCCAAACCAAACCTGAAGAAATGTGGAAGAGGAGACAGGAACAGAAAATTTACTAGTTACCTTATCATCCTGATAAAGAACCAATAGATACCATCTAAAGTTGACGTATGTACTAAAAGAGACTTACATTTACTACACAAAGTTTTAGAGACCTGGTGGCACAGTGGTCAAGATATGTGGCTACTAAACAAAAGGTCAGCAGTTTGAATCTATTACTGACTCCTTGCAAACCTTATGGGGCAGTTCTCCTCTGTCCTAAGGGTCACTATGAGTTGGAATCAACCCAAGATCCACAAGCTTTTTAGTTTATATATAAAATTTTAAAGACAATCATTAGAATGTTAAAACAACCCTTAACTTTCTAAATAATCATAAAGGAAATGCATAAGCACAGCAAATAAAGAAATACTGATTTCAGAAGTAGTATGCTGTTAATAAAAGCAAATGTAACTAACATTTTATTTATGTATCTTTATACAAACAACCCTGGTGGCATAGGCGGCTAAGTGCTAAGTCTGCTAACCAAAAGGTCGGCAGTTCAAGTCTGCCAGGTACTCCTTGGAAACTCTATGGGCAGTTCTACTCTGACATCTAGGGTTGCTATGAGTTGGACCTGACTCAGCTGCAGAGGGTTTATACATATATATGCATAGAAAGTTTCTATAAGTGTACATAAGTAATGATTAAAGGTGATTACCTCTCGGCAAGCTAAATGGGGAGGAAAAGGTTTTTTTTTTTTTAATGCTATAAGCTTTTGATCTCTTTGACCAATTTATTATATGTGTGTATATTAGTTCTTCAAAAATAAATATGTATTTTTGGCATTTAAATAAATAAAATAACCTTATGTAATAACTGTATGTATAAAACAATGTAGTACTCAAAGTGGGAGCATAGTCACACTTGCAAAAAATTAACCGAAAGGAAACAAATTAAAACATGGACGTTCAGTCAAATTATTATTATCTTCATTTATTTTTCCTTATATGTATACTTTTCTTATTGTATTTGACATATAATTTTGTTTCATTTTCTAAATTAACTAATATAATAAGCCACTAAAGTTTTTCACTGATACTGTAAGTTTACTCTGTCAGTATAAAGAATACGCAAATATTATGTGTTCAGTTGTGTTCTCTGAGGAGATATACTGAAGTTTCAGCCCTGGTTCCCCATGCATGTTAACTCGTTGGGCAATAATGTCTTTGAAGATGTTATCAGTCAACATGAGATCATACCAGACGAGGGTGGGTCCTAATTCCATCTGAGTGGAACCCTGTAAAACAAATGAGACATAGAGAGAAGATGGCCATATGACCATTGAGCTATGCTACAGGTACAACCCAGGGACCACGTAGGGCCATCAGAAGCTAAGAGAGAAAGAATCTTTCCCTAGAGACTTTGGAGAGAACACAGCTCTGAAGACAATCTGAATTTTGACAACTGGATCCTAGAAATGCAAGAAAATAAATTTCTGTTCTAATAAACCACCTAACTGTCTTTTGTTATGACAGCCTTGGGAAACCAATAAACTTATTGTTATGGATTTAGTTGTGTCTCCTCCCCACCTCCAAAAAATAAAAATAAAAAAGAAAGTCCAAATCTCTGTTCCTGTGAGTGTGAACTCTGGAAATAAATGTATTCTTTCATTTTATTAAAAAGGTCGTGCCAGAGTAGAGTAGGTCCTTAACATAATCCATTTAAGACCAAAAGAATGGAAACCTGTTGCCTTCAAGTAGATTCTGACTCATAGCCACTGTATAAGACAGAGGAGAACTGTCCCCCCAGAGTTTTCAGGGCTGTACAGGTTTATAGAAGCAGGCTGCCACATCTTTTTCCAGTGGAACTGCTGGTAGGTTCGAACTGTGTATCTTTTGATTACTTGGTGAATACCTAACCACTGCAAAACCCATTGCCATTGAGTTGATTTCTACTTCTCTTTTGAGAGTGGTGTTTTATAAAAATAAATAGCAGAATAGGTATGGAAACACACACAGAAGGGAAGATGACAACCATGAGAGGATCCTCTACAGGAAAAGGAAGCCCAAGGATCACCAGCAGACACTAAGACTGGGGAGGGCAGCATACAGGAGGACTCTATACACCTGAGATCCTGATTTGGACTTCTGTTCTCTAAAACTGTAGGAAAATAAAGTTCTGTACTTTCAAGCTACCCACTGTGGTGTTAGTTATGGACAGCACTAGGTACCTGATATGTCATCCCTGGTTCCACAAATGATTAAATACCGAGCTGTTAACCAAAAAATTAGTCCTGCAAACCCACTCAGAGGCCAAGGGCAATAAAGGCCCTTGACTGAATCTGAAGAGCCACAAGTATGAAAACTCTATGGAAATCAGTTTTACTCTGAAACATATGGAGTCATCATAATTGAAGATGAACTCAGTGGCAACTTACGGTAGGCAACTAGTACACCAAATGAGTACAAATTGGGCTCAAGGGTGTTGCAAAGCCAAGCATATCCAGTATTCTGAAGTGACCCCTCTGAGAGTTAAACTACTGTAGTAGATTGAATTTTGTCCCCCAAAATGTATGTCAACTTGCATAGGCAATGATTTCCAGTATTGTGTTACTGTCCATAATTTCGTCATATGATGTGATTTTCCTATCTGTTGTATATCCTACCTTTATGATGTAAATGAGGCAGGATTACCCTTTAAAAGAAACCCAATCACATCCAGTGGATTCTGACTCATAGTTACCCTATAGGACAGAATATGACTGCTCCATCGGATTTTCAAGGAGCAGTTAGAGGATTTGAATTGCCAACATCTTGGTTGGCATCCAAGCTTTTAACAACTACATCAGTAGGGATCAAAGCAAATCCATTGTCATCCAGTAAATTCTAACTCATTGTAACTCTATGTTGTTGTTGTTGTGGTTGTTGTTGTGAGGTGCCGTTGAGTCAGTTCCAACTCATAGCTATCCTGTGCACAACAGAATGAAACACTTCCCAGTGCTGTGCCATGCCCCAAATAATTTTTATGCTTAAGGCCTTTGTTGCAACCACTGGGTCAGTCCATCACCTTGAAGGTCTTCCCCTTTTTGGCTGTCTCTCTACTTTCCAGTGATTGACCCCTCTGACATGTCCATAGAACATAAGAAGCAGTCTCACCATCTCTGCTTCCAAGGAACACTCTGGTTATATTTCTTGCAGGACAGATCTGTGTGTTCTTCTGGCAGCCCATGGTATATTCAACATTCTCCAACACCGCAATTCAAAGGTATCAATTCTTCTCTCTTCCTTATTCACTATCTAGCTTTTGCTTGCATATGATGCTATTGAAAATATGGCTTGGGTCAGGTATACCTTAGACTTCAAGGTAGCATCTTTTCAACATTTAAAAAAGGTCTTTGCAGCAAATTCTCCTAATGCAATCCCTCTTTTGAATTCTTGATTGCTGTTTCCATGGCTGTTGATTGTTGAACCAGGCAAAATGAAATCCTTAACATCTTCAGTCTTTCCTGTATTTATTGTGATGTTGCTTAGTGGCCTAGTTGCAAAGAATTTTGTTTTCTTGATGTTAAGGTACAATCTGTGCTGAAGCTGTAGTCTTTGATCTTTATCAGGAAGTGTTTCAAATCTTCACTTTCAGCAAGCAATGTGTTATCTGCATAACATGTATTGTTAATGAATCTTCCTCTAATTCTGATATCTCGTTCTTCTTCACATTGTCCAGCTTCTCAGGTTGTTTGGCATACAAATTGAAAAAGTATGGTAAAATGATTCAATGCTGAAATATACCTTTCCTGACTTTTAGCCATGCAGTGTACTTTTGTTCTGTTCACATGACTGCCTCTGGATCCATTTATAGTTTCCTCATGAACACAAGTAAGTGTTCTGGAATTCCCATTCTCCTTGTAATTTGTTATGATCCACACAGTCAATTGCCTTTGCATAGTCAATGAAACACAGTTAAACTCTTTCTGGTATTCTCTGTTTTCACCCCAGATCCAACTACCACCAACAATAATACTCCTGGTCCCATATGCCACTCTGAATGCATTTTCTGAATGCATCTGTCAATATATTGCTGTTGTCTCTTTTGAATGATTTTGAGGGAAATTTTACTTGGAGTGATAGTAATGATATTGTTCAATAATTTCTGCACTTGGTTGGCTCAGCTTCCTTTAGGAGGGGCATAAATATGAATCTTCCAGTCAGTTGGCCAAGTAGGTCTCCCCCAATTTCTTATCATAGGTGAGTGATCACTTCAAGAACTGCATCCAATTGCTGACTTGAAATGTCTCAGTTGACATTCTGTCAATTCCTGGAGCCTTATTTTTCAACAATGCCTTCACTGCAGATTTGGCTTCTTCCTTCAGTACCATTGGTTCCTGATCACATGCTACCTCTAAATTGTGTGAATGTCGACCACTTTTTTGGTACAATGACTGTGTATTTCTTCCGTCTTCTTTGTGTGCTTCCTGAGTTGTTGAATGTTTTCTCTGTAATTTCCTTCACTATTGCAACTCTAGAGTTGAATTTTTTCTTTAGTTCTTTCAGCTTGAGAAACACAAAGCATGTTCTTTCCTTTTGGTTTTCTGTCTCTGGCTCTTTCACATGTCATAATAATAACTTACTTTGTCTTGTTGAGCTATTTGAAATCTTCTGTTTAGGTCTTTTACTTCACCATTTTTTCTTTTGCTTTAGCTACTCTACATTGAAGAGCAACTGGAGGTTTAAATTTGTTCTTTCAACTTGAGAAATCTACAACATGTTCTTCTCTTTCTGTTTTCTATCTCCAGGTCTTTGTACATGTCATTGTAATACTTCATTTGTCTTCTGGAGCTGTCGTTTGAAATCTTTTGTTAAGCTCTTTTACTTCACTATTTCTTCCTTTTACTTTAGATACTTAATGTTCAAGAGAAAGTTTCAGAGTCTCTTCTGACATCTAATTCATTCTTTTCTTCCTTTCTTGTCTTTTTAATGACCTATTGCTTTCTTCAAGTATTACGTCTTTGGTATTATTCCACAACTTGTCTAGTCTTCAGTCATTAGTGTTTAATGTGTCAAATCTATTCTTGAGAAGGTGTCTAAACTCAGGTGGGATATACTTACACAATAGCTCTCATGGACTTATTTTAACTTTCTTCAGTTTCATTTTGAACTTGTATATGAGCAGTTGGTGGTCTTGTTCTTACTTCAGATATTGAGCTTTTCCACCCCTTTTTTCCACAGTTGTAGTTGATTTGATTCTTGTGTATTCCATTTGACAAGGCCCACGAGTATAATCACTGTTTGTATCGGCAAAAAAAAAAGTCTTTGCAGTGAAGAAGTTATTAGTCTTGCAAAATTCTCTCATATGATCTCTAGCATCATTTCTGTCACTAAGACCATACTTTCTGACTACTGATCCTTCATCTTTGTTTCTAACTTTTGCATTCCAATCACCAGCACCAGTAATCATGAATGCTCCTGATTTGGGGCTGCAGAAGCTGGTAAAAATCTTCAGTTTCTTCACCTTTGACCTTAGTAGTTGGCATGAAAATTTGAACAATTATCTCATTAACAAGCCCCATAGGTTACAGAAAACCTACAGATCAAAGCAGAACTGCTCCAAACATTTTCTAAGAAACAGCTTGTGGATTCAAACTGTCAGCTCCTTGGTTAGCAGCCAAACACCAGGACTCCAGTAGTAGGAACAAGACAGGATTCAAGGCAGTTATCTTAGTGCGGCAGGACTTAATATAAAGGTTATACCTTATCTTTAGTGAATTCCTTTTGAGATATAAAAGACAGAAGCAAGCAAAGTGACAGAAAGACTTCTCACTACCAAGAAAGAAGGCTGAGAGTAAATGTGTCTTTTGGACATGGGTACAATGCATTAAGAAACTCCTAAAGTGGAAGACGATTGATGACAAGGACTTCCCCTTAGAGGTGACAGAGAGATAAGGCCTGCCCCTGTGGCTGTTGTTGTTAGGTGCCCTTGAGTTTGTTCTGAGTCATAATGACCTCTGTGTGCAATAAAACTACACACTGTCAGTTCTTGCACAATCCTCATGGTGTTTGTTATGCATGAGCCCATTATTTCAGCCATACTGTGTCCATCTACCATGTTGAGGGCTGCTTCTTTTTCACTGACACTCTATTCCAACAAGCATGAAGTCCTTCTTCATAGATATCATGATCCTTCTTGATAATGTGTCCAAAAGTATATAAGAAGAAGTTTCAGCATCCTCATTTTCAGCTAGCATTTTGCCTTTAGTTTGTAGAAGACAGATTTTTTTGTTCTTTGTGCAGTCCATCATATATCCGCTATTCTTTTTCAGCATCATAATTCACAGTCATAGAGTCTTCTTTAGTCTTTCTTACTCATTGTTCAGCTTTCAGATGCATATAAGGCAACTGAAAACATCATGGCTTCAGTTAGGTACACTGCAGTCTTTAAAGTGCTGTCCTTACTTTTAACATTTTAAAGAGGTATTTTACAGTCAATGTGCCCAATGGAATGTGCCCTTTGATTTCTTGACTACTGCTTCCATGGGTGATGATTGTGGGTCCAAGTAAATGAAATGTTTGACAACTTTAGTCTTTTCTGTATTTACTATGATGTTGCTTATTGGCTCAGTTATGAGGTTTTTAATTTTGTTTACACTGAGGTGTAATCCATATTGAAGACCATGGTCTTTGAACTTCATCAGTAAATGCTCCAAGTCTTATTCACTTTAAGCAAGTAAGGTAGTGTTATCTGCGTGTCAAAGGGTGCTAATGAATCTTCCTCCGATTCTGATGCCATATTCTTATTCACAGAATCCAGATTTTCAGATTATTTGCTCAGAATACAGACTGAACGAGCATGGCAAAAAGATACAACCTTGAAGCACATCTTTCCTAACTTTAAACCATTAACTATCCCCTTGTTCTATTTGAATGACTGCCTCTTGGTCTAAGTTTCTCATGGGAACAATTAAGTGTTCTTTTCAAAGTTATCCACAATTTTCTATGATCCATACAGTTGAAGGACTTTAGTAGAGTATACAAAACACAGGTAAGGATTTTTCTGACTTTCTTTGTTTTCAGCCATGATGTGTCTGTTATTAGCAATGATATCCCTCTTTCCATGTCCTCTTCTGAAACCAACTTGAATTTCTAGCAGTTTCTTGTTGACATACCACTTAAATCAACTTTGAATACTCTTCAGTAAAATTTTAATTGTGATGATATTAATGATATTTTTGCATAATTTCCACATTCTGGTGGATCAATATTATTTGGAATATTTACAAATATGGATCTCTTCCAACTTGTTAAACAGGTAGCTGTCTTCCAGATGTCTTGTTATGGACATAGTGAACACTTCCACCCATTTATTGAAACACCTCGATAGGCAGTCTGTCAATTTGTGAAGTCTTCTTTTCTCCAGTGCTTTCAGTGCAGCTTGGACCTCTTCTTTCAGCACCATTATTCCTGATAATATGTTACCTCTTGGAATGGTTGGCTGTTGAACAGTTCTTTTTTGGTACTGTGACTCTGTATATTCTTTCCATCTTCTTTTGATGCTTCTTACACTTTTTAATATTTTCCCCTTAAAATCCTTCAATATTGCTACTCAAAATTTGAATTTATTCTTGTTTCTCAGCTTGTGAAATGCTGAACATGTTCTTCCTTTTTAGTTTTCTAACTCCAGGTCTATGCACATTTCATTATAATATTTACTTTCCTTCTAGAGCTATCCTATGAAATCTTCTGTTCAACTCTTTTATTTCATAATGGCTTCGTTTAGTTTTAGTGGCTCAACTTTCAAGAGCAAGTTCAATATCCCTGTGAAACTAGAATGCTGAATTCAGATGTCTATTCTCCAAATCTATGAGAGAATACAATTCTTTCCTAAAGCCAGCCACTTTTGGTATTTCTGTTATAGATCACTAGATAACTAAGACAACCAGTGAACTTCCTTGTCACTCCTGCCACTCTCAGCCACAGCTGTAACAGAAAACACAATAACTGATGACTAGTCCTAGTGCTTCTCAGCCTTGCAGAGTGTTCTACATCCAGGGAGAATAATCACATTTTTTACCCTGATGACATAGCAGTTAAGTGCTATGTCTGCTAAACCAAAGGTCAGCAGTTTGAATCATGTAGATGCTCCTTGGAAACTCTATGGGGTAGTTCTACTCTGTCCTATAGAGTCACTATGAGTCAGAATCAACTCGACAGCAGAGAGGTTTTGACCACGTTTTCTAAAGTCCTGGTTGCATAGTGAATAGAAGCTATGGCTGCTAACCATAAGGTCAGCAATCCAAATCCACCAAGCAGTCCTTAAAAACTATGGGGCAGTTTTACTCTGTCCTATATAGTGTCATTATGAGTCAGAATGTACTTCATGCCAATGAGTTTGATTTTTTACCATGTTTGTTACAAGGTAAGAAATGATTTGAAAAAAAAAAATCTGAATTAAAATTTTCCTCTGATTTGGAGTCAAGATAGCAGACTAGACACACATCTAATTCCCTCTGAAAACTAAAGCTTGGATTGATAGATGCACAGAGGTTTCTGAACACCCAGTGAGCCTAGGACACAGCATAGGGCTGTCAGTTTGGGACTACATGCCACTAAATGGGAAACTTCCTCCCTCTCACTGAGCCCCACTGTTGCTGAATAGCCAACTCACACAGACTGAAGGTACTGGTGTTGTTAACTTCTTTTTTCTTTTTATTGGCTGGTAGGTGGGGAATGGGTGTCAGCTGACAGCTCTGCTGAGCCACAGGGCTGAAACAAACAGTGTGTGTTGCACTGGAGAGTGAGTGTGTAGAATAGCCATGCTTCAAGATCCCAGTAGTGGACTAGGGGCACCACAGCCCCTCCATCCTCTCTTTTTGGAGCTCTGCCATAGATTTGGCTGCTTTGCAGCAGAAGGGGTAGCTTGAGCATGATGCCATCTTGTTCAGCTGGGAGGTGGAGTCATCCAACTGGAGGCCTCAGCAGGGGCTAATTCCCTGGCTGGAGGACATTGCTAGTTGGGAAGGGCTTTTCTGGCAGAAAGGCTGTGTTTAGCACAGTGCTGGCTTACTGGTAGACCCCGGTGGGCGATGGCAGTGGTACAGTACCCCTCTCTACTTTGAACTACACCATAGCATCTGGGAACAGATGAAGAGGTGCTTCTATTGTCAGCCAGAAGGAGGGGCCTGACACACCTGTCAGCCTGACTGATTCTTGAAGCTGTCAGATAGCTTTTAGCTTTTTTAAGACTGCCTGGAGAAATAACTGCTGTGCAGCATGACGGTGTCTCTTCCAGCCTTTACTGACTCACATCATAGGGTTGGGTAATGGCTCCCACCAAGTGACTCCATAAGTAGGGTGGTATCTTTGCAAGCCAGAAGGTGGAGCCTGCCACCTAAGAGAGACCAATGAGGCCAGTCACTAGAATATGTAGAGGTGGCTAGTAACCAACTCCCTTCTCAAAACTACACCTCAGCTCCTGTTGAGGCAACATCATAGAAACTAAACAGCCTCTAGACATCCCAATAGCAACATACCATTGCTAAGCATTTAAAGAAACAACAAACCATGCCTCCAGAAAACTCCCAAGGTAAGAATTAAAAAACTTCACAGATGAAGAAACCTTTCTGAAATTATCAGTCAAGTACAAAAGAAGTACATATGGAGCCATCCAAGAAGTTAAATAACTTCAGCAGAACAAAATGAAAAATTAAACAAGCTATTCAAACTGATGGAATACCAACATTCTGAAATCGAAGAGATCAATAACAAAATTACAGAATTAGACAATTCATTTCAAAGTCAAAAGAGCAGAACTGAACAACTGGAAATTAGACTTACTAACCTTGAAGACAGGGCTACTGACACCAGCATGTGTAACGAGAAATCAGAGGAAAATAAGAAAAATGAAGAAGCATAAGAAACACATGGGACTCTATTAAAAGGAATAATCTATGACTAATTGGAGTTCATGAACAGGGAGAGATAGCTGAAAACAAAGATTATTGTTGTTGAGTTGCTGACAGAAAACTTCCCTGAAATTATGAAAGAAGAGAACACAGATATCCAAGACATGTGTTGAATGTCACAAAAGATAGACCTCAAAAGAAAGACACAAAGACATATTATAATAAATTTTAATAAAATGAAACATCGAAGAAAATCTTGAAGACAGAAAGACTCAAAGCAAAGCTAACATTTAGAGGGAAGCCCTGTAGGCTTTTGTCTGACTTCTTGGCAGAAACAATATTGTCACTGAGGCAGTAGGATGACACATTCAATGCCTTGAATGAATAAAACTTCCAACCAACAATTATATACCCTGCAAAACTGTCTTTCAAATATGAAGATAAAATTAAGACATTAGCAAATAAACAGAAGCTTATAGACTTTGTAAAAACCAAATCAAAACTACAAGAAATACTGAAAGAAGCTCTTTGTTTAGAAAAACAAAACCAGTAAGTGTATATTGAAGAAGGCAGAGCAGGACACAACATCTAGATACCTACACAGTTAGGGAAGGCACTGAACTCAATCAAAGCTATGCTATTAAAAGAAGGGAACCAGTGATCATATCACAAAAACTAAGATACCATCACATTAAAAAGAGGGATATACTACAGTAGTTAAACTCCTTTCAGATGGAGAAGAAGTTAATAAGATATGAAGAAGTTAAAACTGGGTTTAAAATTAGAATATTAAGGGAGATTATAGGGGTAGCCACAATGTACAATAACAGTACAACATATCAGAACAAGAAATGTAACACTGGAGTCTCAACAAACACAAAACCAATACTGAAAAAGACAAAAAGTCAACCCATAAGTAAGAATGACTCAGAACAGAATATTAAGAGCAACAGAGAAAACACCAACACAAAAATAAACACATCAAAATGACAGCACTAAACCCATACCTATCAATAATTACACTAAATTTTCCTGTAAAGAGACAATGAGTGACATCTTGCATCAAAATACACAACTTATATCTATGTTGCTTATAAGAAACACACTTTAGATTTAAAGATACAAACAAACTGAATCCTAAAGGATGGAAAAATATATAGTGAGCTAACAATATAGAAAGAAGAGCAGGTGAGGCAATAGTAATCTCAGATAAAATAGATTCTAATGTAAAATCCACCATCGTGGAGAAGGATGGTCACTATTCATTGTTGAAAGATTAAATACACAAGCAGGAGTTAACAACATTAAATACTTATGGACCCAATAGTAGAGTATCTAAATACATAGAACAAACACTGACTACATTGAAAATGAGAGAGATTACTCCACAATAGTAGTTGGAGGCTTCAACACTCCACTTTCAGTAAAGGACAGGTCATCTAGAAAAAAAACTCAGTAAAGACACAGAAGATGTTATTGTGATAATTAACCAATCAGACCTCATCAACATATACAGAACTTTTTTTCCATCAACAGATAACTACACTTTCTTCTCCAATGCACCTGGAACATTTTCCAGAATAGACCTTGTATTAGGACATAAAGCAAATCTTGAGAAAATCCAAACCACTGAATTATTGTAAACCATCTTCTCAGACCATAAAGCTATAAAAGTCTAAATCAACAGCAGAAAAAACATGGATAGAAATTGGAACTCATAGAAACTGAACAACACCTTCTTCTAAAAGCCATGGGTTATAGAAGAAACCAAGGACAAAATAAAGAAATCCATGGATTCAAATGAGAATGAAAACACATTCTAGCAGAATCTGTGGGATATAGCCAAAGCAGTGCTCAGAGGTCAACTTATCTCTGTAACTGCACACATCTGGAAGGAAGAAAGGACTCAAACTAAAGAATTAACCTTACAGCTTAAACAAGTAGAAAGAGAGAAACAGAGGAACCCCTCAGGAACCAGAAGAAAACAGGTAATATAGATTAGAGCAGAACTAAATGAATTAGAGAATAGAAGAAAAATTGAACAAAACTGATAAAACCAAATACTGGTTTTTTGAAAAGATGAACAAAATTGACAAACCATTGGCTAAACTCACTAAAGAAAAACAAGAGAGAAAACAAATAACTCGGATAAGAAATGACATGGGAGATGTCACAACAGATCCAAAAATATCATAACAGAATACTACAAAAGACTGTACTCTAACAGATTTGAAAACCTAGAGGAGATGGACAAATTCCTAGATTCACATCACCTAACAAAATTATCACAAGAAGTAGAATAACTTAATAAACCCATCACAAAGGAGAAGACTGACAGAGTCATCAAAAAACTACCAACCAAAAAGCAGCCCTGGTCTAGATGGCTTCACTGCAGTGTTCTACCAAGCTTTTAGAGAAGAGCTAACTCCAATACTACTGAGACTATTTCACAGCATAGAAAGGGATGGAATACTCCCAAATTCATTCTATGAAACCAGTATAACCCAGATACTAACAAAAAAAGAAAATTATAGACCAATATCACTCATGAACCTAGATGCAAAGCTCTTCAATAAAATCCTAGCCAATAGAATTCAACAATGTATCAGAAAAAATAATTTATCATGACCAATTTGGATTCATACTAGGGATAAAACACTGGCCAAACATTAGAAAAAAACTATTAATGTGATCAATGGCAGAATAGCACAAAGGATAAGAATCCCTTGATTTTGTCAACCGATGCAGAAAAGGCCTTTAACAAAGTCCCACATCTATTCATGCTAAAAACTCTCAACAAAATAGGAATAGAAGGCAAATTCTTCAATGCAATAAAGGGACATCTATGTAAAGCTAACTGCCTACATCACCCTGAATGGACAGAGACTGAAAGAAGTCCCCTTGAGAACAGGAACAGTACAAGGATGTCCACTCTCACCACTTATATTCAACACTGCGCTAGAAGTTCTGGCCAGAGCCGTTAGAGCAGACAAAGAAATAAAAGGCATTTTCATCGACAAAGAAGTAGTAAAACTCTCCCCATTTGCAGATGATATGATTGTATATGCAGAGAATACTAAGGAATCCATAAGTAAACTCCTGGAACTAATAGAAGAATTCAGTAAAGTACCAGGATATAAGATAGACATCAGTAAATCAGTAGGATTCCTTTATATCAACAAAGAAATCATTACAGAAGAAATCACCAAATCAATACTATTTACTGTAGCCCCCAAGAAGATAAAGCACCTAGCAATAAATGTAACTAGAGAAATAAGAGACGTACACAAAGAGAACTACAAGACCTTACTGCAAGAAACTAAGAGAGACATGCATATGGAGAAACCTACCATGATCATGGATAGGAAAACTTAACATTGTGAAAATGTCTATTTTACCCAAAGCAATCTACATATACAATGCAATCCCAATACAAATTCCAGTGACATTTTCTAATGAGATGGAGAAACAAATCACCCACTTTGTTTGGAAAGGGAAGAAATCCCAAATAAGCAAAGCATTACTGAAGAAGAACACACTGGGAGGCCTCTCTCTGCCCAACTTTAGAAACTATTAGTAGTCAAAATAGCCTGGTGCTTGTACAAAAACAGACATAGACCAATGAAACAGAGCAGAGACCCCAGAGATGCTACCATCCTCCTGTGAACAACTGATATTCTACAAAGGCCCAAAGATTGTAAACTGTGGTAAAAACAGTCTCTTTAACAAATGGTGCTGGCAAAATTGGATATCCATCTGCAAAAAATTGTAACAAGACCCATATCTCACACCTTTTACAAAAACCAACTCCAATTGGATAAAAGACTTAAATATCAAACCTAACACAGTAAAGATCATGCAAGAACAAATAGGAGCAACCATGGAAGTTTCAATACACAACTTAGACAGACTTCAAAATCTGTTAAACAAAGCACAATCAACAGAAGAGAAAATAGATAAATGGGAACTATTAAGAATCAAATACTTTTACTCATCTAAAGACTTTATCAGAAGAATTAAAAGACCACCTACAGAATGGGAAAAACTATTTGGCAACTGTATGTCAGACTGATGTCTGATCTCCATAATCTACAAGGAATTGCAAAATATCAACAGGAAAAGGGTAAATAACCCAATTAAATGTTGGGCAAAGCAGATGGACAGACGCTTCACTAAAGAGGACATCCAGGCAATCAAAAGACACATGAGGAAATTCTCATGATCATTAGCTATCAGAGAAATACAAATCAAAACTGCAATGAGATAGCATTTCACCCCAACAAGGTCGGCTATGATGAAAAATGCACAAAACCACAAATGCTAGAGAAGTTGTGGAGAAATTGGAACTCTTCTACACTGCTGGTGGGACTGCAAGATGGTACAGGCTCTTTTGAAAGCAATGTGGAGCTTCCTTAAAAAGCTAGAAATAGATATACTATTTGATCCCGTAATCCCATTGTTTGGCATATATCCTACAGAATCAAGAGCAGTCATGTGAAGGGATACATGCATATTTATGTTTACTGCAGCACAGTCCACAATAGCAAAAAGATGCAGCCAATCCAGATGCCCCAAAACAGATGAATAGATAAACAAACTATGGTACATATACTCAATGGAACACTATACAATGATAAAAAACAGTGATGATTTTAGGAAGCATCTTATAACCAATTTCAATTGGAAGACATTATGCTGATTAAAATCACTCAGCAACACAAGGATAAATAGTGTATGAGACCCCTACTGTAAGGACTTTAAAAAAGACTCATGTAGAGAAGAAACAACTCTGAGGGCTGCAAGGGAGGGAAAGAAATGGCTGGTTATAGGCTAGAAAGTTGGTTGGGTGAAAGTAGTGACAGCACAAACTAGGAAGATCAGCTTAACTAGACTTCCACATAAGCTGAAAACTCTTCTAATCTTAACCCAATATTGCAAAGATAGAATAGCAGGGGTGGGAGTCCGGGGATCATGCTTTCAGGGGACATCAAGGCCAATTGGCATAACTAGCCTATTGCTAAGAGAGTCTCCTGTACTCCATATTGACGAGTGGCGTCTGGGGTCTTAAAAGCTAACAAGCTGCCATCTGAGTTACACCAAATGGTCCCAACTCAGCCGGAACAGATAATCAGATAATCACCAAGGACGACAAAGACATGTGGGAAAAGGAGCCCAGAAGACAGAAGGACCCACATGAACGGGCTACTGGATCAGCAAGTGATCAGGAGAACCAGATGGTGCCTGGTCACCATCAATGACAGCCGTGATGGGGCACACAATGTTGAGTCCCAGCGCCAACATGAGAAAAAGAGAGGCGCACCTCTGGGTCTCCACTAAAAGACTGCAATTGATGGTCCGAGGGCCTGCAAGTTACCTTGGAAGCATGGTCACTAGACCTGCTGCTGCCCCTGATCATAAATCATTGCTGAGGTCAACTCTTTGGACAGGAATGGGTTGGACTCAGAGGCAGAAAGTGACCATAAATGTGTGTGCTTTATGGTTCTATGCATCTATAAGATGCTGTGCTACTAGCCTCTTACTAGAAGGGAGAGGAAAGGGTGGGGAGGAGATTGTTAAGATGCTATGACATGTATAGAATGGAAAGGAAGATTGTGCTGTCACCAGGCAAGGAGAGGAGAAAGAGCTGCAGATAGGTGGGCATGCAAATTTAACTTGCTTTGTACACTTTCACTCAATCACAATAAAAAAAGGAAAGAAAAGAAAAGAAATTTCCTCTGAGAACACTTGGTTTTCCCTGTTTGCGAATTCTTTTTTTAGTTTAATTGTAAGGAATTTTTATTTGACCTGGAATCAAAGAATGAACAGAATAGAAATGGACTTAATGTGAAAATGTACATTTAAAATGTAATAAATGAAAGATTGATGTAAGCCTGAAGATAAACAGGCTATACTTACATGTTTGTCACTCAAGATAAAGCTCTAGTGAAATACTTCTTCGTAAATAAAATGTACTGAGAATTTAGGTTTTGTTCTCTATATGAGAGAACATATAATCTTTTTACTTAAATAGAAATGTATCAAGCCCAGTCAAGAGCCGTTGAGAAATGTATCAAGGGTGTCTCAAAATCAAATGGAAGGTTCCAAGAGGGCATACTTCCCTGGCTCTTAGAACGCCTTCCAAGCACATCAGATTTAAAGAAAATTTTCTGTACTTTTTCAATGCTACAAAAACACAGTCATCTAAAAGTATAATTAAAACCAGGTAATCTGGTTTCAAATTATAATAATGTTTAATGCTGAATTAAAAGATGCTGAAACACAAGAAAAAAAAGGCACAACTCAAGAACTCTACCAGAAGACCACAGCTGATAGTCCGACTGCCTGTGGGATCCCTGGGAGCATGGCTCCAGGACCTGCTGTTGCTACCATCTAGAAAACGCAACTGAAGTCAACTCTTCAGACAAAAACGGACTGGTCTCAGGGACACAGTGAGTGTACTTCATGGTTCTACGCATTTAAAGGATCCTGTACTCCTGGTCTCTTTCTAGATGGGAGTGAAGAGAATGGAGAGGAGGGGACAGGAGATTGTTAGAGGATACGACAAGTATAGAATGAAAAGCAGGAGTGTACTCTCACCGGGCAAGGAGAGCAGCAGCAGCTGCAGATAGGTGGGCATGCAAAATTAATTTGGATTGTATAATTACAGTTAATCACAATTAAAAAAAATGCTTAAAAAATAATGCTACCCATTTCTACCTAACACACACAGGTAGAATTTGGCTTGCAATATGAGCAGACACTTATACATTCACAGAGGTCTGCCCACAGGTAACATGCTCAGCAGTGTTCTTAGTATTGAGGATTAAAGATCATAAACTGCCGTGCCTTCAAAAGAACTGTAATAGCACAGTGGTTAAAGCAGTCAGATGCGAATCAAAAGTTTAGTGTTTAGTGGTTTGAACCCACTAGCTGCCTCTTGGGAGAAAAAAGTGGAAATCTGCGTCCACAAAAATTTACTGCCTTGAAAACCCTATAGGGCCACTGTGAGTTGGAACCTATTTGTTGGCAGTGCGTGGTGGTGGTTGGCAAATAAAGCTCACAGCCTGAAGGGAAGGTCAATCTAGAAATGTAAATGTATAATTGTAAGTTGTAAACTTGTAATTGAGAATTGTAAGAAGTAAATTTATAAATTGTAGTGCATTAAAGATTTTAGTAGAGATAATAACAAGCATCTGTGACTGTAGATTCTGTTCCTGGTGTACAGCAGTTCTTGTGTCAAGCACACGACGTATTATTTCTCCTCTCTTGACAGTGCCTCCAAGTACGTCTTATTATCCACTTAAACTAAATTTGAAAAAAAATAATGAAGTCAACACTGGCCCCCGTTCAGTTCCTCCTGCATGTTAAGTTTTTCCTTCCTCAGAACGTTCACACATGCTACCTCTGCCTGGGAATCCCTCCATCCATTCTTGGAGTGGCTGCTGTGTTCTCCTCGTTAGTCTAAGCTTTAGTTGAAATATTTTATCAGAGAGAACTTCTGTAATTATCTTAACAAAGAAGGATCCTTGCTGTTTTTTTTTAATGTATTGCATTCAATCCACTTCAATCTTTTTGCTCAATTTGCAAACACATACTCATTTACTTGAATATGTCCTGTCTCATCTACTAAAATGAAAGATCTGCAAGGGCTGGGAATATCTATTTAAGTCATTAAAGTCTATCTAGAGTCTAGCACAATGTTTGGCACATGTTAGAGGCTCATGAATATTTACTAAATGAATAAGCAAATGTCTTATTGAATAAATGAAGTAGCAGTCGTATGTGGACATCTGAACATGTGGCAATCAGTCAGACAAAGTTGAATCCATTTACCCTCTTTGTAAAACAAAGAATGTCTGTTTGTGAATACAAATCTTAAAAGAAAAAAAAAAAAAGATTGTGTTAAGGGCATCAAATAATTGGCTTTTATTAATATTTAAATGGATATTGCCTGTATTACCTTGTCATTATTCTAGTTGATATGAATTTTGATTTCTGATAACTGGATCCAACCAAATATTGTTATCCCCTTTGAAAACTGTGCAAAACATTCTAGTACACGTACCTACAGTAATTTCTCTGTTAACATGCTAAGTGAATCAGCATGACTTCATAGATTAAAAAGATAAAGTGTCATTCCTCAGTTCCTGTCTAACCCACTTTAAATATGGAGCTTCAGGAAAACAGCTTAACTTCTGCAGGCCTCACATCCTTGCATCTGTACAATGGGCCTTTCCTCTTAGGCAGGGCTATAAAAAGTAACTAATGACAGCAGTACTAATAAAGGCAGAAATGAGGTATCATCTGCATGTCAAATGCTAGTAATTCTAATAAAACATGAGAGGCATTAATTTATATCACTTTCCTTGGAAAGACTCAGCCAAATGGATTAGGGGCATGATTGCACAGGATTCTATTTAAAAAAAAAAAAGAAAAAGAAAAAAATGTTATTGTCCAGTTGATTCTGATTCATGCGGGGTCCTATAGAACAGAGTAGCACTGCTTCTTAGGATTTCCAAAGAGAGACAGGTAGATTCAAACTGCCAACCTTTTGGTTAGCAAGCCATAGCTTTAAAATACTATGCCAGCAATGCTGCAAAGTTTTTAGTAGGTCCCTGAAATGATCTCACAGTCTCTGTAGAGACTGATGAGGATAAATCTCTTATTTACAATAATAAGTGTCTGCAAAGGTAATAGTACATTTCCAGTCTTCTTTTTTTCTGTAGTCCTTTGATGATCCACAGAGGATGCTTGGCAAGCAGCAGTCAAGATAAAAAGCATTGTATTTTAGTGACTTTCCTTTTGCTCTACAAAGTTCAATATTATTGTGGCAGCAATTTAGTGCTCACAATATACTGTTAATCGACTAGACTTAGACAACTCTCCAGAGTCGTGCTGCCAGTTAGGTTATGTCTCTCTGAAGACCAATTCATCCTCCAGAAAAACTCCTTTAAACAAGACACTTCCCTACGTAAAAGCCCTACTGAGGTTACCAGTTACCACTATGGTCTTTTAGAGACGTTATCAATATAAACAAGCAAATAAATAAATGAACAAAAACCCTAAGGTGGCATTTAAGGTAGTCCTTCACTTGAGTTTGCCTGTCCTCTGGTGATCTGCTTCAGGCCACTCACCACGCAGCCAAACTGATGTGAACATTGCTTCCTTGAGCCTCGCTGCACGTTATTGTTTAGGCTGATAATTCTGGGCACTTCATTTCCGGCCACATGAAATCCCTTCTCTCAAGCCCTCTATAAATCCTTCAGTTACCCTTCTCATATGGAATTCTCTTCAATCATTCATTCATTCAAAACACATCTAATGAATGCCTACCCTTTGACAGGCCTTGGACACTGAGCAATGGAGACAACAAAATCATTTCTGAACTCATGACGCTTAAATATTGGAGAAGGGAGACACTCAGTAAACAAGCAATTGAGTTAATTATATGTCCTAAGGTGTAACAGTTGCTATAAGTCAGAATTGCCTAAATGGTAATGGATTCTTTTAAAGGTGTAAATTAGGGAGACATGTCTGGATCACCAGCAAACCTTAGCCTGTGAAAACTCTAATAATTACAACAGAATATTGTTAACTTGCTTGCTTAGGACATATTGCTAGAATGGATCAATTAATTGAAGACACAATATTTGGGTAAGTAGAGTCAACAAAGGTGAAGAAGATCCTCAGTGAGACAGATTGACACATTAGCCACGACAATGGACTTGAACGCCATAAAGATAATGCAGGACCAGCCAATGCTTTCTATTGCACATAAGTTCTCTTGTACGTAAGCTTGCCATGAATGTGAGTTAATTTAACAGCATTTTATATATATAGGTCTTTAGATAGAGATAGAGACAGAGATAGACATAGAGACAGATACAGAGGCAGAGACAGTGATAGATTTGTGTCTGACTTAATTGTACAAACACATACATATATGTATGTCTGAATTTCTAGGATGAGTTCGTGAACTTAATTGGCTGACAAGTATGTTCACGGATTTATCCTAGAAAAGTGCTACGTACCTCATTGCTGAATATCACTACGGCCACCTTCAAAGCATTCCCCCTTGGAAAGCTATGCACTGACGCCAGTGCCTAGTCCACCCGTCAAATCAATTCCGGAACTTTTTCCTAGAATGGCCATCAGAACTGTTGTCATATTACTCTTGATGTCCTGAATGTCATCAAAATATTTTCCTTTCACTATTTCCTTTGTCTTTGGGTAAAGAAAAAAGTCACTTGGGGGCAGATCAGGTGAGTAGGGAGGGTGTTCCAATACTGCTATTTGTTTACTAGCTAAAAACTCCCTGGCAGAAAACTATACTATTAAGTTAGAAAACTTACCATTGTGCCACCATGTACAATGACTATTCCAGAGAGAGTTTCAAAATTGCTTTGAAGGTTAGATGAGGCATGGCATTGGTAGGTACCTTCCCAAAGCAAATACCTTGAAAATGACCACGGTGTTATTCAGCAATTAGCTCTGTGTTTTATTTGTTGAAACTCATATATATCTGTCTGTCTGCACTTTTACCTGTCTGTCATGATAAATACGATTTAAAAAATAAAATAAAGCAAGAAAAAGGAGTAAAGAGCTGGGGGAAATGTGTTAGGTAAGGCAACTGAAGAGTGTGTCTCCGGATATGTGAAAATTAACTGGAAAACTTAATGAAGGGGAAGAGAAGTCATGTGAACATGCAGGAGGGTTGCATGCTGGGGGCAGTTCCAGGAAAAGGGAATGGCAAGGAAAAGAGCCTATCTTGTTAGACAAACATCTCAAAGGCCCTAGATATGAAGGCAATAGAAATGGAGGAACTAATCGCAGTGGAGAAGCAATTAGGACCTAGTAGAAATTTTTTTGTTAACCAACATAAATGGTGACTATACATGTGGACCTCATCAGGTGGAATACACAGGAACCAAATCAACTACGTCTGTGGAAAAAGACGACAGAAAAGCTCCATATTAGCAGTCAGAACAAGACCAGTTTCAGACTGTGACATAGATCACTCATATCCAAATGCAAATTGAAACTGAAGAAAATTAGAATAAGTCCACAAGAGCCAAAGTATGACCTTGAGTTTGTCATCACTTCTGAGTTTAAAGACCATCTCAAGAACAGATTTGATGTGTGACCATTAATCACTAAAGACCAGATGAGCTGTGGAATGACATCAAAGACATCATCCATGAAAACAGTAAGCCAATGACATCAAAGACATCATCCATGAAAAGAGTAAGCCAATGGCATCAAAGACATCATCCATGAAAAGAGTAAGAGGTCATTAAAAAGACAGGAAAGAAAGAAAAGACCAAATTGGATGTCAGAAGAGACTCTGAAACTTCCTATCAAACATCAAGCAGCTAAAACAAAAGGAGAGAATGGTGAAGTAAAAGAACTAAACAGAAGATTTCAAAGGGCAGCTCAAGAAGACTAAAGAAAGTATTATAATATGTGCAAAGAGCTAGAAATGGAAAATCAAAAGGCAGGAACACATTCTGCATTTCTCAAGATAAAAGAACTGAAGAAAACATTCAAGTCTCAAGTTGCAACAGTGAAGGATTCTACAGGGAAACTATTCAGTGACTCAGGGAGCATCAGAAGAAGATGAAAGGAATACACAGAGTCATTATTCCAGAAAGAACTGGTCAGTATTCAGCCATTTGAAGAGGTACTGGAATTGATGGTGCTGAAGGAAGAAGTCAAAGCTGCACTGAAGGCATTGTCAAAAACAAAGCTCCAGGAATTGACAGAATATCAACTGAGATATTGCAACAAACAGACACAGCTGTGGAAGCACTCACTCACCTACGTCAAGAAATTTGGAGGACAGCTACCTGGCCAAGTGACTGGAAGAAATCCGTATTTGTGCCCATTCCAAAGAAAGGTGATCCAACGGAATGTAGAAAATATGGAACAATATTGTTAGTACCACACGCAAGTAAAATTTTGCTCAAGATCATTCAAAAGTGACTTCAGTGGTATATTGGCAAGGAACAGCCAGAAATTCAAGCTGGATTCAGAAGAGAATTTGAAATCAGCAATATTATTACTCACGTCAGACAGATGGATCTTAGCTGAAAGCAGAGAGCACCAGAAAGATGTTAACCTGTGTTTCATTGACTGTGAAAAGGCTTTCTACTGTGTGGATCACAATAAATCATGGTTAACATTGCCTATAACGGGAATTCCAGAACACTTAATTGTACTGTTAAGAAATCTGTATATGGATCAAGACGCAGTCATGTGAACAGAACAAAGGGATACAGCAAGGTTTAAAGCCAGGAAAGGTGTGCATCAGGGTCGCATCCTTTCAGCATATCTTTTCAACCTGTGTGCTGAGAAATAATCCACGAAGCTGGATTATAGAAAGAAGAAGGAGGCATCAGGATTGGAGGATGACTCATTAACAGCATGCCTTACACAGAGAGTACCATCTTACTTGTTGGAAGTGGAAAAGATTTGAAACACTAATGAATACCCACAACCACAGCCTTCAGTGTGGGTTACACCTCAACATCAAGAAAACAAAAATCCTCACAACTGGACCAGAAAATAACATTGTCATAAATGGAGAAGGAATTGAGGTTATCAAGGGTTTCATTTTACTTGGCTCCACAATCAATGCCAATGGAAGCAGTAGTCAAGAAATCAAAAGACACATTGAATTGGGAAAATCTGCTTCAAAGCATCTCCTTAAAGTATTGAACAGTAAAGATTTCACCCTGAAGACTAAAGAGCACCTCACCCAAGCCACGGTATTTTCAACTGCATCATATGCCTGAAAAAGCTGGGCCATGAAGAAAGAAGACAGAAGCAGAATTGATGTCTTTGAATTATGGTGTTGGAGAAGAATGTTGAATGTACCATGGACTGCCAAAAGAACAAAAAAGTCTGTTCTGAAAGAAGTAAAACCAAATGCTCCTTGGAAGCAAAGACAGCAAGAATACATCTTATACACTTTGGACATGCTGTCAAGAAGGATCAGTTCCTGGAGAAAGACATCATGCTTGACAGAGCAGAGGTCAGAGAAAAAGAGGAAGACCCTCGATGAGAGAGATTGACACTGTGGTTGCGGCAACAGGCTTAAGCTTAAAAAAGACTGTGGTCGTGGGCCAAGGCGAGGCAGTGTTCCATTCTGTTTTACATAGTGCAGCTAAGAGTCAGAACTAAGTCGACAGCACCTAACAGCAAAGAGAGATATTTTTGTCTTTGAGGTTTAGAGCCATTGGTGGTGTGTTCTGAAAGGAAAACTAGAATCTTTCAACTTGTTGCTGACAAGTCAGTTCCAACTCACAGGGACCCTATGAACAACAGAAGGAAACACTGCCTGGTTTTGTGCCACATCCACAATCTTATTCATGCCTAAGTCCATTGTTGCAGCCACTGTGCCAATCCTTCTCATTGAGGGTCTTTCTCTTTTTTGCTGACCCTCCACTCTACCAAGCATCTTGTCCTTCTCCAGGGACTGATCCCTCCGGACAACATGTCCAAAGTATGTTAAGACACAGTCTTGCCATCTTTGCTTCCAAGGAGCACTTTGATTGTACTTCTTCCAGACAGATCTGTTTGTTCTTTCTGTGGTCCAGGGTACGTTCAACACCACACATCCAACACCATTAATTTAAAAGCATCAATTCTTCTTCTTTGTTCGTAGTCTGGCTTTCACTCGCATATGATGAGATTGAAAATACCATGGCTCAGTCAAGTTTATTTCAGTCTTCAAGGTGACATCTTTCATTGTGGTGTTTTCCAAACTTTAATTCCAGTCTCTTTGAGACTTTGTCATTTGAGTTGTTGCTGTTAGTTGCTACAGAGTCAAATATGTAGAGTAGAACTGCTCCATGGGTTTTTCAAAGCGATGACCTTTCAGAAGCAGATCACCAGATCTGTCTACCAAGTACCTCTGGTAAGTTTGAATCACCAGCCTTTTGGCTAGTAGTCAAGTGCTTAGCCGTGTGCACTGCCCATACGGTTAACTTTTGACTTTGTGCTTTACAGACTTTCTGATTTTTGTCGTTTTCTCTGAGGGACACTATAATACTCTGCTAGAGCCACAGGCCCCATTCGTCCTCAAGTACTACAGTCCAGAAAGTGTCTCTGGATTGAAAGCTAGGGCAGTTGTTGGCTTCATTTTATTTGTTTTCCTCTCCCATGGATCAAAATGTTATACTATTTTTTGATGCCTCTAAACAATTGTTTTATACATTTCACTATTTTCTTTAAAAAATTTTCAGCAGAACGGCAAGTCCAATACCAATTACCACCTCCATCAAGTCGGGTCCAACTCGTAGTGACCAATTAAGAGGATGCGCTAAAATGTTTTGCTGTTGTTAATTATTCTTATTTTAATTTGAATGCTTACAATTATTGTGTTTTCTGTTTTAAAGGAAAAAATTGTTTGGAAGAAAATATTGAAATAGGAAGTTCTAGAAATAGCAGCCTAAGATAGGTCTATAAAAATTCTAAATTAAGGGTTTATTTGCTTTTTTATACTCATGAGGCAAGGGTGGTGAGTAGGTATATCTCATGACTTATTTGCCCTGCCAAAGCCAAGCCAAGTGCCGTCGTATTGGTATCTAAACCCGTTGCTGTGTAGTTGATTCTAACTCAGGAAACCCCATGTGGTTCCAAGTTTACCTCCTCTCCTTAGGGTTGTTTCATCATTAGAATTTTCAAAAGTGGATCACTGTTGAAGTGATGGCGGTGGTAATTGGTATCGGACTTGCCGTTCTGCTGAAAATTTTTTAAAGAAAATAGTGAAATGTATAAAACAATTGTTTAGAGGCATCAAAAAATAGTATAACATTTTGATCCATGGGAGAGGAAAACAAATAAAATGAAGCCAACAACTGCCCTAGCTTTCAATCCAGAGACACTTTCCGGACTTCTGGACTTCTGAAGTACCTTTAGGTAGATTTTAACTGCAAACCTTTCAGTTAATATTTGAGCTCTTAACCATTTGAGCTACCCAAGAACTTCATTAGTATCTACAGCATCTTATTGTGGTATCTGATCCAGGAAGATCACACCTAAGCCTTCTTTATTTGGTGATAACCCTAACATGACAAGTAGGTATCACCCCTTCTGATGGGTATATGGGCCACTCTGAGTCAGAATTGACTCAACAGTGCTGGGTCTGGATTGGGTATATTGCCCGCCCTCTTGTGGTGACCATTATTTTCTGTGTTATTGTTGCTATTTTCTTCCTCATACTTGCTTGGAAAGAGCTCAGGCTGCTAGATGACAGAAAAACATTAAGCCCTGAATCCAGTGCCATCCATTAGCTCACATAATCTGAGCAACAACTCATTTGTGAAAAAACATCAGCTCACAAATGCCGCTCTGCTTACCCACCCACACACCAGTGTTCCTTCTGCATTCCATTTGTTTTCAGCTTGCTTCCCTCCATCTATTTGCTAGTCTTCCCTCGAGTTTCAATACAGATCATATCTCCTTCAAACAGACTTTCCTGCTTACTAGGATTTCCTGGCAGATAGATGCATTGCCTGTGATACAGAGTTGGCCTTTACTTACACAATTCACTCTGAACTGGATGCAGTCTTTCCTGTGAATCAACAACTTTCTATTAAATTTATAGACTTCTTGAAGGCATTATCTGTTTTCCCATATAATACAGATCTAAAAACTAGTAATGTTCATAAATATTTTAACGAACATTTAATGAATTGATTAACATGGATATATGTGCAATTTGGTCGATAAATTGTTTATCTTATGAATACAGGAAAATAACAGGAAGAAGGCATTTGGAAAATCAAGGCAAACATCATAACAATCATTTACAGAAGGTATACAAATGACCAAGAAACCCTT
Organism: Heterohyrax brucei; assembly: GCA_028571685.1. Taxonomy (NCBI): domain Eukaryota; kingdom Metazoa; phylum Chordata; class Mammalia; order Hyracoidea; family Procaviidae; genus Heterohyrax; species Heterohyrax brucei. The sequence continues at coordinate 172,194,330 of CM053143.1, read as the reverse complement.
TAAAAAAAGGATTTTCTTTAACAGTAATTAAAGAGATGTGAATAAAAGTAGTTTTAATTTTAACAATTGGTAAAAATATTCTTAAATAGTGATATATGATGATGAAGAAACTAGTGAGGACTTTAACTACTAGAAGGAATACAAATTTGAACAACCTTTTTGAAAATTAATTAACAATATGTACAAGAGCTTAAAACAATTAATGTATTTTTTAGTCTAAGGAATCTATCCTAAGGAAGTGATCAGAGATTTGCTATAGAAATGTGTGGGTGTGGGAAAGGATGGTCCTTACAACATCACTCATAATAGCTCATAAAAAAGCAAATATCAACCAATAAAGGAGAGAATAAATAATAGTACATATAATGAGATTTTTATGTAGCCATTAAAAATAATGTTTGAAAGAATATTTAATGTCATGAGATATAACATTTGGTGAAAAGTCAGGCTACAACTTTCTATATAGAAATGCTAACAATTTTGTTAAAAGTCTAACCATACTCGGAAAGAAAAAAAAAAAAAGAATAAAAATAGCCTAAATAAAAAATAGTAAGATGACAAGTAATTATATTCAATGAAAATACATTTTATGCTAACTTTTATGAATGGGAATATCTACTGTGGCTGCCTTCTCCTATTTTAGTAAAATAGTTGTTTGCCCTTCTTTTTGTGGTCAACTCAGAACTTAAGGCTTCCATTCTTTAAATTAATTAAGTTTTATAATGCTTGAGGACTAAGGCAAGCCTGGCCTAAGCCATGGTATTTTCAGTCTCCATTATACGCATACGAAACTGGACAATGAATAAGGAAAACAGAAGAATTGATGCCTTTAAGTTACAGTATTGATAAAGAAATGTTAACACACCATGGACTGCCAGAAGACCAGACAAATTTGTCTTGAGAGAAGCACAGCCTGAGTATTCCTTGGAAGCTAGAAAGGTAAGACTTTATTTCATGTACTTTGGACACATTATCAAGAGGCACCAGTCCTTGGAGAAAGATGTCATCCTAAGCAAAGTAAAGGGTCCATGACAGAGGAAGACCCTCAAAGAGACAGATTGACAAAGTGGCTGAAACTAGAGAACCAAATCTAGCAAAGACTGTCAGGATGGAGCAGGATAAGGTATTGCTTTGTTCTGTTGTTCACAGGGTTACTACGAGATGGAACTGATACAGTGGCACCTAACAACAGCAACATCTTTCAGACAATGCAAGTAATAATACTTCGGTTCCACCATTTGTGCTACCAAGGAAAAAAAAAACGTGATACCATCAAGCTGAATTCCGTTTATAGTGACCTAGTAGGCTCTGGGGTATAACCAAAATGCCAGCAGTTCAAATCTACCAGCCACTCCATGGAAACGCTATAGGGCAGTTCTGCAACATCTGATAGGGTCTCTGTGAGTTAGAGACAAATCAGGGGCAATAGATTTTGGTTTTCTATATAGGCATACATACAGAAATGCAACTGTGTGTCTGTGAGGTGGCTTGAGTGTTACTATGATATTGAAAATTTTGCCGTAGGTATTTCAAACACCAGCAGGGTCACCCTTGGTAGGCAAGTTCCAGAGGAACTAACAGACTATAAATAGACTAGAAAGGGGGACCTGGCTACTGAAAATCACGTGAGCAATGGCAGAACATTATCTGATAAGGTGCTGCAAAATGAGGTCTTCGAGACAAAAAGCACTCAGAATGCGACTAGAGAAGAGCTGCCTCCTGAAAGCAGAGCTGACCTTAATGATGTGGATGGAATAAAGCTTTCTTTCCACTGATATGGCACAACTCAAAATAAAACGAAACAGCTGCAAATATCTATTAATAACAGGACCATGGAAATGTATGAAGTATGAGTTTAGAAAAATTAGAAATGGTTAAAACTGAAATGCAATGCATAAAAACCAGCATCCTAGGTATTGAAACCTTTTGCATCAAGTCAATTCTACCTCACAGTGACCCTATAGGACAGAGAAGAACTGCCCTATAAGGCTTCTAAGGAGCTCCTGGTGAATTTGAACTGCTGACCTTTTGGATAACAGATGTAGCTCTAACCACTTATGCCACAACTCAGTGAGATTAAGTCAACTGATAATGGCCATTTTGAATCAGACAATAATAATAATCTAGAAATAAAAATTGAAAAGATATGAGGTTTCATTCATTGTCAAGAAGAACATTTCAAGATCTATCTTGAAGTAAAATGCTGTCAGTGATTGGATAATATCCTTATGCCTACAGGGAACACCATTTAATGCAAGTATGTTCAAATTACACACCAACCACTAATACCAAAGATGAAGAAACTGAAGATTTTTACTAACTCTTACAGCCTAAAATTGATCAAGCATGCAATCAAAATACATTGATAGTTACAGGCGACAGGAATATAAAATTGGGGGGGGTGGGTGGGCAGAAAAATACGAACATGACCTTAGTGATAGAAACTGTGCTGGCAATGATATGATAGAATTGATAGAGTTTTGCAAGATCAAAGACTTTTCATAGCAAATATCTATTTTTAACAACATAAAAGGCAACTATACTTGTGGGGCTTGCCAGTTGGAATACACAGGAATCGAAGTGATTGCTTCTGAGGAAAGAGATGACATTATCAGTCAGAATATTCCAGTGGCAGACTCTGGAAGAGTAAATCAATTGCTCATAATGCAAGTTCAAGATGAATCTGAAGGAAACTAGTCAGGTCCCAGAAAGCAAAATATGGCCTTGTATATGTTGTTGTTGTTAGGTGCTGTTGAGTCAGATCCTATTCACAGGGAGCCTACAACAGTCTGGAAGATTGCCCAGTCCTGTACCATTCGCACAATCATTTTTACACTTGAGCCTATTGTGGTGGCCACTGGGTCAACCCATCTCACTGAGGGTCTCTTTTTCATTAAACCTCTGTTTTACCAAACATGATACTCTTCTCTAGGGTATAATCCCTCCTAATAACATGTCCAAAGTGTGTGAGATGCACTTTTACCATCTTTGCTTACAAGGAACATTATGGTTATATTTTTTCTAAGACAGATTTGTTCCTTTTCTGGCAGTCCAAAGTATATTCAATATTCTTTCTCAACACTATAATTCAAACACATCAATTCTTCTTTGGTTTTCTTTATTCATTATCCAGCTTTCACTTGGTATGAGTTTACGAAAAACACCATGGCTTGGATCAGGAGTACCTTTGTCCCTAAAATGACAACTGTGTTTCTTAACACTCTAAAGAGGTCTTTTGGAGCTGATGTTCCCAATGTAATGTCATTTGATTTCCTGACTGCTGCTTCCATGGGTGTTGACTGTGGATACAAGTGAAATGAAAAATGAAATCCTTGACTTTTATCATGATGCTGCTTATTTGTCTCATTGTGAGAATTTCTTATTTCTATACGTTAAAGTGTAACCAAAACCGAATCTGTATTCTTTGATACTTATCAGTAAGTGTTTCAAGTCCTCTTCACTTTCAGCAAGCAAGATTGTGTCATCTGTATAACACAAGTTGTTAGTGAATTTCCCTCCAATCCTGCTGCTGTGTTCTTCTCCATATAGTCCCCTTACTGACTTGTTCTTTCCTCATTAACATAAGCTGACTAACCCTACAGTTTCTTATCCATTGCCAGCTTTATCTCATATAGATAGATCTTCAAAGACCAAAGTGCTCAGGGAAGCATTATGTTACTAGGTAAGCTAAACTAGGCCTTTGTTTTAAGAAGACTTTAGGGGATATTTTTGGTGTAAGGTTTCAAGATTATCTCACAGTAACACTTTCAGGGGTATATCCAGCCTCGATCGCTTCCAAAAGTCTGGCTTCCATGAGAATTTGAAATTTTGCTCTGCATTTTGCTACTTTTCATCATTCTACAGAATCTTTGATTTAAATGTTTGGTAACGATAGCCAGGCACCATCCATTTCTTTGGTGTCAGTTAGCCATGCATTCCATATCCTCTTTCTGCTCCTGACTCGCCTTCTTCCTCTGGCACTTCAGGCAAATAGAGATCAATTTTCACGCCTTGAACGGCAATTTGCAAGCTTTTAAGACCTCAGACACCAAACAGGGAACTAGGAGGTAGAGCCGAAGCACTACACATGTTATTAGGCCAATTAACTCTGATGTCTCATGAAACAATAATCTTAACCCTCCAAACCAAGGAACCAAATCCCATGAGGATTTTCAGTAGCTAATCTTAGTTTTGGAAACCCTGGTGGTGTAGCGGGTAAGAGTTGTGACTGCTAACCAAAAGATTGGCGGTTCAAATCCATCTGGCACTCTTTGGAAGGTCTATGGGGCAATTCTATTCTGAGTAGAGTTAGTATGAGTCAGAATTGATGGCAGTGGGTTTGGTTTTTTATGTGTGTGTTTTTGGTTACAGCTATTCTTTATTTTTATTTTTTGTCATTGTTGTAAATGTATTACACAACTTTTACCAGAAAATAAAGCATGTTTGAGAGGATATTGGGAAATTGGAACCCTTTCCTGTTGCTGAGATGAATGCAATATGATACAGCTGCTATAGAAAACAGTGTGATAGTTTCTCAGAAATCTAAAAATAGAACTACCATATAACCCAGAATTTTAATTTGTAGCCAAAATAATTGAAAGCACAGACGCATTCAACAGTGTTCATTGCTGCACTATTCACAACAGCCAGAGGGTGGAAAAGACTTTAATGTCCGACAGAAGGATGAACAAGCAAAATGTGGTATATACATACAATGAAATACTAATCAGCTTGATCATACTATGACATGGATAAATCTTGAAGACATCATGAGTGAAAAAAGTCAGTTTCAAAAGGACAAGTGTTGTATGGCCTGTCTTATACAAAACGACAGCCAAGCCAAGCACCGTCAAGTCAGATCCGACTCATGGCAACCCTAGGGGCCAGGGTAGAACTGACCCCCAGAGTATTCAAGGAGCGCAAAGGCAAATGTATACAGACCAAAGTTTACTAGTGGATGAGAGGGAGAGGGAAAAGCAGGGGTTAATGATAATGGAAATGGAAAACTCATGCTAATTAAGGGTAAGGTTGCACAGTCTTTTATTGCAACTGCTGTCAATATGCTGTACACTTTACCTTCTTTTTTGAGATACGTTTTTGGTGGGATTTAAATCCTAGGTTGCCAATTATTTTCTTTTAACTGTTTGAAAGACATCCAATTTTCATGTTGCTTCCATCATTTCTGTTTAAAAGAGACTTGTTTTCTTAGAGTTTCTTCCTTGAAAATACTGGCTTAATTCCTTTGGCTGCTTTTAGATTTTCTCTTTGTCCCTGTTTTTCAATAGTTTCGTTGTTATGTGCCTACAAGTATATTTTTTATATTCATTTATGTATATAGAAAACTACATTTGTTTTCAGTTTTTAAATTTTTTGTATTTGTTTTATATATATTTTAAATATTTATTTTGTCTCCATTCTTTAAACCTGTGGCTTAATATCTCATGTTGATTTTGAAAAAGTCTATTACTATCCACGCAAAAGTATTTTTGTTTCCCTTTCTCTAACCTCTTCTGGGACTCCCAGTGCCATAGAGCCAATTGCAGCTCATAGCAATCCTCTTAATACAGGATAGGACTGCCCTGTAGGGTTTCCAAGAAGTGACTGATGGATTTCAACTGTCAACCACCTCAGGCACTGTAACACCAGGGGCTTAGACATCTTTTTTTCTGTTTTAGATGTGTGTTATGCTCTTTGTTATGTACTTTGAATTATTTTCTCCATCCTTCAGGCAAGATATCTCCGATGGTATTAACTTCCCAATGCCTAATCCTATCTTCTATTGTGTTCAGTCTTCCGTTAAAAGAATCTACTCAACTTGTAACATTATTTTTAGTATTAGAATTTCCATTTTATTTCACATATTTAAGTCCTCTATTCATATTATTTTTTTAAAGTTTTAAGTATTTACCAAGGCTTTTCCTCCTTAAAAAAAAGGAAAAAACAAAAAACATTGCCATGGAGTCAATTGTGACTCATAGTGACCTGATAGGACAGAGTAGAACGTCCTCATAGAGTTTCCAAGCAGCACTTGGTGGATTTGAGGTTAGCAGCCATAAAACTAACCACTATGCCACCAGAAGAAGTCCTTTCCTCCTTGGTGGTGTACTGGTTAAGAGTTATGGCTGCTAACCAAAAGACTAGCAATTCAAATCCCCCAGGTGCTCCTTAAAAATTCTATGGAAGTAGTTCTACTCTGTCTTACAGAGTCACTATGAATCAGAATTGACCCAACAGCAATGGGTTTGCTCCTTATATGCCCTGAATTTCATTTTTTTAATTCCTCTCAAGTGCTACAAAACTATTTAATTTGCACTTTAGCTTTTCATTCTTTTAGAAACTCTTTTAGAAATACTTTCTGAGGTGATTTCCCTCAAATCTTGATTGGCATTGTTGTTCTGTATGTCTTCAAATGACCATCTATCTTTGTATTTTATACATATTTTATAATTGTTTCTGATAGAAGATTTTAGCTAGATACTAGCTATTTCCAAAGTCAGAAGCAGAAATGATTAAGGGACAATGATTTTAGTTCTATTTGCTAAACATTTAAATTAACATTAGCATATAATAGATGTTTAAGGGGAATTTATGAAATGAATGAATAGCAAGTATTATGGGCAAGTTTAACAGAGAACTTGTGTTTTGATAAAACTACTCACACCGCATTAGAACTGCATTTTATAGATCACACTTGAGTTAATGTCAGCTGTTTTACACTATTGGACACTCAAATAGTCCTATAGGGTTGCTATGAGTCTGAATCACCCCAAAATTTTTCTTCTTTTTCTTTTTTGTTATGGAATGTTCACCATTAGACATGTCGTTGAAGACTGTATTTGGATAGTCTTCTAAGAAAAAAACAAATCCCTTGCTGTTGAGTTGATTACAAATCATAACAACCATATAGGACAGAAAAGATCTACCCCACCAAGTTTTCTAGGAGCACTTGTGAGATTTGAACTGCCAACTTTTTGATTAGCAGCAGTAGCGCTTAACTAATATGCCGCCGGGAAGACATTCAAAAAACACTCATTTGGCCATAATGTCAAGGATAATTGTTCTTTGCCAAGGCAATTAGGCTGTATTTATTCTGAACTTGCTGTGTTGTATTATTTCTCACACTCATCCACTAGCCAATTTGGTTTATAGAAAGCTTAGGGCAAAGAGATTGCTTAGAGACACGTATTAAATCTACATGATATATTATTGTTAGGGCCACTGAGTTGGTCTGGACTTGTAAAAACAAAAGGAAACAGTGCTCAGTCCCGCGGTATTCTAACAATAGTTCTTATACTTGAGCCCATTGTTGCAGTTACTGTGTCAGCCCATCTAAAGGAGAGTCTCCTTGTTTTTGTTGACACCCAACTTCCCCAAACATGATGTGATTCTCCAGGGACTGATCCCTTTAGCTAGCATGTTCAAAGTATGTGAGATGAAGTCTTACCATCCTTGCTTCTGAAAAGCACTCTGTATTTCTTCCAAAACAGATTTATAAGTTCCTCTGCCAGTCTATGGTATATTCAATATTCTTTACCAACATCGTAAAACAAAGACATCAATTTTTCAGGATTTCTTATTCCTTGTCAGCTTTCCAGTGCATAAAAGGCCACTGAAAACATCATGACTTGGTGTTGAGGCATAATCCATACTGAAGTCTGTGGTCTTTTATCTCCATCAATAAGAACTTCAAGTTCACTTTGAGCAAACAAGGCTATGTCATCTGCAAATCACGTTATTTATGAGTCTTCCTCCCATCATAATAACGTATTCTTTGTATAGCCCAGCTTACTTGATTATTTGATCAGCATACAACACATCGCTCAGATTGTAGAAGCATGGTGAAAGTTCACAAACTTAACCACATCTTTCTTGATTGTTTTAAATATTTTAAGCTTTCATTGGAACCTTGCAGTCTAAGTCAATCTGCCCTAAAAAAAACCTACACACATACCTCTACGCAACTCTGCTGCTTTTCCAACCCTGTGACAGCCCACTCCTCCTTTCCATCCTGTTCTTCCTGTATTCATTTAACCAGTTCTTGTTTCGCCTCTCCACTGTCCCATCTCACCTCTAGAGGAGCTGCTCTGACAGCCTCACACACGTACTTAAACCAAGAAGCAGACACTTCACCAGCTTCACTCTGTCGCACAGTCCAGTCCAATTTTTGTCTGCAGAGTTGGCTTCAGTACTGGTTTCAGCTCTAGGCTAGCAGTGAGTCCAGGAGCCATGTTCTCAGAAGACCCTCCAGGATGTCACACCATCAAATCTGGTCTTCTAATAGAATTCTAGATTTGAAACCCCATTTTTCTCAAACTGCATCAGGGACTCTACATTGCATTCCCTGCCAGAGCAGTCATTAGCGGTAGCTAGGCACCACTTCGATCCTCTGGTCTCACGCTGATGTATTCTCCTGAAACTCTGGCCCCTTCTGCCTTCTCATATCTTTGATGTCCTTTATTCTCCTCTGCACCAGTGATTTGGGACTAATTGATGCTCCTTAGATGGCAGCTTGTTAACTTTTAAGATTCCAGACACTACTCACTGAAATAAATTGGGGAACATTTTCTTAAAAAAAAAAAAAAAAAAAAACAAATTTAGTCATGCCAGTTGATCTAGACGTGCCCCGAAATCCTGGTCACCAGACCACTGTCCCTGTTACTCAAGTTTTAGAAATGTTGGGTTTTATTTAGGAAACCTCTTAACTTTTGGTGTAGCCCAGCAGTATTCATCTTCCTCCTACCTCATGCTGTCATTTCCTTCACTTAACCCAATTCCTATCTACTATCTAATCTCTGAATACTCCACTCCCTTTCACACCACTCTTATAACCATCAAAGATTATTTTCTTCAGTGCTTAAACCTATTTTTAAGTCCTTATAACAGTGGTCTCATACAATATTTGCCATTTTGTGACTGACAAATTTCACTCAGTATAATATCTTCCAGATTACTCCCTGTTGTCAGCTGGTTCCCAAGATCATCATTCTTTATCATTGTATAGTATTACATTGTGTAAATATATCACAGTTTGCACATCCATTCGTCTGCTGATGTTTATGGGCACCTAAGTTAATTTTAATTTTTTCCATTGCAGACAGTGCTGCAATAAACGTTGGTGTTCATGTATCCATTTGTGTGGCAGTCCCTACTTCTCTTGATATATTCCAAGCAGTGGTATTACTGGATCATATGGTATTTCTATTTCTAGCTTTTTAAGAAAATACCAAATTAATTTCCTAAATGATCATACCATTTTGCATTCCCACCAGCAATGTAAAGAGGTCCAGTCTCTTTATAACCTCTCTAACATTTTTTGTTTGCTTGTTTGTTTGGGGGATTAATGCTAGACTTATTGGAATGAGGGGGTATCTAATAACAGTTTTGAATTGGATTTCTCTAATAGCTAATGATTGTGAGGATTTCCTCACATACCTGTTGGCTGCCTGGATGTCTCCTTTGATGAAGAGCCTGCTAATATCCTTTGTTCATTTTTTCGTTCTCGGTCTTTTTCTTTTTTATTTTTGATTAAGTGAAACCATACAGTCCAAATCAATTTTGTATATCATTCTCTCTATAACGTCATCTGCTCTCCCCACCTTGTGACAGCACACTCCCCCTTTTCACTATTTACTACTAGTATCCTTCCAACAACCACCTGTCCCCTCCTCTTCACTCTTTCTTCTCCCCTCTGGAAAGACATTAGTCGGACAGCCTTCCATAAATATGTAAAACCATAAAATACACACACCACATGCTCACTCTGTGTCCTTGAATCCAGTCCATTCTTAGTCTGAAGTGTTAACCTCAGTACTGGTTTCAGGTCTGGGACAGAAGCAAGTCTAGGGGCCATGTTCCCAGGGACCCTCCCGGATGCTAGGCCATCAATTCTGGTCTTTTAGCAGAGTTCTTGATCTGTGCATCTCTTTTTCTCTTGTTATGTCAGGGACTGTACGTTGTGCCCCCTGTCAGGCTGTTTTTGCTAGTGGTTGGGCACCATTTGCTTCTTCCGGTCTCATGCTGATGTACTCTCCCAATCATATGGGTCCTTCTACCTCCTGGGCTCACTTTCTCTCATATTTTTGATGTTTTTGCTCCTCATCTGTTCCAGGTTGATTGGGAAAAATTGATGTTTGTCAGATGGTAGCTTGCAGTCTCTTAAGATACTGGACGCCACTCACCAACGTGAGGTGCAGAAGACTCTCTTAGGAAAAGGCTAGTTATGCCAATTGACCTCAATGTCCCCTGAAAACATGGTCCCCAGACTCCTGTGCCTGCTACTATATCCTTTGAAATGCTGGGTTGAATTTAGAAAAGCTTTTAGTTTATTACGTAGTCCATTTTTGCTGTCCTGTCTTCTGCTGAGTGCTGTCACACCCTTCACTTAACTAAATTCGTATCTACTATTTAATCTATGACCAATCCACTCCCTCTCTCCTTCCCCATCCTTGCAGCCATTGAAGAGTCTTTTCTTCTGTGCATTAGTCCTTTTTTAAGTCCTTATAATAGCGGTCTCATGCAATACTTGCCCTTTTGCAGCTGAATGATTTCACTCAGTATAATGCCTTCTAGTTGATGTGAGATTATGAGGTGCTTTCTAAACTAATCATTGTTCTTTATCATTACATACTGTTCCAATGTGTATATATATCAAAGTTTGTTTATCTGTTCATCTGTTGGTATGCACCTAGGTTAATTCCATCTTTTTGCTATTGCAGATTGTGCTGCAATAAACATTCATGTGCATGTTCACGTGACAGCCCTTGTTTCTGTAGGATATATTCCAAGCAGTGGGATTGCTGGATTATATGGTATTTCTATTTCTAGCTTTTTAAGAAAGCACTAAATTGCTTTCCAAAGAGGCTGTACCATCATGCATTCCCACCAGCAGTGTACGAAAGTTCCAATCTCTCCACATCCTCTCCAGCATTTGTTGTTTCATGGTTTGGGAATTATTGCCAAACCTCCTTGCAGTGAGATGATATCTTGTTGTAGTTTTGATTTCGATTTATCTAATAGCTAATGACTGTGAGTATTTCCCCATACGTCTGTTGGCTACCTGAATGTCTTCTTTGGAGAATTGTCTGTCCATGTCCTTTGCCCATTGTTTAATTGGGTTATTTGTCTTTTTCTTGTTGATATTTTGCAGTACCTTGTAGACTGTGGAAATTAGAGGTTGATCCAATATATAGTTGCCAAATATTTTTTCCCATTCTATAGGCAGTCTTTTAACTTTCTTGATAAAGTCTTTGGATGGGCATAAGTGTTCGATTTTTAGTAGTCCTCATTTTTCTATTTTCTCCTCTGTTGCTTGTGTACTGTTAGTAATATTTTGTAGTCTGCTTATGCCGTGTATTGGGCTCCCAGCATTGTTCCAATTTTTTTCTCTCATGATCTTAATTGTTTTAGATTTTATATTTAGGTCTTTGATTCATTTTGAGTTAGTTTTTGTGCATGGTAGAGACATGGGTCTTCTTCTTCTTCTTTTTTTTTTATTTTTAGCAGCTGGATATCCAGTTTTGCCAACAACATTTGTTGAGGAGACTGCTTTTGTCCCAGGTCATGGACTTTGGGCCTCTGTCAAATATCAGCTGCTCATAGGTGAATAGCGTTATATCTGGATACTCTATTCTATTCCATTGGTCTAAGTATCAGTTTTTATACTAGTATATGGCAGTGTAATAGGTTCTAAACTCAGGTAACATGAGGCTTCCTACATTGTTCTTCTTCATCAATAAAGCTTTACTTATCTGTGGCTTCTTCCCTTTCCATATGAAGTTGGTGATTTGTTTCTCCAAATCACCAAAATGATATTTTCAAGATGTTAAGTCTTCCTATCCATGAGCAAGGTAGGTTTCTCCACTTATGAGGGTCTCTTTTGCTTTCTTTCAGTAGAGTCTTTTTATTTCTAAGTATTTTATCTTCTTGGGGGCTATTGTAAATGGCATTGATTTGGTGGTTTTCTGTCTGATGGTCTCTTTTTTGGTGTAAAGGAATCCATCTGATTTATTCATGTTCATCTTACATCCTGATCTTTTGCAGAATTCTTTTATTAGTTTCAGTTTTTAGTAAATTCTTTAGGTATTCTGTATATAAAATGATACCATCTGCAAATACAGACACTTCTTTACCAAATTTAGATGCCCTTTATTTCCTTATCTTGTCTGCTCTGGTTAGAACCACCAGCACAATGTTAAATAGTAATGGTGAAAATGTGCATCCTTGTCTGGCTTTCCTTCTCAAGAGGAACACTTTCAACCTCTCTCCATTTAGGTTGATGCTGGCTGTTGACTTTGCATAGATGTCCCTTCTATTTCTTTTCTGCTGAGAGTTTTTAGCATGAATTGGTGCTAGAACTTGTCAAATGCCTTTTCTGCATCAGTTGATTAAATTAAGTGATTTTTTATCTTTTGTTTTATGTGGTTGACTACATTAACCGTTTTTCTAATGTTGAGCTGTCCGTGCATCCCTGGTATGAATCTTACTTGGACATGGTAAATTATTATTATTATTTTTGATATGCTGTTGTCTTCTGTTGGCTAGAATTTTGTTGAGGTTTTTGCATCTAAGTTCATGAAAGTTATTGGTCTGTAATTTTCCTTTTTTGTGCTATCTTTACCAAGTTTGGAATCAAGGTTTGCCTAGCTTCACAGAATAAATTTGGGAGTATTACCTCCTTTTATATGTTGTGACATACCTTTAATAATAGTGGTATTCTCTTAAGGTTTGGTAGAATTCTGCAGTGACATTGTCTGGCACCAGACTTGTTTTGGTTGGAAATTTTTAAATTCTTTTTCAAGCTCTTCTTTTGTGAAAGGTTTATTAATTTGTTCTGCCGTTGGTATTAGGTTGTAGCATGTTTCTAGAAATTTGTCCATTACTCTAGGTTTTCAAATTTATTAGAGTACAGACTTTCATAGTATTCTGTTATGATTTTTTTTACTTCATTTGGGTATATAATTCTTTGTTGGAAGTTTTTCTGCTTCAAGTCTTTGAACGTGTCATCCCACTACCTTCCTGCCGACATCACTCTTGCTGAGAAATCTGAAGAAAGCCTATAGAGATTCCCTCCGTATGCTAGCTTTGCTTTAAGCTTCACTGCCTTTAAGGTCTCTCTTTATGTTTCATTTTATTAAGCTTGATTATAATACATCTTGGTGTCTTTCTTTTGGGGTCTAGTTTTTGTGTCATTTGATAAACATCTTGGATATCTATGTTCTCTTCTTTCATAATTTCAGGGAAGTTTTCTGTCAGTTACTCTATAACAATACTCTGTATTTTCAGCTATCACTCCCTGTTCAGGAACTCCATTTCTTCATAGATTATTCCTCTTAATAGAGTGCCACATGTTTCTTAATGCTTCTTCATTTTTTCTTATTTATTTTCTCTGATTTCTCCTCACAAGTAATGGTGTCAGTTGTTCTGTCCTCAAGCTCATTAACCCTGGCTTCCATTTCCTCAATTATGCTCTTTCAGCTTTGGATTGAATTGTCTAATTCTGTAATTTTGTTATTGATCTGCTGGATTTCAGATCATTGATGTTCCATCAGTTCAGATACTTCATTTAATTTTTCATTTTGTTCTGCTGCATTTTGTTTAGTCCCTAGAACTGCTCTATATGTAATTGCTCAGTCTCTGATAGTTTCAAAAAGCCTTCTTCACCTGAAATTTTTTTTTTTTATTCTTTATTTTGGGAGTTTTCCAGAGCCATGGTGGACTACTTCTTTTACACTGTTTAGAAGTTGTTCGGTTTCTCTGATGTTACCTCGACAGGAGCTGAGGCATAGTTCTAAGTGGTGAGTTTGTCAATCCTCACCTCTGTGTATACTAGTGACTGGCTCCACGTGAACTCTCTGGGGTGACAGGCTCTGTCTCCTGGCTGGCAAAGACAGTGCCCTACTTATGGAGTCAGTGGGGAGGCAGGGGATCAGCCAGTGCTATGATATGGATCAGTGAACGGTGGAGATGCTTCTGGGCCACTCAGCAGTCAGGTCTGCAGGTGATTTCATTTTAAAGGGGAATTTACTGCTAAGCAAGCAGCTGTCCAACAGCTGCAAAAATCAGTCAGGCCCTCAGGTATAGCAGGCCCAGACTTCCAGCTGACAACAAAAGTACCTCATAGGCAGTATCCAGACGTGATAGCATGGTTCAAAGTAGGGAGGGATTATAGCCTTGCTGCCATCCTCTGCCAGGTCCAACCCATAACTCTAGGTACTGCTGTCCTAAACACAGCTTTTCTGCTGGAGAAGCACTTTCCAGACAGGCCCTGCTTCTTAGCATGGATGTTAGCCCCAGTTAAAACCTCCTAGATGAGTGACTCTGCCTCCTAGCTGACAAGATGGTGTCTCACCTGAGCTACCCTTGTTGCCATGAAACAGTAAAATCTATGGTGCAGCTCAGAAATGAGAGAGTAGAGGAGCAGTGGTGCTGTCAGTCAGCAGACGGTCTCTTAAAATGTGCCTGTCCCAAGCACAGTACCTCTGCTTCATTATATACTTTTTATTTAAATAATGCAGTTTGGCATATTTGCTGGCTTACACCCAGTCTCTGCCTCCCAGATAAGAAAGACGGCATCAGTACCCAAATGATGAGTCAGCAGAAGCAGGACTTAGCATGTGGCTTTCTCGTGGTAAAGAGAGGTAGTTTCCCCTTTAGTGATGACCACTTCAATCTGACAACTCTATGCCAGATTCTAGGGCTCCCCAGATGTCGAAGCTGTTCCATTTAGTTATCATTCCAAGTGTTGGTTCTCAGAGGGAATTGAGGAGACATATGCCTAGTTGACCAACTTGGTCTCACTCCCCTATTTCCTTTTTTTTATTATTATGATTGGATCAAAATTTACATTCCCTTATAAATTTGCATGCCCACCTATGTGCAGATCCCACTGCTTTCCCTGCTTGGTGACAGCACACTCTTCCTCTCTACTCCATATGTGTCTTATCCTCCAAACAATCTACTATCCCTTCCTCTCCACCCACTGCCCTGCCTCCAGTAAGAGGTCAGCAGGATGACATCCTATAGATGCATAAAACCATAAAGTGCACACATGATATGGTCCCTCTATGTCACCAAGTCCAATCCATTCCTGTCCAAAGAGTTGCTCTCCATTATGATTTATGGACAGGGGCAGCATCAGGGCCAGGGACCATGAACCCAGGGGAACTCCAAGGTGCCTGGACAATCAACTGCAGTCTTTTAAAGGATATCTCACTGTGTACCCCTTTTTATTCTTGGGCTGTCAGTGAGACTCAACTTTGTGAGCTCCATCATGGCTATCACTGGTGATGGCCAGGTAACATCCGGTTCTTCGAGTCACAAGTCAATGTAGTCACCCACTCACATGGGTCTCTCTGTCTTCTGGGTTCTCTTTCCCCCATGTCATTTCTGTCCATGGTGATCATCTGTTCCTGCTGAGTTGGGACCATTTGCGGTACCCTCAGATGTCAGCTTGGCAGCTTTTAAGAACCCAGATGCTGCTCACCAATGTGGGACACAGTGGGCTCTCTTAGCAAAACAGTAGTTGTGCCAGTTGGCCTTGATTTCCCCTGAGAGCATAGTCCTTGGCACCCTGCCACAGCTACTCTGTCCTTGCAATACTGGGTTAAAATAGGAAGAGTAATCACGTTATGCTGAAGTCCAGTTAATATTGATCTGCTTTCTAATGTGTGCTGTCACAGATTTCACCCAACCAAAGTTTTACCAGTTATCTAATCTAAACCCTACCCCCCACACTCTCCCTCCCTCTCCATCCTTGCAGCCGTCAAAGAGTAGAAGTATCATCCATAGAAGTATGGATGAGTATGTTTTTAAGCACTTATTGTAGGGGTCTCATACAATATTTGTCCTTTTGCACCGACTGCTTTCACTCAGCATAATGTCCTCCAACTGAAACCAGCTTATGAGATGTTTCCTAAAATCATCATTGTTCTTTATCATTGCGTAGTGTTCCATCGAGTACATAGACCATAGTTGATCTATTCATTCCTCTGTTGTTGGGCATCTGGGTTGATTCCATCTTTTTGCTATTGTGGACTGTGCTGTGATAAACATTAGTGGGCATATATCAGTTGGCGTGAATGGCCTTGATTCTGTAGGATATATTCCAAGTAGTGGAATTACTGGGTCAAATGGTATGTCTATATGCAGCTTTTTAAGGAAGTGCCAGATTGCTTTCCAAAGGGGTTGCACAATTTTGCAATCCCACCAACAGTGTAGGAGAGTACCAATTTCTCCATAGCCTCTCCAGTACTTGTTGTTTTGTATTTTTTGGATCATGATGAACCTTGTTGGAGTGAGATGGTATCTCATTGTAGTTTTGATTTCAATTTCTTTAATAGCTAATGATCATGAGCATGTCTGCCTGTGTTTTTTGGGTGCCTGGATCTCCTCCTTAGAGACTTGTCTGTCCATCTCCTTTGCCCACCTCTTAATTGGATGATATATTCTTTTTTATTGATATTCTGTAGTACCTTATAGATCATGGAGATCAGGCGTCGGTCTGACATAGAGTTGCCAAATATTTTTTCCCACTCTGTAGGTAGCCTTTTAATTCTATCAATAAAGTCTTTGGATGAGCAAAAGTGCTTGATTCTTAACAGTTCCCATTTATCTATTTTCTCTTCTGTTGTTTGTGGTTTGACAGATTTTGAAGTCTGTCTACATTGTGTATTAAAACTCCTATTGTTGTTCCTACTTTTTCTTGGATAAGCTTTATCATTTTAGATTTGATATATAGGTCTTTTATCCAGTTTGAGTTGTACAAGGTGTAAGATGTTGGTCTTGTTTCGATTTATTGCAGATGGATATCCAATTTTGCCAACATCATTTGTTGAAGAGATTGTTTTTACCCCAGTTTAAGTCTTAGGGCCTTTGTCAAATATCGACTGTCCATAGGATAATGGTGTCCTCTCTAGGGTCTCAGTTCTGTTCCATTGATACATCTGTCTCTTTTGTACCAGTACCAGGCTGTTTTGACTACTGTGGAAGTATAATAGGTTCTAAAATTGGGTAGGGAGAGGCCATCCAGTGTGTTCTTCTTCAGGAGTGCTTTACGTGTCTGGGGCTTCTTCCCTTTCTAAACAAAGTTGGTGATTTGTTTCTCCATCTCATTAAAAAATGTCACTGGAATTTGTATTGACATTGTATTATGTAAGTAGATTGCTCTGGGTAAAATAGACATTTTCAAAGTGTTACGTCTTCCTATCCATGAGCAGGGTAGGTTTCTCCACTTACGTAAGTCTCTCTTAGTTTCTTGTAGTAAGGGCTTGTAGTTCTCTTTGTACAGGTCTGTTGTTTCTATGGTTAGATTTATTCCTAGGTACTTTATCTTCTTGAGGGCTATGGTAAATGGTATTCATTTGGTGATTTCTTCCTTAATAATCTGGTTGTTGGCATAAAGGAATCCTACTAATTTACTTATGTTTATTGTATTCTGAGACTGCTGAACTATCAGTTCGAGTAGTTTACTTATGGATTCTTTAGGATTATCTGCATATACAATCATATCTGCAAATAGAGAGAATTATACTTCTTATTTGCAGATGTGGATGCCACTTACTTCTTGGTTTTGTCTAATTGCTCTGGCTAGAGGTGAGAGTGGGCATCCTTGTCTAGTTCCGATACTCAAGGGATATTGTTTCAGTCTCACTCCATTCAGGATGATGTAGGCAGTTGGCTTTGTATAAATGGCCTTTATTGCATTGAGGAATTTGCCACCTATTCCTATTTTGCTGAGAGTTTTCAGCATGAATGGATGTTGGACTTTATCAAATGCCTTTTTCTACATCAATAGACAAAGTCAGGTGATTCTTATTTTTGTGTTATTTATGTGGTTGATCACATTAATTGTTTTTCTGATGTTGAACCAGCCTTGCATCCCTAGTATGACTCCAACTTGGTCATGATGGATTATTTTCTTGATATGCTGTTGTGTTCTGTTGGCAAGAATTTTGTTGAAGATTTTTACATCTAGATCCATTAGTGATATCAGTCTGTAGTTCTTTTTGGTTGGGTCTTTCCCTGGCTTTGTTACTAGGGTTATGCTGGCCTCATAGCATGAATTTGGGAGTATTCCATTCCTTTCTATACTGCAAAATAGTCTCCATAGTATTGGAGATAACGCTTCTCTAAAAGCTTGGTAGAATTCTGAGTTGAAGCCATCTGGGCCTGGGCTTTTTTTGCTTGGCAGGTTTTTGATGACTTTTGCAATCTCTTCCTTTGTGATGGGTTTATTAAGTTGTTCTGCTTCATCTTGTGATAATTTGGGTAGGTGATGTGAATCAAAGAATTTGTCCATTTCCACTAGGTTTTCAAATTTGTTAGAGTACAGACTTTCATAGTATTCTGTTATGATATTTTTGGTTTCCTTTGGATCTGTTATGACAACTCTCCTCTCATTTCTTATTTGGGTTATTTGTTTTCTTTCCTGTTTTTCTTTACTAAGTTTAGCCAATGGTTTGTCAATTCTGTTGATCTTTTTAAAAAATCTATCTTTGGGTCTTTTTCAATTTTTGCAATTGTTCTATTCTCTAATTCGTTTAGCTGTGCTCTAATATTTATGATCTGTTTTCTTCTGGTGTCTGGGGCATGGTTGTATTGTTCTCTCTCTACTTGTTCAAGCTGTAGGGTTAGTTCTTTGGTTTGGTTTCTTTCTTCCTTCCAGATATGTGATTTATGGAGATAAACTGACCTCTGAGCACTGCTTTGTCTGTATCCCATAGGTTCTGGTAGGAAGTACTTTCATTCTCATTGGAATCCATAAATTTCTTTATTTCATCCTTGATTTCTTCTGTAACCTGTGGCTTTTTTTAGCAAAATGTTGTTCAATTTCCATTAGTTCCACTTTCTATGTTTTTCTGCTATTGATTTTGACTTTCATCACTTTTGAACTGAGAAGATGCTTTACATTAATTCATGGTATGGATTTTGTTGAGAACTGCTTTATGTCCTAACACATGGTCTATTCCAGAGAATGTTCCATGTGCACTGGAGAAGAAGCTGTAGTTGTCCGCAGATGGATAGAAAGTTCAGTATTTGTTGATGAGCTCTAGTTGGTTAATTGTGGCAACAAGGTCTGCTGTGTCTTTATGGAGCTTTTCCCTAGATGATCTGTCTAATATTGAGAGTGGAGTGTTGAAGTCTCCCACTATTATTGTAGAGTGATTTATCTCCTTTTTCACTGTAGTCAGTTTTTCTTTGATGTATTTAAGTGCTCTAATATTAGGTGCATAAATATTTAATATTTTAAGTCCTGCTTGTGTATGGAACCTTTCACCAATAGTGTCCATCCTTATCCACGATAGTGGATTTTACATTAAAATTGATTTTATCTGAGATTAGAATTGCCACACCTGCTCTTCTTTGTTCACTGTTAGCTTGATATATGTTCTTCCATCTTTTAATTTCAGTTTGTTCATATCTTTAAGTCTAAGATGAGTTTCTTGTAGATTACGTATAGACAGGCCATGTCTTTTGATCCAAGATGTCACTCAATGTCTCTTTACTGAAACATTAAGTCCATTCACATTCAGTGTAATTATTGATAGGTATGTACTCAGTGCAGCCATTGTGACATGTTTATTTTGGTGTTGATGTTTCCTCCGTTGTTCTTATAATCTGTTCTGCAATGTTCTTCTTTGTGAGTTGATTTTCACCTTTTTCAGGGTTGGTTTTGTGGTTGTTGGGAGTCCTGTATGATGTCTCTTGGTCTGATATGTTGCATCTTCATTGTGTTTTATGGCTGTCTCTATGATCCCCCTTAATAAACTATGTATAAACTCAATTTTTGTTACTGTCAGTCTTATTAACTTCCTCTCCATCTGGAAGGACTGTAACAACTGTGCATCCCTCTTTTTAATGTGATGACATCATAGTTTTCATGAAGTCATCACTGGATCATTTATTTCACTATAATAGCTCTGCTTGAGTTTGCAGCCTTCCCTAACTGAGTAGGATTCTGGGTGATGCATCCTATATTAGCTTCTAAAATGTAAAGTTAGCGGTTTTGTTCTTCTAAGCAAAGAGATTCCTTCAGTATTTCTTGTAGCTTTGGTTTGGTTTTTACAAGGTTTGTGAGTTTATGTTTACCTGTGAATGTCTTCATTTCATTTTCATATTTGAAAGTTTTACAGGATATATAATTTTTGGTTGAAGTTCTCCTCCTTCAAGTCTTTGAATGTGTCATTCTACTGTCTCTGTGCCAGCATGGTTTCTCCTGAGAAATCAGATGAAAACCTACAGGGTTGCCTCTGAATGTTAGCTTTGCATTGAGTCTTGCTATCTTTAAAAGTTTCTATGTTTCATCTTATTAAACTTGATTATAATATGTCTTGGAGTCTTTCTTTTGAGATCTATCTTGAGTGGCATTTGATATACATCTTACATATCTCTATTCTCTTTCTTCATAATTTCTGGGAAGTTTTCTGCCAGCAGCTCAGCAACAATACTCTCTGTGTTCTCAGGTATCTCATCCTGTTTAGGAACTCCAGTGAATCATAGGTTATTCTTGTTAATTAAGTCCACATGCTTCTTAACGCTTCTTCATTTTCCTTGTTTCTGTTTTCTGATTTTTCTTCATAGAGTCTGGAGTCGGTAGCTCTGTCTTCCAAGTCAGAATGTCTCTCTTCCATTTGTTCTAGTTTGTTTTCTTGGCTTTTAATTGAAGTTTCTATGTCTTTGATTTTATTCTTGATCTGTTGGATTTCAGAGCACTGGTGTTCCACCATATCGAACAGCTTGCTTAGTTTTTCAGTTTGCTCTGTGGCACTTTGTGTCAGGTCTAGGAGGGCTCTCTATATAATCCTTTTGTATTCACTTTCCAATAGTTTCAGAAAAATTTCTTCATCTGGGAACTTCTGAGGTACTTTCTTTTGGGGGGCTTCTGAAGCTGTGGGTGGTTTCTTGGTTAAGGTTTTCTAGAGATTGCTTCTTTGAGGGCATTGTGTGAGTCAGTAGAGGCTGGGAGAGATGCTGTGAGAATGGACCACTATTGTTTCTCTAGGCCGTCTTATAATGAAAAGTAAAAGGTGTCTGACAACTTCCAAAGTCAGTCAGGTTTTCAGGTGTACTGGTCCCTCTTCCCAGTTGGCAAAGTAAGTACCTCTATATCAAACCCCAGATGTTATAAAGTAGTTCAAAATACAGAACGGCTACTGCCCTGCTGGCCTCTGCTATCAGGTCCCAGCTGTAGGTGACACTGTGTAAAATACTGCTTTTCTGCTGGAAAAGCACTCTCCTCTGGGCAGACGCTGCCTCCCAGCCTAGGAATTAAGTCCAGCTGAGGCCTCTGTATGGGTATCTCTGTTGCCCAGTGGAACAAGATGGTGTCCTGCACAAGCTCGCCACCTGCCTCAGTACCAGCTACTCTATGGCAGAGGCAGAAAGAGAGGCCAAAGGTGCCAAGATGCACAGAGTCCAAAGCCGGGCTCTCAAAATACGGCAATTTTGTCTGTCGATCCCACCAGCAGTGTGTCTGAGATTAGCTGTTAGTCAAATCTCAGCTCTGAGCACTGGCTAAGACAGAGAAAAAAGGGTTAACATGGTGAGTTACCATTGGTCATTGAAAGTCATCCCTTGCCAAGAGTGGGAGTCAGCCAAGAAGAGGAGGTTTTCCATTCAGCGGTGTGAAGTACAAATTAACAGCCCTATGCCATGTCCTAGGGCTCACTAGGTGTCCAGAAGGCTCCATTTAATTGTCAGTTCAGGTCTTGGATTCCAGAGGGATTTAGGAAGATACGAGTTTAGTAAACCATCTTGACTCTGCCTCCCCTATTTCCATTTTTTAATTTCATTTGGGACTGTTAGGATATAATCCATCTCATTTCTTATTTTAGTTATTTACTTCCTTTTCTTTTTTCTTTTCTCAGTTTGACCAATGATTTATTCATTTTGTTGATGTTTTCAGAAAACTAGATTTTGGTCCTTTTAACTCTTTCAATTGTTTTCCTGATGTCTAATTCATTTAGGTCTGCTCTAATTCTTTATTATCTGTTTTCCTCTGGTGCTTGAGGGGTACATTTGCTATACTCTTTCAACTTGTTCAAGTTGTAGGATTAGTTCTTGGACTTGAGACCTTTTTCTCATTTTGGATGCATACTTTTATTGAGATAAATTGACCTCTGAGCAGTGCTGTGTCCCATAGATTCCGGTAGCTTATGTTTTCAATTGCATTTGATTCTGTGAATTTCTTTCTTCCATCTTTGATTTCTTGTATAATCTAGAAATTCAGTGTTATTCAGTTTCCAAGTGTTTGCTTATTTTACCCTGCATCTTTCTGGTATTGACTTTGACTTTTCTGACTTTATATCTGGGAAGATGCTTTGCAGTGTGTCAGTGCTTTGAATTTTCTTAAGACTTCCTTTATGGTCCAATAGGTGGTCTAGTCTGTAGAATGATCTGTGTGCATCAGAAAATAAGTTATACTTTTTGTAGGGTGGTGTGTTCCGTACATCTCTGTGAAGTTGAGTTGGTTGATTGTGGCATTTAGATCTTCCATGTCTTTACTGAGCTTCTCTCTGGATATTCTGTCCTTCACCGAAAGTGGTATGTTGAAGTCTCCTCCTATTACTGTGAAGCTGTTTAACTCCTTTGTCAATGCTGTTAGAGTTGGTCTGACATATTTAGAAGCTCTTTTGTTCAGTGCATAGATGTTTAATAAGGTTATGTCCTTGGGATGTATTGGCCCTTTAAGCAATACATAGTGATGTTCTTTGTCTACTGTGGTAGATTTTACATTGAAGTCTATTTTATCTGAGATTAATATTGCCACTGCTGCTCTTTTGTGCATGTTGTTAGCTTGGATATATCTTTCCATTCTTTGAGTTTCAGTTTGTATCTTTAAGTCTAGGTTGTCTCTTTTGTAAGGTGCGTATAGCTGGATCATGCTTTTTTATCCATTCTGCTACTCTTTGTCTTTTTATCCTTGCTTTTAAGCCATTTACATTCAATGTAATTATTGTTAGGCATGAATTTACTGCTGTCATTTTGGTGCCTTTCCAGTACGTTGTTGATGGCTTCTTTGTTCCACTTACTTTTCTGTGCCGAATCATTTTTCTTTATGGGTTTCCTTTTCATTATTGTTGGTTATACTATACGCTGAGACGTCTTGATTTTGTTTCTCAACTGGATGTGTAGGATTGTTAATTTCTTTTGGAGTTACCTTGGTATTTACTCCTAATGTTCTAAATTTAAACCAGTCTTTAATTTCTTTGTAGCACTTTGATTTCCTCTCCATCTTAAAGATCTATGAATACATTAATTTGTTCCTCTTTTGGTATAATGTTGCCATTATTTACATACTGACATCTCTGTTTCCTTATTCTTAGTGTTTTAGTTTCAATATATTTTTTGTGAATTCTCTCTCCATGTTGATATCTAGATGCTCTGTCCTGCATTATATACTTGAGTATAAGTATTATATACTTGAGGGTATATCTGATATCATTGTTTTCGAATCAAAGAAATTCCTTCAGTGTTTGTTGTAATTTGGTTTGGTTTTGCAAATTCCTTAAACTTCTGTTTATCTGGGAATGTCTTAATTTTGCTGTCATAGTTGAGAAACAGGTTTGTAGGATATATAATTCTTGCTTGTTTTTTTATCCACCGCTTCCTTCAAGGCTTTGTATGTATGTCATACCATTGCCTTTTTGTTAACATTGTTTCTGCTTTGTGATCTGAGTTCAATCTTAATGAATCTCCTTGTATGTTACCGTTCATTTAAGCCTAGCTGCCTTTAAAATATCTCCTTATCTTGAGTTTTGGTACAATTGGGGATAATATGTCTTGGTATCTTTCTTTTGGGATCTACCTTGTGTGGCGTTTGATGAGCATCTTGGATAGATAGCTTCTTATCGTGAAGATATCTTCAACGATTATCTCTGTATTATCTGTTATTCCTCACTCTTGTGCTACAATCATTCATAAATTATTCCTCTTGACAGAGTGCCATTTAACTCCTAGTGATTCTTAATTTTTTAATTCTTTTTTCTGACTTTTCCTTATATATGTTAGTGTCAGTTGATTTATCTTCTATCTCACTAATTCTACATTCCATTGCCTCAATCCTGCTATGACATTCTATTGACTTATCTAATGCTATAATCTGATTGTTAATCTGCTAAATTTCTGATTGTTGATGCTCAAGTATTTTTGCAGCCTGTTTAATTTTTCATTATGCTCTACTGCATTTTGCCTAATCTCCTTCCTGATTTCTTGCAGAGCTCTAAACATTACCCTTTTGTATTCTACCTTTGCAAACTGCAGAGTGTCTTCTGGAAATTTTTAAAATTCTTGTTTTGGGAGTTGTCTGAGGCCATGTGATCTGCTTTCTCAGATGACTAGAAATTGATTGTTGTTCTCTTACACATGAGAAAGTTGTTATAATTTATGTGTTTGATTATTGTGTTCTTACATATATAATATATTAATCCGGTTTTTGAGTGTCCATATATTCTGTTCACTTGAGCTAGACCGATTACTGCAGCCTTACAAATTGCAGTGTCCTGTCACTGGATGGTTAGTTCTGTGAGCACACTGAGAAAGAAAGTGGTAGTTGCTAGCCCAGGGGATCTGGCAGAAATTTTTTGTTCCCCTCCATTTGTTTCTCTCACAAAGTCTGGCAGAATAATTCAGGGAACACACTTAAAATGTCCCTCTTCCTGCCGAGGTAGTACATCATAATTTAGCTCCTGGGGCAAAGCAGAGAAGATTAAGGGAATTTCTATGCAAAGTGGAAGAAATCATCTCATAGGAAAGAGTTCACAAGCACTTAGCTTATGATGCTCAGCTGGAAGTTATCTCTGGTTCTGTAGGCGCCACCATCTGAAGCTCACCCTCTTTGCTGAGAAAGACATGCTCTGCTTCAAGTACTACTGCTCTGTTTGGCCACTCAATACCTTGCTGCAACTTTACCTGGCTGAAGTAGGTTCCTCTGTCGGGTACAGATTTGAAACTGGCCAGAATAGTTGTCTTCCCTTTCACCCAGTCTGATCTGTCACCTTTCTGTCTGATATTCTGGACTCCAAGAATATTCCGTATCATCTGTGCAGTTGTTTTTCTGATTCTTTGTTGCTAAAGTGATCAGAAAATACATGTAGCTACTCTAGCATCTTAGGCCTGCCCCCCGCATTTCCTGATTTTAAACAGTGCAGTATTCCCTGTTCTCTTTGAACAACTGCCTCTTGGTCTGTGTACAGGCTCTTTGAGAACACAATCTAGTGTTCTTGAATTCCCATCTTTGGAATGTTAGCTATAATTTGTTATGTTCCACACATTTGAGCACCTTTGCATAGTCAATGAAACACAGGTGAAATTCTTTCTAGTATTCTTGCCTTTCAATTGGACTCTATCTGTCATCAGCAGTGTTATCTCTTGTCCCATGTTTTATTCTGAATCCAGCTCAAATTTCTAGTAGTTCCCTGTTAATATACTGCTTCAACCACTTTTGAATAATCTTTAGTACATTTTTATTTGTGTGTGATATTAATGATATATATATATATTTATAGCTCTGCTGTATCACCTTTCTTTGTAGTGGGAACAAATATGTATGTCTTCCATTTGGTTTACCAGGTAGCTGTCTTCCAAATTTCTTGGCATAAAAAACTGAGCACCAACAATGCTGCATACATTTGTTGAAACATCTCATTTGGTATTTCATTATAGTACTTTATGCTTTCTTTTCATTTACCCTTTGAAATTTTCTTTTCAGCTCTTTTCATCATTTCTTCTATATTTCTCATGACTATATTCCTTACTACATCTTATGTCCCAGTGCTTATTTCCTGTTGCACCTGCTCGAATATGTTAATTTATTTTATGTATTTGTGTTTTCTAATTATGGTTACTTATAAAACAAGAAGGTATGAGTAAATTACTTGAATTTTATATATATATTTTTAACTACAAGGCATGTCTTCGTGCCTCTCTACATTTATGTTGAGGAAGAGTGCTTTAGTAAACATAACACGTATAGATCCAATAAGTATTTCATACTTTAAAAAATAGATATGCAAGTTTTCTTTGGTTATTTAATACTCAGAAAAATAATATTTAATTCTGCCTTTTTTTAATAAGTCAGAAAACCAAGACATAGGATCAATTAGACAGCATTTGAATGAGCTACAATTCAACACAAACATCGTAATTCCAATATTATGTGAGTAGAATTTAGCAAACAAGAATATTTTTGCCTTTAAAGCACATACCAAGACTTTGGATACTTGTTCTTACTATCTTTCTCCCTTGCTTATGAGAATTTTCAATTAAACTGTACAAATATTTTCTTAAGTAGGATAACACTATTTTATTTTAGCTTAGTACTTACAAATCCTTTCTATGCTTATAAACACACTTTCTGTAAAATTATAAGAGCCCTTTAATTCTCCTTTCACACATTTCTGCTTAAAGGTACACCTCCAAATGGATCAAACTTAATTGCATTGTGGCCCTTAGCTAGCTCAAATTCCTCAATCAATTCACCTCAGACTCATCTTCTTTCAAGACTAAACAACCCCATTTTTCTTAATCTCTTCTCATATGTTCAGTAATCCCTTCCATTCCATTTATCATTTCTGTTGCCCTATGCTCTCTCTGATTTAGCTATAATGTTCTTCAAATAAGGTCCTCTATCAGATGGGCACATGCTTAAAACTTCCCCTTATATACTCATATTAGGCCAACTAAGAAGTCATCCTGGTAATTTCAGCTTTCATGGTTATTACGAGTCTTAAGTCCGTGGAATGTTAAAAGCAGTATTATAAAGAAGTGGGAACAAATGACATTTCCTTGTGTTAATATTTTGAGATGACATGGTGCTTTGCCTAGAAAATGAAAAGGTGAGTCTTCAAGGCTCAAGGAAGGAAACAATTTTGCCTGCAATGTGAATTTTGTGATATTCAAATTAAAGAGTTTCTTTGCAATTTCAGAATGCAATGGCATAACTGTAAATAATTAAACATAGTTTCTTTCCCAAAAGTGCCCAGTGACTCCTTTTGAGAGGTCATCTATCATTATGAAGAAGATAATTTTGACTTGAATTCAGGGTCTTTCAAATAATGAGTCAAATTTATCACAACTGCTTTAAAAAATTAAATAAACAAAAAAGCTAATGTTACCTAAAGAAGTCAGCCTGTAGCTCTCTAAGGCATCTCTAAAAAGAAACACTGATGTAAGAAACATCAATTACAAAAACCCCTGAGTGATAAACAGCTACTTCCATGCAAGGAGTAATTACTGTCTCCCGGAGCTGACCCAGAGAATCTCTGTAGGGAGTGAATGTAATAGTCTAGTTGGCACCATATGTCGTGGGTATCTCTATGCACTGATGGAGAGGACTCATTTGGGGATGAGTTGGAAGAAGTTGTGTGCGTTTATGCAAAACAATCTTGTCATTCTATTATTAAGAGCTCAAATTCAAATACTATATTCAGATTTTTAAGGGAAGACACAAAGTAGCAAGTCCAAATGCTGAGCAAAGTAGCTCCATTGGTTAGATCTTGAAAGCAAACATTCAATCAAATTAGGCACAGATATACGACTGAATGATCTCAAAGACTTGGACTGTGTATTACAAATAGTGCTGACAATTTCAAATTCATTGGATAGTGCAGCCAATTATAAGTCCAGAGAATAATTATCATTGTATTGGTTTGCGGCAAGTGACAGAGTACCAATTTTTATTAGCTTTGTGAAAAAGTGATCACATATTGGCACTGGTAACCGAAAAACTTACTCACATTCTAGGTCCAGACGCAGATGAATGCAAAGGAGATTCTAGGACTAAATCTTCATTCACCTCTTAAAGAAGTTTCCCTCTATGTTAGTTCCTCCGTCAGGCAGGCTTTCCACTCATGAGGACAAGATGGCTAGTCCTGAGTTACATTCCATCCTCTCAGCTACCATAGAAAAAAAGAGTCCCCCAACCTCCAGTAGTTTTAAAAGACATCTAGAATGGTTCTCCTTGACTCTGATTGGCCTAGCTTGGATTGTATATGTAGTTTTAAACCAGTTATGTCCAAGGGAATGTAAATCCCTGATTGGCCAGACATGAGTTATCTCTGACTTCCATGCAAATTACCCCCCACCTGGAGCTAATAGTGGAAACCCTACTGGCGCAGTGGTTTAAGAATCAAGGTTGCTAACCAAAATGTACACAGTTTAAATTCACCGGATGCTCCCTGGAAACCCAATGGGTCAGTTTTATATTGTCCTGTAGAGTTACTATGAGTTAGAATCAGCTCCATTGGTATTTTTTTTTAAGCTAAGAGCAAAGCAAAGCCCATCCCAATTCCATTTGCTGAAAGTGGGAGAAGTGTATTTCTGTAAAGCAAAATCAGGGTGCTAATATTAAAATAAGAAATGAATAACAATTGTGCCTGCCTGCCTGCCTGCTTGCTAGCCTGCCTTCTTTCTGCCTGTCCGCCCGCCCGCCAGCCTTCTTTCTTTCTTTCTCTCTCTCTCTCTCGCTCGCTCGCTCGCTCGCTCTCTTTCTTGTGCTCTCACTCGCTCACTCACTCCCTTCCTTCCTTCCTTCCTTCTTCCCTCCCTCCCTCCCTCCCTTCTTTCCTTCTTTCCTTCTTTCTTGCTTGTCTCTTTAATTCACCAGAATGTTGAATAAAAGAAAAAACAGTGATTCTGGGAAGTCTTATTCAAACCCGTTTCCCTGACTGTGACTCATACTGACTCTACATGACAGAGTAAAACTGTGCCACTGAGTTTCTGAGACTGTAATCTTTATGGCAGCAGAATTCCACAATGGAGCAGGTTGAGGGTTCCAACTGCCAACCTTTCCATTAACAGCTGAACAGTTAACTAAAACCCTACCAGGGCTCCTTAGGAAAACCCATAGAACTCTAAAAAGTAGGGTGGAATTCCTCTTCACATTTAAATATTTAGGTATATTGCTCCAGGGTCCTTTGGAAAGGTTAGAGAGGGGAGGAATCCCAAAGAGTATCGTTTTTCATTTAAAGTTAGCTTTGTATAGGCCAATAGGCATAAAGCCAGTTACATTAACAGCACTGGAAATCGAAGTTTCTCTTTATTTGTTTGTAAGGGGTGGGGATAATGGACTAAGTGCTTTACAAACATTGGATCATTTAATCACTAAAATAGTTCTGAGAGAAAGTCATATTTATTTCTATTTACATATGAGAAAAGTTGATCACAGAAGAATAAATGAATTGCCTGTTGTTCCACAGCTACTGATGTCAAAACTAGGATTAAGGTACAAATTTGGCTGACTTTTTTTACGTAAGACTGATTTCATCACTCTAAGTCAGCAACACCACTTGAAAAACAGAAGAAATAATAGTTTTATTGCCAAATTGAAGGCTTTTTTTGCAATTACTATATATAGCACCTGATTGCTTTACTTCCAATAGTTGCAAGCATTTGAGGAGAAATGAGAGTCAGTTTGGAGCTACATAGATTTGGGTTTTATAGATCATGGCAGTCATTTCTGTAGTATGGCATGGGGTTGAGAGTATGGTCAAAGTAACTAGATAATAAAGTTCAAAATCCATTGCCAGCACTTTAGAGATGTGTGAACTTAAAATTAAGTAAGGCTTTTTTTTTTCTTTTTTTTTTTTTTAACTATTCTATTATGCTTTTGGAAACCCTGGTGGTATAGTAGTTGGTTAAGAATAACAGCTTCTAACCAAAAGGGCATTAGTTCAAATCCACCAAGCTCTCCTTGGAAACCATATAGGGCAGTTCTACTCTGTGCTACAGAGTCACTGTGAGCTGGACTCTACACAACTGTGATAAGTTGAATGGTTACACAAGTTTCCCAAATTTTAAATAGGTATGATAAGTGAATCTACTTCTGACAGCTATTTTGAGAATTAGATGAATTATACATCAAAATTCCTTAGAACAGTGTCTTGTACACAAAATGTACTCAATACTCAACAAATTTAGCTATCATTTTTGTTGCTTTTATAGTTATCAAAAGTAACCCCTTATAACATAATCACCAAGAACCAGACAAAATCAGAGAACAGCTCATGTGTTCTGGTTAAATAAAAAGTTGAATATAAAACAATTACTTTTCTGTGATTTTGAAGCACTACTGGAGCTTGAAATAATACTAAGCCAAACATATGCATGGGAAATTGATGACTACAATTTATTCTCCAGTAATCAGGAATGAGTTCTCAGCAGGAAAGGAAGTTGAACAAAAGGATCAAACCATTCAAATCAGACCATTTAAATGTTATCAACTCTGTGAATTTGTCTAGTTACTTAATTTCCCAAAGCTTTAGACTCCACATTTGCTCATTTGGGCTTATTATATCTACACCAAGCCAAACAAAGGTACCTAAATGAAATAATTTGGTAGGCTCTGATATACAGTAGGTGCACAATACTACTTAAAATTTACATCATTTGAATCACTCAAGACCCGGAATTCTACATATGTCCTCCATGAACCAAAATTGTGATCTTTTCACCAACACTGTTTTAAAAAACAATATCATTTCACGGTAAACTGAGTTTCAGAAAGCTTCTGATTTATTAAACATATGCTCACAAAGCTATGATTCTCAAGTACATCATTTCCTTCCTCTAATACTCATTCAACTTTTTCTTTTTTTATCACATTTTAAAAAAAATATTTTATAGTGCTTTAAGTAAAAGTTTACAATCCAAATCAATTTGCCATGTAAAACCCCAAACACAGCCATTATGCTGTTCTAACTGTTCTGCCCCCACATTGACAGCACAGTCCTCCTTTCTACCCTATACTTCCTGTATCTATTCAACCAACTCCTGTCTCCCTTCACCCTCTCATCTCACCTCATGTGTATATTTAAGCCAAGAAGCATATTCTTTCACAGCATTACTATATCTTATAGTCCAGTCTAGTCTTTGTCTAAAGTGTTGACTTTGGTACTGGTTTCAGCTCTGGGCTAACAGAGAGTCCAGGGGCAATGTTGTCAGGGGATCTGTCAAGGCCCGTCACCCACAGAAGTCCCTGTAGCAAAGCTACATGCCTCTGTGATGACGAGCAGAGGCATCTCACCCTTGGCATGTTTTTGGCTGTACTCTCCCTGATAATATTTTGCGTTCTAATTCTTGTGATCATACCAGGTTGCGTCATTAGGGACACTGAAAAACCTTCCT
This sequence comes from Heterohyrax brucei, assembly GCA_028571685.1. Lineage (NCBI taxonomy): Eukaryota > Metazoa > Chordata > Mammalia > Hyracoidea > Procaviidae > Heterohyrax > Heterohyrax brucei. Next base: position 172,163,211 of record CM053143.1, on the reverse strand, counting down.
CAAAAGTACCCTCTCATCTCCTGCCACAAGGATTAAGGAAGATTCCTTCTAAGAGGGGCTTTACAACCCCCTTGGCTTATGAAATAATGTTGAGGAAACCTGAACGCGAGTTCCTAGAGAAAAGATCTGAGGAGTGAATCCCAACACAGCATGCCCAGCCTGGGAACACCGAGGCCAGCTCAGCCCCGCTGGCTTCCCCTAACTGCACATCCCCCTCCACATGTGAAATACAAGATTACAGGAAGGCCCTGGGTAGCTCCCCAGGGACGACCCCCCGCACAGCCCTTAGATATAGACATCCCACTTCCTGCATCAGGAAGATGGATAGTCTCCCAAGTTTATTATAATTGGTATGACAAATGGGCAAATACTAAAGAAGTACCCTTCTTAGAACAGCTTAAGAGAGGCACAGGGTGGGGGACGGTAGGCACTTACTGTCTCCACAGGAAGAGATAAAATAAGAACAAACAAGGAACAAATAGAGACAGCCAGATAATAACCTTTAGATGAGTCTACCCCTCTTCCTGTACCTTTAACCTCGAGGCATAGATAGAACTGATTGAGCTCAAGGTGTAGCTTTGTTTTCACTATTGATTATAATCACAATATACTTGTCTCAGGCCATTACCTAGAAGGCCCTAATGATTAACATGAAAAGAGACCACAAGGTATCAGTTCCTTACTAGCCAACAGCTTATGTGGTCAAAGAGCAGGACGAAATCACGTCACCTCATTGATTGTATAAAAATAAAGAAAGACAGGCCTTAATGGGCTGCTGACCTCCAGATTCCTGGTTGTCTGAGTTGCTCTCCTTCGCCAACACTGCCCATCCCTTTGTGATCCCAGACCTTGTCGAGGCTGGCCCCCAACGGATCCTCTAGTCTGATGGACCATCAAGTGTGGTCTTTTAATAGAGTTCTAGTTCTGCACACTTATTTTTCTCCAGCTGCATCAGGGACTTTACACTGTATTCCCTGCCATGGCAGTCATTGGTGGTGGCCAGGCACCATCTAGTTCTTGTCTCGTGAGAAAGTAGTCTCTAGATCATATGGCACTTTCTGTCTCCTTGGCTCATATCTTCCTCTTGTCTTTGATGTCCTTCATTCTCTTCTGCTTCATGTGGATTGTCAGTTTCTTTCTTTTGGTGAACACTTCTTCCTGTCTAGGTAGTTTATTGAGTGCAATGAGCCAGACTTTCACCCTTGGACAATCTACGAATTACAGAGAATCTTTCGTTAACTCCAGTAACACTAATACCACAATGTTTGGGATGATGTAATCCATGTGGCAGGGACACTCGGCAGAGAACTGGAAGAAGCTGGAGAACCCTGTTTTGCACTGTTGCTATTTGCCATTAAGTCAGCTCCAATTCATAGTAACCTCACATATAACAAAACAAAAGTGCCGAGCTCTATGCCATCTTCAGATCATTGATATGGTTGAACCCAGTGTTGTAGCAATTGTGTTAACCCACCTCACTGAGAGATTCAAATTTTCTCGTTGGTTCTTTACCAAAAATCGTGTACTTTTCAAGCAAGGGGTCCTTCCTGATGATGCATCCAAAGTAAATGACTCAAAATCCTCTTTTCAGACTACTAAGAATCAAGTTGATTATTTGTTTTATCACTGATTTCTTTGTTCTTCTGGCAGTCCACAGTGTATTCAGTGTTCTTCATCAACATCATCATTCAGACGCATCAATTCTTCTGTCTTCCTTTGTCATTGTCCAGTATTGACATACAAATGAGGTGACTGAAGAGACTGTGGGGTGAATTAGTTGCATCTTATTCATTAAAGTGACATGCAGCAGATTTTTCCAGTGTAATATGTTTAACTTCATGATTGTTGCTTCCACGGGCATTGGTTATTGATCAAGTAAAATGAAATATTTGACAACTTCAATTTTCTCTAGCTTTACCATGATATTGTTTATGGGCTTTGAACAAACAAACACAAAAACAAACTCATTGCTGTGAAGTCAGCTCTGACTCACAGCAACCCCATAGGGCAGAGTAGAACTGCCCTGTGCAGATTCTAGTTATAATTTTTACATAAGCAGATTGTCACATCTTTGTCCTTTGAGACACTAGTAAGTTCAAAGCTCAGATCTTTTGGTTAGTGTTTGAGCACATAACCATTGTGCCACCAGTGATCCTTTTATCTGCATGAGCACCATTCATATGCATAAGCCTTTTGGTTCATCCAAGATATGGGTTGGAACAACATTCTCAAGTATATAATTGGCTGTCTGTAAAACTTAAAGAAGCTTAACATTTATTGTTCTTCATTGTGGTAGGAAGTATAAGATGCAAGTATTTGCTCTTTAGTGCAGAACCTGTATAGGTAGGTGTAGCACTTCCTACCTAACCTAAACCTACTGCCATTGAGTTGATTCTGACTCATAGCAACCCTATAGGACAGAGTAGAACTGCCTCCACAGTTTCCAAGAAGCAACTGGCTGGTTTGTACTGCCATCCTTTTGGTTAGCAGCTGTAACATTTGACCACTACACTATCAGGGTTGTAGTATGACCGAAATCACTGTAATTCTAATGATTTTACTGCTGCTTCAATATCCTGCTTCTTCATTGTGATTCTTATCATATTTTCTCATGTCATGTGCCCTAAAAAGCTTTTAATATATATTTCCTCTTATTGCTCATTCACACAAATTATCATGATATCATTGGTATAATAAATGTTCTGTAGTATCTATAACCAGTTCTATCTTTGTCAGTCTGTCTTTTGACAGAGCATAGATGAATTCACCTAGCTTTTAGGAAAGATTGAGAACGTATATATTTTATTCTTATGTAGAAGAATGCAAATGTTGTTAATGTACTAATTTCTTTTTTGTTGTTGTCTCGAGCTATCAATTCTGACTCACAGTGATTGCATGTAAAACAGAACAAATGCCGCCTGGTCCTCAGCAATCCTCGTGATTGTTGTCATGCTTAAGCCCATTATTAAGGCCTTTGTTTAAATTCATGTTGTTAAGTTTCTTCCTCTCCTTTACTGACCTTCTGCTTTCCCAAGAGTGGTGTCCTTATCCAGGATAGGTCCCTCCTGATAATGAGGGCAAAGTATGTGAGGCCAAGTCTCACCATCTTCCCTTCCATGGAGCTTTCTAAATATACTTTCTCCAAGACAGATTTGTTAGTTCTTTTAGGAGTCTGTGGGATATTCAACATTTTTCACCAGTACCAAAACTCAAAGGTATCAATTCTTCTCTTGTCTTCCATACTTCTTGCCTTTCACAGGCATCTGAGGCAACTGAAAACACCATGGCTTTGATCAGGTGTACCTTAGTCCTTAAAGTGATGATTTTGCTTTTTAACATTGAAAGAGGTCTTTTGCAGCCGACACGACAAATTAAATGCATCTTTTGAGTTCTTGACTATTGCTTCCACAGACTGCGATTGTGAATCTGAGTAAAATGAAATCCTTGACAATTCCAATCTTTCCTCAGTTTATCATGATGTTGCTTATTGGTCCAATTGTGAGGCTTATGTCCCCCTTGGTGTTGAGGTGTTATACATATTGACGTTAATCAGTAAATCCTTCAAATACTCTTCACTCTTAGCAAGCAAGGTTGTGTGATCTGCAAATCCAGGGTGTTAATGAGTTATTTGCCAATGCTGATACCACATTCTTCTTCATCTAGTCCATTTTCTCAGATTATTTGCTCAGTATACAGATTAAGTGTGGAGAAAGGATACAACCCTGATGTACTCCTTTCCTGACTTTAAACCACACAGTATTCCTTTATTCTATTGGAATAACTGTCTCTTGATCTACATTTAGGTTTCTCAAGAACACAATTCTCATTCTTTGCAATGTTATTCATGATTTATTGTGATCCACGGAGAAGAATGCCTTTGCATAGGCAATAGAACACAGGTAAACATCTTTCTGGTGTTCTCTGTTTTCAGTTAGGATATATCTGCAATTAGCAAAGTTAATCCACTCCATATCCTCTTTTGAAGCTGCCTTAAATTTCTGGAAGTTCCTTGTTAGTGTGCCACTGTGACCACTTTGGATGATCTCCAGCAACATTTTACTTTATTGAGATATTAATGTTGTGGTTTGATATTTTCTACATTCAGTTGGATTACATTATTTTTGAATAGGCATTGTCATGGATTCAGTTGTGTTCCCCCGAAGGTGGGTGTAGTAATTCGGTTGGGCCATGATTCCCTTTATTGTGTGACATTCCTTTATGCCGTTAACCCTGCCTCTACTATGGTAGTGAGGGAGAATGGGCAGCAGCTGTGTTGGTGGTGGGACAGGCCTCAATGAGTGGGATTGTATTGTGCCTTGAGGCAATTTTGGGAGATATAAAGGAGAAGGAGGCAAGAGGAGATTTGGGGACCTCATACTATCAAGAAAGAAAGCAGTGCTGGGAGCTGAGCACATCCTTAGAAAGGATTAAGGTCTCTGCACCTCAGAAGCTTCCAGTTCAGAGAAAGACTGATGACAATCAGAGCTGGAAGAGAAAAGTCTTCCTCTGGAGCTGACACACTGAATTTGAATTTTTAGCCTACTGGAATGTGATAAAATAGAGTTTCTCTTTTTAAACCTATCCACTTGTGGTATCTTTGTTATAGCAGCAGTGGATGACTAAGATAGGTAAAAATACAGATCTCTTGATACTTGGTTGGTCAGCTGTCTTTCAAATTTCTTGGCCTAGGTAAGCCAGCACTTGTAGTACTGCATGTCTTTATTCAAACATTTCAATTGATATTCCATTGATTACTGAAACTGTGTTAATCAATGCCTTCAGTGCAGCGTGGATGTATCTCTTTAGTACTGTCAATTCTTGATCATATACTGTGTCCTGAAATGGTTGAACACTAACCATTTTTTTTACTACAGTGACTCTGTATATTCCTTCCATCTTCTTTTGATGGTCCCTACATCATTTAATATTTATTCTGTAGAATTCTTCCATACTGTAACTCAAGGCATAGATTTTTCTCTTCACTTCTTTCAGCTAGAAAAATGCTGAGCATGTTCTTCCCTGTGGTTCTCTACCTCCAGGTCTCTGCACATGTCGTTATAATAATTTACTTTGTCTTCTTAAGTCACTCTTTGAAATCTTCTCTTCAGCTCTTCTAATTCATCGTATCTTCCATTCACTTTAACTACTTGATGTTCAAGAACAAATTTTACAGTCTTGTCTGACATTCATTTTAGCCTTTTTTCCCCATCTTTCTTGTCTTTTTAATGATCTCTTGCTATAGGGTTGCTATGAGTCAGAATCAACCCGATGGCACTGGGTTTGCTATTTGTTTCTTTTGCTTTCCTGATGTATAGTGTCCATCATGGATTAAGTTGTGTGCCCCCCCAAATGTGTGTAGCCACGTGGCTGGGCCATGATTGCCGATATTTTATGATTGTCCTACATTTTGTGAGTAGGGTGGGACTGTAAATCCCTTTATGAGATCACTTCCCTGCTCCATTGTAAATGGAGCATGGCTTGTACCACTCTTAATCCTTTAATCCTACAAGAGATAAAAAGGAAAGAGAAGTGAGGAAAGAAGTGGGAACCTCACACCATCAAGAAAGAAGAACCAGGAGAAGAGTACTTCCTTCATACCTGAGGTTCCTGCACCAAGATGCTCCCTGGACAAAGACTGATACAATATTAGACTTTCCTCCAGAGCCAACAAGGGGGAAAACTTTGCCCTGGAGTGGACATCCTGAATTTGGACTTGTAGCATATAGGAATATGTAAGAATGGATATTTCTCCTTTTAAAGCCATTCATTCTGTGGTATTTCTGTTACAGCAGCACTAGCAGACTAAAACAGTGTCCTTGATGCCATTCCACAACTCATCTGGCTTTCAGTTATTAATGTCTAATAAATCAAATCTGTTTTCCAGTTGGCCTCTAAATTCAATTGGGATATATTACAATTTGGTGTGTTGGCTTTTGTCAACTTATTTTTGCTTTCCTCAATTCCTCACATTGGGTGGGTTTGATCATTGCTGTGATGCTAGAAATGGTGTAAGAGATATTCAAATACCAGTTGAGTCACCGATGGTGGGCAGGTTTCAGCTTAGCTTCAAGGACTAAGAAATACTAAGAAGAACTTGGCAATGTACTTCTGAAGAAAAACTAGTTAGTGAAAACTTTATTAATTGCACTGTCTAATACAGTTCCAGAAAATGATCCCCTTCGGTTCACAGGTACATCAAAAGATAACTTGAGAAGTATTGCCTTTTCAAAGTACAGTCAATCTTAATGTCATTGATGGAGTCAAGGTTTCATGACCTACATTTGCTGATGACAAGACCCCAAATCAAAAGAAACAGTGTAAATATCTAGCAATAATTGGAACATGGGACAGATGAAGTATGCATCTAGGAAAACTGGAAATCCTAAAAAGTGACATCAGTATCCTACGCGTTAGAGCTGAAATGGAATGGTATTGGACATTTAGAATTGGACATTTAAAGATGGACCATCATGTAGTTTAAAATACTAGGCAATGACAAACTGAGCTGGAAGAGAAAAGCCTTCCCCTGGAGCTGACACACTGAATTTGAATTTTTAGCCTACCGGAATGTGATAAAATAAAGTTTCTCTTTTTAAACCTATCCACTTGTGGTATCTCTGTTATAGCAGCACTAGATGACTAAGATAGGCATAAATACAGATCTCTTGATATTTGGTTGGCCAGGTAGCTGTCTTTCAAATTTATTGGTCTAGGTAAGCCAGCACTTGCATTACTGTATGTCTTTATTCAAACATTGCCAAAAAGAATGTTTTTGAGATGTATCCTGAAGTACAATGCTGTCAGTGAGAGGATAATGTTCATATGCCTACAAGGAAGACCAATTAATATGGCTATTATTAAAATTTATGTAACAACCACTAAGGGCAAAAATAAAGAAGTGGAAGACTTTTACCAACTATTGCTGTCTAAAATTGATCAAATATCCAGCCAGAATGCATGTATAATTACTGGTGATTGGAATGTGAAAGTTGGAAACAAAGAAGGATTGGTGGTTGGAAAATAAGGCCTTGGTAATAGAAACAATGCTGGAGATCACATGGTAGAATTTTATAAGACAAATGACTACTTCGTTGCAAATACATTTTTTCAGAGACATAAATAGTGACTATATGCGTGGATCTCACCAGGTGGAATACCAGGAATCAAATCAACTACCTCTGTGGAAAGAGACAGTAGAAAAGCTCAATATCATCAGTCAAAAGAAACCAGGGGCCAACTGTGCAACAGACCATCAATTGTTCATATGCAAGACCAAGATGTACCAATTTGGTACCAAACAAAAAAGATAATTCACCACATAAATGGTTATATATGAAGTTTAAGACTCCATTTTTACTTGCTCTAGCAAATGTGCCATACTGGCACTGTGTCTGCAACAGTGATACTGCTGAATGGAATTAGCAACAACCTACTATATTAGTCAGGGTTCTCAAGAGACAGAGAGGACAGAAAGACCTTTAGAAAATGGTCCATGTGAGATTGTAGGGTCTGGAAGGGTTGTTATTTCTAGGTCAGATTGTTGTTGTTATTCAGTGCCGTTGAGTTGGTTCTGACTCATAGCAACCCTATGGACAACAGAACAAAATACTGCCCAGTCTTGTGCCAAGTCCACACTAATTTTTATGCTTAAACCTACTGTTGTGGCCACTGTGTCAATCCATATCGTCAAAGGTCTTCTTCTTTTTCACCGACCCTCCACTCTACCAAGTATGGTGTGCTTCTCCAGGGACTGACCCCTCTGGACAACATTTCCCAAGTATGCAAGTGACAGTCTTGCCATCTTTGCTTCCAAGGAGCACTCTGATAGTACTTCCTCCAGAACAGATCTGTTGTTCTTTTGGTGGTCCATGGTACATTCAACATTCTTTTCGAACACCATAATTTAAAGTCATCAGTTATTCTTCTGTCTTCTCTGTTCATGGCCGAGCTTTCACATGCACATGAAGTGATTGAAACTATCATGATCTGACTCAGGTGTGCTTTAGTCTTCAAGGTGACATCTTTACTTTTAAATACTTTAAAGAAGTCCTTTGCAGCAGATTTTCCCAATTCAATGCATCTTTTGATTTCTTGACTGCCTCTTACTTGGACATCGATTGTGGAGCAAATAAAATGAAATCCTTGACAACCTCAATCTTTTCTCCATTAATGACAATGTTGCTTACTGGCTGGCAACGTTGAGGTGCAATCCATACTGAAGGCTGTGGTCCTTGATCTTTATCAATAGATGTCTCAAATCTTCACTTCCAGCAAGTAAGGTGATGTCATCTGTGTAACACAGATAGTTAATGACTCATCCTCCAATCCTGATGCCTCATTCTTCTTCGTAGAGTCCAGCTTCGTGGATTATTTGCTTGGCATACAGATTAAAAAGGTATAGTGAAAGGATACAACTCTGATGCACACTTTTCCTGACTAAATCATGCAGTGTCCTTTTGTTCTACTTGCATAACTGCCTCTTAGTCCATATACACACTCCTTAAAAGTACGATTAGGTGTTCCTGAATTCCTATGCTCCGCAATTTTAGCCATAATTTCATATGATCCACGTAGTTAAGAGCTTTCGCATAGTCAATGAAACACAAGTAAACATCTTTTTCGTATTTTTTGCTTTCAGCTAAGATCTATCTGACGCCAGTAATGATATTCCTGGTTCCACGTCCTCTTCTGAATCCAGCTTGAATTTCTTGTAGTTCCTTATCAATATACTGTTGCATTCATGTTTGAATGATCTTGAGCAAAATTTTACTTGGGTGAGATATCAATAATATTGTTCATTGATTTCCACATTCAGTTGGATCACCTTTCTTTGGAATGGGCATAAATATGAAACTCTTCCAGTCAGTTGGTCATGTAGCTGTCCTCCAAATTTCTTGGCATACACGAGTGAGCACTTCCAGAGCTGCATCTGTTTGTTGAAATACTTAAACTGATATTCCATCAATTTCTCAAGCCTTGTTTTCTGCCACTGCCTTCAGTGCAGCTTAGACTTCTTTCTTCAGTATCCTTTGTTCCTGATCATATACCGCCTCTTTAAATGGGTAAACATCGACTAGTTCTTTCTGGTATACTGACTGTGTATTTCTTCCATCTTCTTTTGATGTTTCCTGTGTTGTTTAATAGTTTCTCTGTAGAATCCTTCACTATTGCATGTTGAGGCTTGAATTTTTTCTTCAGTTCTTTCAACTTGAGAAATGAAGAATGTGTTCTTCTCTTCCGATTTCCCATTTCCAGCTCTGTGCACATATCATTATAGTACTTTCTTTTGTCTTCTTGAGCTGCTCTTTGAAATCTTCTGTTTAGATCTTTTACTTTGCCATTCCTTCCTTTTGCTTTAGCTGCTTGATGTTTGAGAGCAAGTTTCAGAGTCTCTTCTGACATCCAATTTGGCCTTTTCTTTCTTTCATATATTTTTAATGACCTCTTGCTCTCTTCGTGAATAATGTCTTTGATGTCATTCCACAACTCATCTGGTCTTTGGTCATTAGTGATCAACACATCAAATCTGTTTTTGAGATGGTCATTAAACTCAAGAGGGATATACTCAAGGTCATACTATGGCTTTTGTGGACTTGTTCTAATGTTCTTCAGTTTCAGCTTGAATTTGCGTATGAGCAATTGATTGGTGATCCGTGCCACAGTCAGCACCTGGTCTTGTTCTGACTGCTGATATAGAGATTTTTCCACCGTATTTTTTCACAGATGTAGTCAATTTGGTTCCTGTGTATTCCATCTGGTGAGGTCCATGTGTACTGTCACCATTTGTGTTGGTTAAAAAAGGTATTTTCAGAGATGGAGTCAAGATGGTGGACTAAATGCACATCTCTCTAAGTCCCTCTGGAAACCAAGACCTGAAATGACAATTAAACAGAGCCTTATGGACACTTAGTGAGCCCTGGGTTGCAGCATCGGGCTGTTAATTTGGACTTCATACCAGCCAACCAGCCAAGCCAAGTGCTGTCAAACGTAAAACCTCCTCTCTTTCACTGACCCCACTCTCAGCAAGCACAGGCTTGCACAGACTGAAGATGGCCTAGAGAAACAACTGTGGTCCATCTTCACAGCATCTCTCCCAGCCTCTGTTGACCCACATGAAGACCAAAAAGCAGGAGATGTTGGAGAAGATGGTAACCTGGAAGTCACCCATGACATTAAAAGTTCCCTAAAAGAAACCACCTCAGAACTGCCCAGACAAAGAAGCTTATCCGAAACTATCAGAAGATGAATACAAAAGGATTATATATAGGGCCCTCCCAGACCTTATACAAAACACAGCAGAGCAAAATAAAAAACTAAGCAAGTTGTTTGATCTGATGGAACATCAGTACTTTGAAATCCAACAGATCAAGAACAAAATCCAAGACATAGGAACTTCAATTCAAAGCCAAGAAAACAGACTGGAACAATGGAAAAGAGAATTTCTGATTTGGAAGACAGAGCCACTGACTGCAGCATCTATGAGTAGAAATCAGAAAAAAGGAACAAGAAAAATGAAGAAACATTAAGAAGCATGTGGGACTCTATTAAGAACAACAATCTATGATTCACTGGAGATCCTGAACAGGGTGAGACATCTGAGAACATGGAGAGTATTGTTGCTGATCTGCTGACAGAAAACTTCCAAGAAATTGTGATACAAGAGAACATAGATCTCCAAGATACATATGGAACACCACTCAATATAGATCTCAGTAGAAAGAATCCAAGACATATTATAATCAAGCTCAACAAAATGAAACATAAGCAGAAACTCTTAAAGGCAGAAGACTGAAAGTAAAGCTAACATTAAGAGGGAAACTCTGTAGGCTTTCATCAAATTTCTCAGCAGAAACCATGCTGGCATGGAGACAGTGGAATGACACATTCAAAGACTAGAAGGAGAAGAACTTCCAACCAAGAATTATATACCCTGCAAAACTATCTTTCAAATATGAAAATGAAATTAAGACATTCGCAGATAGAAACTCAGAGACTTTGTAAAAACCAAATCAAAGGTACAAGAAATACTGGATTAAACTGGTTTAAACTGGAGGACATTATGTTGAGTGAAAGTAGTCAGCAACAGAAGGACAAATATTGTATGAGACCCCTACAATAAAAACTTAAAAGCAGATTCATGTATAAGACAAAAGACTCTTTGATGGCTGCAAGGAGGTGGGGCGACGGGAGGGTGAGAGATGAGAATTTAGATTAGATAGTTGTTAGAAATCTGGTTGGGTGAAATTAGTGACAGCACGCATTAGAAAGAAGAGCAATATTAATGGGACTTCAATACAACTTGTGTACTCCTCCCATCTTAACCCAATATTGCAAGGACAGAGTGGCTGGGGCAGGGGGCTGGAGACTGTGCTCTCATGGAAAAGTGAGGCCAACTGGCACAGCTAGCATTTTGCTAATGAGGACTGTCTGCACCCCACATTGGTGAGTAGCATCTGGGGTCTTAAAAGCTGCCAAGCTGCCATCTGAGGGTACAACAAATGGTCCCAACTTAGCAAGAATTGATGACCACTAATTTCTATAAAGACATGGGGGAAAGAAAATCCAGAAGACAGAGAGACCTACATGACTGGATGTCTACATCGACCTGTGACAGAAGAACCAGATGGTGCCTGGCCACTACCAGTAGTAGCCACAATGAAGCTCACAAATTTGAGTCTCACTGGCAACACAAGTATAAATAAAGGGTGCAGCCTGAGATCTCCACTGAAAGACCACAGTTGATGGTCCAGGGACATAGGGGTTCCCCTGAGATCATGGCCCCTGGTCCTGTTGTTGCCCCTGTCCATAAATCACACTGAAGGTCAACTTTTCAGAGAGCAGTGGATTGGACTTGGTGATGCAGAGAGACCATATTGTATGGGCACTTTATGGTTCTGGACATCTATAAGAGGTGGTCCTGTTGATCTCATACTGGAGGAAGGGGAATGGAAGAGAGGAGAAGATAGGAGACTGTTGGGAAGATAAGACATGTATGGAGCAGAGAGGAAGAGTGTGCTGTCACCGTTCAGGAAGAGCATATAGGTCAGCATGAGAATTTATAGGGGAATGTACATTTTCATTCAATCATTTTTTTTTTTTTTAAAAAGGTATTTGGAATGAAGAAGTTGTTAGTCTTACAAAATTCTATCATGTGACCTCAAACATTATTTCTATCCAAGACCATATTTTCCAATTACCTATCCTCTTCTTTGTATCCAGTTTTTGCATTCTGGTCACCAGTAGTTATCAATGCATCCTGATTGCATGTTCTATAAATTTCAGACTGCAGAAGCTGTTAAAAATCTTCAGCCTCTTCATCTTTGGCCTTAGTGGTTAGTGCATAAATTTGAATAATAGGTCATATTAACTAGCCTTCCTTGTAGATGTATGGATATTATCTTATCACTGACAGAATTGTACTTCAGGACAGATCTTGAAATGTTCTTTTTGATGATGAACGCAACACTGTTCCTCTTCAAGTTTTCATTCCCAGCATAGTAGACCATATGATTGTCAGATACAAAATAGCCATAACCAGTCTATTTCAGCTCGTTAATGCCTAGGATGTCAGTGTCTATGTGTTGCATTTCTTTTTTGACTATTTCCAATTATCCTAGATTCATACTTCATACATTCCATGTCCCAATGATCAATAGATACTTGCTGCTGTTTCTTCTCATTCTGAGTCATGGCACACCAGTGAACAAAGATGCTAAAGGCCTTACTCCATCCATGTCATTAATGTCAACTCTACTTTGAAGAGGCAGCTCTTTCCCAGCCATCCTCCAAGGGCTTTCCAACCTGGGGGCTCACTTTCCATGCTCACATTTGACACTGCTTGGCTGTTATTCATAAGGTTTTCCTTGGATAATTCTTTCAGAAGTAGACTGTCAGATCTTTCTTCCTAGTCTGCCTTAGTCTGGAAGCTCAGAATCAGCTGAGGACAGATTAGCAGTTTGGAAATTTAGTTCGAATTGACAAAATTTTGCTCTGAATTCCCTCAACTGATCAGATAAGGCCCCACTCAACCCATTGTAGATTCTAATCACATCCATAAAATACATAGGAATCAAATTGACTACATCTGTGGAAAGAGATGACAGATAAGACCATTAGTCAAAACAGCATGGTACTGCTACAGCAACAACTGTATAGACCACAGGAACAGAGTTGAGAAGCAAGGCATAAAATCATCTACCTGTGAGCAGTTGATATTTAAACAAAGTTCCAACAATCCATAAATTGGTGAAACCATAGTCACTTTAACAGAACAGTGAACAAGACTCATGTCTCTCAACAAGTACAAAAGCTAACTCGCAGTGGATCAAATACCTAAATACAAAATTTAAACAACAAATATAATGGAAGAAAAAACAAGAACAATGCTGGAAGCCCTAATACATGTCATAAACAAAATACAAAAATTACTAACAATATGCAAACACCAAACATTGGACAGACAACTTAGAACTCCTAAAAATCAAACATGTATGCTTAGCCAAAGACTTCACCAAAAGAGTAAATAGAAACCTACAGACCGGGAAAAATTTTTGGTTATGACAAATCTGTTCAGTATCTATCTCTAAAATCTACAACCCCAAAACCCACTGCCATTGAGTCGGGTCCGACTCACAGCATCCCAAGAGGTCAGAATAGAACTTCCCCATGGAGTTTCCAAGGAGTGCCTGGAGGATTTGAAGTGCAAACTTTTTGGTTAGCACACATAGCACTTAACCTACTACACCACCAGCCATCTGGAGCCAGGATTTCCCTAAAATCTACAAGAGACTGAAAAATCTCATCAACAAAAAGACAAATAACTCAAATAAAAAAATGGACAAAGGATATCAACAGACACTCCACCAAAGAAGACATTCAGGCATCTAGCAGATATATGAAGCCTGACAATTAAGTTTGCTAACGCATCCTAGAAAAAGTGCTACATACCTCACTGCTGAATATTACCACAGTCACCTTCAGAGCACCTTGGGAAGCCATACGCTGACACCAGGCTTCAAAGCAATTTTGGAACTCTTTTTTTCTGGAATGGCCATCAGAGCTGCGGTCATATGACTCTTGATGTCCTGAATGTCATCAAAATATCTTCCTTCCAACACTTCCCTTATCTTTGGGTAAAGAAAAAGTTGTTGGGGGCCAGAGCAGGTGAGTACAGAAAGTGTTGCAGTATAGTTACTTGTTTACTGGCTAAAATACCCTCAGAGACAACTATACAATTAAGTTTGTGACCTTGCCACTTTGCCACCATGCACAATAGCCATTCCAGAAAGAGTTCCAAAATTGCTTTGAAGGGTGAACTAGGCTCTGGCTTCAGTGCATGACTTCCCAAGGGGAGTATGTGGCATTTAGGACAGTTAAGTGCACTAACTTAACTGTCAGACCTCGTATGATGAAGTGTTCGTGATCATTAGCTGTTAGAGAAATACAAATCAAACGAGATACCACCTCACCCCAGCAAGGCTGAAACTAATTGGAAGAACACAAAATAATAAATGTTGGAGAGCCTTGGAGAGACTGAAACACTTGTTTGCTTATGACAGGAATGTGAAATGGTACAACCACTTGGCAAATAAATTTGGAGCTTTTCTTAAAAACCTAGAAATAGAAGTACCATGTGATCCAACAATCTTACTTCTTGGAATACATCTTAGAGAAATAAATGCTGCCATACAAATAGATACATGCACACCAATGTTATTGCAGCACTGTCCACAACAGCAGAACATTGAAATAAATGCAGTGTCCAACAAGGGATGAATGGATAAGCAATTGAATATTACATAACGAGGAAGAACAATGATGAATTTGAGAATCATTTCACAACATAGAGGAATCCAGAAGGCATTATGCCGAGTCAAATTTGTCAGTTGCGAAAGGGCAAGTACTGAATGAGATGACTATCATAAAGACTCAAGAAAAAGTTTAAACAGAGAAGAAAATAGACTTTGATGGTACAAGGGGAGGGAAGGAGAGAGAGAGGGAAAGGAATATTTATTAATTTGACCCCAGACAAAAATTACTTTAAGTGAAGGGAAGGACAACACACAGTAAACAGTACAACTGGACTAAACCAAAAGCTAAGATGCTTTCTAAAAACAACCTAACACCCTGAAGGACAGAGGATCAGGGGCTAGGGTCCAGGGACCACAGTTTCAGAGAACATATAGGTCAACTGGCATAAGGAAGTTTATTAAGAAAATGTTCTGCATCCCATTCTGGTGAGTGGCATCCAGGTTCTTAGAAGCTAGCAAGAAGCCATCAAAGAAGCTACCACTGGCCTCAACTCACCAAGAGGAAAAGAGACTAATGAACATCAATGACATAGGGAAAGTAAGGTCCCAAGAGCCATAAAGTGCCACATATGCCAGAATCTACATCAACTTGAGACCGGAAGAACTAGATGGTACCTAGCTGTCACTGAAGACTCCCCTCAAGGGAACTCAACAAAGAGTCCCTGACTGAGAGAAACGTGGGTGAAGAACTTGAACTCAGTAAGAAGACCATACTTGATAGTGTGACAGCCTGGAGGGTCTCTGGAAGACATGATGCCCAGATTTTCTGTTAGCCTACAACTGAAACCATTCTAGAAGCCAACTGCTCAGACAAAGATTGAATTAGTCTATAAAACATAAGATGATACTGGTGAACAGTGTGCTTCTTGGCCTAAATAGATAGAGGAGACTGACAGAGCATCTACTGTCTGGAGGTGAGGTGAGAAGAAGAAAGGAAGCAGAAGCTGATTGTATGGACACAGGATACTCAGGGTGGAGGGAAAGAGCATGCTTTCATGGTATGGGGACAATACCCAGAGTCACACAACAAAGTATGCATAACTTTTTATGTGAGAAACTGACTGGAATTATAAACATTCACTTAAAACGTAATTGCGAAAAGACATTGGCTTAAGACACAATCTAATCTGGTAGATCTCTGTTATAACTGCCACCAACCCATTTTATTACATCATAGTGATAGAACTTACAACATATAGGAACTCTCATCAAATGACACAGTGATGAATAATCACATAATACTTGGATCGTGTTTTAACCAAGTCGGCAGAAATTTTGGTGGGACAAAATTCAATACATAGCAGATATTAAGACAGGATCTTATTCATTCTCATTGCTGGAAGAAGCCTAATTGTGTAACAACATCTTTTAATGTCAATCCTGGCCCACAGAGGCAAATCATCGTTTCATTTCTCTGTGATTTGCATCCTCTTCTCACAAGTAAACCTTTTATTGATTTGGTAAATAAAATGTTTTCTAGATTCTCTCATGGAATATAATCGCCCAGTGGGTTTCTCAGCCTTGCAAACTTTGTCTGCTGTAGCATGCTCACTTCTTGGGGTGTTGAAGGTGTTCCTCCACATTCTAACATGAGAGTTATGATATTTCTTCTTCATTTAATGAACACTGTAACTTTTTCCATGCTTCTAAGAGCCATACTAGCAACATGTTGTTGCTGTCTCCTACTTCCTTTCCAGGGAATTAAATCCTGAAACTCAGAATCATGATACACCATTTACAGTCAGATCAAACTGATTTCAAATTCAGTGTTCCTTGGTTCATTTCTGTTTTGTTAGAGAGTCTTACATTTTTGTAATTTATGTAAATACACACCCTCTGCTTACTTATTGGCAAGGTTAGATTCTGAAGACAAAGTCATTATGCAAGTTCAATATTGTGTGAGAAGAAGGATGACTACATCAGATTACAAAAGTGGAGAATGACTATATCATTACATAGCTGCCAAACCACTGAGAATTACAGCCTGGCCAAGCTGACATGTAAACTTAAATGTCACAGCCAACATAGGTCTCATCTTGCAGCCTGACATTTGTCAATGCCAAACATACTTTATTGATGTGCAAAACAGTTGGAAACAAGATTTTTTATTACTATCATAAATGCAAAGTATCAGATAATGAAATAGTAGATGAGTGAAGAGGAAGTGTGGAATAGTTTATCAGCTTTATTTCTTAGGATTGACTACTTTTTTTTTTTTTTTTTACCATCAAGGTCCTAATAAAAATGCTGGTGATTTCTGCCCAACAGTGAAGAAACTGTTTCTAAATGATCATTCTATCTGAGGGAGTAATAAAGGATTACATGTTAAAAAATCTTATGAAAATATTAAAATGATTGCACTTAATAATTATTTTGTTCGTTTTATTGAATGATCAATGTCAAGTACCTAGATCAACGTTTGGCACATCGTGCTGTCTCAGTAAATATTTGTAGAACAAATGAAAATTAATAAGTTATGGTTATTGTTATATTGTGCTATGTCATTACATGGTTATTAATAAGTTATGTGTATGTGTGTAGGCAGCATATGTGTGTTTACTGAAAAACATTTAAACAACATACACATTTAGTAAAAAGTAAAAGTTGTATTAACCCTCAATCAATTTAGTGGCTAGAGCTATGTGATAATGCCTGTGCTATTGTACAAGAGATATATGGTTGCCAAAAATGAGTGATATTTCTGAGAGAAATCATTGTTATTAGACTGGTACAAATCCTTCTAGATATTTTCTTATCTGTATTCAAGCTTATGGTCACACAGTCACATACTAAGCATACTTTTTAAGATACAAATTAAATTAAACTCTGTATCTCATTCTGTAATAAACATTTAAGTATGAATTAGTAGATCTCAAATTCTGTAAGTCACAATAACCACAAAAAAATTATAATATGTGTAGAGCTCACCATAGCTAGCTTATAAAAACTTATTATATAATAGTGATAGACATCTCTTTTTCTATAAAAATGAATCCAGTAACATAATAATGAATCATGGAATATTCTTTTAATAAGTTACTGGGTCTAACTTGCTGTGTTTTATGTGAACTATTTTCCTATATGTAAATTTATAAGTGTAATCAAACAATGCCAGCCAAGTGCCATTGAGTCAGACTCAAACAATTGTTTATCTTTTACTCTTTAAAATTTATCCTTTTTCCGTGTTAGTTTAAGTAGCACAATAGTTTTGTAGAATGAACTAAGAAGCTGTGCATTTTTTCCAAAGATCTGTGAAGGTTTTCATGTAAGTGAAGAAATTATTTGCTATTAATGTACTGCTAGCCCTCACCTACCAAAGTGTCTTGTTCTAGTGCCCTTTGTCAGGGTTGAATAGTCATAGTAGAATGAGATCTTGACTATTTCATTTTTTTCTATTATTGCAAGTCTGTTGAGATTGTTTCCCTCTTTGAAAATCATTTTTTATCATTTGCATTTTTCCTGAAAAATCATCTATTTCATCTACATTTTAAAATTGTTTCCTTAATAGTTTCCTATCAAATTTCTCACTTAAGTGTAAATTTACTTGCTATTTCTTTTATTGTCTTGATTATAACTGAGTAAACCTGATGCTCTAAATAAGAGGACTGGCTGAGGCACCTTCTTTACTGGACAGGGTTCATGGACAAGCTGACTTCTCTTGGAGTTAGTGCATTGGTCATGAGCAGGTATGAACACTGAGAATCATACAAACACACACACACACACACACACACACACACACACACACACACACACAAACTGCCAGAGAAAGTATGCTTTGACTGTAGGTAAGAGATGTGTTAGTATGTTTCACACATTCAGTGCTAGGTGGGACAGACTTTTTTCTTTTTCACTGGTCTTACTGTCCTTCAAAAGCCATTACGTGGATTTGAGATTGTAACATACTCTGCTCAGCTTCCCAGCAATTCCTGACATAGAACTAAGAGCCCTAACCAGTAATATCTCCTATTTTTAGCTAAGTGTCTTATGCTGCAGTCAGCCAATATACTGTTGGAGGACCATAATAACTAACCCAAGTCTTCCTTTTTTTTCTACCCAGTTTTGCTAGAGTTGATTCTGATTCACGGTGATCCAAAGTGTTTCAGAGTAAATGTGCATAAGGAAGTTTTAAAAGCTGTGATCTTTCAGAAGTAGATCACCAGGAACCATGGATTGAATTGTGTCTCCCAAAAATATGTGTATCAATCTGGCTAGGCCGTGATTCCCAGCACTGTGATTGCCTGCCATTTTGTCATCTGATGTGCTTTTCCTGTGTTGTAAATCCTACCTCTATCGTGCTAGTGAGGAAAGATAGGTGGAAGTTATGTTAACAAGGCAAGTCTCAATCTACAAGTTGGGCTGTGTCTTGAACCAGTCTCTTTTGAGATATCAAAGAAAGACAAGGGAACCTCATACCACCAAGAAAGCAACCAAGGGAGCAGAGCTCAAGCTTTAGATCCAGGGTTTCTGCATGGAGAATCTCTTGGTACAGGGGAAGATTGATGAGAAGGCTCTTCCACCAAAGCTGACAGAGTGAGAAAGCCATCCCCTGGAACTTAAGCCCTACTAGACTACTAGACTGTGTCCTTAATGATGTGGATGGAGTAAGGCCTTCAGGATCTTTGTTTGCTGATGCGGCATGATTCAAAATGAGAAGAAACAGCTGCAAACACCCATTAGTGATTGGAATATGGAATTTATGAAGTATGAATCTAGGAAAATTGGGAATCATCAAAAAAGAAATGGAACATATAAACATCAATATCCTAGACATTAGTGAGCTGAAATAGACTGGTTTGGGCCATTCTGAATCCAACAATTGTATGGTCTATTATGCTGGGAATGAAAACTTGAAGAGGAATGGTGTGTTCATCATCAGAAAGAACATTTCAACATCTGTCCTGAAGTACAGTGTTGTCAGTGATAAGATAATATCCATATGCCTACAAGGAAGGCCAGTGAATATGACTTATTATTCAAATTTACACACCAACTACTAAGGCCAAAGATGAAGAAATTGAAGATTTTTACTAGCTTCTGTCTTCTGAAATTGATAAAACATGCAATCAGGATATATTGATAATTACTGGTGACCAGAATGTAAAACTTAGACACAAGGAAGAAGGATTGGTAGTTGGAAAATAGGACCTAGGTTATAGAAATAATGCTGAGATCACAATAGAATTTTGCAAGACTAATGACTTTTTCATTGAAAATATCTTTTCTAACCAACACAAACAACAACTGGACCTCACCAGATAGAATACGCAGGAACCGAATTAACTACCTCTGTGAAAAAAATGTGATGAAAAAGCTCCACATTAGCAGCTGGAACAAGACCAGGTACTGACTGTGGCACAGATCATCAATTGCTCATATGCAAATTCAAACTGAAGCTGAAGGAAATTAGAACAAGTTCATGAGAGCCAAAGTGTGTCCTAGAGTACATCTCTCATGAGTATAAAGACCATCTCAAAAACGGATTTGATATGTTGATCACTAACAACCAAAGACCAGACAAAATGTGGAATGACATTGAAGACATCACCCATGAAGAGGACAAGAGGTCATTAAAAAGACAGGAAAGCAAGAAAAGACCACAGTGGATGCCAAAAGAGACTCTGAAACTTGCTCTCAAACATCAAGCAGCTAAAACAAAAGGAAGGAATGGTGAAGTAAAAGACCTAAACAGATTTTAAAGGGCAGCTCAAGAAGACAAAAGAAAGTACAGTGATGTGTGCAAAGAGCTGGAAGTAGAAAACCGAAAGGGAAGAACACATTCTGCATTTCTGAAGCTGAAAGAACTAAATGGAAAATTAAAGCCTCAAGTTGCAGTAGTAAAGGATTCTAAGGGGAAAATATTAAACTACTCAGGGAACATCAAAAGAAGATGGGAGGAATACACAGAGTCATTATGCCCGAAAGAACTGGTCAACACTCAGCAGTTTGAAGAGGTAGCATATGATCTGGAACTGATGGTACTGAAGGAAAATGTCAAAGCTGCGTTGAAGGTATTGGCAAAAAACAAATCTCTAGGAATTGATGGAATATCAAATGTGATATTTCAACAAACAGATAGAGCACTGGAAGTGCTCATTCATCTGTCAGGAAATTTAGAGGACAGCTACCTGGTCAACTGACTGGAAGAGATCCATATTTATGCCCATGCCAAAGAAAGGCAATCTAACAGAATGGAGAAATTACTGAACAATACTGGTAATACCACATGCAAGTAAAATTTTGCTGAAGACCATTCAAAAGCAATTGCAATAATATATTGTCAAGGAACTGCCAGAAATTCAAGCTGGATTCAGAAGAGGATGTGAAACCAGAGATATCATTGCTGATGTCAGAAGGATCTTGGTTGAAAGTAGAGAATAACAGAAATATGTTTACCTGTGTTTTGCTGACTATGCAAAGGCATTCAGCTGTGTGGATCATAATAAGTTATGGCTAACATTGCAGAGAATGGCAATTCCAGAACACCTAATTGTGCTCTTAAGGAATCTGCATATGGATCAAGAGGCAGTTGCGCAACTGGAACAAGAGGACATTGGATGATTTAAAGTCAGGGAAGGTGTGTGTCAGGGTTGTATCTTTTTGCCATAACTTTTCAATATGTATGACAAGCAAATAATACAAGAAGCTGGATTATACGAAGAAGAGCAAGGCATCAGGTTTGCAGGGCTACTCATTAACAATTGTTGTTATGCATACGACACCACTTTACTTGCTGCAAATGAAGAAGATTTGAAGCACTTACTGATGATGATCAAGGACCACAGCCTTCAGTGTGGATTGAACTTCAACATCAGGAAAACAAAAATCCTCACAACTGGATGAGCAAGCAACACTGTCATAAGTGGAGAAAGGATCCAGGTTGTCAGGGATTTTATTTTACTTGGGTCCACAATCAACACTCACAGAAACAGCAGTCAAGAAATCAAAAGACACTACACTGAAAAAAAACCTGTTTCCAAGGACCTCTTTAGAATATTGTAAAGATGTCACCTGAAGATTAAGGTGTGCCTGATCCAAGCCATGGTATTTTCAATCGCATCATATGCATACGAAAGCTGGACAGTGAACAAGGTAGACAGAAGAAGAATTGACGCTTTTGAATTGTTGTGTTGGAGAAGAAAGTTGAATGTACCATACACCACCAACAGGTCTATTCTGGAAGAAGTACAACCAGAGTGTTACTTAGAAGTAAAGATGACAAAACTCAGTCTTACATGCTGTGGACATATAGGAAATATCAGTTCCTGGAGAAGGACATCACGCTTGGTAGAATGGAGGGTCAATGAAAGAGAAGATGACCCTTGGCGAGACGGATTGACACAATGGTCACAACAATGCACTTAAGCATGAAAACAACAGTAGACACAGCACAAGACCAGGCAGTGTTTTGTTCTATTGTTTATAGGGTCACTATGAGTCGGAACTGACTCGATGGCACCTAGCAACAACAGACTGTGAAAAAATAAACTTCTATTTGTTGAAGTCATCAACTTGTGTTCTTTCTGTTACAGTAGCTCTAGATGACTAAGACTCCAAACTTTTCTTCAAAGGTGCCTGTGTATGAATTCAAACAGCCAACCTGTTAGTTAGCAGACAAGCATTTAACTGCTTGTGTCACCTACAGACTAATGCTTCTATACCCATTGTTGTTGAGTTGATTCTAATTCCTACTGATCTTATTGAACACAGGACAGCAGAACTTTCACCGAGTGTTTCCAAGGTTGTAATCTTTATGAAAACAGACTGCCATATCTGTTTTTCTATGGAATGGCTTATGGGTTTGAACCTCCAACCTTCTGATCATTTTCCCAATGTTTAACCACTACACCACCAGGGCTCTGATGCTTCTGCAGGCAAGCCTTAATACTTGCCCACACAATTGCACCACCATTTATGTTCTTAGTATCCAGTGTTACTGTTACAGAAATAACACAAGTGGATGGATTTATCAGACAGAAACTTAATTAGCAGGTTAGAAGTCTGAATTCAGGGTACCAGTTCCAGGAGAAGGCTTTCTCTTTGTTGGCTCTGGGGTGAAGTCCTTCTTATCAACCTTTCCCTGCTCTAGGAGCTTCTCAGAGCAAGGATTCCAGAGTCCAAAGGATATGCTGTGCTTAGGCTCTGCTATCTTGGAGGTTCCTACATCTGTGCTCACTTCTCTCTTACATCTCAAAAGAGATTGTTGTAAAACATACCCTAATAATCTTGTAGACTCAGTCCTGTATCATTAACATAACTACCTTTAATATCACCCCATAAACTCCATAGAGGTAGGCTCCACAACATATAGGAAAAATCACACAAAATAACAAAATAGTGGGACTATCACACAGTACTGGGAATCATGACCTAGCCAAGGTGACATACATTTTTATAGATAAAATTCAGTCTAGGACAATGATCTTTGTACCTTAATCCTGAGCTACGCTTTCCTCTGGTCTCCATTGACAAGAAGTGCTTTTATCTTAACCACAGTTAAGAATTCCCGTGCTCTAATTTCTATAATAATCAGATATCATATACTTTCTGGCTTCTAGAATTTTCCCAATTTTTTCTTCTGCTTATGACATCCTTGTTTCTCTGTCTCAGTTCTGTAATGAATCTGTGCCAGTGATACAATACTGATCTCACCATTGTATGTTATAATTAATGGTCACTTTTCCCATTCTGCTGGATAAAAGAAAAAAACAAAACAAACAAACTAAAACAACCTTTTAGATGCTAGGGAGGTGACATTATATTAGTTTACTAAATGTCTATTCATGTGTGAATTATCTTTAAAAGAATTTTAAATGGTATCTGAAGTTATTATTTCCTTCATTTTAAGAACCGTTTTCTAAATCTTCAACATTCTAGCAAAAATTGTAATAGCCTGATGTGGACTTTACTTTGAGACAGTAAGTGCGAAGTACTTCCCCATCAGGCAAAGGGCTTCCAATACATGTCAAAACTCTTTGACTTTAGCGTATGTGCCTCTTTCACCACGCAGATCCCTGCTCATGCTGAGTGACATGTGGACTTCTCCTGCTCCCTGCACCAGAGACTGTCATTCCTTCTTAGACTGTGAAGTCCTTTCAGAGCTCCGCAGCATTACTCATCTTAATTATGCCACCAGTCTCCCTGATGGGAGGCTCACCTGCTTCCTTTAAGAATAAGGATGCAATTTAAGGTTTAACTTCAAACGTTTAAGGCACTTAAGGTGCCAGGTCCAATTTATTTACAACCTCTGATCGATGTCTACTCTCTGTGAGGAGCATGCACTTCAGGTCGGGATTACTTCCCTTTCGTTCTCTGCCATCCCTACCCACATGTACAACGTAGATCCTTTTCAAAAATCACCTGATGCCATGGCCTTCCTTTGGTGTCAGATCTAAGCAAGATTCCCGATTTTTTTTCTTTTTTGAACTTTTTCATATTTTTGTCATCTAATTGAAGAGTTGTGTGGACAGCATATGTTGGGTCGATGTTAAACTGAAGGCATTTTTGCCAATATGAAATCCAACTTTTATTAACAGTTTTTGCAAATCCCTATTTAATTTTGTATGGAGTCTGTTTTAGTTCCTTAGGGCTGCTAATACAGAAGAATTGCAAATCAGTGACCTTAACAAATAGTTTAGGATGCTAAAAGTTGAATTCAGAGCACTGACTATTGGAAGCTTTTTCTCTGTTGTCTGTGGGGGAAGACTTTTGTTACTTCTTAGCTTCTGTTCCTCAGTTCCCTGGAAATCTCCATACAGCGTCCATCATCCTCAGTTCATCTTCCTCTGTTTTTTTTTTTTTTTTGTATAAGCTTCTCCTTATATATCTTAAAAGTGATTGGCTTAAAACACACCCTGCAAGTATAATAGACTCAATAAAATGTGTCAGTTGTTATTAGATGTCATTTAGTTGGTTCTGATTCCCAGCGACCCTGTAAGGCAGAACAGGCTGTAAGAGGCTACAGCACTGCCTAGTCCTACACCATCCTCATAACAGCTACTAGGTTTAAGCCCATTGTTGTAGCCATTGTGTCAGTTCAACCCATTGAGGGTCTTCTTTTCTGTTGACACTCTACTTTCAGTAAGCATGTTGTCTATCTCTAGGGACCGGTCCCTCCTGGTGACATGTCCGAAGTGCCTGAGACAAAGTCTTCCCATTCTCACTTCTAAAGAGCATTCTGGCTGTACTTCTTCCAAAACAGATTTGTTAACACCTCTAGCAGTCCGTGGTATAGTCAACCTTCTTCATTAATGCCATAATTAAAAAGCATCAGTTCTTCTTGGTCTTCCTTATTCACTGTCAGTTTTAACATCCATATGAGGCAACTGAAAATACCATGGCTTGGGTCATGACCTTAGTCCTCAAGGTCATGTCTTTGCTTCTTAAGAGTTGAAAGAGGTCTTTTGCAGCACACTTTCTCAATGCAATGTGTCACTTAGTTTTTTGACTGCTGCTTCCATAGGCTTTGATCATGAATTTGAGTAAAATGAAACAACTTCAGTATTTCCTCCATTTTTTATGGTGTTGATTATTGGTCTAATTTAGGACTTTTATTTTCTTTAAACTGAGGTGTAATCCATACTGAAATCATTAACATAGTCATGAGAATCCTATTCCCACATGGGATTGTGTCCACATGTATATAGGTGTTAGGATTTACAACATATATATTTTTGGGACACAGTTCAGTCTATAACAGGGTCAACAAAATACTTCAACTAGAGGAAGACTCCAATGAATAATTTTTGTTGTATTTAGCTTGTGATTTCTTACCAATTTGTTATTTTTTATATCATCATTTCCTTGGAGAGAAAACAGTGCTCTGTGGTGGAAAGATGATTGGGCAATGACATATGTCCCATGGCTTCTAATCTTCAATCTGCCATTGACAAGTGTCTGATGTTTGACTTGCTACCTCTCTGATCACAAGCCTCCACAGCTCTGAAATAATCTTTATATTTCCTTTCCTTTCTAAGAATCTGTTTTCTATGCTACTGATTGTGTTTTTTGTTTTATGATTAGACTCTGCAAAAGTTATGAAAATTCTCATACAAGTAAATAGACAATCATAATAATGACAAAAACAAAAATTAGACTCTACAATTCATTTATTTTTTTTTTCCTCCCTAGCAAGTCTGAGTTATTCCAGTATTGTCTACAGGTATCTGATTTTATGGGAGTGCCATACTTAAACATTCATTATCAACTCATGCAATCAGACTTAAGAGCACCTAAGTACACCATCTGTCTGTTTCTTTCTTATACATTCCTCTGTAGTCACACACGGATATCTGCTATTCTAGTAGTGTCTGCAGCCCATTATAGCTGCACCAGTTACAGTGCAATCAGCAGAGAAGGCATTCCCTTCCAAGGCCTGATTTTCAGAATTTAACAGCACCAAAGTTTATAACGGCTCTACCTCTAAACGTAATACATTCACAGTTTTCTACACAGGTGTTTTTTTTTCCACCCTCCCCCAAACTCCAAAGGCAATGTCTATCTGTGGGGGAACAGCTCAAAGCTTAACCTCTTTTTTAAAGAGCCAAAGCATAACAGAAAATGTTTTGCAAATCCAAGAAGTTTCTGATCAAGCTGCACAGTCATGCAAACCATTTCAAGGCTACTACTATTCAGGCACCGAAGCTCTTTGCCACTGCTGTCCTTGAGGAAAGATCCTAGTCCTTTTGACTGGGTTCTTCAGCTGTCTGTGCTTGATTTTGGCCTAAAGAGGCAGCAGGTCATCCTGAGCAAGCCAAACCATAAGAAACCTTTTCAACACATCAGTGATGGTTTGACGGCAGCAGGAGCCGACTGTACAGAGCAGAAGCTCAGTGGTAGATTTTGCATCTGGGCAGCACAGAGCTTGTACATGAACAGGGCACAGGGCTAGAGTTGAGACTTCATGGAAACCAAATAAGGTTCTGACAGTGTTTTCCAGGATAACCAACTACAATGCTAGAAACAAAAATTCTCCACAGTGTGTTAATTGTTGACACTCAGTTCTTTTCCTACTTATTGATCCCTGGAAGAAAAATAGTTGTAATGAACAGAGGCTCTAGGCTTCATTTGAGTCCCACTGATGCCAGTCACTATCTGTGACTGTGAGCAGGTTTCTTAACGCTTATTAGTCCTAGTTGCCATCATTCATACTTGTTGGTCAGATTAACAAAACATAGTGCCAAGTGCACAATCATCTTCGTATAAATGAGATAAGAAAAGTTAAAAATCAAGTGTAATGTTTACTCTGTGCCAGGATCTATTCAAAGAACTTTGTATATGCATCACAATTCCTCCTTCCAGAGAGGTTAAGCAAGTTGCCTGAGTTCAGTCAGCTAGTTCTTGGTAGAACCAAGAGTTAAACCTAGGAAGCCTGAACTCCTAATCCTTACTCTCATCTATCTGCTTTCTATATTGTCTTGAGGAACTTGACTACCCACTGTTTAATGGAAATCACAATATTGTCCCTAGCCATAGCCAGCTGAACTACTGGATGACTTGGTTCAAAGACTGTCCATTCAGTGACAGTCTAGAGACTGATTATTTAACTACATGCAGAAAAAGTGACAATAATATTTTCACATTAAGAAATTTAAATGAAATAATGCGGAAAGAAAATGTACCCAAGCAACAGAAACAAGAGTTGAAATGGGAAGCCAAAGTGTTTATGATTGGTGCTGGCAATCTTTTTGATTATGCTCACATTAAATATTCCATGCTGCTTTTAATCACCAAAACACTGGTCCTTTTCTTCTGTAATGTCATTATTCCATCATTAAAAAAAAAAAGAAAAACTGAAACTCGAGTCATTAATAACTTTAAAGCACATGAAGATTAATAGAACCAAGTGACACTCTACGAGTGATCTAAACATACTCTACTCTTGTTTAAAACCATTCCTAGATATGTTGTTCATGTTTTAAATCCTCCTTTTCAAGGTGAACATCTATTCATATGTACGTTAATCATTTGCATATTCCCTTAGAAACAATTTGGGTTCAAGCTATATGGCTGAGTCAAAATGTACATTCCCATATAAATTTACATGCCACCTATATGCAGCTTTCACTGCTCTCCCTGCCCGCTGACAGCACACTATTCCTCTCTGCTCTATACATGTCTCATCCTCCCAAAAGTCTTCTTTCCCCTCCTCTCCACCCACTCTCCTTCCTCCAGCCAGAGGTCAGCAGGATGATATCCCATAGATGTATAGAACCATAAAGTGCATCCAATACACGGTCACTCTGCATCACCAAGTCCAATCCATTAGTGTCCAAAGAGTGGAACTTCATTATGATTTATGGGCAAAAGCAGAATCAGGGCCAGGGGCCATGCTCCCAGGGGAACCCTGAACCCATCAATTGCGGTCTTTTAGCGGAGATCTCAGGGTGCACCCCTTTTTATTCTTGTGTTGCCAGTGAGACTCAGCTTAGTGACCTCCATCACGGCTATCACTGCTGGTGGCCAGGCACCATCCAGTTCTTCTGGTCCTAAGCCTCTGTAGGCACCCACTCATGTGGGTCTTTCTGTCTTCTGGGTTGTCTTTACCCCATGTCATTTTGGTCCTCGGTGATCATCCGTTCCTGCTGAGTTGGGACCATTTGTTGTGCCCTTGGATGGCAGCTTGGCAGCTGACTCCAGATGCCACTCACCAATGTGGGGTGGGGTGCAGAGGGCTCTCTTAGCAAAACACTAGTTGCGCCTCTGGAATTTTCATGGAACTTTGAAATGGCAACAGGTGTCTTCAGAAAAATAGGATGGTAAGTTGAGGGGGTTGGGAGAGGAGAGGAGAGGGAATATGTGGACAGAGTTTCTCCCAGAGCCAAGTTATAGCTCTTTCCTTAGAGCTTAAACAACTCCCTTCTCCTGTGCTGGATTCCCTTCCTTTTCCTGCGTCTTTACCCTCCTAAGAGTAAATCTATTTCTTAGTGTATTTCATAGCCATCCTTCCAGCACTGTGAACACTACTACTCACTCTAACAGTGGCCTTTTTCTTTTTTTCCTCAAAAGACTAAAATAACCTCAATCCTCTCTTATGTGAGACAGAATCTGAGGGCAAAGTGTAGAACTGTGTTGTTCAAAACAACAGCCACAAACTATATGTGGCTGCCGAACAACTGAAAAGTGGCTGGTCCAAACTGAGATGTGCCACTAGTGTGAAGCAAATACTGGATTTCTACAATTTTGGACATTTGAAAGAATGAAAAATATCTCCTTTTTTTTTTTTTTTTAGTATTAACTGCAAGTTGAAAAATATTTTGCATATATAGGTTTTAAGAGAATGAATTATTAAAATTAGTTTCCCTCATTTATATTCAATTTTTTTTAAATGCAGCTATTAAAAATTTGAAATTACATATGTAGTTTGCATTACATGGTAGCATAGTGGTTAAGTGCTGCAGCTGCTAGACAAAAAGTTCACAGTTCTAGTCCACCAGGCACTCCTTGGAAACTCCATGGAGCAGTTCTACTCTGTCCTATAGAGTTGCTGTAAGTCTGACTTGACTCAGTGGGTTTTTTAAGTGTTCAAGTTGATATCAATAATATTTATTTTTTAAATTAAAACACTGGCATTATACAAGAATGTTTAAATCATATTGAAAAATGCTGGTATGGCCATTTTGTTTTATAGCAAAATTATGAGAAATGAGTCAACAGAAGCTCTAAGGAGAGGAAGACACAGAGAATAAGAAGAGTCGGACCCCCAAGCTAAATAAAGAATAGATGGAAGAGTAGAAGGCTGACAAGAGAGGAATGGCTGCCCATTCTGACTCCTAAGCTAAATGCAGAGGTTCCCAATTCATGTTCTTGAGGTCTCCGCCATAGATGTAGAAACACCTCTCAATTCCTCCTCTTTCTGAGGCCCTACACTGGTTGTTGTTAGCTACCGTTGAGTCAGCTCTGACTTCTCACAACCTTATGTACAAAAGAACAAAACATTGCCTAGTCCTATCCCATGCTCGTGATCACTTATATGCTCCAGTCTCGTGTTGCAGCTGCTATACACTTACTTTGAGTGTCCTCCATCCTAAGGGACTCATCTTCTAGCTTTGCATTGGGCAGTATTTTGTTGTTATATGTAGGGTTTTCCTCGACTGAGTTTTCAGAAGAGTGTTGGCTTTCTCCCTAGTGTTAGTCTAGAAGGCCTTCTGAAACCTATATACCATAAGTGAAGCTGCTGATGTTTGAAATGCCAGTAGCATAACTTCCAGCATGATAGTAACACGCAAGGCTTGCAGTATGACAAGCTGCAGATGGGTGGTGACATGTATGTGTAGTGTCACAGGAAACTCCTATTTCTGGGGTAAAACTTCTTTTATCAAGCACCTTCCACATATGAACAATATTTCTAACTCCTATGGATCTAATAGTGAATGAACCAAACAAATCTATGGTTTCATGCAGCTTGCACTCAGGGGGGAAGGAACAGACATTATACAAATTACCTATAACTGTTATATAATGAATAAACTAGGAAAATTGATGTGAGACAAGAACTCTAAGCTGTAAGAAAGTTGATGCCACAGTCTTTGTCAAGAAGAATACTCAATACCAGGGTGAGGGGGTGGGGAGGGTGGGGGGCTGTTGGTCGGGGTGTCGGTTGGGGGGTCGGTCGGTCAGTCGGTAGGTGTTTGGAAGTGACAAATGAGCTGAGAAATAGAAGATGGGAAAGGGTCAGTCATGTAAAGAGCCTGGAGGGCAGGAAGATTTTAGTTGTTGGAGAAATAACAAGATTGCAACTAGAGGGGATGTGAGTAGATATAATTAAAAAGTGAACATACTACTATGTGTGTAAAATAAGACAAGAGTCTGATACATTTCAATTTGTATAAATGAGGACTGCTCATGTCAGGATTGTATCCTTATTTCTAGGAGAAAACAGAAATTTTATTAAAAGAATTACCTCTGGAGAGGGTAACTTTTTACTCTGTTTTTGCATTGCTTAAATGTTTAACTATGTGTATGTGATCATTAATTCACAAAGATATATTTAAAAAGGTAAATAAAAACCAGGCCACATGCAGTCGTGTATGCAATTTGAACTATATTCTGAATACACAGGAAAGCCGTTGAAGAGTTCTGAGTAGTCCAATGTCATTATCAATGAGGAATCTACTGCAATGGTCCAAGAAAGATGTGATACAACCTCGGATATGAGAAACTCTTTATTGTTTTAAATGAGTGTAAATAGAGGCCTTGGTCATTTAGATAGAACTGATATAATATTCCAAGAAATAAGTTTCATATATTTTAAATGTTCAATTATATTTTATTAACTACCAAAATAAAACACTTCACTGAAGCAAATTTTGAAAATACATAATCAGCATGAAAAATAAAAGAACAATCATACATATTTCCACCACCCAAGAAATCATGGTTAATATCTTGGAATACATTTTTCATACATTATTTCTAATATCTATGTGTATGAAAATTATTAAACAATATCATTAAAATCATGTAAAGATTAAAACTTGTTGAAGATCATCCAAAATAGTTACAGCACTACATTAATAGGGAACTGTCAGAAATTCAAGGCAGATACAGAAGAAGACTTGGAAAACAGTATACCATTGCTGATGTCAGATGAGTCTCAGCTCAAAGGAGAAAATATCTGCTATTGACTATGCAAAAACATTGAATGTGTAGGTCGTAACAAACGATGGGTAACATTTTAAAGAATGAACATCCCAAGACCATTATTGTGCTCATGTAGAATCTGTATATGAACAAAAAGACAGTTGATGAAATAGTATAAGAGGATACAATGAGGTTTAAAATTAGGAGAGGTGCATGTCAGGATTGCATCCTTTAATCATACTTATTCAATCTGCATATTGAGCCAAAAATTGGAGAAAGTTGGACTATTTGAAGACAAAGACGGGATCAGGATTGGAGGATGACTCCGTGACAACACATGACACGCAGATGACACAATCTTGCTTGCTGAAAGTGAAGAAGACTTGAAGCACCTTCTGATGAAGATCAAAGACTACAGGCTTCAGCATGGATTATACCTCAACATAAAATAAAAGTCATCACAACTCTACCAATAAACAACATCATAATAGACAGAAGAAAGACTGAAATAGTCAAAGATTTCATTTTATCTGGATCCACAATCAACTTCCACGGAAGGAGCAGTCAAGAAATCAAGCGGCATATGAGGATCTGACAGTGAAGTCTGCAAACTGACTTGTTCTAAGTGCTCAATATCATTAAAGTCACCTTGAATCCGAGCATACTTCTTGGGAAGCTATGCACTAATGCTAGCCCCTAGTTCACCCTTCACACAATTTTAGAACTCTTTCTGGAATGGTCATTGTGCTCAATGGCACAGTAGCAAGTTCATAAACTTATTTGTATAGTTGTTGGTGAGGGAGTTTTTATAGCCAGTAAACAAATAACTGTATTGTAACACCCTCCCTACTCACTTAATCCGTCCCCCAATGACTTTTTTCCTTACCTGAAGATAATGGAAATATTGAAAGGAAGTCATTTTGATGACATTCAGGACATCAAGGGTTATACCATCGCAACTCTGATTACCATTCCAGCAAACGAATTCCAAAATTGCTTTGAAGGGTAGACTAGGTGCTGTCATTGGTGCATAGCTTCCAAAGGGGAGTACTTTGAAGGTCACCATAGTGATATTCAGCAATGAGATATGTAGCAGTTTCTCAAGGATGAGTTCATGCACTTAATTCAGTCCTCATATTGCACTAGACGAATTTGTTGCAAAAGATCCCTTTAAAATGTTGAAAAGCAAAGATGTCACATTGAAGACTAAGATGCACCTAAACCAAGACATGATGTTTTCAATCATTTCACACGTATGTGAAAGCTGGACCACTAATACGGAAGACAAAAGAAGAACTAATGCCTTTGAATTATAGTGCTGGTGAAGAATATTAGGTAGACCACAGGTTGCCAAAAGAGCAAACAATTCTGTCTTGGAAGAAGTACAGCCAGAATGTTCTTTGGAAAAGAGGACAGTGAGACTTCATCTCATATTCTGAACATCTTATCAGGAGGTACCAGACCCTGGAGAAGGGTGTCATCTTGGTAAGGCAGACAGCGAGTGAAAACGAAGACCCTGGATGAAACAAGTTGACACTGTGGCTGCTACAATGAGCTTAAGCCAAACAGTGATGGCGATGATGACACTGGACCAGACAGTGTTTCATTCTGTTGTGCATAAGGTTGCTATGAGTCAGAACCTTCTAGACAGCATCTAACAACTACAAACTGTGCTTTTGTACACAGAGAAATAGTCGTACAGGTTACATAACTCATTGGAAAGTTTTGTTGTTGGCTTCACTTTCACTGAAGACATATTCATACTCATTAAATTTTTTCCTACACCATTATGACAATTTCAGTGTATGAATATTTGAGATTAATTTAGTTAGGAATGTATTTCCTCTATTATTGTTGTTGCTGTTACACTTGACACTATAATACAATGATATATTTAGCAGTCTTTTAAGTAAATATTTGTTCACTGTGTATTATTTTCAAATGATAAGTTACAAATCACATAATGATATCACCAGGTCAAATAATTTTCCAATGTTTTTGATGCAAGCACTATTTCCCCCCAAACCAGATGATCTATATTCAACCAGTAATGTTTAAGGATACCAGTTTCCCAGATCTTTTGTAAACAATAAATATTATCATTTTAAAATTTTTTGATAAATGAGTAAGCAATTAATGATCTATTACACTGTTATTTTGTTCACTATGTTCTAGATTGGCATTTCTTCTTTTCTAATGAGATAAAGAGGAGCTCTGACAGTGCAGCAATGAAGCATATAGCTGCTAACTTAAAGGCTGGCAGTTCGAACCCACCAGCCACTCCTTGGG
Organism: Heterohyrax brucei; assembly: GCA_028571685.1. Classification (NCBI taxonomy): domain Eukaryota; kingdom Metazoa; phylum Chordata; class Mammalia; order Hyracoidea; family Procaviidae; genus Heterohyrax; species Heterohyrax brucei. The sequence goes on along the minus strand of CM053143.1, from coordinate 172,129,531 downwards.
AGGAAGACGTGGCAGTCTTCTTCTGTCAAGATCACAGCCTTGAAAACCCTATGTGGAAGTTCATTCGTGTTGACTTTGACCTTTATTCTATTATCATTGCCTATTCATATGAATTTTACTAGGGGAGTGTCACTCAGTCTAGCTGTAAGTGAAATCAGAGATGGAGAAATTGTTGCTAAGATGTTGGTTCTGAATCATAATGTTGAAACAGGAAAAAAAATCCATTAAGTAATTACGTGTTTGTCTATTTGCACTGCACATGTATACAGGCTGTGCCTCGGTCTTGGCAGCAGCCATAAGATTCAGGAATGAGACACATATACCCACTGGATCAACCATTCTGTGGTGGCTATGTTCATCTGCTGTCAAGCTGGACACATTTACACAGTACTGGCAAAGTGAAAGCCATTATTTTTACTTACAGAGTAAAAGCAGTAAACAATAACAATAGGCTGTCTAAAGGAGAATCACTGAAACATAGCGAGAGACTGTTTTCATGGCATTGCTCCCTCTGGCCACCACTAAGCGTTTGAATCTTCTGCTCTGCCTCTTGGCCTCATTGAAACTTGCTACTGAACCTCTTTCACCAGACCGTTCTAAGTTTATGCCTCAGATTCCCACCATGCTTCTGGGACATTTTTGCAACCGTGCTACCCAAACCCCTAACACCTAGGATGGTAGAGTGCTATCCTTGCACAGGACACACTCAGGCTTTTCTTGCCTTGTACAGGCAAGTGCCGTAGTTTTGCTGGCAAGCCTCCTGTCCAGAGGCATGCAGCTGTGTTTGCTGTAGGAAGAACCCTGTATAAGATCCTCTGGGGAAACCCTTATTTAAGGCACTCTCAGGCCTCTGCCATGCACAGATAACTGGTACAGCTCTTTTAGCTCCTCCAAAAAGTCTCCTCCCCAAAAGTACTCAGCTATCACTCCAGGGGCCATTAAGCCCACGGCCAGTGTTTGTCATCATCTGTCACTGTCTTCAGTGTTTAGAGCTCTCTCTTCTGGGTCCAGGAGTTTCCTCATCACTGGTCTAAAGCATGGTCTCCACTCTAGACTTTCTGCATGGCAGTGAGGTCCCCATATACCCCTGTGGGGTCATAAGCCTTTATGTAAGCCTACTCCTTGCTAGTTTCAAGGCATGACCTTCACACCCTGAACACAGGCTGATCAATCCTCTTGTTAGAAGATAAGTCACTCAATTTGCATAATAAACTAACCAATCTCTGTTAAACTTGTACCCCAGCCAATTATTTCAAAGCAATTCACCACACCACAGTAATGGCACAGTTAGTGCCCAAACAATCACCTGAGACTTAAATGCAAAGTTTGTTTTCTGTTCAATAATACTTCTCAGAGTTTTCTGAAAGTTTTTTTTTTTAAGTTTCAAAAATACTATGGGTATCATTATTTTAAATTCTCTTACAGGAGGATACAATTCTAACAGTATCTACTCACTTTGTTCAAGGTTCTGTTCTCCTTGGAAAATGTCTCAAAATGCCATCAGGTAGAGAAAAGCAAGGACTGAGAACGAAAGCAAGAGCTACCTCAAACCAGGTAGCCAAGCCAAGTGCTGTCGAGTCGGATCTCACTCATGGCGACCTTTATACCAGATACAAAACCTAATAGTCTCTGTTTGAGGATGGAAACTTGTAATTGGTTATTTTTCTGTGTGTCCAAATGTCCTTGAGCAACTTCTCTGAAGGTTTTCCTAAGGTCTAGAATTTTGCAATCTATCTTGATTCATGACCATTTATTATTTCTTATTTACAACAAATGGACTTGATTTATGATGCCAAATGCTAGTCTACTAAAATCCAAATAAAGGTCATTCATATGGATGAACATCCATGAGGGGGTTTATAATTGGACTTAGAGAAGATTTAGCAGGGCTTAGTAGAAAGGTTAAGTGATTAGCAGTCTAAGACTTGGATTTATATTCTGACTTGTCTACATACTGACTAGTCTCCTTGGGTGAGCCCCTTCAAAAAGGTCTCAGTTTCTTTATATGTAAACCATATGTGGAAGAAGACCTGGTTGCACAGTGGTTAAGCACTTGATTGCTAACCCACAATTTGGCAGCTTGAACCTACCGACTCATCCAATTCGAAGGCACTTGGCCTTGGCTGAACCTACCAGCCGCTCCCTGAGAAAAAGATGTGACAATCTGTTTCTGTAAAGATTTACAGCTTTTGAAATGTTATGGGGCATTTCTACTCTGTCCTATTGGATAGCTAAGAGTCAACATCAACTTGGCAGCAATAACTAAAACCATAATAACAGTATAAGATGGTTGTGAGATCAGGTGACTTAAGAAATGGTAAGTTACTATTAGCAACTCTCAAGTTTTATATAAATATGGGAGATGTTATTAGAGTTGACAACACAAATGTAAACATCTGCAGGGGCCCAGATGGCTTCTAGGTGCATGAAGTGGATCAATCAGAATGAAATGTAACTTTAGAATATGTTCTAACACCTCAGAATTGGTGCCCTTGTGGGAACAGAGACCAGTTTTGCCTGACATTGCAGTTTTTCAAGAGACACACTGTAAATTCAGATTTTTATGTAAAGTTTTCTAATTTTTAAGTGCTGATGGTTAATTAAATTATACTTCAAAATAATTTTGGTGGTCATATGGTTTGTCCAAAGTTGGACCACTGGGTAGCCAGTGTGTAAGGTATTTTAGTGCATCAGGTTGTCATGGTTACTAAGACCCTCAAATCTCCATGTTAGCAACTTAAGCTGAGTATTTATTGTACTGACTATATCAAATGTAGACCAATCTTGAGTAGCCAATTATTTGTAATTATTTCCATGATGAGGGTTTTTCTCTTCAGGTGGCCAATTACTTCCTATCAAATTATCACTGGAAACCATTATTTTCTTTTCCATTTGCCGACATCTCAAGACTTTATTTTCCATTCGATACAAGTAACTGAAAAGGAAATAGTGATAGTCAGTGCAATTATGACTGTGATCTTATCTGACTGGATTGATTAGAAGTCCCTACTCTAATCATCCAAACTCTTTATTAATGTTAAGTTTATTAAAACCTAGGTTCAGAGCTAGATTTTTTAAAAGATTTCATTTATTTGATACTTGTCTCTTATAAAATGGAAGAGAATACAGTCTGGAGAGACCAGAGGAAAGCCCAGTTGCCAGAGGGACCTTGCCTTCCCTACAACTTGGCTTCTACACGCTGATCTCTTTTAAAAAGCTTTCTTCATTTCTCAAAACTCAGTCTCTGGTGAGTTACAGTGGAGTGTTGCTAATTCATACTAATGACTTGGGTACCCAGTGCAGATTATTGAATTTTGAAAATTAGCAAGTAAGCAAAAAATGACAATAAATTGAGGTCACTGAATCACAAAAACATTCTTTGTTCATTTGTTTTCTTAATTATAAGCTGGTTTGTAATTAATTAGGTTAATGTATCATTGATACTAGTACAAATTATGCTCCTAGATCTTTTCAGCATTAAATATTGTTTAAAAATGAGGTGGAAGTTTATTTAGCAGTGAGTTTACACAAGGCATTGGCAGAATTGCAGGGCAAGTTATAGATTACTATTAAATTCACTAAATTTCAACTTAATATAATATTATTCTTTTTTTTATTCTTTCCAAGTCTTGGGATCACTAGTGTCAAAATATGATTTTCAATTCTCACACGAGATAATTAACTAGTAAATTGTGAGTTTTCCAGTGATGTACAGTTAACACGTTAAAGTAATGGTGAAGATCACAAGGCGTTTTCAGGGATCCAACTCCTTCCAGTATTCATGGTGCCTCTACTATTTCCATTAACATCTCTAGGTGAGATGAGCTGCTGCATCCCCATCACTGCCACAATTCAGAAAGAATGGGTAAAATGTAGTTCATATACATACATGTATATATGTATGCATGTATGCATGTATATATATATGTGTGTTATACGGCATCTAGTTGATTTGACTCATAGAAACCCTATACGACACAGTAGAAGGTACATGTATATATGTCATGAAACACTGTTTGGCTCTACACCGTCCTCACAATCATCACTGAGTTTGACCCTATTGTTGCAGCTACTGTGTCAATCCATCTTTTTAAGAAACATCCTCTTTTTTGCTGGCCTACTTTACCAGGCGTCATGTCCCTCTCCAGTGACTGGTCCCTCTTAGTAAAATGTCCAGTATATGTGAAGCTACGTCTTTCCATTCTCCCTTCTAAAGAATATTCTGACTATACTTCTTCCACCACAGATTTCTTTGCTGTTCTGGCAGTCCATGGTATATTCAAAATTCTTTGCCAATACCAGAATTCACAGGCATTCATTCTTCTTCATTCATTGTTCAGTTTTCACATGCATATGAGGCAATTGAAGCTATCATGGCTTGGGTTACTTTAGTCTTCAAAGTGATATTTTTGCTTTGTAACACTTTAAAGAGATCTTTTGCAGCAGGTTTGCCCAATGCAAAATAGGTAGGTAGATTTTTTTTTTTTTTTTGAGTGTTGCTTCCACATTCATTGATTGTGGATCTAAGCTAAACGAGATCCTTAACTCAGATTTTCTCCATTTATCATGATGTTGTTTACTGGGCCAGTTGTGATGATTTTTGTGTTGATTAAGTTGAGGTACAATCCATACTGAGGCTGTGATCCTTGATCTTCATTAGGAAGTGCTTCAAATCCTTTTTGCTTTCAGTAAGCAAAGTATTATCTGTATACTCAAGTTGCTAAGAAAGTCTTCCTCTAATCCTGATGTCATGTTCTTAGTCCATTTTCTCAGATCATCCTCTCAGCACACAGACTGAATAAGCATGTGAAAGGATGAAACACTGATGAATAAGTTTTCTGGTTTCATGCCATAATATTCCCTTATTCTGTTGGAAAAGCTACCTCTTTGTCTATGTACTCGTTCCACATGGAATTACCATATATATGTATAAGTATACCTATATAGGAAACCCTGGTGATGTTGTGGTTAAGTGCTACCTCTGCTGACCAAAAGGTTGACAGCTTGAGTCTTCCAGTTCTTCCTTGGAAACTCTATGGAGCAGTTCTACTCTGTCTACAGGGTCACTATGAGTCAGAATCACCTTGACAGCATTGGGTTTGGTTTGGAGTTTATATATATATATGCATTATGTTAATCATTGGAAACCCTGGTGACATAATGGTTACATGCTTTGGCTGCCAACCAGAAGGCTGGACACTAAAATCTGCAAGGCGCTCCTTGGAAACTCTATGGGGCAAGTCTACTCTGTCTATAGCGCTGCTACACGTCAGAATTGAGTTGATAGCTGTGGGTTGGTTTTGGTATGTTAATCATTACAGAGCACCTTATTTAATGAGAGACAAAATGTGGCACAGAAAGAGAATGAAAAGGAGGCCCCATGAAGACAGACCAGTTTCAGACTTTTCAACGTACCTACTTTGATTTAGAGGATGCTTCACATTCCTTCTTGCATTCATTCATTCATTCTTTTTTATAAACAATTCATATGATGGTATAAGGAACCCCTGATTGGTACAAACAGTGTACTTGGCTTCTGTCTAAAAGATTAGAGGTTCAAGTCTCCCCAAATGTACCTCAGAAGAAAAATCTGGCCATCTACTTCCGTAAAATCAGCTAATGAAAATCCTATTGAGCACAGATCTACTCTGACACACATAGGATCACCACAAGTCTCAGTCAATGCCCTGGAAACTAGTATGATGGTACTGATCAGGGCTTGAATCTGTTTTATGTTCACCCTGTGCTTCCACCATCTTTCAGAGTTCCTTGCCAAGTATAATCACTTAGTGTATGTGTACTAAGTGACTAAATATTTATATTATACCCTATAGAGTTCCATACCAGCAATACAGAGTTAAGAAGCTTCTAAAGAGCTAGTATTCTACAGGGCGGTAAAATCAAGCAGATTATTGCAGTGTGATGTTTCTGTGATGAAGGGTAAGCTTGGAGAGCCCTGAAAGCTCAGACTAGGGGAAGTGTTCCTGGATAGTAAAGTCATTGAAAAATTCCAGAGGAAAATGATGCTTAAGCTGAACTTTGAAGAATAACAAAGCATTAGTCGGGTGGAGAAAGCTGGAAAAACGTTTAGGGAGCTGTACTCGGTTCATTTTGGAGAGGAGGTGAAACAACCTAGATAATAAGAAGGAAGCAGTCCAGAAAGGACTTTGTATATCAATCATATAACCTTTTCAAATCTTATGTTCTTGTCATCAGAAACAGAACCAGACTAGGAGAAAGGAGTCTGATGCATAGACTGCTGCAATAATACAGTTGATATTTGACAACAGACTGGTGTGATGTCTTGTGATTTACCCTTTATGTATTTCCATCCCTAGTGGTACACAGGGTTTCTAGACAACTACTCTTACCCCCACCCTTAGTCTGCAGTTTGAGTAAAATCACTATATCTTCACAGCTCCAAAAGTTGTTCTTAATAAGCTTAAACAAATCTGTAGAACCTACTTGGTCATAGGAACTAGATTGGTAATAGGCGCATGACCCAAGTGGAGCACAAGTGGCCAAAGAACACGTGAGCTAGGGTTTTTGAAAGAGAATGACCTGAAAGAGCTATTGAGAGGGATATTCTTTCTTCCTAAACCAAAACCATGGAGTCTGAGAGCTATTGGCTGCCAGCTTATAAACACAAAGAAAACCAGACTTTAGATTAATACAACACTGAGAAAACAAACAGAGGCAAACTTTATATTCAGTCTACTATAACTTGTGATCTTAGAGTTATATAGAACTGTAAGTTTTTTGACATTCATCCCATTTCAGGGGTTTTCTGTAACTTTTTATAATGTGGGCATTTCCGTTACTTGAAGTATCTTAACTACCAAAAGCCTGTCATGGTGACGACAATCAGGATGAAGGCAGAGAGGCAATTAAATGCCACCTTCTATTCTTTCCATTCTTATGACTCCCTCTCACCTGTATTATATAAAAAAGACATTTGCAAACAGCAGACTGATGACTGAAGAAAAATGGCATAAACATCAGAAGAGTCAAATGGCTTTTCCACAGTTCCCTGACAGCACTTCTCCCTTCTCCATTGCCTGCCTATCTTTGGCTGCCAAGAATTTGCTGTTTGCTTCTCACTTCCCTCATCCAATCCACACTGAGAAGACAACGTGCCCAGCTAGCTCCAGAACAGAAATCTAAATGTCGGTACAGATTTTTCCTTGAATGAAATAACCTATTCATGCAGAGTGGCCTCTGCTATCCACGGATGAGACTGTGTTGGGTTTGGTGGTTAATTCTTCAGACTTCTATTCCTGGACTTTTAACTAATGGCTTTGGGGTTTTGCACAAGCCACATGGCCCTGGCTTTAATGTTGTCACTGTAGATGAGAGCTTGTCATGTTATATAATATTACACAGTTACTCCAAAGCAGCTTTCTGGCTAAGTGACAGCATTTGACATGTCTCTAATATTGACAGTAGTGGTGACTTTCAAGTGTTCTATTTATGTCAGATAGAAAGGGAACAGGGACATTTTAAATAAAATAAACATGTGCAAAGGAAACTTCTGATTTAGTCTGGTAAAAAATGTCAAGACAGGTTGAATACTTTGATATTTTCTAGCTATAGACAATCGGGAAGATATAAGAGACTCAGTATCTGGAGCTAGAAAATGGAAATAATGATAATGCCTACCTTGGAGTGTCATAATAAAATTACCACATGTTTTTAAAGTGTTTTGTGTGATATCTGGCTCATTGTAGACATATCTATAATACATACATTGTTTTTCCAGCTGTGTCTATAAAGATTTCTAACAACATAGCTCTACAACCCAGAAATCAGGTCTGAAAGGCCTTCAGCAACATTTCTTCCACCACGAGGCTTAACTGTGGCCAGATTATCGGCTACATGTTTCAAACACTGGTGGCTAGGCCGGACACAGATAACTTATGTGTTGAACCTGAACTTGTGACATTGTATGTTCTCTGTCATGAATTAAGCTGTGTACCCCCAAAAATGTACACAGCAGTTTGGCTGGACCATGGTTCCCAGTATTGTGTGATTGCCCTTTGTTTTGTGAATCTGTAAATCCTGATCTCTGCTTGTGGTTAATAGATAGGATTATGTTAAAAGAGGATTAAGGAGTTTCCCAGAATGTGGTTTGCATCACCTTTATATCCTTTTATCTCACAAGAGATAAAAGAAAGCGAAGCAAGCAGAGAAATTAGAACCTCATGCTATTAAGAAAGTAGCACTGGGAGCAGAACACATGCTTCAGACCTGAGGTTCCTGTCCCAAAATGCTCCCTGACCAAAGAATAATGCAAGGTAAAGACCTTTCTTCAGAGCTGATAATAAGGAAAAGTCTTTCCATGGAGCTGACACTCTGAATTCAGACTTTTAGCCTACTGGACTACATGCGAATAACCTTGCTTGTTAAAGCTGTCCACTTGTGGTATTCCTGTTAAAGCAGCACAAGATAACACGAAAATCACACCTGGGTCCAAAAGTCTTGTAGATTCTTGAGTCAAGAAAAAAGTTGGGGAATTAGCAGCAAGGAGTGAAACTGTAAGGATTTGCAGAGAGAAGCCAGGATATAAGACTACCCTATGAGGGGTCACCGAAATTGTAAGAAAATATAAGTATAAGCAACATGATAAAATTCAGAAATATATAAAAAAAGAGAATAAGTGAGTTGATAGTCGCCATGAGTCAAATCCTACTCGACGGCACTTGGCTTGGTACATGATACAATTGTGTTCTTTCCAAATTTAGGTTGAAGTCCTAACTCATGGTATCTGTGAACATGACCTTGTTTGAAGATACGGTCTTTGAAGATGATGGCGATTATCAGGAGGTCATAGTGGAGTAATTGCTTTGTGTGCCATTGAGGTGGTTCTGATTCAAAGCAATCAATCCTACAGGATAGAATTCAATTGCCCTGCAGAGTTTCCTGGGCCATAAACTTTATGGAAGCAGATGCCAGGTCTTTTTCTCCTCCAGGGTCCTTGGTAGCTTCAAACTATTGGCTTCTCAGTTAACAGACAAGAGTAACCGCTATGGTGCCAGGTCTGCTTATGTGGAGTAGGGTGGGCCTCAACCCTGTATGACTGGTGTCCTTACAGAAAAAAGGTGGGTAACACACAGAGATAGACACAAAACAGAGGAAAGATAATTATATGAAGATATGTCTATAAGCCAAGGAATGCTTGGGCCTAGCAGGAGTTGAAAAGGACAAGAAAGGATCTTCCCCTAGAAAAAGGTGGAAAGAGCATAGTCCTGACAATATCTTGAATGTGAACTACTGGCCTCTAGAACTGTGACACAGGACATTTCTGTTATTTAAAGCTACTACTTGTGGTACTTTATTATGGCAGTTTCAGTAAACTAATATAGACAGAGAAGCAGACAGACCCAGAAAGAAGCAGACTTGCTGTGTTACATGAATGAAACTGGGCTGTTACATGAATGGCGAAGCACAAAGTTTCCAGCCAATCATCTCAAGGCAGGATGGTCTTGGAGGCTGTCAGGAGCCCTGGTGATGCAGTGGTTAAGAGATCAGCTGCTAAACAAAAGGTTGGCAGTTCAAATTCACTAAATGCTCCTTGGAAAAGCTGTGGAGCCATTCTATTCTGTCTTTAAGGTCACCAGAAATCTGGAATCTATTCAATGGCAATATATAGATTTTTAAATGGTTTTTGTGATCATGTAGTTTGGGCTCAGCCAATAGGATGTATCTGCTAGAAATTCCTACCAGGATCTAATGATGCTAAAAAGATAGGGCTGTGTGGAGTCCATTCAAGTGGGCTCTGTAAGGTAGCAGCAACATCCAGCTTCCAGGACTAGAAGCAGCAGAGGAGTTCAATGGCAGTGACAGTGATATCTTGTAAGTAATGGATAGTCTCAGAGTAAAGTGTTTTGTCATATCCTGGTCATTTCCTAAGCTTGATTCCGCAGTATTTCTTCCATTTCTTTCTGCTAAGATCCAACAGAGATATTTCTTCTGCTGACTAAGACACCTGATTATTACATTCATCATATATTATTACATTACTCATGTAATAATGACCAAGTGCGGACCTGGCAGAGGTGACACAGTTAAATCTATGATAGATGATAGATGGATAGATAGATAGATACATATATACATACATGGGCAGGTAGGTAGATGGATGGGTGGATGGGTCGAAGGATGGTTGGGTGGACAGATGGGTGGATGGATGGGTGGACAGATGGGTAGACAGAGACAGGTAGATAAACAGATATTACTTGACACTTTTTGAATGTTCACTGTGTGTTAGACCTTTCATTAAGTACTTTTTCTTTATTATTTTATCTTTTTGTGATTCACTGTAAGTATACAATCCAAATTAAAATTGCATGCCCACCTATCTGCAGCTCCTTCTGCTGTCCTTTCCCGGTGACAGTACTCTCTTCCTTTTCATTTTATACTTGTCATATCCTCTTAACAATTTCCTGTCCCCTCCTCTCCATCCTCTTCCTTCCCGTCTAGAAAGATACCAGTAGCATAGCCTCCTATAAGTGCACAGAACCATAAACTACACATATAGTATAATCACATTGCATTCCCAAGTCCAGTATATTTTTGTCTGAAGAGTAGACCTCAGTAGTGTCTTCTGGACAGGAGCAGCAGCAGGTCTAGTGCCCATGCTCCCAAGGGATCCCCCAGGTCATGGGACCATCAATTGTGGTCTTTTTCTCATGTTGCCACAGGGACTCAACATTGTGTGTCCCATTATGGCTGTCTTTGGTGGTGGCCGGGCACCTTTGTGCTATTTAAGTGGTTGATCACATTAATGGTTTTTCTGATGTTGAACCAGCCTTCCATCCATGGTATGAATCCAACTTGGTCATGCTGAAGTATTTTTTATTTTTATTTTTTTAATATGACTGAGTGAAAATGTATGTTATGTTGTTGATTTCTATTGGCTAGGAATTTATCAAAGATTTTTGCATCTAGGTCCATTGGTGTGTAATTTTCTTTTTTTGTGGGATCCTTCCCAGGCTTTGGTATCAGGGTTATGCTGGCTTCATATCATGAATGTGAGAGTGTTCCATTCCTTTCCATGCCATGAAATAGTCTCAGTAGTATTTTGAGTTAACTCTTCTCTAAAAGCTTAGTAGAAGTCTCTAGAGAAGCCATCTGGGCCAGGATTTTTTCAGGGGGTGGGTAGGGTTTGTAGTTTTTGATGACCTTGTCAGTCTCTTCCTTTGTGATGGGTTTATTAAGTTGTTCTACTTCTCATTGCGATAATTTTGGTAGATGATATGAATCTAGAAATTTGTCCATTTCCTCTAGGATTTCAAATCCGTTAGAGTACAGTCTTTTGTAGTATTCTGTTCTGATACTTTTGAATTTAGTTGAGCCTGTTGGGACATCTCTTATCTCATTTCTTATTTGGGTTATTTGTTTCCTCTCCTGTTTTCCTTTCGTAAGTTTGGCTGATGGTTTAGGAGTTTTGTTGATCTTTTCAAAAAACCAGAAACCAGCTTTCGGCTTTGTTAACTTTTTCAACTGTTCTTCTATTCTCTAATTAATTTAGTTCTGCTCTAATCTTTATTATCTCTTTTCTTTTGTTGCCTGAGTGATTCCTCTGTTGCTCTCTTTCCACTTGTTGAAGCTGTAGGGTTAATTCTTTGGTTTGGGTCCTTTCTTCCTTCCAGATGTATGCATTTATAGAGATAAATTGACCTCTAAAGCACTGATTTGGCTGTACCCATTGGATCCGACTCAACAGCACTTGGCACTTGGCTTATAGGTTCTTGTATGATGTGTTTCATTCTCATTTGAATTCATACATTTCTCTATTTTGTCCTTGGTGTGCTCTATAACTCATGGATATTTGAGCAAGCTATTGTTCAGTTTTCATAAGTTCAAATTTCTATGTATGTTATTTCTGTTTTTAATTGCAACTTTTATGGCTTTGTAGTCTGAGAAGGTGTTTTGCAATAATTCAATGGTTTGGATTTTGTAAGACTTGCTTTATGTCCTAACACATGGTCTATTCTGGAAAATCTTCCATGCACATTGGAGAAGAAGGTGTACTTATCTGCTGATGAGTAAAAAGCTTTGTGTACATGGATCAGGTCTAGTTGGTTAATTGTCACAATAAGATCTTCCGTGTCTTTACTGAGCTTTTTTCTAGATGATCTGTCTTTTACTGAAAGTGGTGTGTTGAAGTCTTCAGCTACGATTGTAGAGTGATCTATCTCATTTTTCAATGTTGTCAGTGTTTGTTCAATATATTTAGATTCTCTGGTATTGGGCACATAAATATTTAATACTGTTATGTCCAGGTTATGTATTAAACCTTTCGGCAATAAATAGTGACCATTTTTGTCCACGATGGTGGATTTTACACTAAAGTCTATTTTATCTGAGATTAGTATTACCAGTCCCATTCTTCTTTGTAAGTTGTTGGCTTCATATATATTTTTCCATCCTTCAACTTTCACTTTGTTCACATATTTGAGTCTAGGGTGTGCTTCTTGTAATAACATATAGATGGATTGTTTCTTTCAATCCTGGATGTTACTTGCTGTCTCTTTATTGGAGTGTTAAGTCTGTTTATATTCAAAGTAATTATTGATAGGTGTGTGTTTAGTGCTGTCATTTTGATAAATTTATTTTTATGCTGTTGATGTTTTCTATGCTGCTCTTAATATTCTGTTCTGCATCATTCTTCTTTATGGGTTGACTTTTCATCTTTTTCAGTGTTGGTTTTGTATTTGTTGAGACTCCTGAATTATGTTTCTTGTTTTGATATATTGCATTATTTTGCTTTGTGGCTACCCCATAATCTCCCCTACTCTTCTAAGTTTAAACAAGACTTTAACATCTGCATATCTTTTTAATTTCCTCTCCATCTGAAAGGGTTATAATTACTGTAATATATCGCTATTTTTAGTGTGATGGTGTTATAGTTTTCATGATATGATCACTAGTTCTCATCTTTTATTATTGTAGCTTTGCAACTTCCCTAACTGTCTAGGATTCCGAATGCTGTGTTCATTGCCTGCTTAAGTATACACTTAATGTTTTTCTTTTTCCAAGCAAAGAGTTTCAATATTTCTTGTAGTTTTGGTTTGGTTTTTACAAAGTCTGTAAGCTCCTGTTTGTCTGTGAATGTCTTAATTTCATCCTTGCATTTCAGAGACAATTTTGCAGGATATGTAATTCCTGGTTGGAAGTTTTTCTCTTTCAAGGCTTTGAATGTGTTATCCCACTGCCTGCTTGCCAACATCATTTCTGCTGAGAAGTCAGATGAAAGCCTACAGGGCTTACCTCTGAATGTCAGCTTTGCTTAAAGCCTCGCTGCCTTCAAAAGCCTCTCTTTATGTTTCATTTTATTAAGCTAGATTAGAATATGTTTTGCTGTCTTTCTTTTGGAGTCTATCTTTTGTGGTGTGACATGTCTTGGAAATCTCTGTTTTCTTCTTTCATAATTTCAGAGAAGTTTTCTGTCAGCAACTCTACCACAGCACTCTGTATTTTCAGCTATCCCTCCCTGTTCAGGAACTCCAATTAATTGTAGATTATTCTCTGAGTAGAGTCCCACATGTTTCTCAATGCATCTTCATTTTTTAAATTTATTTCCTCTGATTTTTTCTCATAATTGCTGGTGTCAGTTGCTCTACCCTCAAGCTCACTAACTCTGTGGCTTTCATCACCTCAATTCTGCTCTTTTGGCTTTGGATTGAATTGTCTCATTCTATAATTTTATTATCGATTTGCTGGATTTCAGATCCTTGATATTACATCAGTTCAAACAGCTTGTTTCACTTTTCATTTTGTTCTGTTGCATTTTGTTTAATCTCTAGGAGGGCTCTCTATATAATTCTTTTGTAGTTGAACTCCAATAGTTTCAGAAAGACTTCTTCATCTATGAGGATTTTTGATACTTTATTTTGGGAGATTTCTGGAGCCATGGTGGATTGTTTCTTTAAATATGTAGCTATTGATTGTTACCTACACACCATCTAGAGGCTGTCCAGTTTCTCTGGTGTTACCACAACAGTAGCTGAAGGAAATTGGTCACCAGCTACCTCTGTGTACTCTAGTGACTGGCCCCAGGTGGACTTTCTGGGGTGGCTGACTCTTCCTGCCCCATGACAAAGATGCCATCCTACCTAAGGAATCAGTAGGGGGGCATCAGCTGACACTGTGATGTGGATCAGTGAAGGGTGAGACGATGCTACCAGGCTACTCAGCAATCAGTTCTCCAGGTGGTCTTATTTTAAAAATGTACTTTACTGCTGAGCCAGAAGCTGTCTAACAACTTCCAAAATTAGTCAAGCCCTCAGGTGTGGCAGGCCTCACCTTCCAGCTGACAATGAAAGCACCTCATGGGTTGTTCCCAGATGCTATGTCATAGTTGAAAGTGGGGAGGTGTTATACCCTTGCTGCCATCCTGTGCTAGGCCCCACCTGTATCTCTAAGTGTCACCATCCTACACACAGCTTTTCTGCTGGAGAAACACTTTCCAGACAGGAGCTGCTGCTCCATGTTAGAATTAGCCCCAGGTAAGGCCTCCAGGTAGGTGACTCCACCTCTCAGCTGACAAAGATGGTGACCTGCCTGAGCTGCCCTGCCTGCCATAAGACAGCAGAATATGTGGCACAGCTCAGAAAAGAGAGAGTACGGGGGCAGTGGTTCCCTCAGTCAGCAGTTGGGCTCTCAATATTTGGATGTCCCACACACATCCTCTCTGCTATGCTATACACTATTTACTTAAGCACTGTAGTTCAGCGTATTGGCTGACTCATGACCAGCCCGCACCTCTAGGATAACAAATAGGGCATCAGTACCTGCAGTCCTCCCAAAGAGTAAGTCAGCAGAAGCTAGACTGAGCATGCTGCTGCCTGGTCTTCGAGAGAGGTGGATACCCTGTTACTGGCAGCTGGTCCAATCTGATAACCCTATGCCAGATCCTAGGGCTCCCCAGATGTCCACACTGCTCTGTTGAATTATCATCCCAGGCCTTAGTTCTCAGAGGACATTGAGGAAACAGGTGTCTAGTCTGCCATCTTGGCCTCACGCCTACTTAAGAACTTTGAAAATACTGTCTAATGCAACCTTCATTTTCCTGTGTGCTGCAAAATTTATTTTCTCCCCTTATTCCTCAAGATGAGTCAAGTAAGACAAAGAGAGGTAAAGCAAAATGCTCAATACTATAGAGAAGTGTGATAGATTAGTTATTCCTCAAAATCTTTACGCCTATACTCCCAATCCATTTTCAATGAAGGGTTATACTTTCCTGTCCCATTTGTATTAGGCTTGGCTATCATGTTTGATTTGGTCTCATAGTTGATGGAATGCCCTTTGGATTCCCTTATTTAAGATTTGGTTGTGTGATTTGCACTGACCAAAGGGAAGTCTATAAACATGACATAAAAAATACTTACAGTCTGATCAATTCCAACTCAGAGACCCTACAGAAATGCCTGATAGGGTTTCCAAGAAGCAGATTGTCACATCTTTCTCCACTGAAGTGCTGGTGGGATTGAACAGCTGACCTTTTAGTTGGTAGTCATGTGTTGACCACTGTGCTACTAGGACTTCTTCTAGTTATGATATAAGCAAAATATGAAATATACTTGTGCAGGTTTGTGCTGTCTCTCTTTCAAATGTCCCAAGTAGTTTCAGGATCTCAGAAGAATGAAAACCTGAACCTGAATGGACACTACCACCTGATGCCAATACCACATGATCCTAGACCAGATAAGCCAAGCCCATATTGTCTCAAAAACATCTGAGTGAGTCAAGGATTCTAGTTTTTTTTTATGCCACTAAGTTTGGGAGTGATTTGCTATTTAGGATTGTCGTGGCAATAGCTAACTAGCACAGCTAGTAATTCATGCAGACAAGATGCAAATCCAAACTATCTGGCTTCTAAACCTGTCTCCTAATTACACTACAACTTCTGAGGAAATCCTGGTGGTTAAGTGCTATGACTGTTAACCAGAAGGCCACTGAATAAACGCAAAACTGGGACAAAATTTTACTGCACCCTGTTTTGATAACTCCATTATCGTCATAGTTTCCTAGCACTGCTGTAACAAAAATACCACAAGTGTATAGTTTTAAAGAATTTATAGCCTCGTGGTCTGGGAGGCTGAAAGTCCATATCAGGGATGGATTGTGGCAAGGTAAGCACCATGCTTACCTTGCCTACCAGATCATCTCTAAGAGTTAACAATTTCATGTGTTTTCACCAAATCAAAGATCCTGCTTCTAAGTATGGCTGGCATCTGTTCCTCTCTTAAGCTCACAGAACCTTCCTATAGAATCAAAGTTGTTGAAGTCCTTGACAGGAACAAGTGACCCAGCAAGCAAGGTAAGTACAGGCTTATTTATGCTTACTTACTAATTTGTAGTGAAGAGTTCCAAAATTTTTATTACATCAGCGACGTGGTAAAAATTCATAGGTCATCATTCATTACATATTAGTAAGGAAGCCCATGCTTACCTTGTTTATTGCCTTCATTCAAATTCAGAGCAGTGTCAGGGCTATGCTCTGTCTGCTCTAGATGATGGTCATACCCATCTCTTTCAGCTTCTAGAGTCTTGGCATTCTTTAGATTGTAGATGGATCCTCAAACAGTATCTTTCCCCTGCATGTGTCTCTCCATATTTATTTTTCCTTTTTATAAAATACCATTCAGAAAGGATTAGGTTTAGGACTTACTCTACTTCAACATGAAAACCCTGGTGGTATAGTGGTTAAATGTTATGTCTGCTAACCAAAAGGTCATCAGTTCAAATCCACCAGGTGCTCCTTGGAAACCCTGTAGGGCAGTTCTACTCTAACCTATAGGGCCATTATGAGTAGGAGTTGACTTGAGGGTGCTGGCTTTGGCTTTTTAGCTACTTCAATATGACTCTATTACCTTAATAAGTGAACAACTCTATTCTCAATCAGGGTCATATAAGGACTTCAACATCTTTTAGCAGAATACAATTAAACCCATTAAAATGGACATCAGAGAATCCCTTAGCTGGAAATGCCCATGATGGCTCTGTCTTTTTTCTGGTCAGAGAATAGTTTTTAGTTCATTAGCCTTGATATATGTGGCTTGCCTGTTTTCCTTTGTCTCATGCTGGTCTCTAGAAGGCCATTCATTTCCTGATGTCAGTGTTGATGTATACAGTACAGAGATTCTCACTCTCAGACAGCAATGTCTTAAAGTCTGCCCTTAACTAATGGAGCTCAGCAATCAAGTCTTTAGTTCTCTCCCTATTTGTTCTGTTCCTGTTCTAAATTCCTAGCTTGTTCAGCAAGGTAAAGCAAGAAATACACAAGGTGAGAGCCTCTTGTGAATAATTTGTGGTGGCTCCTAAATAGTTTGAATGCTTCATTTCTCTTACAGTGATTAGACTTTAATTTCTTTGATTTAAGAAACACATCTGTGCCAAACACTTTCTGAAACAGAATTTTCCACTGTTCAAGCAAACTTTCCATTATGCCTGTTTCCTACGTATTCCTTAAATACATTCTGAGAATTGGAGGCTAGTGCATGACCAAAATGTTACCTTTCCTTACCTAGTTCTGGGCACACCTTTTTCATGCCCCCTCAACCACTAACAGCATGTTTTCTTACATTCCATTGACTTTGCAGAACACTAAGTCCAAATGATTAGGTAAAGGTAATGACCTTGCCTGGTTGCTTCCTGGAGTTAGAATAGTGAGAGAGAGTCTATGCTATTTGAGTATAGATGCTTAACTACCATTCACTCACTATTTTGTTTTAGATATGATCATAGATGAGAAACTGTAACTGGATTCATATACATACATATGTGAGCACAAAGCGCAATATTAGCTATCCTTAAAGAACAAAGGAGTTTTGATTAACTGAGGGTAGCACTTGGGTATGGTAAAAACTGGATCCTTCACTAGTTTTTTAGCAGGTGATGCAAGTGATATACTTTATTTCCCACAAGGACATGGTATACTGAGTGTGATGAGGTAAAAGCTTGTCTTGGTCCTTTCAGCTAGAGAGGCACAAGTCAAAACTGAGTCTTTCCTGCTCTTGACACTCATAATAAGCTCTCACTCATATGTTTTCCTCCTTTGTGTCTTGAAAGTGTGGTCTTACCATAGAGATGCTAAGGAGTGTAAGAACTTGGAAAAATCAAAATAGAACTACCCAGGAGGATCAGCAATAGTCACTCCAGGTTGTTGCAGGCAAAAGAGACACTTTGCCAATGAAATCCTTTTCTGTTTATAAAGGACAGAGAATGGATACCAAGCAATCATGAAATGAGGACAAAAACTATTCACTAGCAGGCCTTTCACCCCTGTTGTGAGGGGAACCATCCTCAGACTGTGATTTGAATATCAAATGCCTTTCACAGAGTCTTCAGACTAGATTCTCAGTTTCTTGTACTTCTTAATCTATTTTAAAGCCTAGAAAGGTGGTGTCTTACTCATTTAGTGCTGCTGTAACAGAAATCCACAAGTGGATGGCTTTAATAAAGAAATTTTAGTCTGCCAGAGCCCAGTAGAGTACAAATCCAACTTCAGAGTGCAAGCCTCAGAGGAAAGCTTTCTCCCTCTTTGCTGGCTCTGAAGGAAGGTCCTTGTGTTGTATTAGTCTTCCTTTTTGATCTAGAAGCATCTCAGAGCATGAACCTCAGGTCTGAAGAATACGCTGTGCTCCCAGTGCTTCTTGCTTGGTTGTATGAGGTTCCCCAACTCTCTGCTTGTTTCTCTTTCCATTATGTTCCAAGAGATTGCCTCAAGGCACAATATAGTCTTATAGATTGAGATCTGCCTCACTAATACCACTACTGACATCACAGAGACAGGATTTATAGCACATAGCAAAATCATGTAATACCTGCAATCGTGGCCTAGTCAAATTGCAACACATTTTGGGAGTGACAAAGTTCACCCCACCAAAAATGTTATAGATTGAATTATGCCCCCAATAAAATATATGCTGCAAATCTTAACCTCTATGACCATAGTTATAACCTTATTTGGGAATGAGATGTCTTTCTATGTTAGTGAGGCAAGAATGTTGTCAACTGTGTCCTGAGTTAATCTCTTATGAGATATACAAGAGATTAAACAAGCAAGGGACAGAGCATAGAGGGCCTACGAGAGATGCCAAGTTGCGTGGAGATCTCCAAGAAACCAGAAAGCAGCAGCTGAAGACATAAAGACCTTCTTCTAGAACCAGCAGAGAGTCCTCCTAGAGCTGGTACCCGGAGTTCAGACTTCTAGCCTCCTAAACTGTGAGAAAATAAATTTCTGTTTGTTAGAATTATCCACTTGTGATATTTCTGTTATAACACACTAGCTAACTAAGACATAGAGTCTCCAAAACTCTTAGTAGGAAGGAAAGAGGTGAATTTAATAGGTGAATCCGAGGCTCAAAGATGCTTAAAACGTGTACAGGTCTACAAAAGGATTGAAAAAGAATTTCTTGGTCTATGTAATATTCTCTAGAGACATCCTGATTACTTAGGTTTTTAAAAGTATTAAACACCACCGCCGTCAAGTTGAGCCCTACTCATAGTGACCCTAGAGGTCAGAGTAGAACAGCCCCATAGAGTTTCCAAGGAATATCTGGAGGATTTGCACTGCTGACCTTTTGGTTAATAGACCTAGCACTTAACCCAGTATGCCACCACGGTTTCCATAAGATTATTGCACACACTAAATCACATATAGGATTCTATTGATTTCCTATACCATAAAGATCAATAAGTGAAGGCTACCCTCAATGGGACAGGTGAACAGAGTTGATGGCTAATTCTCAGAAATCAAAGATCTAAGTAGTTTCGGTTTTATTTTTTCTTTCTAATCAGGAGTTATACCATACCCTCATCCTTACTGAGTGAAATGGTGAGGAATTTTATTAAGAAAATGATTGAATTAAAGGACAGAAATTCTTCACTCTGGTTCCAGCTTAGTAGTCATCTGACCTTGATTAAGTCATTTTATATCTTTTAATTTTTCAGCTACATTATCTTTCATGGGGATAACATTCTTTCTATCTCTTACATAATAGAGAATCAACCAACAACCTCTTCTGTAGCCTTCATGATTTTATAACATACTATCAATATACCAACTCATTTGCTCCTTGTAAAACCCTCCAGAAGAGGTTGGTGAGGGGTAATGCACACTCCTAAATTTATATTGCAATGATCCTAAAACTGAGAGGCAGAGAGATGAAGGGATTTACCAAACAGCAAAATGGGATTCACATCTTGTATTCAAATTCCGAATCCACCACTCTTTCTTCATACCACAAATATATTAAAATGTGTTTTAACATTGTGTTCTGGCCTCTGAAAGGGATGCCATTGTAAGCATTGGTAGTGGGAATTTTCCCACACTCCTTTCTCTTGTTGGGTATGTCAAGAGAGCAAACACAATCTGGTATGTGGGCTTGTGAATAGCCTCACAGAAGCAAAACAAGAAGAACTGGTGCATTTAAATTGTGGTTTTGGCAAAGAATACTGAATATGACATTGACTACTCAAAGAATGAATGAGTCAGTTTCAGAAGAAATATAAGTAGAATTCTCTTTGGAAGTGAGGATTTTGAGATTTTAGATGATTTACTTTGGATATGTCATCAGGAAAGACCAGTAACTGGAAAAGAACATGATGTTTGATAATGTGTAGCAAAGAAATAAGGGAAATTGTCAATGAAATGAGTTGATATAAAGCTAGAAAAGCAGATTGAAACCAATGATTGTGAAGGTGGCACAGGAATTGGGAATGTTCCTTTCTGTTATACCTAAATTCACCGTGAGTCAGCATTGACTTGATGGCAACTAACAACAGCAAAACTGAGGGAGACCGTATAGAGAATCACAGCAAGGGACACCAGTGGCAGAAGAAATAGCAGCACAGCAGGGCTATGCTCCAAACTGCTGATAAGTGCGTGGAGGAGAGCTTTAGAAGAAGAAACTCTTCAGGTAAGTGTCTTCACCCTCAACCCTTAGTGACAAAGCAGTGACAGGGCCAGCTAAAGAATCATTAGGACAAATAAATGATCCTAGCTGGGATTTCCAAAGAGTGGAAATCACTAGAGTGTGAAAACTGAATGAGTTCCTGGAAATGAGACACTAAAGGACAATTTAGGCTGGGAGCTGTTCACAGTGGGCCTGTCGGGTCAGCGCCATTTTGTAACGAAGCTCGGGATGAATCCCACAGCACCACACAACAGCAGTTAAGGACGAGGCAGATTTTGAGAATAGAGAAATTTACATTATCCAAGGTAAGATACAGAGAGGAAGACAAAGTTCTACCAGATCCTCTACTCATCCGATGGGGTCAGGCCAGGGCCAGCACATGTCTGTGCAAGGACTATGATTTTGTATTCCAAGCCAGGAACCATGCCTTACCACTCACATCCACTCTTACAGGACAAATGTCAGAAAGTAGTCCTATCTGTGGAAAATGCACAGGTAGCAGACAGACTAAACACGGATACCAACTGTTTATAGTCATTGTCTGCATCTGGAGTACACCTATGTGAACCCTGGAGAGTTTTCAGTTTCCCTCCCAGAGAACAGGAGACCCTGGCCATGAAACATTAAACTTTGATGCTGTCATTCCCACTGGGGAGGTCACTGGTGAGGGGGTTGTTGTCATGAACTCATTGTCCAAGCCTTGCAGTAGGACCATGCAGAGTCCTCTTATCATACTGTGTGACTAACTTGGTGCTCCCCCAGTGTTTTGGAGAAAAAGACAACTAGACAGGGGAAACGCTGAAGAGCTAAGGAAACCACATCCGTATAAATTGTTAATTAAAATGAAACCAGAGACTGAGTTGTCTGGTTTCATTTTTTGATAAATTGATGAGATGTAATTTATACTGATTATTTCTGTTTTGTTTCTCAGCTGCTTTTTAAAAATGATTCTGAGGGTGCCTTTTGTAAGGGCGTTTTCATTAGCTGGTTGAATTTAAGTGACTTAATTGATGTAGTTAAAGCATTAACTTCAGTGATAAAAAAAAAAAATGATCCAGGGCAAAAACACTGTCATATTGTTGTTATTTAACAGGACTGCAAAGCTATAGCACACGAGTTGCTGCGTAGTGCACACTTAGACACGGTCCATGTCCCAGGGGCATGCAGTCCCAGCAAGGTTGTTATATGGTATTCATTGCAATTTGATGAACTTCATTTATCTAGACAACTCCTTATTTAGGATGAATTGGAACCTACTGAATCCTCTTAATTCACAGGCCTCTACTGCACCGTAGGTCTGCCGCAGCCATTAAACTTAGGAAGAGTCAGTGGCCATGCCACAATGAAGGCATTATTTCGGCAGAATTCTTCAGTGTGACGAATCATCAGCTTTACACCTGGGTGTTGGGAGATACCCACCATCACCCTTCTTCCCCTTTAGATATTTAAGTATGATATCAGTGCTGCAGTCACTGTTACTCATCTTCCCCAATAAAGAAGTTATCTGTCACAGGTGATGTTATTTCCCCAATAGCATAATCATGCAGTTCTTGGGGGGGAGAAAAAAATCAGACAGCCTGAAACCTTGGTACAAGATGAAGATTCCCTTAGGTGCTGAGTTCTCTGAAGCAATGAGTTAATGAGGAGAGAAGAGTTCTTACTGTAACTGTTACAACCACTTTATGCTATTTTATTACTAATTGAGAGTAAGAACTCCCATATACTAAATTTGGAGGATTTATTTGGGTTATTTACAAGGCCAATGGAAGAAACACGCCAAAAGGAAGATTTGAGTATAGAGTGAATCCAGTTACTAAAAAATTGTAAGTACTATTTATGGACTAGAAGTTTTTTTCCCAAGACGAGTGAGGTGTAAGATTTGAAAAATGTCTCAGGGTTGTCACTCTCTCAATTCTCTACTGCTCTGTGAATTCAGTGTGGGCGACTCTTATAACCTGGAGACTCAATCTGTGCCTTTGCTGACGCTTAAAGCTTAAAAATGAGAAACAAGTAAACAGTAAAGTCTTATTACAAAGAGTAGAGTACCTTTTCAAACTCAAAAAGACATCAAAAGCATCAACTTTAATTCTCACTATTTATGCCATATACTTCCTGAAATGGTATTTCTCACGTATGAAACCAACGGGAAACATACACAATAAGATTAAAAACCAATAGTTGTTGTTGAGTTGATTTTGACTCACGGCAACCCCGTATGTGTTAGAATAGAACTGTGCTCCACAGGGTTTTTGGAAGGTGGTCGCCAGACCTTTCTTCTAAGATGTTTCTGGGTAGACTGAAACCTTCAGTCTTTCAGCTAGCAAGCCAGAGCATTAAGTGCTGGCACCACACAGAAACTCTACAGGGTAAAATAGAATTATGTAAATCCCGGCAACATGGTTAAGAGCTATGGCTGCTTAACAAATGAGTGGCAGTTCAAATCTACCAGATGCTCTTTAGAAACTGTAGCAGGCAGGTCAACTCCATCTTACGATGCTATGAGTCAGAATCAATTTGATGGCAAAGGGTATGGGACTCTACCATATTGCAGCTTAAACTAGAAGTAATTCGAATTTCGATTACGCCATACTATGTCTGTTGTTCCAACGAAAAGAATATTTACCTTGCCATAAACCACAGTCAAGAATGTACTGGGTTTGACAACAAAGTCCACGAACTTACCTGTTCTAACTGCTACATATCTCATTGCTGAATATCACTATGGTCATCTTCTATGTACTCTCCACTGGAAGCTATGCACCAATGCCAGCACCTAGTCCACCCTTTAAAGCAATTTTAGAATTCTTTCTGGAATGGCCATTGCACACAGTGGCACAGTGACAAGTTCATGAACTTAATTGCATAGATGTCTGTGAGAGACCCTTTAACCAGTAAGCAGCCATATTGGGATATCCTCACTACTTACCTGATCAACAACCCAGGGCCGTTGTTTTTTACCTGAAGATACAGGAAATATTTAAAGGAAGGCATTCTGATGACATTCAAGACATTAAGGGTAATACAGCTGTAGCTCTGATGGCTCTTTCAGAAAAAAGTTTCAAAATTGCTTTGAAGGGTGGACCAGGCACTGGCAATCAGTGCATAGCTTCCCAAGGGGTGTACCTCGAAGGTGTCTGTAGTGATATTCCGCAACGAGGTATGTAGCCCTTTTCCTAGGATGAGTTCCTGAGCTGAATTGACAGTCCTGTGTCTCTCGCACTAACCCTGGCCCACTGCCTACTTTTTCATAGCTGGGGAATGAAGAATGCTTTTTGTGTTTTAAATGGTTACATTTTAAACAGTTATATAAATGCCTACTTAATATCCTTGATTTTGCCCCTTGGCTCTCCTAAAATAATTTCAATGTGACACTTAAATAGAAGTACTTTGCCAACCCCTGGTTTAATCCAAATCTTTCCCGCTGAGGGAAGTCCTACATGTTTCACCAAGCTGTGTTTACCAGTATCATCCAGTTTCCTTACTGAACTTCATAATATTATAATTTCTGAGGAAATATTAAAAGACGAGTGTTTTGGAAAATCTAAATTCTATGTTTACACAGTAGACTGCCCTTTCCTTGCCCCCCTCCACTAGTCAGAGCCTTGACAGAAAAGAAAAATAAATCTGATGTAATAGCTAATAAAATCAATCAGGCAGCAGACTCCAGGGTCTACCGTGACTGAGCCCTTTGCTTTCCCCTCTGGTCTCACCTCCTACCATTCTCTCTCTCCCTTACTCTACCCAAGGTACACTGACCTTCTCTCTGCTCCTCAAATACTTTGTGTTTACTGCCTCAAGCCTTTGCACTTGCTGTTACTCCTGACTGTGATGCAAGCCCTGCAGATTCTCTCTCAACCAGTGTCTTAGTGAACTGAAAAACTAAACTCGTTGCCATTGAGTCAATGCTGACTCACAGAGTCTGTCATAGATTGAATTGTGCCTCCCAGAAAATGTGTGTGGCAATTTGGCTAGGCCATGATTCTACGTATTGTGGGATGTTTCTGTATATTGTAAATCCTACCTCTGTAATATTAATAAGGGAAGATGGGCGGTGGTTGTTTTAGTGAGGCAGGACTCGGTATATAAAGTTGTGTTGTGCCTTCACGCAATCTCTTGGGATATAAAGGAAAGGGAAGCGAGCTGGGAAGAAGCAGTACCAAGGATAGAGCGTGTCTTTTGGAAAGGACCCAGGGCCCTTGAGTCTCTCAGAAGCTCCCAGTCCATGGGAAGATTGATGACAAGGACCTTCCTTCAGAGCCAACGAAGAAAGCTTTCCCCTGGAGCTGATGCCCTGAACTTGGACTTGTAGCCTGCTGGATTGTGACAGAATAAAATCTTTGTTTTTAAAGCCATCTACTTGTAGTATTTGTGTTACAGCAGCACCAGATGACTAAGATGGAGACCCTGTGGAGCAGAGCCAACCTGGCTTCTCACAGGATTTATAAGAAGCTTCTGGTAGATTTAAACGGTTGACTTTTTGGTGAGCACTGAAACTCTTAACCATTGCATCAGAAGGGCTTCTTTAGTTAGCTAGCGTTGCTATAAAAGAAATAGCACAAACAGTCAGCTTTAACAAACAGAAATTGGTTTTCTTACAGTTAAAAAAAAGTCCATCAAGTCAATTCCGACTCACAGTGACCCTGTGGGGTAGGGTAGAACTGCCATGTAGAGTTTCCAAGGAGTGTTGACCTTATGGTTAGGAGCTATAGCTCTTAACCACTGCACCACTAGTGTTTCCACCGCAAGTATAGGGAATAGGGCTTACAACACAAATTTTGGGAAACTGTTCAGTCTATAGCAGCTGGTTCCTTCTCATTCCTGTGTTGCCAGCTCAGACGGCACCACCTCTGACCACCCACTAGTACCCACACTCCCGACTAGCCTCTCGTGATCTGTTCTAATTTTCATATAGTGCTATCTGGAGTAATTTCTAAATATTGTTCAATTTTGTATACTAGTGAAATGCCAGTTCTAATAAAGCAGGGGATCTTTTGTGTCTTGTTCATGTCTCTACCTAAGTATCTCAAACATTCTAGGCCCACAGAAGGTTTTTAAGCAATATTTGTGAATCAGCAAACTGAGCACTGGCTAGACAGGCTTAGATAACTCTCCCTAGGGACTCATCTTCCCATTAAGTCACTTTTGGGATAAGACCGGCCTGGATCACATTCAATCTGCTCATTTATTTAAACTAAAATGTACTGAGAACAAGGTTTCTGCACTGAGGAAACCCACAATGTGATGAGCTAGGAAGAGAGAAATTTGGGGATAATAACATACTCTGGTAATCTTGTAAAACATTCTATATGTGTCACTGATTTTTTTCATATTTCAAGCACTTTTTAAGAATCTGTACATTCACAGACGTCATTGAATGCTGCAAATTTGGCACTCACTATAAACTGAAAGATTGGCTATTAGAACCAATCTAGCAGTTCCATGGAAGAAAGCTCTGGTGATCTGCTTCCATAAAATTTATAGCCAAGAAAACATACAGCTCTCGGTTCTCCTCTGTAACACATAGGGTGACCATGAGTCATAACTGACTTGACGGCAGTGAGTTCAGTTTCCACTTGGTACATTCACAGAAGATCCTTGTACAAATAAGCCTTTGACACCCTATCAATATTAGCTATGAGCCTTTATAAACACTTAAACATTAAAAAAAGACTGTTGGAAAATAAGTGATCCTGTGCTCTATAAAACATAATACGGTAAGGAAACTGTTTACAACACTTAAACATATTAACTCTCTTATTTCATGCCTACCACTTGGATGTCAAAGCTAGAAAATTTTCCTTCTAAAAATGTTCATCATTTCTATTCAGTTTTAACGTTTCTGATTTCAGACACAATAGGTCAATGTTAGCCAGTAAGGGGACATTTACCATGCCTACCTTTACTCCTTTCTGTTTTTTTGTTTTCCTTTTAAAGAATGCACTTCACAGTTTAAACATGTTGAAACCTCAACTTTGATTTGGGACAAAAAGAAAAAGTGTCAGATGACTTCTCAAATCCAGAGCCCTATCCCAAAGTAAAGGATCAAAAGCAAAACTTTGCGGAGTCCACCAGCAGCTGAATTAAAGAACCAGAAAGGGTAGTAAGGACACCGAATCTGTGCCTTGTGCTTTAGGTGCCCACTGGCTTCGCGGAGAATTTTGTATCTTTAACTCAGTCGGCACAACTTTCATAGATAGCCCACTTGCCAAATAAAAAAAAGAAAAAGCAAGTCCTATCTGATACATCTTTCTTTATGTTCCTGTCAATTCCTGTATGGGTGACTCTTATTTCTTACACTGTATCCTTTAAAAAGGAAAAAAGAGGAAGGAGGGAATGGAGGATGAAGAAGAAAAGGAAACACAACAATATTAAAGGAGAATTTGAGGTCATGACTCTTGTCCCAGAGCCCTAGCAGTGTAGCAATTAAGAGTTCACTGCCAACCAGAACGGTTGACAGTTCAAATCCGCCAAAGGTTCCTTGGAAATTCTGTGGTGCGGTTCCATTCTGTTCTACAGGTCACTGTGCATCGGAATTGACTCGATGACTTTTTTTTTTTCAATCTCTTATTTTCTTCCTGGTAACTCGAGAAAAATTTGCATTCAAACCAAATCTTAACATAACATTGAAAAATGTTTTTGATTTCTACCTCACTCCCCCTTATTAACACTTTTTCTCTAGCAGTGACAGGTGAGTATGTAGAAATATCACGGAACGGCAAGTGAGGGGAGGACCTGGGCTGTGCTGCTGGTAATCTCTCTTGCCTTCAGTAAGTAACTTCACTTACGGAGGCCTGTTTTCTCATCTAAAAAGGAAAGCATCATATTACATCATCTCTAATCCATTCACTTCTGATTCTAGGTTCCACTATAAAAGAAACATAAATCAATCAATCAATTCTGGTCTCAAAATCGTAAGCAGAGTCAATTTTAAGCACCAGATACAAGGATGAGCCAGAACTGGGGGAATTTCAGGATTGATGCCATATATGTATGTCAAAACTCATAAAATCAAAAACTTTGAATGCGTTCAATTGATTGTAAGCTAACTCTACCCTCATATACCAGTTATTTTGAAGCTAAAAAAAAAAATAGTGACACTGTAGTTCATTCTGTAAAAGGAATTCAGCCAGCAGCATATTTGGAGAGATGGATAAGCATGTACAGGGTGGCAATGGTGGTTTATGGGCAGGATTCTCATCTTCCCTGTGGGAGAACCGGGTTCACTTCCCAGACAGTGAACCTCAAATGAGCAGCCACCACCCACTGATCAAGGCAAGGTTGTGTATTGTTACGATGCTGAACAGTCTTCAGTGATACTTCCAAACCAAGACAGACTAGGAAGAAAGGCCTGGTCATCTACTGTCCCTAAAACCAGCCAATGAAAATGCATCCCACATGAGGTTGCCATGAACTGAGTACCAATAAGAAGGCAGCTAAACTGTAGGAGCACTACAAATCAGAACTGACTTGACAGCAGTGGGTTTGTTTGTTTTTTGTTGTTTTACTTTAACAACAGCAACAACACGATGGTTCAGTGGTAAAATTCTTGACTTTTATTCAAGAGGCTTAGGTTTAATTCTCAGGCAATGTACTGCATGGACAGACCCCGCCCACTTGTCAGGGAAGGCTCTGTGTTGCTATTATGCTGTACAAGTTTCCCTAGAGCTGCTGGACCCTATGAAGGACTAGAAGGAGTGCCTGGTGATCTACTTCCAAAAGTCAGCCAGTTCACCACCATCTGGATCATAATGGTCTGACCCATAACCAATTGTGGGAATAGCCCAAGATCAGACAATATTTTACTCGACTGTAGATGGGGTCATCACGTGCTAGAGGCTGGCTCTGTGACAGCCACCAGCAACAACATGCTATCATATGTGTATACGACTCGACAGCACTTGGCTCATACATATATATACATGTATATACACAGACAGATGTACACACACACACACACGCCTGTGTGTGTATGTATATTAATGGCTGCTTGAACAAGAACAACAGAAGCCTCTAATAGCCACTTTGATTGCACTGCACTAGGTAGCCTTGTCTGCACAAATAAACTGTGTTGAAACAAAGCTCCAGATGGTTGACTTTTCTTTACCTGCACTATTTTTTAACACCCTCTTGAATTCAGCTGGTAAATAGTTATTTATCAATTTCAAAAGAGCCAGTTGCTTGATCTTGTCCTGCCCCCTTTCCCCGGCCTTACTCGCCAGCCTGTGCACGAGGTGGGGCACAGAGGCTTTGCCAACAGCTGGTGAGTGGAAGAAGGCAGGTCTGCTTACCTGCCAAAAAAGAACCGGATAAGCAGACAACTTAGCTGTATTGTTGCAAAGCAAAAACCACTTGAAGAGAAAACAATTCAGTCCAACCAAAACAAAAAAGACATTTCTGTGAATTCAACTAAATTTTGATAGAGTAAATTCAATAAAACCCAATTAACACACGGTAATACAGCTTAGGGATAAGGGCGAGAAAGAAGAAACATGGGCTAGGGAAAAACACAGTGAGAGGAAGAGATGGAAACAAAGAGAAAGGAGGGGGATTAGAGCTTGTAGTTTCAGGATCAAAATTCACGCTTTCTTATATTTCACTAGAAAAAAAAATGTGTAGCCCTCCTAGAATACTTAGGCAAAATCTACGCCAGCGTGCCAGCTATGTGAATACAGAAGGGAAAGGGAGAAACGAAGCAACTAGGCAGATAGCGAAGAACATCCTTTACTGAATATCAAGGGGATTGAAGCACATTCTTTTTCTTTTTCCTTGAATTATCCAGAAAAGTGTCCCAGTGCTTCACTTCTCATTGTGTTGGAAACAGAACTAAAGCCTAGAGAAAAGTTAGTGCAGTTCTTCATAATTCTTTTATCTGCGTGCATAACTCAGGCAAAAAAAAAAAAAAAAGCTGAATCGCACACGTATTTGCGAATGTGTGGATTTAGCACTGGAGAACTTAGTACAATAGAATAAAAGAATAGGATGGTAAACAGTAATCTCAAATCCATTTCCACTGAATGGATTCCAACTCAGAAACACTAGAACTCCTTCACAGGGTTTTCAGGGAGCAGTTGGTGGATTTGAACTGCTGAACTTCTGCTTAGCAGCCAATCTCTTAATGGCTTCACTACCAGGCTCCATAAAGTCAAAGCTGGAAACAACCACAAAAAACAGCTTGCTGCAATTTTCTATACCTTTCCTGAAGGGACAGGGATATTTTAAATGAGGTTCTTGGTTTCTTTAGCACTTAGGCACTGTTTCATCCCTTCAGCACTGAAATGACATTCTAAATGAAACGTCTGTATATTAAAACTGGATCCCAATTTCCTCTTGCTGTTTTGTGTCCTGTATTAACAGCCAGGAAGGCAAAAGCGTAGCCAGGACAATGCCAGAGACATGGAGAAATGCCTTTAGTTATTATTACCAGAGTAAATGAAGAAAGTGCAGACCAGATGGGTGTATATTATCTATCCAACCAAAAAAGTGTCCAGTTAACAGAGATAAATGGTCTGAAATGGCAGAACATTTTCTTGCAGTTTTAAAAAATAATAGCAGCAATATTTCAAAGGATAATTCTGCAATTTTTTTTCAAGGTTTCTGCTAAAAATCACATTTGATATTGATAGATACATTCTTAGAGTTTTCATTGGCACACTCACACATATGTGAAGTTGAAACAGGTTTTTGGTTGTCGTTGTTGTTGTTTTTTTAAATCCTACATGTAATAATTGCTCTTGGAAGCTTGAAGACATGATGTGAATGATCCCCGAGTATCCAGTATGATTGCATGTGTTGCGTTCATTCATGGATGAGTATTTCCAAAACAAGAAAGAGGCACTTAGGGACTAACTGAAAGGTTGATGATTCAAATCCACCCAGATATGCCTCAGAAGACGTGCTTCTGAAATGTCAAAGCCATTGAAGATCCTACAGAGCCCGGTGCTGCGCCAGTACATATAGGACTGCCAAGAGTCAGAATAAACGTGATGGCAACTGGTATTGGTAGGATGGAGTGTATAGGCTTCAAGAGTCAGACAGCTCCAGGCCATGCCAGTGACTATCTGTGCGACCTTGAATGTGTCATGTAAGACTGTAAAATCACAGTTTCCCTGTCTCTAAAATATAGACCCACCACCTGTTGGTCAGTTTGTTGTGCTGTGATGGCTTCTGTGTTGTGATGATGCTGGAAACTATGGTACCAGCGTTTAAAATACCACCAGAGCCACAAAGCTTTCAGCCTATGACAGAGAATGAAGGAAGACCTGGGGATCTGCCTCGAAACTTATCCAGTGAAAACCTTATGACGACCAACAGAACACCGTCAGACTCCTTTGCTCTGGACACATCATCCGGAGGGACCAATTACAGGAGGGGGATTTCATGTCTGGTTAGATAAAGGACTAGCAAGCCAAGGGAGACCTTTAGCGAGATGGGCCAACACAACTGCTGCAAAGACGGACTTGAGCACTCTGGCAACAGTGAGGATGACCCAAGATCAAACAACGCTTCATTTTGTCATAAATAGGTAATTATGAGTTGGGTGGACTCAGGAACAGGTAGCTCTCCATCTGTCTGTCTGTCTGTCCATCCATCCATCCACCCACTTATCTACTTACTGTCTTTCTATCTAAACCTGTATAATAAAATCTTCTTCCAGGATTGTTACAAGAATCAAAAATCAAAAACCTGTATGTATTGTGTCTAATAAATGGAATTTGTCACCACAATGTTCTCTTTTAAAAAATGTAAGCAATATTTTTACAAAGTATTGATTCCTTTTGTTTGTTTGTTTTTAAGAAAACAGCTTCTGGTTTTAAACAATGGGATTCTTTTGTTTTCTTTCAATATTATGGGTACGTGAAACGAGGTTCTGGCAAAAATATAGTAAATAACATCCCCCTTCTATAGTCCTTGGCCTAGTTAAATCTATGTTACAGTTAAAATCCATTATGAATATGAAAACATTGCCTTCATTTGTGTTCAACTATATCTGTAGGAAAAAGAGGTTATTTACTAGAAGAAAAATACAATTAATTTCTGAGATGCTTTATTTTATTTTGAAAGCCTCCTTTCCCCAGAAACATAACAATGACTTACTGATTTATAAAGTGTTGTATGTTAGAGGGGATCAAAATACTTTGCTTGCAATTATGATACCTTGTATTTCTAATCTCAGCAATACCTAGCTAGAACATAAAAACTGCCTTCAGAAAAGCTTTGGTCCCCTTCTGTTTGTGTCACCTCAATTGCCCGGGTATTCTCCCAGGAGCCTCTGGTGGGTTTTAATCTTTCCATTCAGGTTTTAGTTAGCTGGCTTCTTTAATTACTAGAATACTGAAGTATATGAGTAACTTATTAACTTGTCATGCCCAGGAGAATATGCAGTACTTTGTTTGACACCCCAGGGATAAAAGAGAAGATAACCAATAATCAGTTGTCATTGAGTTGACTCTAACTCATGATGACTTCATGTGTTTCCAATTAGAACGGCCTAGAATTTTCAGTGACCATGACTTTTTGCCTCTCTTTTCTTCTAAGGCTCCTCTAGATGGATTCAAACCTGCAACCTTTTAGTTACTAGCTGAGTGCTTCATGATTTGAAGCACTCAGGGACTACTAAAATCTGCTAGAATTTGCAGCTAACCTTTTTAAAGTCACCTTTAGGGGCAAGGTCAGAGCTATCTGTTCTTACTTCAGGTTCAGGTTAGAACACTGAGTGATGATTCTGTCAAGTCAAACGGCAGTTGAAAAAAAACCACTGTCAAAGTATCAGTCCAAACCTGCACACTATAGCCATTATAATAGTTTCAAAGCGGGCCCCTTTTGCTCCAGAATTTTCTCTTTTCTTCAGTCAAGCACCAGAGGAAGTGTTTGTCTGCATGGGTGAGACATATCTCAGGACAAATTGTATCTCAGTACAGTGTGGAAACTGCCATTGAGAGTTGTAACATCTGAGTCATCTCTCAATTCATAATAAGAGAAAACTCTATGACTTACAGATACATTTATGTCATTTTTTTTTTTTTTTTCCCCAAGTGACACCATCATATTAGTTTTCTGCCCAGGACCTTCCTGCTTTTTCTGGGATTAGCTCTTCCCCTCCTCCTTTTGTATGCTTCTGATGGGAACTGCCATGTTTTTACAAGGCTTCACCCCTTCCCTAATCTGAACCAATCAGTGCATGTTCCTGAGCTACTTCAAATTTCAGAACACAGAGAGAATGATACAGTCTCCCTCTTGTGGCTGAGGCCAAAAAATGTGATTAATAAAGTTGAAAGGCAGATAGAGTTGTGAGATTTAGTGTAACAGTGTACACCATCCACACACCTGCTTCCAGTGGTTCCTAAGGCTTAACTGGCTCCCTGCTCTTCCACCTGTTTGCTCACTGAATTCTACCCTGATTTTATAAATTGACAAATGGCCTCTCTAACCAATAGCTTGCTAGAGTTGGGTTGCTGCCATTTTTTGACAAAATTAATGCAGTCACCAAAGAATTACTTACTGAACTCAATATTCTCCCCAGAAAAGACAGAAATGACAACCCAGTAACTTCTTCACTCCTTGCCTAAGTATATAGCATGAAGCCATTGTTCTGACAATCTAACTGAAATAGAATCAACTCCCTAGATTTGAATTTTCTCTTTCGTGAACTGAGATGGCTGAACTTCCTCGAGGGATGCCAAGAGCAGGTGCAAGCGGTTGCGATCAGCTACAAGCCCAGATGTTGGCAGTTCCAACCACCTGGCTGCTCTGTGGAAGAAAGGCCTCGCAAACTGATTCCCCAAAGATTATAGCCAAGACAGCCTTGTGGAGAAATTCTACTTTGTAACACATAGGGTCAACATGATTTGGAGTGGATTTAATGCAATCAGTAAGAGGAAGCAGACCTGCCAGCACACCCCATAACAATCACTGTGTGATGGCCCTGATATTTTTTCCCATATGCCCACATTGCTGCTCCAGAAACTTCTCAACATAGTAAGGAAGATGAAGGTTACTTTTATCCCCAGAGCTTAGATGATCTCCTAATGATGTTCCTAGCAATTCCTTTCACTAGATTGGGAAAGTATTTGGTTTCCACTTCACAGGTGAGGAAATTGAGGTATGAAGAAATTTAATGGTTTACTCAAAGCTGTTCACATCATTTTTGACCTGCATTTATCCATTCATGCCTGGGGAGGCAGGAGGAGGGTGAAAAGATGTGGCAACTCTTAATTATAGGTAGCATCTTCATTTGGAAAGGATGACAGGCTGAGCGAGTAGGGCAAGTCTCTCAAAGGCTTTTGTATGATGCATTTGGAAACTATCTCCTCTTCCCCATCTCTTCACCTCCCCAACCTCATCACATGACATCAGTACCAGCTGTCTGTACCCTACATTAGAGGAAGAATGGGACCCAGCCAATTACAATATCTCTACACTAAGATGTATCCTGGGGAGCCGCACTCCCAAAGGGCTTAACTTAAGAGTGGGAAGTAACAGAGGAGCCAAGGGAAACTGGCTCAGGGACCCACTTTTGAACCCAAGCAGAGATGCAAATTTGGGGTCTAAGCATGCCATTTAGTCAACCAAGCAAATTAGCACATGCTCACTTGCCTGGGGCCTGAAAGGAACCAGGAGGGGGACCACAAGGAATTCCAATCTGTTCTGTTTCTCCTTCAATTGACTTTTGGTCATGTTTTAGTTGGTATTTGCTTTTGTGACGCCTATGGCTGAAGGTGAATGCTTGTTTTCTTAACCTGGGCATCAAAGAGGAGAGGTGAAGCAAGCCAAATGAATTAAAAGTTAACAGAAGTAAATTTCAGAAGTCACCTAGAAAGAAAAAGTTAAAAAATTGGAGTGTGTGTGGTGTGTACCTGTCTGAAAAACTGGTAAAAAAAATGCAGTCCCAAAGTAGTCAACCTCACATCTAAGAATATTTCTTTCTTTTTTTTTTTTCCTTGTAAAGGTCACCATTTACTAACATTGTTTAGGGGTGTTGGGGTTAGGTCGACTGTATTTAGTTGCAATTGTTCAAATACACGCTGTTCATAAAAGTGTATGTCTCACTCTGACAAGGGTTGTAACCCTCATACATTTCCTCTAGCTCTAGCTCAACAGAACTGTTAGGTCCTATTCACTTGCATCTTCTCAGCAAAGATTCCATTTTCCAGTTACTGGAAGGCTGAGTCAAAGAAAAGCAAATGATGCTAAAGAAAAACAATATGAAAAGGATTTTTCAGTATCTAAAGAAAGCAAGGGATTGATTGATACTGAGTAGCTGGAAGGGCATCTCTGCTGGTGCCTTCAACTGCAAAGGGTGGTGGTAGTGGGGTGGGGTGCAGGTGATGGTGGTGGGGACTTGGCGCAGTGGCAAGGAGGAGCAGAGAATTCATCAAAGTAGAGAACGGGAATTGGTATCTGGTAGGTCCTCTGCAATTTAACGCCGTCAGGCCAGCATGTCGCACATTTACCCAGGTTGAACGCATCGCTGTGACGGAAGCAGAGCTCTCTTCTGGAATAGATTAAAGACCTAATGGGTGAAACCAGCTGCACCGAGCATCTGGTTTTTCATCTCCGAGCAAGAGTCCTTGCAGAACCGGAAAAGAATCTTGGTTCCAGAGTTCTCCGGGGATTGCAGCCTTAGGGGAATGGTTTCCACAACATTCCAGTGTTTAAAATAGTCCTAAACACAGGCGATCTCCAGGAGTCCTGTTAACATACGATTTCTCATAGCAGCTTCACCTTCTAAAATACCACAGATATGGAAAGACCTAGAGAACCTCTACTGCACTTTACCCAGGATGCTTCCCAACCAGCTTCTTATACTTAGTATTAAGATCTCAGTTGGTATCTTTGGAGATTCTGGCTCCTAAATGATCTTCAGTGATTGCTCCATTAGTTGTTCCCTGAAGAAATGAAAGACCTACTTCTTGGTCCTAACATGCTAAGCAGAGGTTTTGAAATGATGTCTGTCAGGCTTTGTGGTACTACCCAACACATTCAAGGGGTCTTCAGGAATTTCTTTGAGCAGAGTCCAGTGCCTACAATGCATGAATTTCTGGGAACAGGACAAAGAAGAGACACTCTGGATAAATTTTCTTAAGCACCGATGGTATGTGAGTTTGAATTCAATATCTCATGTGATCTTCACAGTAGCCCCCAAAGCAAGCTTCATCATATCCATTTTCAATAGGGAAATCAAAGGCTCAAAGAGACAGAGAGATTTGTCAAGAAGCTCCAGCATCCTTGTCTACAGGGTTGGCAAGTAAACACAGTTGACTTGGACTCCAGAAGCTCATGAATATCAGAAAATGCTACATTGCTAGAGAACGCTACATTGCTTTCTCTAGAAAACTCATTAGAGACCACAAGCATTTCTGGAATGGAGAGGGAATTCCTGTACAGTAATGTATTATAGATTTCTATGGTTAAGTAGCAAGTTTTCAAGCTCCTTTGACCATGATACTAATAAAAAAAATAAACTGCATATTTGATCCCGCGCGCGCGCGCGCGCGCACACACACACACACACACACACACACACACACACATTATGCTCCACACATGTATCATAATAACTGTGGAAGACACATTCATGAAACAGTGTTTTCTTTTAAGTGTGTAATACATTTCAATATGCTCTACTACATGTGTTAAACTATGCAGGCATAAATTCCCTAGCATGATGGTTATTAGCAGTGACCATGGAGTAAGACCAGCTAAGATCACACCTGAGTCCAGATACTTAAAAGGTAAATGAACTCGAAAATTTTAAATTGATAGCTGCCATTGAGTTGACTCCAACTTACGGTGACTTTGTATATACCAAAATGAAAGATTGCCTGGGCTTGAATTATCTTCATGACTACAGGCATGTTTTAGCATATTATTGTGACTATCATACCAATTTACCTGATCGAAGATCTTCCCCGTTCCCTCACTGGTACTCTACTTCACCAAACTTAATGTCTTCATCCAAGGATCACCCCTCCCCAATAATAGCTCCAAAGTAAGCAGGTTGAGCACTGTTCTGTTATGATCCATAAAGTTTTCCCTGACCAATTTCACAAGCTTATAACAAAGCACCTTCTTCCTCATCTGTTCTAGTTTGAAAGCTGCACCACCACGAATGACCCCACTAATATTTGAAATACCAGTGGCACAGCTTCTAGCATCTTATCAACATGCAAACCAACAGAGAATGACAAATGACAGGTGGATGCTGGTTGAAAAAGTAACTTGGCCTATAAAATAATAGTAATATCTCACAGAGATGTTATGAAAATTAAATGAATACATACTACATGAAAATCACTGACCCACAAGAAGTGTACAGTAAATGTTAGCTCATAGTCCGCGAAGCTTTTCATGCTATATGACACCTAGCTGGGATATTTTTACAGTAAGTGATAAATAGAAAGTGCTCAACAGACATTTGTCATTTGCATTAGTATGTATCTATTCAGTCTATCAACTGCAGGACAAAGTGCTATGTGTTTTAGAATAGCAAAAAGTAAATTGGAGAATATGTAAAGAGGTAAGAAGGAAGAAGATATCAAACAACTTAAAGACTTTTGTAGAGAAGGAAATGTACTTTACTACTTTGTCAATCAGAAACCCAGTGATTTCCTTTTGTCATTGGATACAGCATGTTGTATGAATTTATTCATTCTCTTGGGTTAGATTATTTATCTCACTAAATTGTAAAATATTTTATGACAGAGAATGTCTATTAGTCCCTTACTGTGTACTCTTGGCCTGGATCTATTCCTTGTATACAGAAGTCACTCGATAAATTTCTACTTGCAAAATGAGTAGGCAAATGAATGCATAATATTATTATTTTTATCCATAAGTCAAAGTAAATACTCAATAAATTCAGAAGTGTCATGGGGTACAGCGGTGAACAGAGACCCACCTCCCCATCCCAACTTTACTCACTGTTTTAGGCCGCCTTAGTATCCATGTAACATGTATTTTTGGAGGGCCTACTATGTGCTTTTCCAAGCCAGAAAAGGAAAGTCAGATTTGGAGAAATTTTACCTTTCTCTGTGAAGATGATTTTAAGTATGTGGCATCTCTCATGGACTGTAAATGCTCTTGTGCTGAAGGGCTCTGAGATGAGATTGAGATCCCTGGTATTCCAGGCTAGGAAGTTGTAGATCCATGAGTTTCCACTCCATCTCCTAGGTCAGAGACGAGAGAAGCTTAATGAGATGACATCACCCAAAACTGCCACTTGTAAGCTGTTTTTTTTTCCCCCTTCTTTCATTGATGTTGGAATTGACCTTTAAATTATGATATTGTAAATGAATATTGAATATATCATGGACTCTAAAAAGGACAAACAAATCTGTCTTGGAGAAGTATAGCAAGAATGCTGCTTAGAAGCAAGGATGGCAAGATTATATCTCACATGCTTTGGACAAGTTATCAGGAGGGACTAGTCCCTAGAGAAGGATAACATGCTTAATAAAGTAGAAGATTAATGGAAAAGAGGAAGACTGTCAATGAGATGGACTAACACAGTGTCTGCAACAATAGGATCAAGTATAATAACGTTTGTGAGGATGGCACAGGACTGGGCGATGTTCTCATCTATACAGGGTCACTGTGAGTCGGAACTGATTCCACGGCACCTAACGACACTGATCTGGGCAACAGCAACTGGGAAACTGGCAATAAGAGAAAAGTACTGAAATCCAAGAGGAACAAAAGCTATGTGGTTATGAATCATTGTTTCCTGCTGATGTTCCAGCTTGCTTTCATGCCCACTTGAAATTAGACTCTTAACCCCTCTCTTTCTATTTGTGGTAATGGGGATGCAAGGAAATTACAAAGTTGGAATTCTCCAGAGCATCAAGGGCTCATGATTCAAGGTAAAATGGTCCAACAGAAGGCTGACTCTAAGCAGAGGGAGGCTAAGGTGAGGTAGCGGGACACTGAAGGCTTACAAACCATGAGTCAGGCAAAAAGACGGACAAATCATATCTGTCTAAGTGGGAGATGGTGGGATGAGCAAGGGTATGAGACAAACATGCCAAGTAGGCAGTACTGCTGAATGCCTCCTGTTTACTCAGTATTGTGAAGGGCAAAATACAGGAGGCAAAGTGGAAAAAGACTCAGTCTGAGTTTAAGAAACATCCAGGCTTTCTGACAGGAAACAATTCCCTAAAATACAGAAAACCCTTAATAATAGCATTTGTTCTTTATTTATCTGTGTTTCCTCATATCTAGTAGCAGGCTTGGCACATAGTAGGTAAGTGTTGATAGTTAACCAATGACTAGGTTAAAGTAGTAGAAGAATAATCCTCAGAGTTGAACTGACCTATTTCAGGTCTCAGATCTGCCATTTTCTAGGTATACAATTCTGTACAACTTGTTTGATCTCCCTAAGCACTGGCTTTCATAACTTTCCTCATCTTATCCTGAAAGTAAAATAGGTAAGAACTGAGTGGTAAGAGCTAAAATATCTAGCACAGTGTCTTAAGATGAGGAGCTGTTGCCGTGTTCTGTCTAGTCAATTTTGACTCATAACAATCCTATATAACAGAATATAACTACCCTATATGGTTTCCTAGGCTATAATCTTTGTGGGAACAGTTATCCGTATCTTTCCTCATATGGAGTAGCTGGTAGGTTCAAACAGCAAAACTTTGGGTTAGCAGGCAAATGCTTTCACCAGTGTATTTCAACAAATTTATATCTTCCTATTAGTATTAAGATCTTGCTTTAACTCATACTCAACACATGTATCTTCTTCTTGTGTATATGAAGATATGGAGCATAGTTCTCCTGTGCATCCAGAAATATGCTTACCAGATGTCCCAAGTCAAATATGCTTCTCAAGTGTCTCCCGACTCCACTTCTACCAATCCCAGGGGCTAATCTTAGCCATTTCGTGCATAATAATGACTCTTGGTGTAATGCTAAAGGCAGCCTAATACGTACTCTAGACAAATGAACAGAAGGCTGACTCTAAGCAGAGTAAGGCCAACATGCAGTAGGGAGACGCTGGAGGGTTACAAACCATGAGTCAGGCAACAAGATTTCCACAGTGAAAAAAAAAAAAAGAACCCATTTTTATGACGAGTTCTGAGTTCAGGTCCAAGTTGTGCAATGTATTATCTATATAAACTAGGAGAAAACATTGAAGCTTTTTATCCACAGACTTAAGATTTGCATAGTCTCACAAGGTTGCTGTATGAATTACATAGCATAATGTACAGTGTGTTTAACCCAGTTCCTAGCATAGACTAATTACCTAACTCCAGCTTTATATATATCTTCTCCTCCCTAAACTCAATATTAGGACTTTAACATTAGGATATAGCCATTTCTTCATGCTTACTATGTTCCCATAATGTATTTCTAAAAAGATTTTAATTTCACCCTGCTTCACAGAATGTTAATATTTCTCATGTCTTATAATCATGAGCCTTTTTAGTTTATGAAGAATTGATTATTTCCGTCACTGGACCCAAGAAGCTTTCAACTCCTGAAACAGTAGCTTTCCTTCTTAAGCTAAAGAAACTTCATTAACAGCCATTGCCAAGTCTGGAAATGACTTATTCTTTCAAAGCCTCTAGAAGGGCAGGATCATTATAATTTGATCCTAAATTTCATGTGACTTGTGATTCCAATTTAGTCAGAATTATGGAACGTCCCTTTAAATTAAGTAAACCACAGAAGCTCTTGCACTGTCTCCAGGATGACAACATAACCCATTATCCTTGCGCTACAGATTTCACTGAAATCCAAAGTCGTCTGTAATGGCTCCACGATTGGTTCTATTGCCCTTGATCAGTACCAAGAAAGCCTTTATTGACAGAAGTTAAGCACCAGCAATCTATAGATAGTGTTAACTTCTAAAAAAGCTTCTGTGATGTGCTGATGCTTGGTGGTAGTTATTGAGATGATGACAGTTTCTAGTTAGAATCAAGATGTAAACAAAGAGAAAACTAAAGCAACCCACCATCTTTTATAAGGAATCCTAAAAGAAGACAGAAATATCACATAAATATGATAAGATTTCTTGTCCTTAAAAGAATATAATTAGGTTTAAGGCTGAAGAGCTAAGAATTTGACTCATTTCTCTAGACTAGCATGTTTTTGGATGGGTTAAGTACAGAAGGGAATAGTGCTATGTTTCTGTTACAGAGAGGAAGGAATTACACAGGCATTTGTATCTAGTCTATGCTAACTTGTTTATGTCGTGTAATATTTTCTATCATTTTATAAAGAACATATCTCAATTTCTTAAATGAACAGATTAAGATTCATTGACTGATCTGTCCAAGAGTAAACAGTTTGAAGTGGAGAAGTTAGGTGAAGCCAATATCTGTTTAGCTTTAGAACCCAGTCCTTGAGTTGGTGACTC
The DNA here is from genome assembly GCA_028571685.1 of Heterohyrax brucei. NCBI lineage: Eukaryota > Metazoa > Chordata > Mammalia > Hyracoidea > Procaviidae > Heterohyrax > Heterohyrax brucei. The sequence goes on along the minus strand of CM053143.1, from coordinate 172,088,248 downwards.
CACTTAAAGGCAGAAACATAAAGTGCCAAAGGCATTATTATCTTGAGGAGAAGAACTAGATGAAGACGATTCTCAATTTCAAATCCAATTCAATTATGTAAATATTTATTTAAAAACTGCTGTTACAGACTTTGGAATCTTAGCAGAGTAGAGGTTAAGATTTTGCTAAGTGAAAGGTCTGCAATTTGATTTCACCAGCTACTCCTTCAAAACTCTATGGGGCAATTTTACTTTGTCCTACAGAGCCACTGGAAGTCCTAATTGCCTTGAAAAGCAGTGGTGTTTGTTTGCTTTTTAAATAACACACTTTAAAGGAGCACTGGTAGAGCAATAGTTACAACAATCAACTGGTTAAAGCGACCGACTGCTAACTAAAAGGTCAGCATTTCAGAACCAGAGAGAAAGATGTGGCAACCTGCTTCTATAGAGATTTATAGCCTCAGAAACCATATGGGATTGCTACGAGTTGGCAGTGACTCGACACGAGTTTTGTTTGTTTGGCTATTACAGACTTTTGTCAGACTTCTTTGTTGCGGAGGTTAGGTCCCACTGAACTGGACATCTATTCACGGTGACTCTGCACAGCAAACAGAACAGAACCATTATGTGCATAAAGTTTTCACCGACTGGCCTTAAGACACAGATTACAAGACTCTTCTTCCTAGTCAGTCTTAGTCTGGAAGCTCCACTGAAACCTGGGTGACATAGCAACGCTAAAGTCCCCTGTGACAGACAGATGGTGGCTGTACGTGAAATGAGTTGGCCAGAATTGGCCTCCTGCATGCAAGACGAGAAATCTACCACTGAACCATTACTGTCCTCATGACAGCTGCCGTCGGGAGGTTACACAGCTCATCAGTTCTGTCTGTGAGTTTTAGAGTCAGGTTATCTTTGTACCCAAATTTGTATTCTGCTGTTTCCTGTCTGCAGATCTACAGAGAAATGTACTTAACCCTTTTGCATTCCAGATTTTTCATCTATGGAGTTCCCAGAAGGTGCAGTTACCTCACTGCGCTCCTAACCAAAAGGTAGAAGGTTTAAATTCACCCAGAAGTGCATGAGAAGAAAGGCTTTGCCCACTGAAAATCGTGTGGAGACAGCTCTGCTCTGACGTGACTCAGAGCTGACTCCATAGTAGCTAAGTAGTTCCTCGTCCATAAAAATGGATATAAAAGCAAGTACCATGCATAGTTATGAAGATTAAATACTGTACGTATAAAAACAAAGTACATTGCCTGGCACAGTATATATTCAAAACATGGTAGCTATTGTTATTATTAGAAACCCTGGTGGCACAGTAGTTAAGTGCTACATCTGCTAACCAGAAGATCTGCAATTCAAATCCCTCAGGTGCTCCTTGGAAACTCTAAGTAGCAGTTCTACTCTGTCCTGTAGGGTTACTATGAGTAAGAAGCAACTCAGCGATGTTTTTTTTTTTTAATTGTTATTATTCTTTTAAAGCAAAATGATCCTATAAGTTAACAAAATTTAAATGAATCAGTGGGACTATTCAGTCACAATATTATTTATTTTTAGAGGAGAATAGAACAAAAATAGATCATTGTTATTCAAGACAAGGAAAAAGTATCCCATCCAGTGGTATGAGAGACATTCTGGAAAACTGCCTTGGTTAGATGCTTGGTTTCTAACCAAGAGGTTGGCTATTAAAACCCGGTACCCAGTTGCTTTGTGGAAAAAAGAAATGGCCATCTCCTCCTGTAAAGACTGCAGCCTAGAAAACCTTATGTAGCATTTGTACTCTTGAACACGTGGTTGTTATGAGTTGAAAATCAACTTTATAGTCCCTAACAACAAGAAACCCTGTGGTATCAACTGGGAGCCATACAGCAAACAGGCAGTGAAGGAAAAGGGCTCTCGTGTGCCTGCATTAATTTTTTTTTTCTGTTATTATTACCCAAAATATCAGACAGTGAAACTTTTGCTAAAACATGTGACAAATAACATTGGCTGAAGAAATCTAATAGGCAGCAGACATACGCAGCTATTTGGGAGATATGGTCATCAAGAATGTTATTGTCATGGACTGGAATCCCTCAGATTCAACCTCCCTCATTACCTGCTAGCCTACAGGCACTGTATTCCCTTTAAGAAGTGGCTCATCAAATATGTTTTCATCAATTCCAATCAATGGTTTCCCAGGGAAAGAATGTGCCATTAGTGGCCATAAAAACCCGTAGAAGTGACCTGGGGAGGCTGTAATTCGTGCTGCCTTGCATCTTCTGGTCGCCTCATCTGGAAGGGCTGGATTGGACCTTACCCTGAGGCAAGAAACTCTGGAGTCAGAGGGGTGGAGTCAACGCAGCTGGGAGCCCTCAGAACAGCAAAATGTAACCCCTGAAGCCCCTGCCCGCATCTGGTCCCACCTCATGTCAAAGATAATACATTCACATGACCCTGATGGCCATTTCTCCCCGTACATTCCAGTTACTCATTTCCTTAGCAGAAGGTAGCGATGTGGACCTCCACCAAGCCAGTTTTTTGTTTGTTTGTTTGTTTTTCCTAAACAGGAATGTCTGTCCTCCATCTACCCTGGAGAAAATGCTTTCAGAAGGCACATGAAGGAAATCTATCAATCACCATCAACAGATTTCATCAAAGATGAGAGAAGCCAGCCTGTGCTCTGGTACCAAAGAGCTTTTGCAAAGGTATCATGGAATCCTTGAACATCCTCCTTTCCTCCCCGGGCTGGGACTTCTCCTGTCAAGTAGCACTGTGCACCTGCTTCTGGGGCTCTCTGCTTTACTTCTCCCCACCTGCCCTCCCCTGCAGGCACCACATGCCTACATAAATTGTTAACATGTTTCCTAGTCTGTACCCTCCTTTTTAGCTTGAGTTCTTCTTGGCCTTGGCCTGAGTCCTTTTTCTTATGCTCCATTCTCACTGGCATCCTCTCTCCATGCAAACCTCTGCATGGGATGTCTTCCAAAGCTAATTTTCCGTTTTGTAAAACTCTTACAGGAAGCAAGGTAAGTGTGGAAAGTAAGCCTTGACATTCAAAGCATCCTGGAATATTCACCCCAACTGGGTTCTTATTCCCAAGATACTGTATTTGCTTTTCTCTTCTTGTTAGCAGAAGGCTAGAGTGAAGAAAAGGAAGACACAATATGCTTGCTGATCTTGGTCTTACGAGACTGATATTTTCATGGGAACAGCCTGTTTGTTTACAGATACGGCCCTTGGGGTGGTTACCAACGGTGGTTGCTTTGGCAGCTTCAGTGACATTGTCAACAGGGATTCTCATCCACCCTGTCTTTTTTCCACCTCTCCCCACTCCAGCCTACCTCTTTTTTTCCAGGCCCTAGTTACTGAGAAACAATAGAAAACCAGTGAGTTAGACAAAACTCCGTGACTGCAAAAGGTCATTTGAGGTAGTCAAATCTCTGTTGGCAAAATTAAAATCAGCTACTTGCCTCCATTTCTAACCACATCACTGTGTCGGTGCCCAAGCCAGATGCATCTGTCCACATTCAATCAACCTGCGTATTCTCACATACCTGATATCCTATATTCCCATAGGAAATATCAACGTCTGCCTTTCCTTTCCAGTGGATGCCCTGGAGCCCCCGTAACTGGTACCCAGGCAAGCCCGGTGGCACAGGGGTTGGAATGAGAAAATAGTTATCCATCACTACATACCATGCATAATTTCTAGCATGCTTGGGGATAAAGCAATCCCTTGCACTGGAGGTATGGCCTGCAGCCCTGGAAGGCAGTGTCAGACCATCTGAATGCCTTTGTCTTTCTTGTTTTTTTCCTTCCCAGACCTGAACATCTAGTCTTCTCAACAAAAGCGAACTCTATTTTCATTCCTGTTTCCATTTGAACTGACTTCTTATATTTAAGATTGCAAAACTGAAAGTTCACGTCACACCGAAGACCCATTTCACTTAAATGCTGGAGTACTGACAACAGCTTGAATTGGCCTACAGAAAGCTCAAATTGGGCTGACATGAAAAAGATAGCCTGAATTTGATGCTTTGAACTTTGGATCTTCCTAGAAAGGAAACTTGCTGAAGGCATTTTACTTCTAAGCTTCTTTTTAATAGCTTAAGGGAACATAGATAGGAGTATTTTAAAACATGTTACCACTTTAGTAGGTCAGAGTCCTGGGAAAGTGTACCTTTTGTTCCACGGCCTGCCCACTCCTTTCCATCACAATGAGAAGATAGGAGGATGGCGAAAGGTTGCTGCTAGAAGTTCATGCCAGTAAAATATAACGACTAAACAATTTAAAGACAATCACAGGATCCCAGCCTGTCAGGCCTCTCACTTTTAAATGACTGTGGACTCATTTGAGCTCTGCTCACAGAAGGCCAAAATCTACTGTGGATCATGCAAGTCAGAGCTAAGTAATGGTTCACCATGGTCTGGTTAATAGTTAGACAAGCTGTTCATGTTTGATTAGGGTTTTCTTTTCCATTGCTGTAACTGTATGATAATTAACTCAACAGAATTACATCTCATTTGGGGGAAATATGTACATTTTGAAGTTTCAGGATTAACAGATTCCATATGCCAAAAAGAAGCCTGAAATTACACAGTGGGTCTCCAGCTCAGCCATAAAGATTGGATGGTCAGGTGTATGCTTTGTGATATTTCTTTTTTTTTTTGTCTCCGAAAGAGTTGGTGAGTTTCCCCAGCTCCACCTTCTATCAGAGGCTCTACGCACAAAAGTGCTCTACCCAGACAGCTGTTGACAGATTAGAATTGCCAAGTGGCAAACAGCATGAAAACCTAATGCAGTCTGGCTTTGGAGCACAACTTGAGATAGAGCGCATGAGGCTTCCCTGAAAGAAAAAAGAACAATTAACATAGGCAACACCCCCTGATCTTGTGTTTCACATAATGGAAGAAAATTCTTTTTATAGCAGATGGCAGGGCATCAGAGTGGATGCCCAAATTAAACCACTTATAAATTTGCCAGACTGATAACCATGGAGATCTTTTCCCTCATGTAACTTCCTATAAACTTATCTCTACCAACTATTACAACAATAATTTACTATTGCTTGGTTATGCTAATTTCTAGAGTTGCTTATATCTAAAGAAAGAAGACACTTTAGAGCAGGGACTCAGCTCTGTTTCCTCCAGACCATGTTAGTTCACTGCCATTTGTGTACTCTCTGGCACTCTGGCGACACTGTAGTTAACTCAGCTGATAACCAATGGGCCAGTAGTTTGAATTCAGCAGCAACTCCTTGGAAACCGTATGAGGTAATTCTACTCTGTCCTATAAAGTGTCTGTGAGTTGGAAATGACTCAATAGCAAAGGGCATGTTTCCACATATAATTATTTTTCAGGTCTCAATGCCAGTGTTCGGGTCTCTGAGAAGCTACACTTGACCAGTGTTGAGTAGGTTATCTCTACCCCAGGCTCCTACAGTTCCCTAGGCTTAAAGTGATCAAACATAGCACTCGTGTTAGAATTATTTTCTTGCCTGCTTCCACCATCATTCTTGTAAAGTAGCGACTAGTTGTAACCCCCAAATTCTGGCAATACATCTTGTCTAAAGTGTGTTCTCTATAACAGATTTTGAATAAATAAATGAAAGAACACAATTCTATTTTAGCAAACAGTGAGCATGACGCAAGGATCCTTGAGCTATAGATTTATCCCATGGTTTAAACTTAGTATTACTTTCCTAACAAATTCTAGCAGTCCTGCCACCTCAGGATTTAGAAAGCTAAATATACTCCCTTAAAATTTTAGTAATGAGCTATCACAATTGTGAGGTGGGGAAAAGACAATTATATATAAATGTCCAATATGATCTTGCTTAGTGAGACAGATTGCAAACAAACTATGCTTTCTTTCTGCTCTTAGCTTTTATCCATGACTAACAGCGTCCCTTCTTCCAGAATTCTTTGGATGCTAGAAGCACTAGGGGGATGGACTTATGTGGTCCAGTCAGACCAAGGTTGGTATTTCTGTTCTTTGTTAACTGGAAAATTCCAGGTGACGGCACTTGGCTTGGCAATATCCCTTAGGAGGGATCAGTCCTTGGAGAAGGACATTGTGCTTGGAGGGTCAGTGAAAAAAAAAGGAAGACCGTCAACAACTTGGATTGACACAGTGGCTGCAACTATGGGCTGAGACAGGGAAATGACGGTGGGCACAACACAGGACTCAGCAGTGTTTCCTTCTGTCTCCTTCTGTTGTCCAACTCACTATGAGTTGGAACCAACTTGGTGGCACCTAACAACAAAACAGTATCTATTACTGAAGTCACTAATATTTGAATAGATAAATTTTTGGAATTATTGAAGATATTTCTTGATGTCTTACTTCTCTCCCATACTATAAATGTTTGTAACTTTCTTTGGATTTTCTGTCTTTTCTCCTCATTCCTATTCTATCCCAACAAAAGCCAAACCAAGATACAAATCTTTCTCTTTATTTCTCCCTAGAACTAGTGAAACTGGATGACATTTTGAATAGATACTGTCTCAGTTATCGAGTGCTACTATAGGAGAAATACCACAAGTGGTTGGCTTTAACAAATAGAAATGTGTTTTCTCACAGTTTAAGATGTTACAAGTCTGAATTTAGGGTGCTAGCTCATGGTGAAGTCTTTCTTTTTCTGTCATCTCTGGGGGAAGGTTCTTGTCCTCAGTCTTCTCCTGGGTCTGGTTGCTTCTCAGCACAGGGGCCCAGAGTCCAAAGAACGAAATCTGCTTCCAGCTCTTGTTGCTTAGTGATAACGAGATTCCTCCTTTCTCTACTTGGTTCGCTCATTTATGTCTCAAAAGTGATTGACTCAAACTACAATCTAATCCTATAGATGGAGTCCTGTCTCTTTAACATCATAAAAGTAGGATTTACAAAATATAGGATAATCATATTACAACACAAGATGGTACACAACCACAAACTACTGGAAATAAAGGCCTAGTCAAGTTGACACACATTTTGGGGAGACACAATTCACAACAGATAATTAAAAAGCTAACTCTAATACTTACTAAGTTTATGACCCTGGGCAAGATCACTGGCACTGTCTTAGTTACCTGCGTGTGGTGTTGCCATAACAAAAAATAACACAAATGGGTGGCTCTAAAATTATGAAGAAAGAACCAGAGCCAACTGCAGGCTGTCCATTTCATCTTATGAAGGTTTTTTTTAATAAGTATGTTTTTGATTGTATATGTCCTACGAAATGAACCAAAGAGCCTTCCCATCCCAAACCTCCGTGTCCCTAATATAATTACGTTCTTGAAAATGTTTGGCCCAGCCACCACTGTGGGTCTTCCTTCCCAGACTGACTGTCAGTGATGTTGCCTGAGGACACCATCTTGCCTCTCCAGCACTTACATGTAATACTATTTATTATATCCTTCTAAGGATAAATGCCAAAATAGTAACTTAAAACCTTTGTTAGTTCAAAGCATTCAGATACCTTAGGGCCTTCTCACTCAGCTTCTGTTTTCTGGTGGAAGGTCTATCCTGGTAGGAAACAATTTGGAAAGAACTAGCTTACCTGGGATCCACTGGAGTAAACTGATTATTCCTGTAGATTATAGTCAACTCGTCAAACGTCTGAAAATTCTAAATGACTCATCAAGGGAAATACCATCATCCATGTTGTTGTCAGGTGTGGATGAGTTGGTTCAGGCCTACAGTAACCCCACGTACAGCAGAAAGACACACTGCCCAGAGGCCTCCATCCTCGTAGTCTCTGTTTTCCTTGAGCCCATTGTTGTGTCTACTGTGTCACTCCATTTCATTTAGCGTCCTCCTGTTTTTTGCTGACCCTCTACTTCATCAAGCATGCTGTCCTTCCCCAGAGACTGTTCCCTCCTGATAACATCCATATACCTTGAGAAGTGATATTTCATTTAACTCCCTAGCTATACAGCTACTAGCACACACTCACAATGATCATGAACACTACTCTTTTGAGATATATTGAGTTTAGAAACCTAAGGTAACAGTTTGCAATATTCTAATGATGATTCTACTGAATTAAATAGCTATAATTGTTAGACAACTGACTGTAATAATATTCATAATCGTTTCAACGTATTTGTTTATATACCTGTTTCCGCTAAAAACCAAGAACACCCGGAAGTCAGATGCTGTCAGGAATTTTTCATTCCTTAATCCATCAAAGTATTTGACTCTCAGTCCTCATTAAATGTTTGATTAATTAACAAGTGAATAAGTGAGCAAATTAAATCTCATACAAGACAGTTTGGCTTTCCATAGTCAATACTTTTCAAATTCAGATAAAGGGAAATACAAGCAAATTCAGGTCAAGTATTGTTATCTTCTGTCCTAAATGTATGTGGATAGGATAGGAGCATAGGCTTAAAGATGAAAACCTGAAGTCAGAATCCTCTCCCTACCACTAAGCAGGGCATCATTTTGGCAAGTTTATTAACTTGGCACCAGCTGCCTTTTCTAAAACAGTGGTGATAGTTGTGCTTGTTTTATGTGGCTGTTAAGTAAATAATGTATAGTACAAGCCTGTAACAAAGTCAGCATTCATAAAATGAAAGTTTCTATTGACATCAATGTGTCATTCTCACAACAGAGGGTAAGGCACAAATAACAAATCTCTTGGTGAAGAGATGGCTAGAACTCTAAAGAAATTGTCTGAGGAGTCTGTCTACGGATAGTTGAGCTATAGACTATGAATTAAAGTGCACAGTTAAAAATCTCCAGGAATGCTGACAAGATCCCAATGTGATCACTTAAGAAGAATTGAGCTTTTTGAAGCGAAAGTGATGCAGGACTTTGGTAAAGGGACCAGGAGAGAAACATTATCTGACCACATGAACACTGAGCCAGTAGGAATAAAGATGTATGACTCATAAATCAGGAGAGAGGTGTCTCTTTTACCAAGGAGTACCAAGTCCCTATTTAAGGCACAATAGATTCATATTCAGCCCCAGTAGACAGAAGAAGGGTCTAAGTCAGCACTCCTTCCTCAACTGAGGTGGAACTGAACCCAAGGATAGGGACATGTGTGAAGCAACTTGTCAGTAGCTGAGGAGAACAAAGGCAGGTTGAGGGAGACCAGAATGGACACATGGCACCCAATGTCCAAGGATTAAACAAAGCACTGGGGTGACTTCATAGCTTCAGATGCTGCACTCATATAACATATAATGGGTATTCATCAAAATAAAATTATTTTCAGAGGAAAGTCATGTTTGCATTATCAACAAGAGAACACTAATCAGATATACATCCAAATCCAGAATATAATGAAAAATCAGAAGTGCAAGATAGTCTCAAACACTGGTAGCAATATGATATGATACAGAAGGAAGAACAAAGGAAGAGAATTTTGAGGGAAAAAAGGCTACAGAAAGGAGATAAGGACATACATCATTCCTCACAGTTAAATTGAGCTAAAGAGGTATGTCCCAAATGTGCTCTGATGAGAAGTTCTAGGGGAGAAAATGCTTCTGCACTCAAATAACTGGGAAACTCTGTATGCTGGAACACTCTTCAGAGACTCTCAGCATGAAATTTGTATGTGAATGATCTGAAAGGTCTTGCAAAACCACACTTACAGTTGTTTAATCTGGCATTCCGCAATCTTCTAGGGTCACCATTTTCTTTTCATAGAGTGAAATAACTTTGAGAAATTCTATCCCAGGACCATCCATATTATAGTAACTGTACACTTTTTATCTCTCTCAGTAACAAGAGATACAAATAACATCACACCAAAGTTTAACAATCCAATAAGATAGTATGTATTAATCATCAAGAAGAGCTTTAGGCATAAAGCAAAATCTAGAAACAATAGAAGCTGACAAGAACCACTGAGAATAAAGGTAGCTAAGAAGAACACTATTACCAGTATAATTAATGTATTTTTGAAATATTAGAACTAATAATTGCTCCTGAACATAGAGTAGCTAAAGTGAACGGAAGGAATGACTGAGGTGAAAGAGCTGAAAAAATTTCCCAGGACAACTCTAAAAGACAAAGTATTATAATGAAATGTGAAAAGTCTTGGAACCAAAGATAAAAGTGAAGAACATCCTCAACGTTACTAAATCTATAAGAACCAAAGAAAAACATCAAGCCTTGAGTTAAAATAATGAGCAAAATACTGTATAACACAGCATCAAAAGAAGATGGAAGGAATACAAAAAGTCACTGTACCAAGAATAACTGATCAGGGTTCAACCATTTCAAGAGGTAGCATATGGTCAAGAAATGATGGCATTGAAGGAAGCAGTCCAAATTGTGCTGAAAGCATTGGCAAAAATAAGGCTGAAGGAATTTACCAAATACCAACTCAGTTGTTTCAACACACACATGCAATGAGAGAAGCCCTCACTCATCTATTCCAGCAAAGGTGATGCAACAGAGTGCAGAATTTGGAACAACATCATGAATGTCACATGCAAGTAAAATTTTGCTGAAGATAATTCAAAACGATTTCAGCTGTACATCTACAGAGTCGTTCCAGAAATTCAAACCAGACTCAGAAAAGGATGCAGAATAAGAGACACCATTGTTAATGTCAGATGGATCTTGGTTGAAAGCAAAGAATATTAGGAAGATGTTTACATGTGTTTTACTGACTGCAAAGGTGTTCAACTGTGTGGATCACAATAAATTGTAGATAAGCTTGCACAGAAATTTCAGAACACTAACTTGTGCTTGTGTGGAATCTGTATGTAGACCAACAGACAGTTGTTTGAACAGAACAAGGGGATACTGTGTGGCTCAAAATCAGAAAAGGTTTGTATTAGGGTCATATTTTTTCACTGTACATATTCAATCTGCTTGCTGAGCAAATAATCTAAGCAGCTGGAATTTATAAAGAAGACTGTGGGATCAGGATTGGAGGAAAACTTGCTAACAAACCATGATATGTAAATAACGTAGCATTCCCTGATGGAAGCAAAAAAGACTTCAAGCAATTACTGATAAATAACAAAGACTATAGCCTTCACTACAAATTATACTTCATTATTAAAATTGAAAAAAAAAAAGAATTCTCACAACTGGTCCAATAAGAAACATCATGGTGAATAGAGAAAAAATCAAAGTGGTGCAGGACTTCATTTTCCTTGGATCTACAATCAACACCTGTGGATCCAGTAATCAAGAAATAAATGACATACTTCATTGGGCAAATCTGCTGCAAAAGACCTCTTAAAAATGTTAGAAAACAAAGATGTTACATTGAGGACTATGATATATCTGATCCAACCCATGATATTTTCAATGATTTCATATGCATGAGAAGGCTGGACGATGAATAAGGGAGACCACAGAAGAATTGATGCCTTTGAATTACAGTGTTGGCAAAGAATATTGAATATACCATGGACTGACAGATGATGAACAAATCTATCTTCAAAGGAATGCAGCCAGAATGGTTCTTAGAAGTCAGGAGACCGAGGTTTAGTCTCAAGTACTTTGAGCATGTTATTGTCAGTGACTAGTCCCTGGAGAATGACGTCATGCTCAAAACCCTGCTACCAGACTCATCTCTCAGAGTCGTCCAGCCAATGAAGGAAATGCAACCCAGTTCCGTCACTGCTCACTGGATACTTTGGTGTCATCTTTGATTTCTTTCTCCTCACTTCTCACTTCTAATTCTGCAGCAAATCCTGTTGGCTTTACCGTTACCATTTATCTAGATACTGACCACTGTCCTGTATCATGGTACAAGCTGCTAGCATACCTTACTCAGATTATTTAACTCCTCCTAACAGTTATATCCTGTTTCTATTCAGTGATGCTTTTAGAATGTTATTGTAATATAAGCTGTCCAATGGTTTCCCGTTCTTATAGAGTACTATCCAAAGCTCTGCATTCTCTGACTTCCCCCCTCACCCTGTCATATCTCTGGCCTTCTTTATGCACCTTTTCCTCTCCATTCACACATCTCTGGCCTTCTTGTTTTCCCTCGAATATTCAGAAATACTCCTACCACATAAAATTGTTGTGAGGTTTAAATGTAAGACATTTATAGCTCTATCTCATTCATTGTCGGTCTTGATTAGTATTGTATCAATATTATTTGGACCACCCCCACCCTTTTTTTAAGACTCTGGTGGGACAGTGGTTACATGTTCTTGTGCTAACCAAAAGGTGGGAAGTCCAAATTCATCAGCACTCCGGGGAGATGACATGTAGCAGTCTGTTCCCATAAAGATTACAGCCTTGGAAACCCCATGGAGCAGTTCTCCTCTGCTCAACTGGGTTGCTATGAGTCAGCATCGACTCAACAGACCTGATGTATTGCTTTTTTTTTCTTTTTCTTCTATATTTTCACCAAATTGTATGTTGTAGGTAGTTGCTACTTTATATAGACAATTCAAGACTGTTCTCACTTCAGTGCATTTATTCTTTTGCCATGAGTCGGATCCTAGTCGACGGCACTTGGCTGGCCTAACTATTCCTCCTTTAGACAGCTGCATAGGTCTCAGTTTCACTTCCTAGAAGTGTCTACTAAAATACCTTCTCATCAATAGGTCCATCTCTGATCACACTAGCACTGCAACATATGATGGGATGGAAATATCATCACAGAAAAAACAAAAAGACACAGAAGCTCCAAACAATAATGATACAATAAACCATATTAGTAAAATAGGGCTCTAAGTACTTGGACATGCATTATTCACATAACTCTCATGATAGTTCTGTGAGGTAAATACCTGTATTAACTCTATATTTTAGATAAGGAATTAAAGATACATAGAATTTGCTAACCTGTGCAAGGCCACACAGCTGAACAGTGGTGAAGCTAGTATCTGAATGATGCATTTCGATTTGATAGCTACAGCCACAGTGTGGTCTGATGTGTCTTGATGATCTTACCATTCTAGTGTGTTTACATCTTTCTGTCGTTGCTTCAGATGTCCGAGCTATTAACGAAAAGATTGTAATTTGAAGTTCACCCAGAGATGGCTTCAAAGAAAGCCCTTCCAGTCTGCTTCCAAGAAATCAGCCATTGAAAATCCTATGGTGCACAGTGCCACTGTAACACACAGGGGGTCACCATGAGTAGGAGTGAACTCAAGGGCAACTGGTCTGGTAATTGATTCTGCAGTGTTGTACTGAGAACCCACTATGTGGCACGATGTAAGAAAGGAAAGAATGAGTGGTAGGAAATTAATTTGGAGATCGTAGATTACATATGGCCTCTGAGGCACTGCTGAGAACCTTAGATGTTGTTTCACGTGAGAAGAGAAGCCACTGGAGTGATGAGACTTGTGTTTTAAATGGAGAATTCCATTGGGTAGAAAAATAGGAGCAACAGAGGAAATGCGGAGAGTAAAAAGGAGGCTATTGCTAGTCCTTGTCCACAGGAATGATGATGGATGGTGACTTGAACAAGGGATGCCTGTGGTGGAATTGAGACCATTTTTCAGCTTCTGGGTATATTTTAGAACTAAAGATTTTCTAATGGCTTGCACTGTTTCCCACATTTAAAAAAAATTGCCCCATCATATTCTACAACATGAAAATTCCAATGATTAATTAGTCATTCCCTATATTTAAAGCCCTGGTGGTGAACTGGTTAAGAGTTCAGGCTAGCAACCAAAAGGTCAGCCATTCAAATTTACCACTTGCTCCTTAGAAATCATCTGGGGCAGTTCTACTCTGACCTACTGGGGTGCTGTGAAGGGGAATTGACTCAAAAGTAACAGGTTTCATTTCTGCTTTGGTTTATATTTAAAACATTTCTCATTTTGATTTTTTTGTTGATTAGAAAATACACCAGAGTGTATGTTCATATCCAGGATTCTTTCTACATGTGCTATGAAGTGAAATTTCTGGGTTATAAAACCAAAAATCACACTGTCGTCAAGTCAATTCCAACTCATAATGACCCTATACATCTGAGTTGAACTGCCCCATAGAGTTTCCAAGGAGAACCTGGGGGATTTGAACTGATAACTGTTTGGTTAGCAGGCATAGCACTTAACCACTGTACCACCAGGGTTCTTTCTAGGTTATAGCGTACATGAAAGTTTAATCTTAATAGACGCTGCCTAATAAATCTCTAAACCGAGTGCAGCCATCAGCCACTGCCAACTGATGTCTCTTTATTCCACTCTTTAAAATATGTTGCTAACATGATTTCAAACCGTAAAACAAACCTACTGTCAACTTGATTCTGACTCATAACAAACCTGTAGGACAGAGTGCAACTGCTGAAAGAGTTTCCAAGGATGCACTTGGCAGATTCAAACTGCTGACTTTTCAGTTATCCCCCATAGCGCTTAACCACTTTACCAACAGGTTTTGAAAAGAGCATTGACATCAGGTCCTGTCCCTGCTTCCTCAGTCTTCCGTGCAGCTTACAGCAGAACTCCATTTCATCTGTATACCAATGGTAAGACAATTCCTGTTGCATCTCTCCATTCTCAGGTCTTGTATTTGCAATGCCCAAACAAACTTCCCTTTACTACTATTCTTCTTTCTGGGCATAGCTGAGAAATCACAGAGAGAAAGAAGGTGTGGTGACTTTCGGAGGAAATTGTAACTGCCTCATTTAGGTACCCTTGTAAATACCTGGATACACAGAAAGCCCTGGCAAGTCTAGTTATTTCCTTGTCAGGAAAGTGTCTTTTCAAAGCCCTGGTACAAGGTCAGGCTGTGCCTTCAGGGGTTGTTAAGAACAGGTTGCCCTGTAATTAACTGATTTGATATAACACACTGGAAAGGCATGTGTTTCCTCTAACCTTGAATATCACTCAGTACATAGGTTGACTACGTAAGTTGAGGGCTTTCAAGGAAAAGCGATAACTCTGCCCGATAATCTCTCTTACTGAAGTTTCACAGCCCTCTACTCTCGGCGCACTCACTCTAGATTGCCAGTTACAAGAGACTGTAGACTTTGTGATAAACCAGCCTTGGGGCACTTTCTAAACTTTCTCCCATTAACTCTTTCAACTTTACATACCCAGAAGCCAGGCCCAGGTACATTATTCTAAGTATATGGAGGTTAACCTCAGGAATGGAAAAGTTAATTGTCTTGGCTAAGGTCATAAAACATGCCACAAAGAGAGCTAAGAACAGAATTCAAATCTCTGGAAATGTTTGCTAATCTAGTGTGGGGAATGTTAAATGAGTTAGGTTTCGCTAACTGTGAGTCCTTTTGTCTACATTCTCAATCCCTCAGGAAAAGTTCTGATTTTACGTTTCTCATTTTGGTTTTTACATCACAGCACATGCATAAAATGACACCACTTGTATGATTAATGGGGTAAATGGATGAGGAAGTCTGTGGTCAGGGGGTGAGCAATTTCAGGTCCCAGACATCCCGGGTATTGTCACACCGACCTACAGGTGATGGTATCGAAACCTCTGCTAACTAATCTATTTGGGGTAATCAGTGAAGGAACATTCCAAATGCACAACAAGGTGATCTCCATGTAAAGAGCAACCATGCTCTGTTTGGGAAAGATGTGAAACAGGGTAGGACCCCAGGTACTGAAATTTCATGTATGCTGGCTATAAGTTAGCATCTACTCAACAGGAATGGATTTGGTTGGGTTTGGGAAATCCTCAATACCTAGAACACATAGTGGTTCCTGGGAGTAACTGGGGTGAGGGGTGAAGCTGACAGGGGCCTGGGAGCAAGTAGCAAGGGACTATGGCAACAGCCCAAATAAGACAGAAGGAGTTGCAGGACTGTAAAGACGACAGCAAGAGAGAGAACAAGATTTGGTAGAGTGTTGTAGGAGAAAGAGTCCAGAATATATTCAAAGTGATTAACCTTTTAAAAATTCTCCCTAATGCCCCTTTCCATTATTTCAGCATATCATCTCAAACTTTATGTAGTTATCTTTCTAACACAAAGTCTGATCACATTTTCTTTAACAGATTTAATGGTTTCTTATCAGGCATAGGAAAAAGTCCAGATTCATTAGTTTGACATATAAAACCCTTTAAAACCAGGTCCCAGAAACAAGTCACCACATTTCTCTCTCTTTAGTTCCACTCTTAAGAACCGAACCTCCTCTTACTCCTTTACTTCCCTGACTGAGTTTTTCTACACCTCTAAAAAGATCTTTGATGTTTCCTTCCATTTACCTACTCAAGATCTTGCTTGAAAGTCACCTCTTCTGTAATTTTTTCCTGAAATATACCAAACATAGATTACTTCTCCTTTTCATGAGTCCCTAAAAACCCTACCTCCTGCTTATTAACTACTGAATTGCTTATGTTCTGTCTTGTACATGCCATTGAGTTGATTCCTACTCATGATGATCCCATAAGTTGCATAGGACAAGTGGACTTTGTCGAGTTCTCAGTGACTGACATAACTTCTCTCAAGGTGTATTTGGGTGAACTTGAATTTCCAATCATTCATCTAGCTGCCTAGCACACTAACCATCAGTACCTGTTATACCTGATATACAGTAGGTACACCACAAATAACAATTGAATAACAGATTCTCTGTGTTTAACAACCTTTAAAGTCTAAGATGACGGTGATCCTTCTATTCGGTGACATCCAGCTAGAAGTTGGCTCCAGTGATGCAGAGGCTTAAAATCATACCTGACTCTGAATCTCATTTCTGAATTAAAATTTCAGATGAGTTACTGAACATCTCAGGGCCACATTTCGCTCATCTATAAGAATAAATACAATTATGTCAAACTTACAATGTTGATTGGAAGGATTCGGTGTGAACCTAACACTTTCTATTTACTAGGATGTTCATGAAACACTACTTCCTTCCTACTTTTCTTCATTGAAATCATTCTGAACAAGAACAAAAATGTTGCTTCTACACTGGTGTTGTTGCATGCTGTCAAATGAATTCCAACTTCCAGTAACTGTATGTGACAGAGCAAATCTGGCTCATAGCTTTTGCTTTGCTATAATCTTTATGGAAACAGATTTCCAGGTCTTTCTTCTGCAGAGCAGCTGGGTGGGTTTGAACCACCAACATTTCAGGTAGCAGCTGAGTGCTTAACCATTTGTGCCACCAGAGTTACCTTCTACAATATCAGTCTCTATTCACATCTAAATCTTCACTTTTATAAAGACTTCACATTTATTTTTGTAGTTATTTATCTGTGCAAACATACAATAATTAGGTCAGTATGTATAGTTGTATCTTCAAGTATATAAACCAAAATTTTAGAATACACAAAGACCTCACATTTACTTTTGCAGCTATTTATTCATGTGAACATAACACAGTTAGGTAAATATTTGTAGCACTAATTTTACTGATATATAAAAAACATTTTAAATAGCACTCTGCCTTAGAATCAGTTCTCTAGAGAAGGAAAGGCAGTACAATACATGTGAGGACTTTCAGTTAAGTTTGTGAACTCACCCTAGAAAAAGTGTTACATATCTCACTGCTGAATATCACTATGGCCACCTTTGAAGTACTCTTCTTGGGTAGCATGCAGCAACACCAGCACCTAGACACGCTTTGAAGCAATTTTGGAACTCTGTTTCTGGAATGGCCATCAGAGTTGCTGTTGTATTAGCCTCATGTCCTGAAGATCATCAAATGTTTTCCTTTCATTATTTCCTTTATCTTTGGGTGAAGAAAAAAGTCATTGGGGGTCAGAGCAGGTGAGTAGGGAGGATGATACAATACAGTTATTTGTTTATGGCTACAATTCCCTCACAGACCACTGTACAATGAAGCTTGTGAAATGGCCACCTTGCCACCTTGCACAATGGCCATTCCAGAAAGAGTTTCAAAATTGCTTTGAAGGGTGGACTAGGCACCGGCATTGATGCATAGCTTCCCACGGAGAGTACTTCTAAGGTGACCATAGCGATATTCAGCAATGTGGCATGTAAAACTCAGAACAATTGAGTAATTAAGTTCATGGACTTAATTGTCAGACCGTGTGTGTCTGTGTGTCTGTGTGTGTGTGTGAGCACGCGTGCGCATGTGTGTGAGTGTGGAAACAGAGGAAAAAAACAGAAACAGAAAGAGAGATAGAAATATAATAAAGAAATGGCTCACACGTTTGAAGAGGCTGGAACATCCCAAGCCCCTGGTCAGGATGAAGGATTATCCTGAGTCATACAGCCACAGGGGCTGGCTAATCCAAGATCAGATGAGAGAACAGGACTGTTGTTCATAGGCTGAAAAGATCGATGAATCCCAAAATGAGCAGATAAAACTGTAGGTAAGTGGCCAGTTCATGTCCCAAGAACCAGAGGTCAGATAAACAAGAGCCAGCTGCAGGATCCAGCATGACCAAAAAGTCACCAAGCCTTTCCACAATCTCCATTTATATTCATTGCAAGCCATTTGCCCCTCAAAACTCTCTTTCAAGTGACTGACAACTCATAGTGGTAGTCATCAAGGGGATGATCCTATATCAAATCTCAACAGGAAAGTGATCGCATCATTATACAACTACTAAAACACTGACAATCACAGCCCTGTCAAGTTGACACACAATCTTAACCATCAGACACCTCCAAGAATATATTAAGTTTACTAAACAGATATTCATATAGACACAATGCATAAATGACCAAAAATGGGTTCATAGTATAGCCACAGTATGACAGGTAATATATTAGGAAGGTTAATAGCTTGGACCAGGAGTCAAGAGTAAACATGGATTTTATTTCTGACAGGGTTCTTACAAAGTAAGTCTAACTTAGGACATTTCCGTTTTCTCATCTGTAACATGGATATAAGAGATGTGTTTAATTCAGAGAATTATTGTGAGAGACTGAGAGAGACATTGAGTGTAAAGTGCTTGGCACAGAGCCTAGCACACGGTACAGTCAATAGCTGTTATTTTTATGGTTCCAATCATTATTATTATTTCTCTGGCTCTCACCCAAACACGTTATTGCAAATTTGCAGGTGGCTATTAATCTTGCCCATGGATTCTGAGCCTTTCCACAGGGTATCCTCCATGAACCTCTAAGCATGACACTTCAGCCTCCACTATGTGGGGACCATAGGTAGGGAGAACAGGGGGCTTGGCTACAGCACAGCTGTGTGGAACCTTTTCATTATTCCAACTGGTACCAGCAATGAAGTCATCTCACCTTCTGTCATCCTTCTATTTTCTGAACACTGCCAATATGAACACAGCTACACTCAGACACTCCTACTCTATATCTCTAAAAGAGACCACAGTCATCTGAGTCCTCTGGAAGTTTCTAGTCTACAGTAGACCTTGATGTTCCAAAGTAACATTAGGTTATGTGCCAAAACAGACACAATGTTTTATACTATCTATTGTGTTACTCTAGTGACATAGGGACAAAAATGGTTTTACATGTGGCTCAATATTTTACAGAGCATTTTTAAGACTACAGGTTAAGGGCAAAATCTGAATGACTCACTAAGTTCTTATGTTAAAATAACTATTCTCTTTCCAGTAAGAGTCAGTTTACTAGGTACAGTCAATTCCTTTGACATTCTCTTCATAAGGATAGCTAAGACTCAAACTTTCCCACCCAACTTCTACAAACCTGGGACTCTATGTATCTGGGATCAGAGACCAGGATGGCCTGACATGAAAACAAAATATCTTTGAAGTGTCATTTTTTTATCTCACAAGGAAGATAGATGACATATAGATAGACAGATAGATACATAGATATATAAATAGACAGATGATAGAGATATGCTTTTAGAAGAGGACAGTGAACCAGGAATACCATTTCTGATGTCATATGTATCTTGGCTGAAAGCAGAGAATTCATGAAGATGTTTACTGGTGCTTCATTCACTATGCAGAGGGCATTCAACTGTGTGCACATAACAAATTTTGGATAACACTGTAGACCATGGGAATTCCAGAACACTGCATTATGCTCTTGAGGAATCTGTACACAGATCAAGAAGCAGTTGCATGAACAGAAAACAAGGGGATACTGCGTGGTTTAAAGTCAGGAAAGTTATGCGTCAGGATTCTATCCTTTCACCATAACTTTTCAATCTGTATGCTGAGCAAATAATCCAAGAATAATCCAAGAAGAATGAGGTATCAGGAATAAAGGCAGACTCATGCATTATGGAAATAAAACAATCTTGCTTGCTGAAAGGTAAGAGGATTTGAAACACTTACTGATGAAGATCGAAGTCCACAGCCTTCAGCAAGTGCTGTCTCAACATTGAGAAAACAAAAACCTTCACAACTGGACCAGTAAGCAACATCATGTCAAATGGAGAAAGGTTTGAGGTTGTCGAGGATGTCATTTTACTTGGTTCCACAACCAATACCCATGGAAGTAAGAGTCAAGAAATCAAAAGACACATTGTGTTGGCAAAATCTGCTACAAAAGACCTCTTTAAAGCATTGAAAAGTAAAGATGTCACCTTGAAGACTAACAGGCACCTGACCCATTTTCAATAGCATGGGAAAACTGGACAATGGATAAGGAAGACAGAAGAATAATTAGTGCAATTGAATTGTGGTGTTGGAGAAGGATATTGAACATATCGTGGACTGCCAAAAGAACGTCTGTTCTTGAAGAAGTACAGCCAGAGTTTTCTTTGGAAGCAAACATGGTGTGACTGTGTCTTACATACTTTGGACATGTTGTCGGGAGCAATTACTCCCTGGAGAAGGACATCATGCTAGGTAAAGAGAGTCAGTGAAAGAAGATCCTCTAGGAGATGGATTGACACAGAGGCAACAACAATGGATTTAGGAATGAAAATAATTGTGGATATGGCACAGGACCAGGCAGTGTTTCCTTCTATTGTTCACAGGGTTGTTATGAGTCAGAGCTGACTCAGTGGTACCTAACGGTATATATACACACACACATACATATATGAATTTGCATAGTTATCCATAGTATTTGATGTATTTATCTATAGTGTTATGTTAATATAAGACAATGTATTCTCATTTCAGATAATTGAGTTCATTTCCTGGTTTTGAAGACCCACTGGGATACCATATCAACCTCAAGGATGCTAGTATCCCAGGTTAAGTTCCCAGGTCAGCCTTGGAATAAATTAGCTTTCTCTCAGGGGATTCCTCCTTTGTTATTACTTGATGGAAAGATTTCTGGCATGTTCTTTCCAGTCATTTGTCAAACATGCCCCAACAGCTGAATCCTAGCAAGGAACACAACTGAAGTTTAAATTTACTTCCCATGACCCTGGTGAGTGTAGCAAATCTTCCAGGTGCTCCTTGGAAATCCTATAGGTAAGTTCTACTCTGTCCTATATGGAGTAGCTATGAGTCAGAATCTACTCGATGGCAAGGGGCTTCACTTGGTGTTTTTCTTGATCCTTAACAGACTTAAGGACTGCTGCAATGTCATTATCAAGGACCTCGGTTTTGACTCTACCATATGCCTGTGCATTTACTGGTTAAGTATAATGCTGTGCTGGCTGAACACACAGTAGCAGAAGGTTCACTGTGCATGATTAGTGATAGAAACCACATCTCTTCAACATATGGACTTGCACAAGGGAGGCATTTGATAAATATGACTTAAAGATAATGTCTTTCATGGAAATATAACTTTACATGAAGGAATATGGGGCTATCTGAAAGCACTCAGGGCTTTCCACAAAATAAAACCCGTTTGATTAATTCCCTCCACGTACTTAAGCATTTAGAAATAACAGCTCTGTATAAATTATTGAAATCCGTATTCACACCAATTAAAAATTCCTCAGATGGTTCAGTCAATGGGCCATATGTGTTATAGTTCCAGCGACTCTCATCTCTTTCGTAGATGCAAGTCAGCCATATGCAGTGACTTTGGCTTTGCCAGAAGTACCAGAATAGTCTTTGGAAAGGAATGCCTCTGTATTGTAGCTCATAAAAACACCTGTTAATTATAAATGTAAGTTGACTCAGTCCAGTATGAACTGAGTGACATGAAGTTAACTTCTGAAATGCAGGGAGATCAAGAGCCACACACAGTTGGCAAATACCTAGTGGAAAGTAATAAGATTAGGCCTTGTTACTATTGTCTCTGATTCATGTGTTTTTTCTATGAAGCAATGAAACATACTGTAATTCTCTGGGACATACGAGTTTATAGCCTTCATATTTGCTCTGTTTAAAAACAATCTGCCATAAAAAAGAATGAAGTTGTGGTATATGATACACTTTGGACGAAACTTGAAAACATGCTAAAGGAAAGAAACTAGTCATCAGAAACAACATGTTGTATTACCCCTGTTGGAGGGAATGTCCAGCATAAGCAAACGAACAGAGACAAAAAATAGATTAGTGATTATCAGGGGCTGGGAGAGGGGTGAAGGAAGAGTAAATGCTAGTAGGTTCAGAGTTTCTTTGGGGTGTGATAAAAATGTTCTAAATTTAAGTAGTAGTGATGGCTTTACAACTCTGCAAATTTGCTAAGAAAAAACACTGAATTTTATACTTTTAAAAATTGAATTCAGTGAAATATTAATTATATCTCAACAAAAACTGTTGTAAAGGAAAAATAGGGCTAAATAGAGTGTCTATAAAGTGGAGCCAAAGATGAATGTGGTTCATTGATAGAATTCTTGCCTTCTATACCAAAGACCTGAGTTCAGTTCCCCGCAAATGTACCTCAGGCACAGCATCCACTCGTCTGTCAGTGTTGATGTGACCCTGAACTGGTTTCGGTAGTGATTCTGGATTAAAACAGGCTAGGAAGAAAGACCTGTTGGTCTACTTTTGAAAATCTTCACATGTAAACTATATAGAACACAGTGGTCTCTTCTGCAACCAATCACAGGGATGGCACAGCCATTGTGAATGGGATCACCATGAGTTGAGTGCCAATGTGAAGGCAGCTAACTATGACATCAATATCTAGGGAGAAAGATGAAGTGTGGCAATAAAAATCTAAGGCCTAGCCACATCTAAAATGTCCAGAAGAGCTATACCAGAATCACTTACTCCTGAAGAAGCTTGCAGAATAAAACAACAAATAAAATTCTCTCCATATCATGTGAGGTTCAATTCATTCTTCTTGCACCTCACAGTTTTCATTCCTACATTCAAATTAGTGGTGGTTTTCACATCTCTAAGATGTTGGCATTTCCCTTATTTCTACTCTCCTACTCCCATCTTCGCTCCCTGCCACCACTGGATTTTCTAGTAATTTCCCATCAGGTGGAGAGGAGTTCGCTTTGCTCGCGCTGTTCATTATGGAAATTGATTTGACCCTCATTTGCATGTATTTGTACCACCATCAAGCTGATTTAGAAACCGAGGGTGGTTGCAACCTCCCCTGAAGCCGGCAGATTTGCTCAGAAAAACAAAGCCCTGGAACTTTCCAACCAGCTCTGAGGAACTTGTTCCCTTGCACTTTTGATTTCTGCACCACATGGACAGAGTTTTGGAGAAATATAACTTGTGATAAAGCGAAGAATGAAAAGCTTTGTTGCTTTCTGCTATAAATAGCCTGCATTTCCTTGCCTTTCCTTCGCATTACTAGTCAACCCTGCACTCTAGTGTTACAGACCAGAGACAAATACACTGGCCTGCAGAGCAGGTGGCCCCAGGAAGGCTTGCAGGCTGGCTGCTGGTAGCCAAGGAGTTAATCTTAAGCAGCCCAATATGGCCACTGTACAGTGGTGATTCCAGCTACACTGACCCGCGGGAAGTTTCCCAGCCCCAGGAAGGCAGGACTGAAGCCTGGGCCCGTGTGCCAAGCGTGATTATAAGGAACTAGGAGGATGCAAGATTTACCTGACTTAGCTGTTCTTGCTCTTCTCTTTCATTTCCTTTCCACTACTGCCCTGAGCTGCTTCCTGGCTTTCTATCCAATGTCCTTCACACCGGTTTGGCCAGGTCCCTTCTTTGGTCTGGAAACTACCAGCATCCTCACACCATCTTGTTCTTTCTATTCCATTTGATTATCAAAAATAGAAATAATTTAATTGCTGTTTGTGATTATAAAAGTGCCGAATCCTTACTGTAAAGAAAAAAAAAATCAGTTGATATAAAAAGGGAAGAAAAAGGATGTAAAAAATCAACTACACTTTCACCACTTGGAGAAATTCACCAATATTCAATGCACAGTCATTTAATTCAAAGAAAAAAAATATTTTCCCTGAAATGAAATCCAAGAGACATATATATTTTCCACTTAGAAATTCATCACATGCATCTTTCCATTTTAATAAATATAGATCTGTACTACTACTTTTAGCAGTCTCTATAAATGGATCTGTAATTTGGACATTTAGTCTGTTTCATCCTGATTCTAGCGTATATATACTTGTGGATAACATACACATTCAGTGTGCATGTTTGTACATGTGTGGGTGTGTGTTTTCCTTGCTTCTAAATTTATCTATGAGGCCCTTGTTCTGTCCTCAAGATAGTCAAGGTTTCTCAGTTGCACCTGACATCTGGGCCTCCCACTGCCCTAAACTGTCTGCTCATCAGAAATTAGCCATTTTAGGTGACATTCTTCACAATCCTATTTGACTTGATTGTAACTGGGAAACTGGAAGAAGTAAAATAACCTAATGTCATCATTGGGTATTGTTAGGTGCTGATGAGTCAGGCCCTGACTTGTGGTGACCCCATGTGTTACAGAATAAAACTGCTAAATAGGGTGTTCTTAGATGCAATCTTGACGGAAGCAGATCTGTAGAGCTGCTCAGTGGTTTTGAACTGTGAACTTTTCAGTTAGTCTTCTTTGGTACAATGGCTTTTATTGGATTTTGATAGAATCTGAACACTGGGACAGAAATAGGCTTTAGAAGTAACCAGAAATGGCATTTCTCCAAGTTCCCTGATCATAAAATCCTAAGGAGTGGTGATGAGGTTAAGGTGAGTATAAAAAATCCTTGGCTCTTCTTGGAGAGAGTCCAGTGAAGGTGGTTAAAAGCAGGTCTGGAAATCTACAACTGAATAACCACTCTGGGTGTTTCATTTACTCACTCAAGTTTGAGAAATCCTGATTTTAACCAATCTCTTTCGTCTTCATATGAGATAATAGAGGGCCAGATGGATCCTTTGTCATGTCTACATGGACATTTTGACGTTGTACCAGAGGTATAGTCTATCATTCCTTGTCCTCAGGTCTGATATCTTTTTACTGCACCCAAACTATTTATTCCAATGAAATTTTTATTAGAACAAAAAATACTGTATCAGGAAGTATTTTCACCTAGTAACAGCCATTAAGCAGACTCTGACTCATGGTGACCTTATGTACAACAGAGCAAAATGTTGTTTGGTCCTGCATCATTCTTGTGGTAATTGGAATGTCACAGACACACTCTGTTCTCAAGCCATGGAGGGAGAAATGGCTTCACCTATTTTCATGGTGTGCATAGGTACAGAGTGTCCAACAAGGTGATATGTTGGATATAAAGGCTATACAACTGTGGGCTCACACTTATGCCCTTCACTGGTTTAAGCTCAGTGTTTGGAAGAGATATTTGTATCAGGAAGAGATATTTGTATCAGGGTGCTAATCACTGTCCTTTGAACCGGAAGATGAGTTTTGCCATCAGTTATCTGTGGCAGTCGCACAAGGGATAGTGAATTCTGGATTGCTAAATTGCTACTGTTAATGATCAGAAAGAGAACAACGTGAAGAGGATTCACAGAAACAGTATGCCTTATGAGCATCTGCTGTCATGAATGCCATTTTTTTTCCTTTTTTCAGACATTGGTATACTCCACTCATAAACACTTCGACATGTATATTGTTGATTAGATTTCAATATTTATTTGTTTCTTTTATTCATGTGAGGTAAAACTACATGTACCAAAATGCACAAATCTCACATGTGCCACTCAATGTTTTGTGTTTATTCTCTCTGTTCCATTTCTTCTTCTCCTCTGTCCCTGTCAGCTACTGGGACAACTCTTTTGTCTTAATGGATTTGCCAATCCTAGATATTTTGTGAAGGTAATAGAATTAAACAGTAGTTGTCATAGCATATCTCCTTTATTTCACTTAGCATAAATTATTCAAGGTTCATTAGCTCATGGCTTGTGTCAGAACTTAATTTCTACTTATACTTGAAATATGTGTGTGTGTGTGTGTGTGTGTGTACGAGGATTGCCCTCTAAATTTGCAAACTCATCCTTGAAGGAATGCTACATACTTCTTTGCTGAATGTTACTGTGGTCACCTTCAAAGTACTCCCCTTGGGAAGCTATGCACCCATGCCAGCACCTAGTACACCATTCAAAGTAATTTTGGAACTCTTTTTTGGAATGGCCATTAGAGATGTTGTTATATTACCATCGATGTCCTGAATGTCATCAAAACATTTTCTTTTCAATATTTCAATATTTCTTGTCTTATTTTTGATAAGGGAGGATGCTCCAATACAGTTGTTTACTGGCTAAAAACTCACAGACAACTATACAGTTAAGTTTCTGAACTTGCTACCTTGCCAATGTGTGCAATATCTGTTCCAGAAAGAGTTTCTAAATTGCTTTGGAGGTGGACTAGGGTTAGCATCAGTGCATAGCTTCCCAACGGGAGTACTTTGAAGGTGACCGTAGGGTCGCCATGAGTTGGATCTGACTCGACTCGGGCTTGCTTGGCTTAGTGATGTTCAGTAATGAGGTATGTAGCACTTAGGAAAATTAAGTATGTATGTGTATATGCACACACTCACATACACATACACACACATGTACATATCAACTTTTATTAATTTATCTGTTGATGGGTACTTTATTTCTATATTTTGGTTGTTATGAATAGTGCTGCATGAAAATTGGTGTACAGGTGTATTTGAGACTACTTTCAGTTATGTTGGATATGATCCTAGAAATTGCTGTATCATGAGGCAATTCCACATTTAAGTTTTGAGGAAACACCAAAACATTTTTCCCAAGAGACACATTATTTGGTATTTCCACCCACTGTGTGTGTTTCAATTTCTTCATATCCTTGTCAACATTTGCTATTTTTTCTTTTCTTTTGATGACAGCTATCCTGTTGCTGTTAGGTGTCATTGATTTCATACTGATTCATAATCACCCTTTATACAACAAAACAAAACACTGCCCAATCTGAAGCCAATCTTGCGATCATTGCCGTGTGTGAGCCCACTGTTGCAGCCACTGTGTCAGTCCATTTCCTTGAGGGAATTTCTCTTTACTGAGCTACTTAGCATGGTATTCTCCAGGGACTGATTTCTCCAGACCACACATCCGAAGTATATGAGATGAAGTCTTGTCTGCTGTACTTGTTCTAAAACAGATTTGTTTTTCTTTTCTGGCATTACATGGTCTATTCAATAACATTTGCCAATGCCATAATTCAAAGGCATTAAGTCTTCAAAAAGCTTCCTTACTCATTTCTAGCTTTCCAATGCATATGAGGCAGCTGAAAATACTACGGCTTTGGTCAGCTGCATCTTTGTTTTCAACTTGACATCTTTGCTTTTCAACACTCTAAAGAGGGTTTTTGCAGCTGATTTGTCCACTGCAATATGTTGCTTGGTTTCTTGACTGTTGATTCTGTGTGTGTTGGTTGCAGAGAAAAGTAAAATAAAATCCTTGACACTTTCAATCTTTTTTGTTTTTCATGATGTTGCTTATTGGTCCAATTGTGAAGAATTTTGTTTTCTTTACATGGAAGTGTAACTCACACTGAAAGCTGTAGTCTTTGATCTTCATCGAGGTCTATAAGTCTCCTTCACTTGCAGCAAGCAAGGTCATGATATCTGCATATCTCAGGTTGTTAACGAGTCTTCCTATAATCCTGATGTTGTGTTCTCCATCATACAGTCCAGTGTCTTACATTGTTTGCTCAGTGTACAAATTGAATAATTGTGGCGAAAAGATACACCATGAGAGACAACTTTCCTGGTTTTTAAACCACCACTGTTCAAATGACTGTCTCTTTGTCTGTGTTCAGCTTCCATATGAGAAAAATCAAGTGTTCTGGAATTGCCATTCTTTGCAATGTCTTTCATGATTTCTTATGATCTGCATAGCTGAATTCTTCTGCATAGTCAATAAAACACAGGTAAAGATCTTTCTGGTATCCTTTGTTTTCAACCAAGATCCGCTAAATTCTGCTTAAATCTCTGGCGGTTCCCTGTCAATATACTTCTAAAACTATTTTTAAATTGTCTTCAACAAAATTTTGCTCGTGTGTGATATTAATGATATTGTTCAACAATTTCTACTTTCTGCTGTCTTGATTTCTTTGGATGGGCACAAATATGGATGGCTTTCAGTCACTTGACCAAGTGGCTATCTTCTAAACTTCTTGGCTCAGATGAGTGAGCACTTCCAGCACTGCATCCATTTTTGAAACATCTCTTTTGGTGTGTCACCAGTTCCTGGAGTCCTGTTTTTCATCAATGTCTTCAGCGCAGCTTGGAATTCTTCCTTCAGTACCGGTGGTTTCTGGTCATATGCCATCTCCTGAAACAGTTGAACACTGACCTGTTCTTTATGGTGTAGTGACTGTATTCTTTCCATCTTGTTTTGGTGCTGCCTGCATTACTCAACATTTTGTCCATGGAATTCTTCAGTATTACAACTAGAGACTTAATTTTTTTCTTCAATTCTTTCAGCTTGTGAAATGCTGAGGGTGTTTTTCCCTGTTATTTTTCTAGTTCCAGGTCTTTGCACATGTCATTATGTTATTTTGTCTTCTCGAGCAGTCTTTCAAAATCTTCAGTTCTTTTACTTTATCATTTTCTTTCATTTTCTTTTTTTTATTTTTATCTAACATAACTGAGTGAAAATGTACATTCACATATAAATTTACATGCCCATCTATATGCAGCTTCCACTGCTCTCCCTGTCCAGTGACTGCACACTATTCCTCTCTGCTCCGTACATGTCTCATCCTCCCAACAGCCTCCTTTCCCCTCCTCTCCGTCCACTCCCCTTCCTCCAGCCAGAGGTCAGCAAGATGATATCCTGTAGACGTATAGAACCATAAAGTGCTTCCAATATATGGTCACTCTGCATTGCCAAGTCCAATCCATTCCTGTCCAAAGAGTGGGCCTTTGTTATAATTTATGGGAAAGGGCAGCATCAGGGCCGGGGGCCATGCTCTCAGAGGAACCCCAAAACCGCTAGATCATCAATTGAGGTCTTTTAGTGGAGATCTCAGGGTGCACTTCTTTTTATTCTTGTGTTGCCAGTGAGACTCCTCTCTGTGAGCTCCACCATGGCTATCGCTGGTGGTGGCTGGGCACCATCCGGTTCTTCCGGTCCCAAGCCAATGTAGGCACCAACTCTTGTAGGTCTCTCTGTCTTCTCGGTTGTCTTTACCACATGTCATTTTGGTCTTCGGTGAGCATCCGTTCCTGCTGAGTTGGGACAATTTTCTGTGTCCTCAGATGGCAGCTTGGCAGCTTTTAAGACCCCAGATGCCACTCACCAATGTGGGGTGCAGAGAGCTCTCTTAGCAAAACGCTAGTTGTGCCAGTTGGTCTGGAATTCGCCTAAGAGCATGGTCACCCGCCCCCTGCCCCAGCTACTCTATCCTTGCAGTATTGAGTCAAGATGGAAGGAGTACTCAAGTTATGCTGAAGTCTACTTAATGTTGTTCTTCTAATGAGTGCTATCACCGCTTTCTCCCAACTAGATTTCTAGTAACTATCTAAACTAAACCCTCACCCACGCCTCCCTCCCTCCCCTCCCTTGCAGCTGTCAAAGAGTCTTTTCTTCTATACGCAAGTCTGTTTTTAAGGTCTTATCATAGAGGTCTCATACAGTATTTGTCACTTTGTTGCTGACTACTTTCACTCAACATAATGTCTTCCAGTTGAAACCAGGTTAGAAGATGTTTCCTGGAATCATCATTATTCTTTATCATTGCGTAGTGCTCCATTGAGTATATGTACCATAGTTTACCTATCCATTCTTCTATTGTTGGACATCTGTGTTGATTCCGTCTTTTTGCTATCGTGGACTGTGCTGCGATAAACATTCTGGTGCATGTGTCTGTTGGTGTGAAAGGCCTTGATTCTGTAGGATATATTCCAAGTAGTGGAATTACTGGGTCAAATGGTATATCGATATCCATTTTTTTAAGGAAGTGCCAGATTGCTTTCCAAAGAGACTAGACCATTTTGCAACAGCAACAACAGTGTAGGAGGGTTCCACTTTCTCCACAGCCTCTCTAGCATTTGTTGTTTTGTGTTTTCTAGATCATGGCCAATCTTGTTGGAGTGAGATGGTATCTCATTGTCATCTTGATTTGAATTTCT
The DNA here is from genome assembly GCA_028571685.1 of Heterohyrax brucei. Lineage (NCBI taxonomy): Eukaryota > Metazoa > Chordata > Mammalia > Hyracoidea > Procaviidae > Heterohyrax > Heterohyrax brucei. The sequence goes on along the minus strand of CM053143.1, from coordinate 172,058,155 downwards.
TTAATAACTAAAGATCATGAACATGTCTGCATGTGTTTTTTGGCTGCCTGGATCTCCTCTTTAGTGAAATATCTGTCCATCTCCTTTACCCATCGCTTAATTGGATGGTTTATCTTCTTCTTATTGACATTTCGTAGTATCTTATAGATTATGGAGATCAGGCGTCAGTCTGACATAGCGTTACCAAATATTTTTTCCCATTCTGTGGGTGTTCTTTTAATTCTATTAATAAAGTCTTTGGATGAGCAAAAGTGTTTGATTCTTAATAGTTCCCATTTATCTACTTTCTCTTCTGTTGACTGAGGTTTCTTTGACAGATTTTAGAGTCTGTCCTCACTGTATATTAAAACTTCCATTGTTGTTCCTACCTTTTCTTGGATGAGCTTTATCGTTTTAGGTTTGATATTTAGGTCTTTTATCCAGTTGGAGTTGGTTTTTGTATAAGGTGTAAGATATGGATCTTGATTCAGTTTATTGCAGATGGATAACCAATTTTGCCAGCATCATTTGTTGAAGAGACTGTTTTTACTCCAGTTTAATGTTATAGGGCCTTTGTCAAATATCAACTGTTCATAGGCAGATGGTGTCATCTCTGGGGTCTCAATTCTGTTCCATTGATCGATCTGTCTGTTCTTGTACCAGTACCAGGCTGTTTTGACCACTGTGGCAGTGTAGTATGTTCTAAGGTCAGGTAATGAAAGGCCTCCCAGTGTGTTCTTCTTCTTTAGTAGTACCTTACTTATCTGGGGCTTCTTCCCTTTCCAAACAAAATTGGTGATTTGTTTCTCCATCTCATTAAAAAATGATGCTGGAACTTGTATTGGGATTGCATTATATAAATAAATTGCTTTGGGTAAAATAGACATTTTCACAATGTTAAGTCTTCCTATCCATGAGCAGGGTAGGTTTTTCCATTTATCTAAGTCTCTTTTAGCTTCTTGTAGTAAGGGATTGTAGTTCTCTTTGTAAACATCTGTTGTTTCTCTGGTTAGATTATTCCTAGGTACTTTATCTTCTTAGGGGCTATCGTAAATGGTATTGATTTGATAATTTCCTCCTTAACAGCCTCGTTGTTGGTATAAAGGACTCCTACTGATTTACTTATGTTTATCTTGTATCCTGAGACTTTCTGAACTCTTCTATCAGTTTGATTAGCTTACTTATAGATTTCTTGGGGTTCTCTGCATATACAATCATATATGATCTGTGAACAGGGAGATTTTAACTTCCTCTTTGCCAATGCAGATGCCCTTTATTCCTTCATCTTGTCTAATTGCTCTGGCTAGAACTTCTAGCACAATGTTGAATAGGAGAGGTGACAGTGGGCATCCTTGTCTAGTTCCTGATCTCAAGGGAAAATCTTTCAGTCTTTCTCCATTCAGGATGATGTGGACAACTGGCTTTGTATAAATGGCCCTTATTGTGTTGAGGAATTTGCCGTCTATGCCCATTTTGCTAAGAGTTTTTAGCATGAATGGGTGTTGGACTTTATCAAATGCCTTTTCTGCATCAGTGGACAAAATCAGGCGATCCTTGTCTTTTGTGTTATTTATGTGGTTTATCACATTAATTGTTTTCCTGATGTTGAACCAGCCTTGCATCCCTGGTATGAATCCCACTTGGTCATGATGGATTATTTTCTTGATATGTTGTTGTATTCTGTTGGCAAGAATTTCGTTGAAGATTTTTGCATCTAGGTTCATGAGTGATATCGTTCTGTAGTTCTCTGTCTTTGTTGGATCTTTCCCTGGCTTAGGTATCAGGGTTATGCTGGCGTCATAGAATGAGTTTGGGAGTACTCCATCCCTTTCTATACTGTGAAATAATCTCAGTAGTATTGGGGATAACTCTTCTCTAAGTGCCTGGCAGAATTCTGTCGTGAAGCCATCTGGGCCCGGCCTTTTTTTGGTTGGCAGTGTTTTGATGACTTTTTCAATCTCTTCCTTTGTGATGGGTTTATTAAGTTGTTCTGCCTCATGTTGTGATAATTTGGGTAGGTGGTATGAGTCAAGGAATTTGTCCATTTCCCCTAGGTTTTCAAATTTGTTAGAGTACAGTCTTTCATAGTATTCTGTTATGATATTTTTGATTTCTGTTGCATCTGTGGCGACAACTCCCCTCTCATTTCTAATTTGGGTTATTTGTTTCCTTTCCTGCTTTTCTTTAGTAAGTTTAGCCAGTCGTTTATCAATTTTGTTGACTTTTCAAAACACCAGCTTTTAGTCTTTTCAATTTTTTCAATTGTTTTTCTATTCTCTAATTCATTTAGCTCTGCTCTAATCTTTATGATCTTCTTTCTTCCGGTGCCCGAGGGGTTCTTCTGTTGTTCTCTTTCTACTTGTTCAAGCTGTAGAGTTAGTTCCTTGATTTGGTTTCTTTCTTCCTTCCAGATGTGTGCATTTATGGAGATAAACAGACCTCTGAGCACTGCTTTAGCTGTATCCCATAGGTTCTGGTAGGAAGTGTTTTCGTACTCATTGGAATCCATGAATTTCTTTAATTGTTCCCTGATTTCCTCTATAATCCATGTTTTTTTGAGCAAGATGGTGTTCAGTTTCCAAGAGTTCCACTTTCTATCTCTGTTTTTTTCTGCTATTGATTTCAACTTTGATGGCTTTATGATCTGAGAAGATGCTTTGCAATAATTCAGTGGTATGGATTTTGTTGAGCATTGCATTATGGCCTATCACGTGGTCAATTCTGGAGAATGTTCCATGTGCACTGGAGAAGTTGTAGTTGTCTGCTGATGAGTGGAAAGTTCTGTATATATCAATGAGGTTTAGTTGGTTAATTGTGTCAATGAGGTCTTCTGTATCTTTACTGAGCTTTTTTCTAGATGATCTGTCTAGTAATGAGAGTGGAGTGTTAAAGTCTCCCACTATTATTGTGGAGTCATCTGACTCTCTTTTGAGCGTAGTCAGTGTTTCTTCAACATATTTAGTTGCTCTGGCATTAGGTGCATAAATATTTAATATAGTTAAGTCTTGCTTGTGTACTGAACCTTTCAGCAATAAACAGTGACCATCTTTGTCCATGATGGTGGATTTGACATTAAAATTGATTTTGTCTGAGATTAGAATTGCCACCCCTGCTCTTCTTTGTTCATTGTTAGCTTGATATATATTCTTCCATCCTTTAATTTTCAGTTTGTTCCTGTCTTTAGGTCTCAAGTGAGTTTCTTGCAGACAACATATGGATGGGTCGTGTCTTTTGATCCAAGATGACACTCGGTGTCTCTTTACTGGAGCATTCAGTCCATTCACATTCAATGTAATTATTGATAGGTATGTGTTCATTGATGCCATTGTGATATGTTTATTTTTATGTTGATGTTTTCTGTTTTCTCTGTTGTTCTTATTAGTCTGTTCTGGGACACTTTTTTGTGAGTTGATTTTTCACCTTTTTCAGAGCTGGTTTTATAGTTGTTGAGACTCATGTGTTAGATTTCTTGAAATGGTATGATACATCTTTGTTGTGCTTTACAGCTGCCACTATGAACCCCCCTAACAAACTATTTATAAACCCAATTTTAATTACTACCAGTCTTGTCATCTTCCTCTCCATCTGGAAGGACTATAACGACTGTAGTACATCCCTCTTTTTATTATGATGACACCATAGTTTTCATGATGATCACTGGATTGCTTCTTTCCATATCAAAGCTGTGATTTACTTTGGAGCCTTCCCTAAATGAGTAGAGTATTGAGTAGTGTGTAGTTCTAAAATATAAAGTTAGTGGTTTTGTTCTTCTGAGTCAAAGCCAAGAACTTCTTTCAGTATTTCTTGTAGTTTGGGTTTGGGTTTTACAAAGTCTCTGAGTTTCTGTTTATCTGGGAATGTCTTAATTTCATTTTCGTATTTGAAAGACAGTTTTGCAGGATATATAATTCTTGGTTGGAAGTTCTTCTCCTTCAAGACTTTGAATGTATCATGCTACTGTCTCCATGCCAGCATGGTTTCTGCTGAGAAATCTGATGAGAGCCTACAGGGTTTCCCTCTGAATGTTAGCTTTGCCTTGAGTATTGCTTCCTTAAGAGTTGCTGCTTATGTTTCATTTTGTTAAGCTTGATTATAATATGTCTTGGAGACTTTCTTTTGAGATCTATATTGGGTGGCATACGATATGCATCTGAGATGTCTATATTCTTTTCCTTCATGATTTCTGGGAAGTTTTCTTTCAGCAGCTCAGCAACAATACTCTCTGTGTCCTCAGATGTCTCACCCTGTTCAGGGACTCCAATTAATCAAAGGTTGTTCCTCTTAATAGAGTCCCACATGCTTCTTAATGTTTCTTCATTTTTCTTGTTTCTTTTTTCTGATTTCTGCTCATAGACGCTGGCATCAGTAGCTCTGTCTTCCAAGTCAGAAATTCTTTTTTCCATTTGTTCCATTCTGTTTTCTTGGGTTTGCATGGAAGTTTCCATGTCTTTGATTTTCTTCTTGATCTGTTGGATTTCAGAGTACTGGTGTTCCATCAGATCGAACAACTTGCTTAATTTTTCACTTTGTTCTACTGCATTTTTATAAGGTCTAGAAGGGCTCTGTATATAACCAATTTGTATTCACTTCCTGATGCTTTCATAAAAGTTTCTTCATCTGGAAAACTCCTTGGTTGCTTTGTTTGGGAGCCTTCTGAAGCCATGAGTGACTGCTTGTATGCCACAATTGTCTGTTGCTTTTTGGGTCCCATGTGAATATATAGAGGCTGGAAGAGGTACTGTGAGGATGGATTTCAAATGTTTCTCTAGGCTGTCTTCAAATGTAAAGCAAAAGGTATCTGACCAGTTCACAAGTCAGTTAGGTTTTCAGGGATAGAGGTCCCTCTTCTCATCTGACAAAGTAAGTGCCACTATATCCAACCCCAGATGATAACAAACTCATTCAGAATACAGCAATGCTACTGCCCTGTTGGCCTCTACTGACAGGGCCTAGCCCTAGCCAACACTGCATTGAGTACTGGTTTTGTGAAAGAAAAGCACTCTCCTGTGGGCAGGCTCTGGCTCCCAACCTAAGAATTAGGTCCAGCTGCGGCCACCGTACCCAACATGGCGTCCTCCACACAGGCAGCAGACAGAGGGGCTAAAAGTGCCGAGAGGTAGTGATTCCTCTGCTTCTGTTGCGTGGCCCCCAACATAGGCAACACTGTGTAAAATCACCACTTTTCTGTCTGAGAAGCGCTGTCCCGTTTGCAGGCGCTGGCTCCCAGGCTAACAACGAGGTCCCGCTAAAATCTCGGCACCAACATGGCGTCTGCACACTGACTGCGGAGTTCTGCACAAACCCCGCTGAGGCAGATATAAAACGAAAGGCTCAAAATGGCTAGATTAACAGAGTCCCATGCCTGGCTCTCAGAATATGAGAATTTTGCCTGCCTATCCCCCCAGCAGCGCATCTGAGTCCAGCCGCCAGGCGAGACCCAGCTCCGCCCACCAGCTGAGACAGAGGACAAAAAAAGTCAAACTGGTGCGTTTACCTTCCATCCGTAAGAGCCGGGGTTAGCCAGGAGTGGGAGTCAGCGGAAGAGAGGTTTTTCCCTGAGTGGTATGAAGTCCCAATTAACAGCTCTGTGCCATGTCCTGAGGCTGATTAGGTGATCGGAAGGCTCTGTTTGATTGTCAATTCAGGTCTTGGTTTCCAGAGGGACAGAAGGAGACGTAGGCTCAGTCCGCCATCTTGACTCCGCCCCTTTTTCCATTTTCTTTAGCTACTTAACATTCAAGAGCATGTTTCAAAGTCTCTTCTGACATCAGTTTTCATTTTTTTCTCCCTTTCCTGTCTTTTTAATGACGTTTTGCATTCTGCATGTATATCTTTAATGACATCCCACAGTTGGTCTAATCTGTGGTTATTAGTGTTCAATGTATCAAATCTGTTTTGGAGCTCATCTCTAAATTCAGGAGGGATATACTGAAGGTAGTACTTTGGCTCTCATGAACTTGTATTAATTTTCTTCAGCTACAATTTAAGCTTGTGTTTGAATAATTATGGTCTTTTCATCAGTCAGCTCCTGGTCTTGTTCTGACTGATGATACTGAACTTCTCCATTGTCTCTCTTCATAGACAGAATCAGTTTGATCCCTGTGTATCCTGTCTTGCAAGGTCCAAGTGTATTGTTATAGCTTATGTTATTGAAAAGAGGTAATTTCTAATGAATGGGTCACTGGTCTTACAAAATATGTTGTGCAAACTCTGTGTCATTTCTATTGCCAAGGTCGTATTTTTCCAACTACTGATCTTCCTTCTATGTTTCCACTAGTTATTTTGATGGGCCTGAAGTAATATTTATTCATTTATTTTTCCTTCTAAGTTTGTTTTGGCTATCTGAGGCCACATTATGTATGAATCTGAGGGTTGGCTTTTTTACTGCTTTTTATTGGGTTTTGCACTATGTCTACAGATCACTTAGGGTAGAACTGATGTCACAACAATGTTAAATCTTCCAATCCATAAACCCAGCTGTCTGCATTTATTTAGATCTTCTTTAATTTCCTTCAGCAGTGTTTCATAGTTTTTAGTCTCTCACCTTCTTGGTTAAATTTATTTCTAGGTATTTTATTCTTTTGTTTCTATTGTAAAAATAATGATTTTCTTAATTTACTTCTCAGATTGTTCATTGCCAGTATGTAGAAACTCAACTGGTTACTATGTACTGCTGTAAAACCCGAGAAACTCACTGAATTCATTTCTTAACTCTAGCAGCTTTCTTGGAGATTCTTTGAAGTTTTCTCTATAGTATCATGTCATTGTGAACAGTGATGATTTTACTTTTTGAGTCGGATCCGACTCGACGGCACTTGGCTGGCCATTCCAATTTGGATATCTTTTATTTCCTTTTCTTTTCTAGTTGCTCTGGCTATGACTTCTTTCTTAATGTTAAATAGCAGTGGAGAAAGAAAGCATCATTTTATCGTTCCCATTTTATGGTTAAATCTTTCAGTCAGTTGAAATTGAACATGATGTTTTTCATCAACGTTCTTTTTTCGTGTTGGACAATTTCCCTTCTGTTTCTAGTATGCAGAATGTTCTCATTATGCAGATATTCAGTTTTGTCAGATGCCTTTCCTATGTCAGTTTACATGATTTCTTTTTTCCCCTTCATTCTGCTAAAGTGCTATATTACATTTATTTTTATATGTTGAACCACCCTTGCATTCTTAGGATAAATTTCACTTAGTCATGATACATAATTCTTTCAATAAACTGTTGGATCCTTTTTGGTAGTATATTGTGAAATTTCCCATTTTATGTCTGTTGTTGATTTCTAGTGTTATTGCTATATGATGAGAGAAGACAGCTTATATGATTTCAATCATTTAAACTAACTGAGCTGTGTTTTGTGACCTAACGTGTGATCTATCCTAAAGAATGATCTATATGCAGTGAAAAGACATGAAATTCAAATGTAGTTAGGTGACCAAACCAAACCCAAATTCATTGTTGTTCGGTCAGTTGCAACTCATACTAAGTAACCCTATAGGACAGAACAGAACTGCCCCATAGGATCTCCAAGGAGAAGCTGGTGGATACAAAGTGCCAATCTGTTGGTTAGCTGCCAAGCTCTTGACCAGTGTCTCCTAGGTCTACATAGTTCATATCATCATTTAGGTTTTCCATTTTCTTGTTGATCTGGCTAAATGTCCTATCTGCTATAGAAGGTGGCCTGTCATATTCTCTGTTACTGTAGAACTGTTTATTTCTCCCTTCTCTTCTAGAAATTTTTGCCTTACATTGGGGATTATAGATAGATAGATATTCTTCTTGATGAAGTTATCCTTTTATCACTATATAATACCCTTCTTTTTCTCTTATAACAGATTTTGACTTACTGTCTATATTGTTTGATATCAATACAGCCACCCCAGCTGGCTTTTTTTATTTCTATTTGAATGGCACTTTTCTGTGGACTTTAACCTTCATAGACAGCATATAGTTAGATCATGTTTTCTTATCCATTCTTTCGATCTATGCCTTTTAACTGATGAGTTTAATTTATTCACATGTAAAATAATTACCAGTAAAGACAGACTTACTTCTGCTATATTGCTATTTGTTTTCTCTGCAATTTGTATCTTCTTGTGACTTTTTTCTTCAAATATTGTTCTCTTTGTGTGTTTAGTTACTTTTTGTGTTGTGACTCATATCAATTCCCTTTCCCATTACCTTTTATTTCCTTTTACTTTTTTAATAATTATTTTTATTTTTTTGTTTGATATGACTGAGTGAAAATGTACATTCCCATATAAATTTACATGCCCACCTATATGCAGCTTCCACTGCTCTCCCTGTTCGGTGACAGCACTCTTTTCCTCCCTGCTCCATACATGTCTCATCCTCCCAACAGTCTCCTTTCCCCTCCTCTCCTTCCTCCAATGAGAGGTCAGCAGGCTGATATCCTATAGATGTATAGAACCATAAAGTGCATGGTGCCCAGCCACCACCAGTGATAGCCATGATGGAGCTCGCTAAGTTTAGTCTCACTGGCAACACAAGAATAAAAAGGGGTGCATCCTGAGATCTCCACTAAAAGATCTCAATTGATGGTCCAGTGGTTTCAGGGTTCCCCTGGGAGCATGGCCCCTGGCCCTGATGCTGCCCTTGCCCGTAAATCATAACGAAGATCCACTCTTTGGACACAAATGGATTCCCATTATCTTTTGTGATTTTTTTTTTCTTTTTTAAAAAATGGTCTGTATGGTTACCATGGAGTTTATAGGATATATAATATTCTCCCAAAGGCTGGTACTCAGAGACTTTTCTCTCATTTACTCAATTTAATTGATTGTAGTTCAAATCAGACAACATTATGAATTATGCATTTAGTGTTGTGACAGACTCAGTGATGAGAAAGTTGCTATCATTTTGTTCTCAGCACTTCCCAAACCTCAAGTTCACTCTGCTTGCTCTTCACCTGTATTTATCTCCTGTGTGTCCAAGTCCTTCATACCTAGAAAATCCTCATAGATATATCCTGTCTAGGTTTGGAGAAAAGTTCTTCTAGAAACTTTTTCATAATCTATTCCAAAGAAGGTATGCTTTAATCAGCCTCCAAGTAGCCAATAAACTCATCTCCATTATTGTTCCTTATGGGGAAGTATGAATCATAAAAACTCACTTGATTACCACTAGTTTGTGTTTGGATATAATGCCATAAGACAATGGAGTTTGTTATAAAAGCAATTCAAAGTTTTAGCAGAAGATAAGTTGTTACAAAGATTTCCCTAAGGACTAATACTGTGGAATGCCTTTCCATGTGCATATTTGTTGTTCACATATCTGTGATAAACTGTTGGTTTGATTGGATTTTTTGTTTTCCTATTATTGAGTTTTGAGAGTTCTTTATGCATGTGGTTTAAAGTATTTCATTAATAATTTGTCTACTTTAAAAGGTAGGTAAATTCCTTACAAGTGCTGTAAGCCAAAGGAGAAAAAACTCTTATCTTCACTCTTTCATTACCTTTTGATGCTCACTCTTCTATAACTGTGATATCCGTCTTTCAGTATTTTCACTTTAACACTCTGGTCACAGGTGCCTTTGAAAGCTGTGTGAAAATTAAGGACCAACTCTTTCCCCATAAAAGACATGTGTACATAGAGTTTTGTATATTCTTTCAGGAGTTCAGGAAGCTGTTCAATGACCATGAATAATGAACTCCAGGTTAGAAACCTATGTGTGTACGCTGTTAACGCCAACTTGGATCACTATAATTATCAGCCTTTTTATCTCAACACTCAATATTGGCTACTGTTGAATAAATCACACAACTGTGCAAATTAATGCACTACAAATATACTTTAATCCATTTAGCAAGGCCTGCACAGCTGCACAGTAATTTTTCATTACTCTATTTAGTTCCATGTTTTACTTCCCTAGATTCTAATCAACAATCACTCTTCTCAAGCTCTCATTATCATCTCTATTCCCTTCACTCTGTTAATGCTCTTGCAACCTACTTCAGTAGAAGAAGCCAACTAGCAATGAGTTTCCCATTCAACTGAAACTCGCATACACACCTTTTCTTCTCTCTTATTTCAGAGAGAGAGTTTTCTTATGGCCAGCATAGATCTACTGATGTCTTGATCCATTCCTAGCCTAGACTTTCTTACAGGAACCACCTTCTCTGTCTATATCATTAATGTTTCCTTCTTAAATTGCAGTTTTTACTCAGGATATCATCAGCTCATTTATTCCTTTTGGGCAAAAAGAAAGCAAACAAACAAACAAAAAAACTTCCTCAACTGTATAGCTCACTTCTTACCCCTCCCAAAGCTATATGCCACCCATCTTAATTCTTAGAATATATTATTTTTACTGCCTCCAATGGCTCAGTTTCCCAGCTTACCACAAATTCTATAGTACCTCCAACACTCCAATTAATTTACTCTTCACAAGTAACAAATAATCTTACCAGCCAAGCCAAGTGCCATCGAGTCGGATCCGACTCATTACAAAAGCTAAATTGTATTATTCTTGGGCTCTTGGAGATATTTGATATTGTGACTATTTCCTGAAATTCCATTGTTTTCTATAGCAGTACTGTTTCCAGATTACTTTTCTAGCATCTGACCGTCCTTTGTGGGTCTCCTTGGCCTCTTATCCAAATGATTACTGCTACATTGGTGATTCTCAGGTCTTTCTCCTAAGTCTTTTTTTATCATGATGACCAGTGCTTCAGATTACCAAACTGCATTGTATTTTATACGACCAACTACTTACAAACCTATGAATCACACTCTTGACCTCAAACCAGGTCACATCTGGAAGTTCTTCTCCTACAGTACTTTTGGGAGTTCTTCTTATAAGTTCCTCTAACTTAAGCTGTTTGAAATAGAAATCACCGTCACTTTTTTCCTAACTTGTTCCTTTTCCTTCCACTTATCCCATTATTATCCTTGTTGTCCCATTATAAAACTGAGAGTCATACAAAATGATTCTTTTTCCTAGAATTTCCATTTTTAAGATGTCGTTAAGTCTTTCATACTATCATCCATTCATAAAATTCTTAATAAGTGCATAACACATGCTAGATACTCTACTAGCCTTTGGTCAGGTTGAATCATACAGCATCTTTTTTCTCTAACTGCTTACGGTTTAATGCTTCAGAGGCTAAGACCTACACACAGGAGAATTTTTGTTAATGTTTTGTTTCCATTCCTTTTATGATGATGATGATTGGGTGAAAATGTACATTCCCATATAAATTTGCATGCTCACCTATGTGTACCTCCCACTGCTCTCCCTGCCCAGTGACAGCACACTCTTCCTCTCTGCTCCATACATGTCTCATCCTCCAAACCATCTCCTATCCCCTTCTCTCCACCCACTCCACAGCCTCCAGTAAGAGGTCAGTGGGACAACATAATCTAGATGCATAGAACCATAAGGTGTACACATGATATGGTCACTCTGTGTCGCCAAGTCCAATCCATTCCTGTCCAAAGAGTCCACCTCCATTGTGATTTATGGACAGGGACAGCATCAGGGCCAGGGCCCATGCTCCCAGAGGAACTCCGAGGCCCCTGAACCATCAACTGTGGTCTTTTAGTGGAGATCTCAGGGTGCACACCTTTTTATTCTTGTGTTGCCAGTGAGACTCAACTTTGTGAGCTCCATCACCGCTATCACTGGTGGTAGCCATGCACCATCTGATTCTTCAGGTCACAAGTCGATGTAGTCACCCACTCACGTGGGTCTTTCTGTCTTCTGGGTTCTCATCCCCCATGTGTTTTTGGTCCTTGATGATCATCCATTCCTGCTGAGTTGGGACAATTTGCTGTACCCTCAGATGGCAGCTTGGCAGCTTTTAAGACCCCAGATGCCACTCATCAATGTGGGGTGCAGAAGGCTCCCTTAGCAAAATGTTAGTTGTGCCAATTGGCCTCAGTTTTCCCTGAGAGCAGGGCCCCTGGACCCTGCCCCAGCTACTCTGTCCTTGCAATACTGGATTAAGATGGGAGGAGTAATCATGTCATGTTCAAGTCTGGTTAAGATTGATCTTCGTTCTGATGTGTGCTGTCACAGATTTCACACAATCAAATTTCTATCAACTATCTAATCTAAGCCCTACTCCCCCTTTCCATCCTTTCCTCCCTCTTGCTCCCTGCAGCCATCAAAGAGTTGTTCCTTCTGTACATGAGTCTATTTTTAAATTTTTATAGTAGGGGTCTCATACAACATTTGTTCTTTTGTCGCTGACTACTTTCACTCAGCATAATGTCCTCCAGTTGAAATCAGGTTATGAGATGTTTCCTAAAATCATTGTTATTCTTTATCAATTGCTTAGTGTTCCACCAAGTATATATACTATAGTTTACCTAACCACTCCTACAAGAGAATCTTAAAGGAAGGAGCATCTTAATCAAGCTAGACGAAAGAAGAGTCACCAAAAAATTTGCCAGAGGCAATCTTTGAACTGAGTGAAGAAAGAATGAATGGTAACTAGGTAAAGAAAGAAGAAAATAATAATCTAAGGAGAAGGAACAACACATTTCAAGGCCTGGCAATATGGTTTTACCTCCCAAGTTACTCATTATTATTTCACTTTCCCTCCAGATTCATCACTGGAGACTAAGTGCAAGTGTATCGTATCTATTACAAAGGCAATTAAAAGTTGTCTATAAGGGATTAAACTGATAAGAACAACACAGAAGGTTAAACAGGAAACTCATAGGGCAGGGAATTTCTAATAGTGAGGAAGGGAAAGGTTAGAGTAATTATACAACCTGAAGAATGTAATCAGTGTTATCAAATTGTACCAGAAGAAATTGTTGAATTAGTATATGTTCTGCTGTGCATATTCTCAATAATGGCAGCAAAAATAAATAAAATTAATTTTTTAAAAAAAGACTTTCTAGTAAGTCTCATCACTGCTGATGTCACATGGATCTCAACAGAAAGCAGAGAAAACTGTAAAAATGTTTACCTGTGTTTCATTGACTACCTAAGGTCATTCAACTATGTGGATCTTAACAGATTACTGATAACATTGTGGAGAATGGGAATCCCAGAACACTGAAATGCGGTCATGAAGAATCTGTATATGGATCAACAGAACAAGGGAACACTGCATAGTTTAAAATCAGTAAAGGCATGAGCCAGCATTGTATCCTTTTGCCATACCTTTTCAATCTGTATGCTAAGCAAATAATCCAAGAAGCTGGACTATATGAAGAAGAACAAGGCATCAAGATTGGAGGAAGACTCACTGACAACCTACATTATGCAGATGACACAAGCCTACTTGCTGCAAGTGAAGAGGATTTGAAACACTGATGAAGATCAAAGACCACAGTCTTCAGCATGGATTGCATCTCAACATCAAGAAAATAAAAAATCCTCACAACTGGACGAGTAAGCAATGTCATGATAAATGGAGAAAGGACTGAGGTTGTCAGGGATTTCATTTCATTCTACTGAGATCCGTAATCAACACCCATAGAAGCAGCAGTCCAGAAATCAAGACACATCACATTGGGAAAATCTGCTGTAAAAGACCTCTTCAAAGTGTTGAAAAGTAAAGATGCTGTCTCAGAGACTAAGGTGCACCTGACCAAGCCATGGTATTTTTAATTGCATCATACACATGCAAATCTGGACAATGAACAATGAAGACAGAAGAAGAATTGGTGCCTTTGAATTGTGTGTTGGAGAATATTAAATGTACCAAGGATTTCCAAAAGAGCAAACAGACATGTTCTAGAAGAAGTACAAACAAAATGCTCCTTGGAAGCAAAGATGGCAAGACTGCGTCTCATATACTTTGAACATGTTGTCAGGAGGGATCAATCCCTGGAAAAGAATATTAAGTGTAATAGAGTAGAGGGTCAGCAAAAAAGAGGAAGACCCTCAACAAGATGGACTGATACAGAGTATAACACTGGTTCTAAACGTAAAAACATCTGCATGGCCCAAGACTGGGCCATATTTCATTCAACAGCAAAAACAGGTCTCATTAGCCTTAAATGTTATCTTTCTCCAATTAGTCATCAACACTGCTACTAGGCTTATCTGTCAAAGGACAACTCTGAGAACATCTCTCTCTTACCTAAAATCAAGTTAAAACTTGTTGCCATTGAGTCGATTCCAATTCATAGTGACCTTAGTCCATTTATTTATTTATTTATTTTTATTTCTTCAAAAGATTTACTGGTTTAGCTCCTCACTAACCTAACAGATGCAATAACTTACCATCTCAGGACATCCTTTTGACCATGCGGCTTACTGAATATGCCCATGTTCTCTTCAACTTTGATCTTTTTATATTTTATTCTTTCCTCTTTTCTGACTAATATCCACTAACAATTCAACAAAGTTCAGTTTAATCATCTAGTCATTTCTTTAGCCCCTCAGGCAAACTTCAGCACTACTGTTTTTTTGTTCGACAGATACTACTGCATTTATTTATTATAACACACATCACAACGTATTATACCTAGTTGTCAGTTTCTCCAATAACTCTTGGAGTGTCTTGAGAGAAAGAAAAGCGTCTTATTCATTCCCACATCCATGTTGCTTAGCATAGTCCAAGACATATTAGTAGGTGTTTGAAATAATTATTCAGGGTACATGAATAAATAAATGATGCCCTGATAGGAGCCTCTGTAGATTAAAGAGGGAAATTCCTTTTGCAAGATGGAATATGTCTCTTCCCTACAGCCCAAAGAATCAATAGATATTTACTGACCTTTTGCTATATGCCATGTACTGTGCTAGGCATTGATAATTTGAAGGGGACTTCTAATCTACGAAAGAAGATACACATGTAAATAGGAAACTATAAAAAATGACATAATGAAGGAAATAAATATAATTATAAGAAATAGGGTTAAAAGGGCATCAGAGCTAGTTTTTGGGTAATTAGAGAAAGACTCCAGTGTACATGACAGTTAAGCCAATGACCAAAAATTGAGACAAATGTTCTAGTCTATAGGAACAATTTATGCCAGCCCCAGATGGGAAAGATGGCAGCCTATTCAAGGAACTGAAAGGAATTCAGTCTGTATGGACCACAGTAAGCCAGGGAGAATTAGTTGGAGGTGAGATTAGAGATGCACCTTTCAAGACACAAAGCAAGTGATGAAGAAGATCAAATTATGTTTCAGAAAGATGACACTAACAGCAGAATGGAGAATGACTTGAGAATGGTAAGAGTGGAGGTGGAAAACTTAAAAGAGGAGAGAGAGAGAGACTATTACAATCACCCAGGCAAGAGCTGCTGGTGGTATCACATAAATTCTTTCTGATCCACCGTCCTTTAAGACTGTGCTCTAAGATCATGGAGTCAGAAAAGCTACTTTGGATGGAAGGACTTTTAACATTCTTCCTCCCTTCCGGAGAAATGCCAAGAATGCTATAGAGTGAGAACTATAGGACTGTCAAGAAAACAAAAGAAAAAAAAAAAAAGAACAGTTACTATTTAGTCTGTCTCCCTTGGAGACCCCGTGGTGTGCATCAGATTAGGACTATGGTCCATAATGTTTGATGTGTTGGAAGTAGATAACCAGATTTTCCTTCCAAGATGGACTTGAACCTCTATCCTTTCAGTTAGCATCCAAGCATAACCTTGGATCATATACACCCAGGGACACAAAGGAATTCCTTTAGCTGGCTGCATCTAAATGGCACTTTAAGTCTGTGATGTAAACCTTTACAAAAAAAGCTATGAGCTCAGAGATGATGACAGATTGATGATTAGATTTCAGCCAGCCATACCATAGAAATCAGAGTAGGTTACAGAACATAGCATGAAGCAGCAACAATAAAAGAACATTCCACAGGTGTTTTAGTCAGTTAGGGCTGCTCTAACAGAAATACCACAGAGTGGATGGCTTTAACAAAGAAAGATTTATTCTTACACAGTCCGGTAGGTTGCAAGTCCATATTCAGGGTGTCCGCTCCAGGGAAAGACTTTCCCCTTGACGGCTCTGGAGGAAAGTCCGGTATTGCATCAGTCATTGTCCAGGGAGCGTCCTCACACAAGAACCTCTGGTCTGAAGGACATGCTCTGCTCCCGGTGCTGCTTGCTTGATGGTAGCGAGGTTCTCAAATTGTCTTTGGTTCTTTTTCCTTTTATTCCTTGCAAGCTAAAAGCATTAAGGGTGGGGCAAGCCATACTCCAGGGAAACTTCCCCCATAGCAGGAATTCACAGCCCCACCCTAATCCTTTAACATACAGGTTAGCAAAACCACACAATGGAGGACAGTCCCAAGATACTGGGAACCATATCCAAGCCACGTGGCTGCACACATTTTTGGGGGGACACAATTCAAACCATGACAACAGGCAAGAAAAAAGTGCTCTTGATGGGATGCTGAATAGTGACAGAGATGACTGGGAGTAAGATGTGAGTCTTTTCAATTGGACAAAAGTTATATTCAATAGGGAAAATCCACTCCATCAAGTCAGGTCCAACTTTAATAGGGACACAATATAAAATCAAAAAGCAGCCTCTATTTGTATGCTTATTGATTATTAAATGAATGAAAAATGAGGCTTCGCTGCTTTTATGTCACAGCCGAGCATGGGCATCCAGGTTGTGTCCAGGCCCTTCCAGACTGTTTCTGTCATTTTGTCTTCTTAGACTCTGGCTCTAAGTCCTTCTTCTTTTAAAGAAAATAGTTACTTGGAAGGAAAGGAAGGGTATTAATGTGGAGAGAAAGATTATATTCTACCATACTCTTCTTTCAAAATCCACAATAGCCATCTGAAAAGCTCACCAAAATAGCCCTACTGATTCCCATATTTCCACACCACAAACTAGAGCTTCTATTTAGCTTCATAATTACAGAAAAGTAATTGTAAACCCAGTTGCTGGATGCTCCACTATAACCCACTGCTTGCCATAAATATTGAGCCAATTTCATGAAAACCAGAGGTTCCCCTGTTCTGTAATTACAAACCATGCAAATGTACATCTTTTTGGCATAGATTTTTCACAACCCCCAGTCACTTAATTAGATGTCAAAAATATGGCACAAAATCTAAAGTTAGTAATATTTACTCCAGGTGAATAACACTATATATTAAAACATGCATTATATTACACATTCCATATGGAAAGCCTATGGCAAGTTGTGTCTAACACGACTTCCTAGGTTGCTAAAGCTCATCCACTTTGCTCTATCCCCATGGCCACTGCCCTAGTTCAGGCCACTACCGTCTCTTACCTAGAGTCTGTAAATGACACCCTGCTAGGTGACTTTGCCTATAGCCATGCCCCCAGCCCATGCCTCCTCCACACTAAGGCCAGAGCAACATTTCTAGAAAGGAAAACTGATCACATCACTCTTACATACAACATTCATCAAAGGCTTTCCGATACCATTGAGGCAGCATCTGAATCCTTCAGAACAGCTTACAAACCTCTTTTATACCCTGATGTCCTGTCTTTCTTGTCTAATCATTCAATCTCTTGTCCTTCCTAATCTGCGTTCCAATTAGAAAACACGTAGTT
This sequence comes from Heterohyrax brucei, assembly GCA_028571685.1. Taxonomy (NCBI): domain Eukaryota; kingdom Metazoa; phylum Chordata; class Mammalia; order Hyracoidea; family Procaviidae; genus Heterohyrax; species Heterohyrax brucei. Next base: position 172,040,704 of record CM053143.1, on the reverse strand, counting down.
ATCTAGACCTTAAACATCATTTTACTACTAGTCACTGAATTCTTAATGACCATGTGTTCTCACTTTAAATATCAGTCTTGAAATCTTTCCTCCTATCTCTTGTTAAACAACATTAGGTACTCCTTCTATAAGCTCACACTACATCTTTCATCTTATTGTTACAACTGATGGTTTAGCTGTTTAGTTCTCCTGCTGGAATGTCATCTCACAATAAGACAGTTTGCCAATCCAGTTTGTCACTGTATTCTCAGCATCTAAGACAATGATATATTTATCAACTTGTTGAATGAATGAATAGGTGAATCGATGGATGGATGAGGATGAGCCTAGTGGAGAGCTTGGTAGGGAATGTACAGAAAATGGATGACAGAAAACCCAATAACTAAATCTCTTGCCCTCCACTGGCTTCTGATTCTCAGCAACCCCACAGGACACGGCAGAACTGAGCCATATGCTCTCTGAGACTGTAAATCTTTATGGAAGCAGTTTGCTACATCTTCTTCCTCAGGAGTCACTAGTGTGTTTGAACCATTGACCTTTCAGTTAGCAGCAAAATCGTTTCAACCACTGCACCATTAGAGCTCCCTATGCCTCTGTTAAATAGAAATAATAAAGCTTGCACCCTCGTGTAATTGTTATGAAGGTTAAATGAGCTGTTCATTATATATACAGCACTTAGAAATGTGCCCAGCATATTGATGTGGTCCTCTCAAATTTGTCAGCTGTTATTAATAGTCATAATGGTATGCTCTCATGAAACATGTTAAATAAATGAATGGATGAAAAACAAAAGGCAAAACGAAGACAATCCAACAGTAAGGTCTAGATAAGGTATGACTAGCATCACTGTCCTGGCCATAATTGCTAAGGTCTTTGAGACTTCCTGACATCTGTGTTCCCAAGTCATCCACATTTAGCAGGCAGTAATAAAGTACATTATAGAACTTGCTGCTCTAAAATCCAACTTCAACCTTTAGTACTAAAGTTTTTTCTGCCAATTCTTAAATCTCCTAGACTCTGGACACTGCTAATATTCAGAAATCTATGACACGTCTTGCTGCCCCTGCATCTCAGCAGACCTTCCATTCTTTGGTCCCTTGCCTGCCTACATCGGTGGTACCTGATTAATTGGGCTTCTGCTACTGACCCTTTGTAGTCTGGCCTGCGTCCAAAATGGGTCACTGGTTTTATGGACATGCCCCTGGGCAGTGCACTGTGCCAAAACACACAGCAGAGGAATGTCACAGTAGTTGGTCCTCATTAACATAATTATCTCTTGAATCTGCCCTCAACCAATTCGTACTATGTCTTTGTAACTAATATTTTTTTTTTTACTTTCTCTTTGTTTTTATTATTTCCTTACTAGTTGATCTTCCAACTTCATGATGTCTTCAAGATTTTGTTTTAGCATTCTCCTAATGTGACATCTCCTTAGAAAGTATTTTGCTTGATCTCGGGATCTTCTATACTTCAGAACATGCTTCTGTGCTGCCTTCTCTGGGTATAAAACAATACCCTGGCAATGCAGTGGCTAAGCACTCAACTACTACCAGAACCATTGGCAGTTCACCCTGGCTAGTCGCTCCACAGGAGAAGGATGCAGCAGTCTGCTTCCTTAAACATTTATAGCCTTAGAGACCCTATAGGGCAGTTCTCCTCTGTGCTATAGGGTCACCAAGAATTGGAATGGACCCAACAGCAACAGGATTGATTTTTGGTTATTGTAGAATCAATAATAAATCAAAATGAATATTGACATTTGGAGTGGAGGAGCATACTAGAAGGCCCACATACTGTATCTGACATCAATCTTTTAGGAACTTGATCTCAAGGTAAAAACTGGAGACTTGGAGAAGCAGATATTTACCAAGTAGTATGAAAGCATTCTTGTGTTTAGCGACCAGAACAGCTATAATTTAGCAAAGATCTTATCTAGGATGATGTCTTATAACTCAAGCTTCTCTCTCTCTCTCTCTCTCTTTTTCTATTTTCATAAGGCAGTGTACATTAGACAAATTTCTAAATTTAGAAACTAGGAAACAAAGCCAAGAAACTTGGAGGATAGCAACTTGGCCAACTGACTGGAAGAGAGACATCTTTATACCCATTCCAAAGAAAGGTGATCCAACCGAATGCAGAAATTACTGAATAACATCATTGATATCACACTTAAAATTTTACTCTAGCTCATTCAAAAATAACTACAACAGTATATTGACAAATAATTGCCAAAAATTCAAGCTGGCTTCAGAAGAGGATGTGGAACCAGGGATATCATTGCTGATGTCAGTTAGATCTTAGCCAAAAACAGAGAATAACAGAAACATGTTTACCTGTATTTCATCGACTATGCAAAGGCTTTTAACTGTGTGGATCATAATAAATTATGGCTAACATTGCAGGGAGTGGGAATTCCAGAACACCTGGCTGTGCTCTTAAGGAATCTATATGTGGATCAAGAGGCAGTCATGCAAACAGAACAAGGGGACACTGCATAGTTTAAAGTCAGGAAAGGTGTGTGTTGGGTTTGTATCCTCTCATCATACCTTTTTAACCTGTATGCTGACCAAATATTCTAGGAAACTGGATTATATGAAGAAGAACAAGGCATCAAGTTTGGAGGATGACTCATTAACAACCTGCATTACGGGGACAACATCACCTCACTTGCTGAAAGTGAAGATTTAAAATACTTACTGATGATGATTAAGGACCACAGCCTTCAGTATGGATTGCAATTCGACATCAAGAAAACAAAAATATTTACAAATGGACCAATAAGCAACATCGTCATCAGTGGAGAAGGGATTGAGATCATCAAGGATTTCATTTTATGTGGGTCCACAATCAATGCCCATGGAAGCAGCAGTTAAGGAATCAAAAGACTCATTATATTGGGAAAATCTGCTACAAAGGATTTCTTTAAGGTATGCAAAAGTAAAGATGTCACCTCGAAGACTAAAGCGTGACTGACCTAAATCATGATATTTTCAATCACATCATACATGTGTAAAAGCTAGACAATGAGCAAAGAACACAAAAGAATTGATGCTTTTGAATTATGGTGTTGGAAAAGAATGTTAAGTGTTGAATGGACTGTCAAAAGGGCAAACAGATCTCTTCCAGAAGAAGTACAGCCAGAGTGCTCCTTGGAAGCAAAGATGGCAAGACTGTAGCTTACATTCTTTGGACATGTTGTCAGGAAGATCAGTCCCTAGAGACAGACATCATGTTTGGTACAACAGAAGGTCAATGAAAAAGAGGAAGACTCCTCTGACTCAACAGCACTTGGCTTGGCCTGATAAGCACAGTGGCCACAACAACGGGCTTACACATAAAAATGATTGTGGACATGGTGTAAAACTGGGCAATGTTTCATCCTATTGTGCATAGGGTCTCTATGAGTCAGAACTGACTCGGTGGTACCTAACAACAAGAGGAAATAAGATTTCGCCCCGTTAAAGATTTTGTACATGCATCCATTTAACTTAGCAACCTTGAGGGTGATTTTGCTTCTAAAAGTTCCATGTGCCAACTACACATATATTTCTTCCATTACGAAAATTACTAGATATAAAGTCACCTCCAAGATTACTAAGTTTTTGAGGAGATGTTAGTGCTCAAGAAAAGTTAAATTTGTGACTGTTTAACTTCATAAACCCTGGCACCTACATAAATAAGAAATGGAATATGAAAGTTGTACATTTCTCAGATAGAACAAGGATCGTTATGATTCTGTGTCAACTTGGCTGGGCCATGATTCTCACTGGTTTGATAACCATGATGTGGTTTGGCACTTGTATAATGATGCAGTCACTTCCTTGTTGAGTTGTGATAGAATATGATCACTTTCATTATGGGATCTGCTGTGAATAGCCAATCAATTCAAAGGGAGTGTCCTTAGGAGTTTGGCCTGCATCCAATAGAGGCTGACTTTCTGGTAAGGCTTGGTAGGCTTTTGCTTACTATGGATCCTTTTCCTCTGTCTTCTGGTTCTTGGGACTTGAACTAGCCACTTACCTGCCAAACTTAGGATTCATCAGCTTCCTCAGGCTGTGAATCGCACTCCTGCCAATCTTGGGTTCACCAGTCCCTACAGCTATGCGAGTCAGGAGAAGCCTCTAGCTTGACTCACAGGCTTAAAACTTTCTATTCTCTACAGCTGTGCAAGCTGTTCCCTTGATATAAACCTCTTTTCCCTCTCCCTCTCTATGTATGTATATTTATAAATAGATAGATGATAGATAGACAGACAGGCAGTGTCTGAATCAGCTAGTTCTGCTTTATCAGAATGCAGATGGCTTTAAAAAGAGAAATTTTAATTGTCACAATCCAGAAAGCTAAAACTTCAAATTCAGGGTGTCAACTCCAAGAGAAGACTTTCTCTACTGGCTCTGGAGAAAGTTCCTTGTCATCAGTCTTCTCCTGGATAGGAAGCTTCTGAGGCCCAAGGACCCCTGTCCTTTTTAAGGGATGGGCTCAACTCCCAGCACTGCTTTGTTTCTTAATGGTAAGAGGTCCCCCAAATCTCTCTGCTAGATACTTTCTTTTATATCTCAAGAGACTGGTGCAAGGCGCTGTACAGTTTTACACATTGAGTCCTACCCCACCAACACAACTGTAGTCCACCCACCCTCATTAACATAATAGAGGCAGGATCTACAACATGTTGGAACATCACACAATACCAAGAGTCAGGACTCAGACAAACCACCACATGCAGTTTTTTGGAAACATAATTTGATCCATAACTAACTAACTGATGAATGAACGGACAGACAGACAGATGGATGGATGGATGTGTGGATGGGTGGATGGATGGATAGACAGACAGATAGATGATAGAGAAATGATAGATAGATAGACAAATGGACAGATAGATAGCTGTTACACTGCTTTGCTTCCTTAGAGAATACAGCCCACGTACTCCAATATCTATTTCAGATGTTATTGTGATAGATACTAGACATCACTGCAGGAAAGACAGATATGTGCTTAATCTCTAAGAAAGGAATCACTTCTGAGCTATAAAAAGAGCAGCACACACAGAGAGGGAAGACAGACACTATACAAAACTCATTTATAAACAAAGACGTGCTAAGGATTGATGGCTGATACTAGGAACTGGAGGAGATGTGCATAGAAGTCATCATGGTCCAGACCCTAATTTGGACTTTTGGCATCAGGACTGAGGGAAAAATAATTTTTTTTCTGTAAAATCACCCACTTTATTATTTTTTTAATTATTATTATTATTACAACAGCAGTAGGTAACTAAGGCACTGTTCCTTTGCAGCCACTGTGTACTGGATGAAGGGAACGGATAACTTGTCCGTCAGCTTCTAGACACTAGATCAGAAAATTTCCATCTGGGCCTGATGGTAAGAAGTGCACGTCACTGGGACAACCAGCACTTCAGCCAGTTTCTAAAACTGAATAATATTTTGAGTGTTTTTCTTGGAAAAGAAGTGAGTGGATTCCCTTAAAATGTATACAAATGAAGGAAGATGGTTGCGGGTGTCCATTATTCTACAGAGTAGACTATACGTTAAAGAATCAATTCAGCATTTATTCCAAACTTCTTTTTCCTTGTCCTACCTACCACAGCAGCCAAAAGGGCTAAATGCTAAATGCTTGCTTTCCCAGCTTCTCTTGCAATCAGTTAGTCTTGTGACACAGTTATCAACAAAAAGACTTAAAGGCCAGATGTGGAAATTTCTACTTTCCTGATAAAAAGAGTCAACATTCCTGATTATTTACTTTATTCCATTATTCCTAACTTTTTAAATGTGGATATGAGACTTAGTAATGTGGCTTCCATCTGATAACCATGAAAAAACCCCAAGAGATTTAAGAGCTTCAAGCCCTATCACTCTACTGAATGAATGTCAGCAGTAATCAACCTCCTGCTTCTTGTTAACTCAAAAACAGTTACTAATATTAGTTTAATCCACTGCCAAATGCATTTGCTGTTGCTTGAAGCTGAAAGCATCCCTACTAACAGAGTTCTCCGTAATTTAATTGATGGCTGTAACATCATTACTACAGTAAAAGTAATAGTGAATTTCCCACTGCACATCTCTGTTCTCTCTTAGCTCGAAATCTGTTTCCTCACACTTCAGGTGAAATACCTGCTATGAAATATGTCGGAGTGCAATATTAAAAAAAATACCAACTGTGTAAACAATACAAGGACTGGATGGCTATATTAACCCACTGCCATCAAGTCAATCCTGACTCACAGCAACATTATTAGGATACAGTAGAACTGCTCCATAGACTTTTCAAGGAGCCATGGCTACACTGTGACTTAGAAATCTAGAAGTAAAATTTTAATACCGAAGAAAATTAACATGCCATAAAGTAATATTCAGATCTGAGTCAAAAATTCATAGGCCTCACGCTTCCAAGTGCCATGCTCATGACAGACCTTGTTGGTGGTTACACCACATATATAGATTCCAGTTGCTGCCTAAGCATGGTCTGCAATTAGAATTTCCAGGCAGCTATCAGTTTGAAACTGGTACCTGATGAGGAACTCAGCTGTGTTCTGTAGCAATTACATACACACATTATTTAGATATGGGTCTTGATCCAAACTTAAATCGATGCTCACCAGAAGTTGATACCTTTTCTCCTGTGTTTGTGGTGTCTTTTTGTACCCTCCTGTTATTTCTTAAGTCTTCACTGACATTGTTATCTTCCAGAGTTCAGAAGACACAGAATCTCATTGAATTCGTTTAGACTTCCACTATTATGACACTTGCAGTCATCAACACAGTTAGAATAATCCATGCTCTTTGTATTGACAAATGATTGCTTTGATCCCTGTTCCTTTATCTTTGCATCGGACCATTTGTAAGTTGATCAAAACTCTTCTTAATGTTATTGTGGAAAAAGATACCTTTACTAGTTGTTTACAAAAAATTATTTACCTACACATTTTGACAAACTACAGTTGTCATTGAAAGGAGTAGCTTCTAGATACAACTTTTGGAAGATTACCAATATTATACAGGGAAATAGATCCTGGCTTGAGTGGCTTTCTTATTTCCCATTTCAAATAATCTATCTGCTGACTTAAAAGGTAGATCAAAGAGATTAAGGCTATTTTGTTGAACGCTTGACTCTTTCCTGTCAAATACATGGGACATACTAACTTGAGCTGAGACATATTGATATACCATAAAGAAACTCCAAAAAATATCAATATAAAAAGAAGTGGTATCAAGAAAGGCAGGCAATTGCTGTTTCATAACTTGAAAGGAAATAATTATGTATGAGAAAAGCAAATGAGAAAGTATAAATAAAATAAGTTTGTGGGGGGAAATAAAATATATGACTAAGTTTAGCAAGATTTCAGAAATAAGTATTACAAAAAACAAAACAAAACCTGCTGCTGTCAAGTTTGTTCTAACTCATGACAAACTGTGTTGCACAGTACAACTGCATTCCATAGGGTTTTTAAGGCTGTGACCTTTGGAAAGCAGATTGATAGGCCTTTCTTTTAAGGCTTCTCTAGGTAGGTTCTGGAAACTCTGCTGGCTTAGTGGGTTAAGAGCTACAGCTACTAACCAGAAGGTCGGCAGTTCAAGTCTTCCAGGTGCTCCTTGGAAACGCTGCTGCTCAGTTCTACTCTGTCTATAGGGTTGCTGTGAGTCAGATTCGACTCAATGGCAGTGGGCTAGGTAAGTTTGACCTGCTAACCTTTCCATTGGTAGCTGGGCATTTAACCTTTTATACCACCCAGAGACTCCGAAAATAAGTATAAGTACATAAAAAAATAATCTTAAAAAAATAGGCTTTGGCTAACGGGAAAGCTTGAAGTGAAACTGTGTGTGTATGGGGAGGGGAAGGAATAGAAACACTGGCTTAAAATCAGATGTTGTAAATCACCAATTTTGTTTGGAAAGGGAAGAAGCCCCAGATAAGTAAGGTACTACTAAAGAAGAAGAACACACTGGGAGGCCCCTCATTACCCGAACTTAGAACATACTACACTGCCACAGTGGTCAAAACAGCCTGGTACTGGTACAAGAACAGACAGACTGATCAATGGAACAGAACTGAGACCTGAGAGATGACACCATCTACCTATGAACAGTTGATATTCGACAAAGGCCCTAAGACATTAAACTGGGGTAAAAACAGTCTCTTCAACAAATGGTGCTGGCAAAATTGGTTATCCATCTGCAATAAACTGAATCAAGATCCATATCTTACACCTTATACAAAACCCAACTCCAACTGGATAGAAGACCTAAATATCAAACCTAAAACGATAAAGCTCATCCAAGAAAACGTAGGAACAACAATGGAAGTTTTAATACACAATGAGGACAGACTCCAAAATCTGTCAAAGAAACCTTAATCAACAGAAGAGAAAGTAGATAAATGGGAACTATTAAGAATCAAACACTTTTGCTCATCCAAAGACTTTATTAATAGAATTAAAAGAATACCCACAGAGTGGGAAAAAATATTTGGCAACTCTATGTCAGATCGACGCCTGATCTCCATAATCTATAAGATACTACAAAATATCAATAAGAAGAAGATAAACCATCCAATTAAGCGATGGGCAAAGGAGATGGACAGATACTTCACTAAAGAGGAGATCCAGGCAGCCAAAAAACACATGCGGACATGTTCACGATCTTTAGCTATTAAAGAAATTCAAATCAAGACAACAATGAGATACCATGTCACCCCAACAAGATTGGCCATGATCCAGAAAACACAAAACAACAAATGCTAGAGAGGCTGTGGAGAAAGTGGAACCGCCCTACACTGTTGGTCGGGTTGCAAAATGGTCCAGCCTCTTTGGAAGGCAATCTGGTGCTTCCTTAAAAAAATGGATATTGATATACCATTTGACCCAGTAATTCCACTACTTGGAATATATCCTACAGATTCAAGGCCTTTCACACCAATGGACACATGCACCAGAATGTTTATCGCGGCACAGTCCACAACAGCAAAAAGGTGGAATCAACCCAGATGTCCAACAATAGAAGAATGGATAGGTAAACTATGGTACATATACTCAATGGAGCACTATGCAATGATAAAGAATAACGATGATTCCAGGAAACATCTCCTAACCTGGTTTCAACTGGAAGACATTATGTTGAGTGAGAGTCGTCAGCGACAAAAGGACAAATACTGTATGAGACCTCTACGATAAGATCTCAAAAACAGACTTGTGTATAGAAGAAAAGACTCTTTGACAGCTGCAAGGGAGGGGATGGAGGGAGGGAGGGCAAAGGGGGGAGGGTTTAGTTTAGGTAGTTACTAGAAATCTAGTTGGGAGAAAGCGTTGACAGCACACATTAGGAACAAGAACAACATTAAGTGAACTTCAGCATAACTTGAGTACTCCTTCCATCTTAACTCAATACTGCAAGGATAGAGTAGCTGGGGCGGGGGGTGGGGGACCGTGCTCTTAGGCGAATTCCAGGCCAATTGGCACAACTAGCGTTTTGCTAAGAGAGCTCTCTGCACCCCACATTGGTGAGTGGCGTCTGGGGTCTTAAAAGCTGCCAAGCTGCCATCCGAGGACACAGAAAATGGTCCCAACTCAGCAGGAACGGATGCTCACCGAGGGCCAAAATGGCATGCGGTAAAGACAACCAAGAAGACAGAGAGACCCACAAGAGTGGGTGCCTACATCGACCTGGGACCGGAAGAACCGGATGGTGCCCGGCCACCACCAGTGATAGCCATGACGGAGCTCACAGAGAGGAGCCTCACTGGCAACACAAGAATAAAAAGAGGTGCATCATGAGATCTCCACTAAAAGACCTCAATTGATGGTCCAGCGGTTTGGGGGTTCCTCTGAGAGCATGGCCCCCGGCCCTGATGCTGCCTGTTCCCATAAATTATAACAAAGGTCCACTCTTTGGACAGGAATGGAATGGACTTAGCAATGCAGAGTAACCATATGTTGGAAGCACTTTATGGTTCTATACATCTATAGGATATCATCTTGCTGACCTCTGGCTGGAGGAAGGGGAGTGGACGGGGAGGAGGGGAAAGGAGACTGTTGGGAGGATGAGACATGTATGGAGCAGAGAGGAATAGTGTGCAGTCACTGGACAGGGAGAGCAGTGGAAGCTGCATATAGGGGGGCATGTAAATTTACATGTGAATGTACATTTTTACTCAGTTATGTTAAATAAAAAAAAATCAAATGTTGTCATTGAGACAGAATGGAAATGAAATTTCCAGATTTTCATGTTACAATGGAAATAAAATTTCCAGATTTTCATGTTACAACTACATGATCTTAAGAAGTTACGTGATGCCACTGGAAATAATACTATGAGCCCACCCCAAAGAGATGCCAAAATAAAGTAAAGCCAAGGGACAATAAAAGAAAGGGGTTTTTACTTTGTATCTAGCCATTCACTTATTCAAGTATTTAGGGAGTTTGTAACAGGGCTGGGCATTATTCTAGGTCTGAAGTTAACATCACGTAATAAAATCCCCCAAACCCTTGTTTTCAGGAGCTTGAGGAAAGGACTGATAAAGTAATAAAGACAAATCCAGATAATGTCATTCTATATTTTATAACTGTGTAAAATTAAGCCTAAGTATTAACAACTTCTCAGGTACCATAGGCTTACTCTCCAATAAAATCAATTAGGAGAGAAATTATATATTTGCATATCCACATCATGTAAGTCAGAATGCTTTCTTGAAAGAAATTATGGCTGAATAAAATACATAAAACTCAACTTCCTGATCAGGTGATACAGTATAAGCTAGATATTCAGCTGTATATTACTCTTCCTGACTTTGGCCAAGGAGGGGTAAGTCCACAGAGATATCAAAGTAACTCAGGGTGTGTTACTGTTGGTAGGCATCATCCAGTCATTTCCAGTTCAGAACAACACTATTTACAGCAGAACAAAACACTGCCTGGTCCTGTACCATCTTCCTGATAGTGTTATGCTTGAGCCCATTGTTGCTGCCAGTCTGCAAATCCATGTGATTAAGAGTTTTCCTATTTTTCATTGACTTTCTAATTTGCCAAGCATGATATCCTTCTTCAGAGACAGACTGATCCTGATAATGTGTCCAAAGTATGAAAGACAAAGTCTTGTCATTTATGCTTCTAAGTAGCATTCTGGGAAAACAGATTTGTTCATTTTTTTGATGACCCATGGTATATTCAACATTCATCTCCACCACTATTATTCAAAGGTCTCAATTCTTTCTTGGTCTTCCTTATTCATTTCTCAGCTTTTGCATGTCTATGAGGTCATTGAAAATACCATGGCTTCAGTCAGGAATACCTTAGTCCTTAAAGTGACACCTTTGCTTTATAGCTTTTTAAAAGGTCTTTGCAGCACATTTGCCCAGTGCAATATATCCTTTGACTTCTTGTCTACAGCTTCCACAGCCATTGACTTGGATCCAACCAAAATGAAATCCTTAACAACTTCAGTCTTTCCTCATTATATTATGATGTTACTTACCCAGTTATGCAGATTTTTGTATTTTTCATGTTAAGGTGTAATCCATACTGCAGACTGTGGTCTTTGATCTTTATCAGTAACACATCAAATCTTCTTCAGTTTCAGAAAGGAAGGTTATGTCATCTGCATAACACAGGTTGTTAATAATTCTTTCTCTGATCCTGATGCTCATTCTTCTTCATGCAGTCCAGCTTCTCAGGTTACCTGCTCAGTATGTAGTTTAAATAGTCATGGTGAAAGGATGCAAGCATGACTTACATTATTATTGACTTAAAACCACATAGCATTCTCTTGCTCTATTAGAACAACTGCCTTTTGTTCTATGTACAGTTTCCTCAAGGGCACAATTAAGTATTATAGAATTCTCATTCTTTACAACATTACCCACAATTTATTATGACTCACACAGTCAGATTCCTTTGCACAATCAATAAGACACAGATAAACATCTTTCTGATGTTCTCTCCTTTCAGCATCTGTATGACATCCCTCATTCTACATTGTTTTCCACATCCATCTTGACTTTCTGGCAGTTTCCTGTGTATGTACTGCTGCAACTGCTTTTGAATGATCTTCAGAAAAATTGTACTTGTGTGTGATATTTATGATATTGTTCAATAATTTCTGCATTGGGTTGGATTATACCTATTTGGAAGCAACATCAATATAGGTTTCTTCCAGTTAGCTGGCCAGGTAGCTATCTTTCAATTTCTTTTCTTTTCTTTTTTTTTTTCCATAAATCACTGAGCATTTACAGCACTGCATCTGTTTGTTGAAACATCTCAGTTGGTATTTTGTCAATTCCTGGAGGCTTGTTTTTCATGAATGACTTCAGCACAGCCTGGACTCCTTCATTTAGTGATATGCTACCTCCTGAATAATTGAATGTTGACCAATTCTTTTGGTTGAGTGACTTGGTATATTCCTTCCATCTTTGTTTGGTGCTTCCTGTGTTGTTTAATACTTTGGCTGTAGAATTCTTCACTATTGTACCTGGAGGCTTGAATTTTTCTTCAAAGTGCAGGAATGAGAAATTTCAAATTATTTAGCAGCAATAATCAGAGCTAAAACATTGAGAGATAATGTCTTTTAAAATGTAAACAGATATGTACAACAATAGGTTAAGGAGTTATGCTTACAGGTGGGGGATTCTGTCCTAGGAAATCCGTTCACCTGTCCATCTGCCCACCCATGGATCATCTATCCATCCATTCATTTGCATTCTATAAGTGAGCAGCTCATGCAAGGGCATAGGTAAATTTATCTTCAATAGGAAAAGATTCTTCTTCTGTAAATTGGCTTGCAAAGTCATATGCAAATTTCATGGTTTATTCTATAGGCTCTGTCAATAAAACTGATTCTCGTGGAAAGAACAAACTGTAACATATATCTTATTCATCTTCAGGCTTTCTTGATTTCATTTACCTGTGTGTTGACGCAGAAAACCGGGTGTCCAATGTCCTAAAGGTGCTGGTTGTCTCTTTCTCTGCTCATTGATAGAGAAGGGAAAAATCTAAACTGAGTGAATATGCTGTGGTTTTTGTTGTTGGTATGTGTCATGGACTAAATTGTGTCCCCCAAAAAGGTGTAGCAATATGACTGGGCCATGATTACCTGTACTATGTGGTTGTCCTCCAGTTTGTAATTTTCTTATGTTGTACCCTGCCTGTGGATAATGAGGAAAGACTGGGTTATGTTGAAGACGATTAGGGTGGGACTACAACACCATTACTAAGGTCACCTCCCAGACCCAATGTATAGGGAGTTCCCTGCTGCTGGCTTGTGCCACTTTTTATCCTCATATCATCAGGAAAACAGTGCCAGGAACAGAAGGCATCCTTTATATCTGAGGTTCCAACACTGAGATGCTTCTGGACCAAAGAAACCCTGATGCAACACAAGGACCTTCTTGCAGAGGTTACAGAGAGAGTACATTCCCCTGAAACAGGCACCCTGAATTCAAACATCTAGCTTACTAGACCATGAAAGAATAAATTTCTCTTTGTTGAGGCCATCCACTTGTTGTATTTCTGTTAGAGCAGCCTAAGGTAGCATCTCTGCCATGAAATAGACACATTTTCACATTTCCAGCTGGATATGACCTGCTTACATAATAATAATAGCCACGCCTTGTATACGGATCATTAGGTCCATTACTCTACTCAAATAGCTTTACATATATTAATATAATCATCAAAATGATTTTGACGAAACTAAAGAACAAAAAGATCAAGTAACTTGCCCAAAGTGAAATAGCTGGTAAAAAGAAGCACGAGGATGTACATCCTGATTGTCTAGTTGCAGAATCTCTGCTCTTGCCTATTATGCACTGTGCTGTTTATAAAGGATTGGGTGGAAACAAGACAGGTGGACATTGGTGATTCAGTGGCAGAATTCTCTCCTTCTATTAAGAAGTCCTGGGTTTGAGTCCCATTAAGAGTGTGTCATATGCAGCCATCATCCGTCTGTCACTGGATGCGTGAATGTCACTGTGATGCTAAGCAGGTTTCAGTGGAGCTTCTAAGCTACTATGGACAAGGGAAAGAGGCTGGGCAATTTATTCTGAAAATTAGGCAGTGAAAGCCCTATGGATTGCATTCATGTGATCTACAAGACATCATGGAGATGGTGCAGAATCAAGCAACATTTGTTCTGTTGTGCAACTGGTTGCCATGTTTCAAGAGCTGACTTGCTGGCAGCTAACAACAACAAACAGACACAAGACAGGAATTGTTGTTTCTGGAGATAATCTTTGACTGTCCCTGGAACTTTGGGATAGCTATAAAGAGTGAAGCCTTGTCCTGATAGACAAAGTCACACCGAACTCTTACAAAGAGAAAATTTGTTTCCTATCGGAGACTGGATGTACTTTTGCCATGAATGATGTAGAGAGATTCCACAAAGCATTACAGGAAGCCCTAGGAGATGTGTGTAAAATACAATCAGTTTTATGCTGACAGTATCTTGGAAGTCGACTTCTTGACATTCCTTTCTTAAATTCAAAAATTACACAATGAGTCTCTATAAAAATGTTAAAGGTTTCTTTTTGCTGAAAGAAAAAGTGAGCAAATTTTCAGCACACTTTTTAAGCTCATCTTCTGTTTAGTCCCCCTTGAAATCCTTTGACACACTTCCAGATCTACCTTACAGCACTAGAAGAGATTCCGTAAACTAGAGATTTATAACATATGACAACTCAACCCAGATCCTTATGAAACTAGAAATGAGTCAGCAACATTATAGGTGCTTGAAATTCAGGGCATTTCAGAGTAAAGGGAGAAATCTTAAAGAATTTCACAGAGAATGTTTTACTTTCTGAAAAATTGCTGAGAATTCTTCAGAAGCAAAGCATTGCCTGAGTTTTTGCTTTCCATCACTAGGTGGTCAATGAACCAAGACTCAGAGAGCTAAGATCAGACAGCTGACAACAAAAAGGACAACATCATCAGGATGTCCCCATCTTATCTCAGGGAAGAAGAGCAGACACTTCTCTCGCAATTTGAAAACCAAGGAAGGATTCAATCTGTCATGGATTAAATTATGTCACCCCCCAAATAGTGTATCAGCTCACCTGGGCCACATTCCTGATGTCCAGCCATATGCCCTGCCCTAAAAATGTGGTTAATATTTAATCTCTCCTATCTTATTCAGAAAAATAATCTATTCTTGAGTAGGCCATGGTGGTTATCTTATTGGCTGCCATCAAGTTGCTCTAACTCATGACAAACGCATGTACAAGAGAGCATACTAATGACCAGTCCTTCACTGTTGTCACAACTACTGGCATGTTTGAGTCCATCGTGGTGGCCCTTGTGCCAATCCGTCTCACCGAGGGGTTCCCTCACCCTCTCTAGTCCTCTACTTCCCTGAACATGATGTCTTCCTCTAATGATTGATCCTTCCTGATGTTGTGTCCAAAGCAAGCAAATTGGGCAATGTTTTGTTGTGTTCCATATAGTTTTCATTGGCTAGTTTTTAGAAGTAGATCACCAAGCCTTTTATCTTAATCTGTCTTAGTCTGAAACCTCTTCTGAAAATTATCCACCATAGGTAGACCTGCTGGTATTTGAACTGCCAGTGGCATAGCTTTCACATCACAGAAAAGTGCAAGCTACCATAGTACAATAAACCAAAAGATGGGCGGTGGAAGTGGGAGATAGGAGGCCTGAATGAACTGACTCCTGCCTAACCAGCCACAGGTGTTCCCTCCCTAGGCTTCTTTTCCCTTTCCATTCAGCCCTAGACTCATGGATAACATGTGTTTTACAGAGAAGAACTGCTTCGTAGGTTTTTCATGGTTGTAATTTTTATGGAAACAGAGTTCTATGCCCTTCTTCCATGGGAACACTGGATGGCTTCAGATCACTAACCTTTAAGTTAGCAGCCAATCACAAACCACATGCACTACCCAGGCTCCACACTCTGCTACCCCCACTGCAAATTCTGTCAACCTGAAATCATTTTAGGTCCTCAACAACTATTCTCTGGTCCTAGTTATTATCGAGTTGATATTGAACAAATTTAAAAAATGTAACAAAAAGTTGTATATAATACACTACCCATTTGCTGAGTAGCAATTACAGTATTTGACTTGAATTCAGACTCTTACATATTGTCATTTGTTTGGTTTTGTTTTTCTGACTAAAATCACGTAAAGAAAGTTATATGGATTTTAAGACTCAGGAAACTGCATTTTGAGAGTATAGACTGGCCAAGGCAACACTGCTAAAACGTGATAGACTCTTAGTACACGTGTGTCTGATCCTCAAGTATACTCTCTTCCACCTCTAGCTCCCCTAAATTGATTCATTCTTGACTTTCAAAATGCAATACTGTTACAAAAGTGTTGAGAAAAAATTCCTCTAATGCTCCGTGTCCCAGTGAATGAGGTTAGGCACTTCTCTTGGAATTTGAAAAAACTAGAAAAGGACTCTGTCTGCCACGGATTGAATTATGACCCCCTAGCGCCCAAAATGTATACATGAATTTGGCTGGGCCATAATTTCTGGTGTTGTGTGATTGTCCTGTATGTTGTAAATCTTGCCTTTATGCTGTTAATGAGGGAGGATGGGGAGCAATTATGTGGTGAGACAGGGCTCAGTCTATAAGATTGTATTGTATCTTGAGGCAATCTCTTGGAAGATGAAAAGGGAAGCAATCAGGGAGCTGGGTACCTCATGCCACCGAAAAAGAAGCACTGGGAGGAGATTGTGTCCTTTGGACTCCGGTAGGGTCACTGCACCTGAGAAGCTGGCAGTTCAGGGGAAGATTGAAGACAAGGACTTGCCTCCAGAGACATCAGAGAAAGCCTTCCCCTGAAGCTGATGTCCTGAATTTGGAACTGTAGCCTAGTTTTCTATGATAAATAAATTTTTCTTTGTTAAAGCCATCAACTTATGGTATCTCAGTCACGCCAGCACTAGACAACTAACACACTGTCTACGAGGTCTGACAATTAACTCCACAAACTTAATTGTTCTAAGTGCTGCATAACTCATGGCTGGATATCCCTATGGTCATCTTTGAAGTACTGCCCTTGGAAAGCTGTGCACTGACAGCAGTGCCTAGTTCACCTTTCAAGGCAATTTTGGAGGTCTTTCTGGAATGGCCATCATGCATGGTGGTATGGTGGCAAGTTCATGAACTTAATTGTATAGTTGTCTGTGACGGAGTTCTGGCAAGTAAACAAATAATTGTATTGGAACACCCTCCCTACTCACGTGGTCTGGTCCCCAATGACTTTTTTCTTTACCTGAAGATAAAGGAAATATTGAAAGGAAGGCATTTGGATGACATTCAGGACATCAAGGGTACTACAATGGCAGCTCTGATGGCCATTCCAGAAAAAGAGTTCCAAAATTGCTTTGAAGGGTGGGCTAGGCACTGGCATTAATGCATAGCTTCTCAAAAGGAGTACTTCAAAAACAAACAGTGATATTCAGTAATGAGATATGTAGCACTTTCTCTAGAATGAGTTTGTGAACTTAATCGTCAGACCTCATACAACTCATTGCTTCACACTACTGTCCTCACCAGACTACTAGTCAGTCTTCTCCACTTACAGTGTGAACAAAAACCGGAGCCTCTTTTCTGCATCCACATTACCTAGCATGTGACAGGAACTCATACAACATTTCTCATTCATGGCCTATTATACATGAATGAATGCTTCACAAGATGCTGCATGAACATTCATGGACCAGCTTAATTTCATCTGAATTCACTTTTCCTGCTTAAATGACTTTCTATAGACACTAGATAGAATAAGCCTGGCGGTGCAGTGGTTAAGTGCTATGGTTGCTAACCAAAAGGTCAACAGTTCAAACCCTCCAGGCACTCCTTAGAAACCCTATGGGGTACTTCTACTCTGTTCTCCAGGGTTGCTATGAATTGGGATCGCCTTAACAGCAGTGAGCTTGGCTTTTTGGTTTTAACGGGGCTTCACTTGGTGGCACAAACACTTAAGTATTCAACTTCTAGTCAAAAGGCTTCCAGTGAAAACCCACTCAGAAGCACCTTAAAAGAAAGACCTGGTGATCTGTTTCTGAAAATGTCACAGCCATGAGTACAATATGAAACAATTCTCCTCTGCATACCTGAGGTTGCCCTGAGTAAGAATCAACTCAGTGACAGCTCACAACAACAGCTGATGTGACTGCATGTCCTAGATTCTGATTTTTGAGTTCACACTCTCACCCTTACAGCCAAATTCACCTCTCCAAATAATCCAGAAAAAAAACTACAAGACTAAATTATTGTGCAACAAAGAGATTTCAAAGTGAATATGAAAGGAGACTGCTAAGGGGCCATGTGAAGGGAAGTTGTGACAAAGGCCATTAGAAAATTTTATTTAATTGTAACCCAGGAGAAATGTGGCTAGATTCATCAGTCTCTGCTTAGGAAGCCTACAAGCAAATTTTCCTGGATGACCTTAACTAGAGAATTGATTTTTCTTTCCTCACAAATCCCATAACAAGAGTGGAACAGAAAAAAGACGGGAGGCCAGAAGGGATGGAGAGAAGGGATAGCAGTTTTGTTGGGGCATATCTGAAAAATTTATTCCTTTCTTCTTCAAGAAGCATGTGGGGGCTGGAGTCAAGATGGCAAATTACACACAAGTCTCCCTAAACCCCTCTGGAAACCAAGACCTGAATTGATAATTAAAAGGATCCTCCTGGACACACAGTGAGCCCTAGGATCTGGTATAGGGCTATTAATTTAGACTTCATACCACTGAACAGAAAACCTCCTCTCTTTCGCTGACCTCACTCTCGGCAAGTGCGGGCTTGCATGGACCAAAAGTAACTCACTATTTATTTATTTATTTATTTCTATTAGCGCACGGGCAGAGCTGGGACTTGACTAGCCGCTAATGTAAGACACACTGCTGGTGGGATCAGCAAGCAAAATTGCTGTATTTTGAGAGTCCAGCTTTGAACTCTGTTCATCTTGGCACCTTTGGCCTCCTTTCTATCTCCGCCATACAGTAGCCTGGACCCAGCCACGTGGCGAGCTTGTGCGGGACACCATCTTGATCCATTGGGAGGTGGATGCATCCATATGGAGGCCCCAGCTGGGCTTAGTTCCTAGGTTGGGAAGCAGTGGCTGCAAGGAGGAGAGGGCTTTTCCAGCAGAAAAGCAGTATTTTACAGTGTCACCTATGGCTGGGGACTCGCAACAGAGGTTGTGGACTCTGTGCATCTTGGCACCTTTGGCCTCTATTTCTGCCTCTGCCATAGAGTAGCATGGATCTAGCCAGGTAGTGAGCTTCTGCCGGACACCATCTTGTTCCACTGGGAGACAGAGATACCCATACAGTAGCCTCAGCTGGATCTTATTCATGGGCTGGGAGGCAGCAACTGCCCAGAGGAGAGTGTTTTTCCAGAAGAAAAGCAGTATTCTACAGTGTTGCCTACAGCTCGGGCCCGACAGCAGAGTCCAGTAGGGCAGTAGCTTTTCTGTATTTTAAGCTAGTTTATAACATCTGAGGTTCAATACAGATGTACTTACTTTGCTAGCTGGGAAGAGGACCCTGTACACCTGAAAACCTGACTGACTTTAGAAGTTGTCAGATATTTTTGACCTCTCATTTTAAGATGGCCTAGAGAAACAACTGTGGTCCAACCTCATAGCATCTTTCCCAGCCTCTATTGACTCAAACTCTGGACAGAACCTTAACCAAGAAATCACCCATGGCTTCAGAAGGCCCCTGAAAGAAAGCACCTGAGAACTTCTCAGACAAAGAAGCCTTTCTGAAACTATTGGAAGGTGAATACAAAAGGATTATATGCAGAGCTCTCCTAGACCTTATACAAAATGCATCAGAGCAAAACAAAAAATTAAGCAAGATTTTTGACCTGATAGAACATCAGTATTCTGAAATCCAACAGATCAAGAACAAAATTAAAGACATAGAAACTGCAATTCAAAGGCAAGAAAACAGAAAGGAACAGATGGAAAATAGACTTACTGACTTGGAAGACAGAGCTACTGACTCTAGCACCTATGAGGATAAATCTGAAAAAAAAAGAAGAAAAATGAAGAAGCATTAAGAAGCATGTGGGACTCTATTAAGGGGAACAATCTATGATTCATTGGAGTTCCTGAACAGGGTAAGACACCTGAGAACACAGAGAGTGTAGTTGTTGAGTTGCTGCCAGAAAACTTCCCAGAAGTTATGAAAGAAAAGGATATAGATATCCAAGATACATATTGAAAGCCACTCAATATAGATCTCAAAAGAAAGACTCCAAGACATATTATAATCAAACTTAACAAAATGAAACATAAGCAGAAATTCTCAGAGGCAGCAAGACTAAAAGCAAAGCTAACATTCAGAGGGAAACCCTATAGGCTTTTGTTGGATTTCTCAGCCAAAACAATGTTGGCACAGAGACAGTGGCATGACACATTCAAAGCCTTGAAGGAGAAGAACTTCCAACCAAGAATTCTATATCCTGCAAAACTATCTTTCAAATAGGAAAATTAAATTCACACCTTCACAGATAAACAGAAACTCAGAGACTTTGTGAAATCCAAACCAAAGCTACAAGAAATACTGAAAGAAACTCTTGGCTTCAAAGAACCAAACCACTAACTTTATATTTTAAAAGCAGGACATATCACCCAGAATCCTGCTCAGTTAGGGAGGGATCCAAACTCAATCAAAGTTATAATACTGAATCAAATAATCTAGTGATCATATCATGAAAACTATGATGTCATCATATTAAAAAGAGGGATGTACTACAGTTGTTATAGTCCTTCTAGATGGAGAGGAAGATGATAAGAATGGTAGTAATTGAAATTGGGTTTATACATAGTTTATTAGGGGGACCATAGGGGCAGCCATAAAGCACAGTAAAGATGCAACATATCAAATCAAGAAATATAATACAGGAGTCTCCACAACCACAAAACTAACCCTGAAAAAGATGAAAAATCAACTCACAAAGAAGAATATCCCAGAATAAATTAATAAGAACAACAGAGAAAACATCAACACAAAAATAAACATATCACAATGGCAGCACTGAACACATACCTATCAATAATCACATCGAATTTGAATGGACTGAGTGCTACAGTAAAGAGAAATCAACTGACGTCTTGGATCAAAAGACACGACCCATCCACATATTGCATATAAGAAACTCACCTTAGACTTAAAGATAGGAATAAACTGAAACTTAAAGGACAGAAGAATATATATCAAGCTAACAATGAACAAAGAACAGGTGTGGCAATTCTAATATCAGAGGAAATAGATTTAAAGGTAAAATCTGTCATTGTGGACAAGGAAGGACACTATTGCTGAATGGTTCAATACAGAAACAGGACTTAACAATATTAAATATTAGCCAAGCCAAGTGCCGTCAAGTTGGATCTGACTCATGGCGACCCATGAGTCGGATTAAATATTAGTGCATGTAATATTAGAGCACCTAAATACACTGAAGAAACTCAGACCACATTCAAAAATGAGATAGATCACTTCACAATGATAATGGGAGACTTCAACACTCCACTCTCAATATTAGACAGATCGTCTAGAAAAAAGCTCAGTAAGACATAGAAGACCTTATTTCCACAATTAAACAACTAGACCTCATTGAAATTTACAGAACTTTCTACACCTTCTCCAGTGCACATAGAACATTGTGTTAGGACCATGTGTTAGGGGGACCATGTGTTAGGACGTAAGCAATTCTCAACAAAATCCATACCACTGAATGAATGCAAAGCATCTTCTCAGATCATAAAGCCATAAAAGTTAAAATCAATAGTAGAAAAAACAGAGATAGAAAGTGAAACTCATGAAAACTGAACAACATCTTGTTTAAAAAGCCATGGGTAATAGAAGAAATCAGGAATGAAATCAAGAAATTTATGGATTCCAATGAGAATGAAAACACTTCCTACCAGAACCTATGGGATACAGACAAATCAGTGCTCAAAGGTCAGTTTATCTCCATAAATGCACATATCGGGAAGGGAAGAAGAAACCAAACCAAGGAACTAACCCTACAGCTTGAACAAGTAGAGAGAGAACAACAGAGGAACCCCTCAGTCACCAGAGGAAAACAGATCATAAAGATTAGAGCAAAACTAAACAAATTGGAGAATAGAAGAACAATTGAAAAAATGGAAACAATCAGAAGACGGTGTTTTGAAAAGATCAACAGAATTGACAAGCCATTGGCTAAACTTACTAAAGAAAAACAGGAAAGGAAACAAATAACCAAAATAAGAAATGAGAGAGGAGTTGTCATAACAGACCCAAAAGAAATTAAAAATATCATAACAGAATACTATGAAAGATTGTACTCTAATAAACTTGAAAAGCTAGAGGAAATGGACAAATTCCTTGATTCATGTCACCTACTAAAATTATCACAAGGTGAAGCAGAACAACTTAATAAACCCATCACAAAGAAAAGATTGAAAAAGTCATCCAAAAACTACCAATGAAAAAAAGCCCCAGCCCAGATAGCTTCACTGCAAAATTCAACCAAGTTTTTAGAGAAGAGTTATTTCCAATACTACTGAGACTACTTCACAGTATAGAAAGGAATAGAATGCTCCCAAATTCATCCTATGAAGCCAGCATAACCCTGGTACCAAAGCCAGGGAGAAACCCAACCAAAAAGGAGAACTACAGACAAGTATCATTCATGAATCTAGGTGCAAACATCTTCAACAAAATTCTTGCCAACTGATATATTCACACCAACTGATGCACACAAATGTTTATCGCAGCATGGTCCACACTAGCAAAAAGATGGAATCAACCCAGATGCCCAACAACAGAAGAATGGATAGGTAACCTATGGTATATATAATCAATGGAACACTATGCAATGATAAAGAATAATGATGATTTTAGCAAACATCTCATAATCTGGTTTCAGTTAGAGGACATTATGTTGAGCAAAAATCGTCAGCAAAAAAAGGGCAAATATTGTATGAGAGCCCTATGATAAGAACTTAAAAACAGACTCATGCATAGAAGAAAAGACTCTTTGATGGCTGTAAGGATGGGGACAGAAGGAGGGTGGGGGGGGAGGGCTTAGATAGTTGATAGGAATTTGGTTGAGTGAAATCTGTGACAGAGCACATTAGAAAGAAGATCAATATTAACTGGACTTCAACACGACATGATTAGTCCTCCCATCTTAACCCAATATTGCAAGGACAGTGTAGCTGGGGTAGACGACCGGGGACCATTTTCTCAGGGAAAAATCAAGGCCAATTGGCACAAGTAGCATTTTGCTAAGAGAGTCCTCTACAGCCCACATTGGTGAGTGGCATTTGAGGTCTTAAAAGCTGTCAAGCTGCCATCTGAGGGTACAGCAAATGGTCCCAATTCAGCAGGAAAAGCTGATCACTAAGGACCAAAACGACATGGAAGAATGAGACCCAGAAGACAGAGAAACCCACGTGAGTGGGTGACTACATTGACTTGTGACCAAAAGAACTAGATGGTGCCTGGCCACCACCAGTGATAGCCATGGTGTAGCTCACACAGTTGAGTCTCACTGTCAACACAAGAATAAAAAGGTGTGCACCCTGAGATCTCCACTAAAAGACCACAGTTGCTGGTCCAGGGGCCTTGGAGTTCCCCCCGGGAGCATGGCCCCTGGCTCTGATGCTGCCCCTGTCCATAAATCACAATCGAGGTCAACTCTCAGACAGGGCTGGACTTCATGACACAGAGTGACCCGATCATGTGAGCACTTTATGGTTTCTATGCATCTATAGGATGTCGTCCTGCTGATCTCTTACTGGAGGAAGGAGAATGAGTGCAGAGGATGAGATAGGAGATTTGGGAGGATAAAACATGTATGGAGCAGAGAGAAAGAGTGTGCTGTCTCCAGGCAGGCAGAGAAGTGGGAGCTGCATATAGGTGGGTGTGCAAATTTATACTGGAATGTACACTTTCATTCAATCATAAAAAAGAAGAAGTATGTGCTTGCTGCAGACTGGGCCCTGGGGTGGGGGATACCAGCAAGGCCCCACAGAAGATGAAACCCAGGCAGCCCTTAGGGTTTCCAAGATTGAGAATTGCCAGACCAAATCAGAAAGCGCATCACAGAATCAGGGTCACACACAGGGACACTACGATTCCCTGCTCTGTCTTCAAGGCTGCCAATTGAATCACATGGAAACATACACCCTCTCAAATTGACGAGAAATTTCCATCACTAATCAGCAGTTGTGCACCATCATCATGATCATTTGCATATCTGAGTCCGTTGTTGGAGTTATTGTGTCCATTTTTACACATGTGATTATGTCTTAGCATAGTCAGTAATGAAATCTCCATCACAGAGATCGTTCTTGAAGCTAAACTGTTGCTTGCACTCTGGAAAACGCAACCAAGAACGTTAAAACATAATGCCTTTTTTAGAAATCTCCAAGGGGTCCTTAGGCAATGCACGCATATTGTGTTCTGCTGCTAAACCAAAAGGGTGGCAGTTTCAGTCTACCCAAAGGCACCTTGGAAGAAAGGCTGGGTGATCTACTTCCAAAAAATCAATCATTGAAAATCCTACAGAGCCCAATTCTACTCTGACACACACAGCATTGGCAGGGGTCAGAACTCACTCTCAAGTAAGAGGTTTTGGTTTTAATGGTCTCTGAATTGTGACTATGATTGCTGACAGCAACAGCTATTGATGAGTGTAATCAGACCTCATGGGGTCGATGTGCACATCTGATAAGACAATGAATTTCAGACAAGGAAGTGCCTGGCAGAGAAATATCTCTATCTACTTATCAATATCTACAATTATTATTAGTCACCATTAATGTTATTCTTGTTTTACAGGAGAATCCACTGAGGCTTAGAGGAATCACACATTTGCCTAAAGTCACGCAGATGGTAACTGATGGTGCTAGAATTTGGTTCAGTTGGACCAAGTAAAGAATCCATCTAGATTTCCTTGGCAAAACAGAAATGAGTGCAGAATCAGGGAGGCAGGGAAAGTTCACAAAGCTGTCTCCTTCCTTCCGGGAACTCAGAGGAGAGTGTCAAGAAATTCTTTTCCGTGGGTTAAGTACAAGCAGGAGCCATCCCTAGCTTGTGTGGTAGGAAATTAGTAGATGCTTCCTAGGCCACGGTCACCATGTTGCTGTACACTGTGGACAACAGAACAAAATGTTACCTAGTCTTGTGCCATCCTCGCAATCGTTACACAAAAGTCCATTATTGCAACCTCTGTGAATCTATCTTGTTGAGGTTCCTCCTCTTTTTCTCTGACCTTAACAAGCATGATGTCCTTTTCCAGGGGCTGGTCCCTCCTAACAATACATTCAAATTATATGAGACATAATCTTACCACCATTGTTTCTAAGGACATTCTGTTTGTACCTATTCCAAGATTACCTAATTACTGTCTCAAAACAAAATGCCATGAGCTGCATTAACTGAGGAACTTGTGATAATTCCTTGGAACTCAGTTGCCTCCTGATGTCCTAATCATCTTCCAGCTTATGTCGCACCACTGGCCCTGATACTGTTAGAAAACTTTTGGAGAATATCATTAACGACATTTTTGTTTTCTTTCTTTTTGCTTTGTTTTTGACAAGTTACTACAGAATTTATTTAATATCTTAAAATTGTCATTGATCTAACCTAGAAATTCTAAATGAACAGTTTCAAATGAATAATGTTTTATATACTTTCATCTTCTCCCTAGACACTTGATGTTTTCACGGGTGGTCAGCATGCTATAGAAAGGTCCAGAAGACAAAGGATGACAGAGAAAAAGATGTCCAGCATCACAGACCCTCCCCAGGAGCAGCAGCCATACCTAAATTGTTCCTCAGTAAGACTCCTACCTAGACCAGTGCCTAGTACACAGTAGGTGCTCGGGAAATACTTATTAAATCAGAGAAAGTCATCACTAACTAGAACTCATCTTTCAGAAAATTGGAGATTTCAATACCATAAAAAAAATCATCAGTTTTTCTCATGATGATATCAGCTCACATAGATGCCATTCGCGTCAGAGCAGAACCATGCTCCATGAGGTTTTCAGTGTCGCTCTTTCTCACTACTGAAAAATGGGGCTTTTGTGAAAAAGGGATTGTCAACTTGTAGACAGAATGGGTGGCTACTGTTAAACAGTGAGAGAGATTTCAGAGGCAATAAAGATTGGCTGCCATGAGTCGGATCCGACTCGACAGCACTTGGCTACTTGGCTGGCTATTGCAAATATTTCTGTCTCCCAGCAATGTTTTACCAATTGAAATTCCCATCTTTGGCCCTCTGTTCATTCTGTAAGGAAGGGTGCTAACTTGGGAACTAAGAACTACTAGCCAGATAAGGAAACTGGTGGCATAGTGGTTAAGTGCTATAGCTGCTAACAGAAAGGTCAGCCATTCAAATCTACCAAATACTCCTTTCAAATTCTATGGAGCAGTTCTATTTTATCCTATAGGGTCACTATAAGTTGGAATCGACTTGATAGTAGTGGATTTTTTTTTAAGCCCAGTTAAGTTTATTTGATTAACTAATTGAGTCTTGGCCTGTTGAAAGATAAATATATGAGTGGGTGAGCATAATGACAGGTAATGATCAAAGAGTACTGGACCAAAAGACAGTATGATGTGGTGCTGTGTGAAGGAGAATGGAAAGAAAAATAGGGAAGGCCACTTGAAATCCCACCTGTGATTTTGTGATCCAGTAATTGCTTGCGTGTTGCAGCAGCGTCACACGTGACAGATTTCAGCAGAGCTTCCAGACTAAGACAGACAATGAAGAAAGACAGGTGTATTGGAACACAGCTGTGCTCCAGAGTTTTCAGTAGCTTTTTGTTTATGTATTTATTTTTGGAAGTACATCCTTAGACCTTTCTTTCAAGGCACCTCTGGGTGGACAGGAACCTCCCGTCTTGCAGCGAGCAGCTGAGCATGATAGCTATCTGCATCACAAAGTGACTCTCCTCTTAAGAATACAGGTTCTGTTACCAGAATATCATTCCTTGGTTCTTGTCTTCTTTGTAGGAAAAAATTTCAAAGAAACACATACACAAGGAGTTATGTATACAAGAGAGTTTTAATAGAAGACAGTACGCTTAGCAAGACAAACTAAGCAGGCTACTCAGAGAAAGCCTGGTTCCCTGCTCCCTCGGAGATTTTATACTCTGGTTTTTCCAACTTCCTCTGAAATTTTTTGGAAGGAAAGGTGGCAAGACGGCATCTTCCATACTCTGAACGTGTTGTCCGAAAAGGACATCATGCTTGGTAGAGTGGAGGGTCAGCTAAACAGGAGGAAGACCCTCAACAAGATGGGGTGACACAGTGCCAGCCAGCCAAGTGCCGTCGAGTCGGAAAGTGGCCTAAGCATAAAAACAATTGTGGACACGGCACAAGGCCGGGTAGTGTTTCTGCATTTCGCTGCGGAAACTCTGGTGGTGTAGTGATTAAGTGCTGTGTCTGCTAAACAGAAAGTTGGCGGTTCAAATCCACCAGGTTCTCCTTGGAAACTCTATGGGGCAGTTCTACTCTGTCTGTGGGACTGCTGAGTTGGAATCCACTGGAAGGCAATCGGTTTGGGTTTTCATTTTGTTTTGTTTTTAGTTTTTTGGTTCCTTGGGGGTTTAAATTACTCGTGGGTTGGCTGTTAAATCCCTCTGGCTGAAGATTGCTGATGTCTTTGTTCTCACTGGCAGGCAAGTGCTGGTTTTTAGCACCAGTCATCAGGTGCTCTCTGACTGTTCTGGTGTGTAAATATTGGAGGTAGTTTTTGTTTTGCCTGCCCCTGGGTGTCTAACTTCAGTACTCTAACAGTTCCTTATGCAATGGAAATTAGATCTGCACTGGCTCTGAAATACCTGTTCTTAACCTCCAGAGAAGTGCCTAAAGAATTGATCGCTCACAATCAGAGTAGCATAAAAACTAAAACAAAACCCAGTGCTGTTCAGTAGATTCGGACTTATAGTGACTCTACAGGGCAGAGTAGAACTGCCCCATAGTTTCCAAAGAGCACCTGGTGGATATGAACTGCTGACTGTTTGGTCAGCAGCTATAGCACTTAACCACTATACCACCCCGGTTTCTGCAGAATAATAGAGGGAGATAGTATTATTTTACAATCTGGGGATATTCTGGAAGAGAAGCAGTTCCACCTCTCCTGCTATTTTTTCATTGCCTCTTCTGAAGTATTCAAATGAGTTGAGACAACTGCTTCACTTGGCATTTGGATCCCTTTATTAGCTACTTCAGGCCTCAAGTGCTTAGTCATTTCTTAGCTCGTGTCACTGCCACTTTGTTCTCGCATTTGACACTGACTCCAATAACCTTGTAGCATCTGCCCTCCCAATTCCCCTGAAAATCCTGAGCAGTCTGCTTCCACGAAAACTCCTCTGAATGTCCTTTTTCTGTGTGTCACTCCTCTCCCTCTCTCCTTTTTCTTTTGACAAGGAAAAGAGCAATCAGGTTTCTTGAACCTTCTTGAGTAGCTAATTCCTGGGGGCCTTGTCCTCACTTCTTCCCTCTGAAACTCTCTGGCATTTGCTGCATGATCTGCTCCTTTTCAAGCAACGACCTGGCACCAAACTGAGGTTTCCAAACTTGAGCTCCCTGGCATTAGGCCTGTAGGTGCTGAAAGCATCTTTCCCTGATTTGCACATAAAGCCTTTCATTCTGATGCATATCAGGGTCAGCTGGGCTTTCTGCCTTGCCTCCAAGGTGGTTTGGAGGCCATGGTCCAGAGCACAGACAGTCTTTCTCCTCTTCTTCAGATCATCTCTCAGCCACTCTCACCTGTGTGTCCGGAAATGCACTGTCCTCACAAGTTCTATACACACCCCTACTAACAAGGTGACAGGGTGGACATTCCCCTGTGTACTGACTGTACTGGCCCTCTTTAGAAAGGTGTATAAAGTCCCCCAACAACTTGCCTGTGCAGATCTCAGGCCCTTGCTCACAGAAAAGCTTGCCTAAAACTCCTATGATCTAGGAGATTTCTCCTGCCTGGTGAAGCTATCAATATGATTATTTCCACAGGGGCTCAATGTGATAAGATTTCTGCCTTGGGGTAAAAGAAAGCCCTAACCTGCCTGTTGTCCACTGGTTTCTATCTTCTCTGCCTGACTCTTATAGACCAATTTAAATGGATAGCCATTAGAGGAAAAGAGATAAAGAGAGACAAAGAGAGTGTCTATTCATACATCATTCATTCATTTATTCTGCAAGTTCTTCCTGAGCATCCAGGTATGTCTTAACCTAAAGCATGAGCTCTTAACCCCCATGAGAAACAGATGTTTGATCTCTCTGATAGGATGTAGAGAGTATTCCAAGCAGAAGAAACAGCTTTTGAAAAGTTCTGGAAATCTGATAGTGTGGGGTCTATTCCAGAAGCTATAAAGTAGAGCAAGAATGAAATTGGAGTCTAGGGAACGATGTGGCTGAAAGCATTGTGAAAAATAATGTTGGGGGCAGGTGATGAAGAACTGGGAACCACTCATGTATTAATGTATTCTCTATGCTAAGGATTTGGGGTTTGATTCCAGAAAGTTATATGAAACCATTTAAAAAACCAAACCCAAACCTACTACCCTCAAGTTGATTCTGATTCACAGGGGAACCCTACAGGACAGAGTAGAGAACTGTTCCATTGAGTTTCCAAGGAGCATCTGGAAGATTTGAACTGTTGACCTCTTGGTTATCAGATATAGCACTTAACCACTAAGCCACCAAGGTGTCCATGAAACCATTAATGGGTTTTAAATAAAGGCAGCATATGATAATTAGTCTTCTAGAAGCAACAATTTGATAGATAGGCAGAACTTACATTGAAATTTTTATAAATAGAATAATGAGGATGGAGGGATCAACTTGAGAGATTCAAGAAAAATCAAACAAGACTTGGTGATCAATTAGATGTGGGGATGAACGTTGTTGTTACTGTGTTCCATCAGGTCAACTCTGATTTCATAGTGATCCCACAGGACGGAGTAGAACTGCCTAGTAAAGTCGCCAAGACTGTAATCTTTCCACAAGCAATTGCTACATATTTCTCCCACAGAGCAGTGGGTGGGTTGGAACCACTGATCTTCTGAACAGCTTAACCATTGCACCACCTGAACTGAATCATAATGCCTAAGTTTTCCACCAAAGCACTTTGAGGTGGTAACAATCTCTGAAAGAGAGCATGTAGAAAGAGTAGATATTTTAGGAAGCATGAGGCGTGTTCAGTTTGGGACACGCTGAGCTTTAATTTCTAGGAGAAACTCAGTAGTAAGGTGACTATGGGTTTGAAGCTGGGCAAGGGGAATAATTTAGGTTGGAGAAACAAGATTTGGAAACCACGAGTTTATGTTCTTATGGGATTCAATACTTTTGCTGTCAATGATGCATCTCAAGGAGAACATGTATAAAGAAGAGAAAGATGAACCACTAACACAGCCAAGAGAATATCAATATGAAAGAGATGATAGAAAAATAAATCAATGAAAGAAGACTGAATGCTGAGTGGCATGTACAGCTAAGTGCTAAACTACTAACTGAAAGCTTGGCAGTTCAAATCCACTCAAAGGTGCCTCATAAGAAAGCTTATCATTTAACTTATGAAAAGCCATACCTATGAGTACCCTATGGAGCACAGCTCTACTGTAAAGCACACGGGTTTCCTATGAGTCAGAATCAAGTGAAGAGCAACAAGTAGCCTGTTGGCTTTGTTATTGTTGTTTGGACTTGGTTTTACAGTAGAAGGAAAAAGATGAGAGATGAATGCACTAAAGCTTTTTTTTTTTTTGTATTTTGATAGGTTATTAGAATTGAAAGCTATCTTCCCCCTTTATGTTCAAAAACCCAAAACCATGGCCACTGAGCCATGCCCACTCATCTTCCTCCCATAGAGTGGCTGGTGGCTTCAAACTGCCAGCCTTTGGTTAGCTGAACATTTAACCACTGTGCCACCAGGGATCCCACTTTAGAGATGTGAAAATAGTGCCAACTTGGTAAATAATAGTCGGTCACTCTTAAAAACAGAACCAGAACCCAGAGATCGTGGTTCCAATGTAAAACCAAAAAAACAAACCCACTGTCATTGAGTCGTGTCTAACTCACAGAAGCAGCTTTTATTTAGTTTTTATTTCCTTACCCTTACAACCTAGAATTGTCTATGGGAACTAAAAAGAAAAAGAAAAAAGAAACTCTTTGCTTGCCTGTTTGTTTTTAAAGGTATCTTTTTGATCTTGGGTTTCATTTTGTTTGTCAAAGACATTTCACTTGTCCATCTCGGCCACTAGGAAAATTATAGAGAATGAATGTTTAACAAGTTTTTTTTTTTACCTGTATGGGGCCATGAAACTTTATAACAAGTGCACAAAAATAGTTTCATTTTCTGTTTTTACATTAAAGAAACACAAACTGAGAAATCAAGGAGTTTCCTAGTAACATAGCTCAAGTCCAAATCCATTGCCAGAGTCAATTTTGACTTATAGAAACACTACAAAGTAGAACTGCCCCATAGAGTTTCCAAGGAGTGTCTGGTGGATTTGAATTGCCATTTTTTTTTTTTTTTTTTTTTTTTTTGTTAGCAGCTGTAACCCCTACCCACTACACCACAAAGGTTTCTAGTCACACAGCTGGGGATGTCCTAATTATTTCTCAGTTTGTCAACTTTAATTTCAAGGGGGATCAGTACTTACACATATGTTCGTTCATTCGTTTGTTCGTTCTCTCTTCCTCTCTCTATCTCTCTCTCTTTCTTTCTATCCATCTATCTAGAATCACTGCAAGGAGATAACCTTAATGACAACAAAAAAGATAATAGATATCTATCAAGTTTTGTATTAATGTTGGGGGCTGAGACAAATTCTGAAGCAGAACCAGAGCTTTGGGAAAAATTAGCAAAAATTGTCAAGAAAGCACAGTCATTGAAAATGGAAACAGAATTATTAAAGAAGTGAATGCCTTCTACTCACAGAGCAGTTCTATCATGGTGGAGGAGTCTCAGTCTCTCATGTTGGATATGAGTTAATGCAGTCACAATAGGACATGTCATTTTTATTCCTTACTCGGTTCAGTCATAGTTTAACAATGCATTTCAAAGTACGGCTGATGGAAGCTCCACCTGAAACTTGTTCTCCCAGATAAATATCTTTATCTCATTAATCATTTCAAGAAAAAGAATCTTACTGTATGGCAGCATTTTCATCTCCTTTGGTTTCAGCTGGAGATAAACTGTGCCTACCACAAACTAATTAATACCAGTCAACTGGAAAGCAGAACTTGGGAGACAACAGGTTTATTTCTTGATAAACAAAGGCTAGGTAAGGGATGCACATGGATGTGACAATTCATTTGGTCACAGAAAGAGTAGAAATAAGACATTTTTCCACAAATATTTGGAAAGCATGAGCAAATTTCCTAGGATTTTGTCTATTTGAGCTCAGTTGAGTGTTTTTTTGCACTAACGTTCAAGCTTCTCTAAGTCCCTAGGATCAGCAGAAAGCTCTAATCCTACCAAGGATTAAGACAACCAGGATTGTTAAAACTGGCCAACTCTTGAAAAGCTGGTCATGTGACTCAGCCCTCAATCACTCTTGGCTTGACCCAAGTTATCACTTGGGTAGACAACCAAAAAGCTTGGCCTGGGTGATGAGAAATCCAAAGCATCTAAAATTAGAAAAATGTGACTGGAAAAGAGATTCTGAAAAGCAAAAGATTCTTAGACAAAGCAACAGGTAGAACGCTGAGAGCTAGCCTGTGTGAGTGGCAAGTCCAAGTGCTCTGAAGGAATATTTTGTGTAGACTAGGAGAAGCAAGTTCCTGTGAACTTGAGCTCTTTCAGTGGAGTAGTTAAGTTCAAGTTCACATGAGTTTCATATGAGTTGAAAGTTCACATGAAGAAATGAAACTTCTGCCACAGCAAAGCCAGTATGCCTGTGAATGAGCCAAGGGGAAAAGTGCCACTACATGAATATTCCTCATACACAGTTTCTCCGAGAATACCCAGTACCAGTGAGTCAATTCCAACTCACAGCAATCCAATAGGACTGAGTAGAAACACCCCATAAAGTTCCCAAGGAGTACCTGGTGGACCTAAACTGCCAGTCTTTTGCTTAGCAGCAGTAGCATTTAACCACTATACCACCAAAGCTTCCAATCTCTCAGAGAAGGTTTGGGGAGTAATTTTCTCCCCCTCAAGAATCATAAACTACCATTTTCAATGCTGCTCTGGCAAGGCTAGGGCATTTGGGGATTTGTTTAGCTAAATTTGAAAATTGTATCCATTTCTATCCATCCATTTATTCAGACAGTCAAAATTCTCAGAACCTAAAAGGAAAAGGACAAAATAAACTAATAAATTGCAGTCTGATACCAGTTCTGTGATAGATGCATGTGAAGAAGACATAGACATGAAGGAAGGAGTGAGAAGAGTTGTGTCAGGATATTTTTGTACACAAAGCAACACTGAAACTAAGTCATTGAAATATGGTAAGTGTTCAGTAACAGATATATTAGAGGTATGCTTAGAAAGCCCTCAATCCTAGAAGCCACCTGGGAAAAGAAAGGTTTATTAGTTCTGCTTCTCCCATCTCCCAATTCTTCATATCAAGGGTTAGCTCAGTCAATAAAGATCTTGAGAAAACTTCATTGTCCTTCTTCTCTGCTGAGTAGTAGATTTGTTTCCATAAACGTTGGGACATTTCTCAGGTATAGGAGCCATTACATTGTACACATCCAAAATATTGCAAATCCCTTGATGATAGTGCCTTTCATGTCTATCATTTGGGTGACCAAGGTGGTGCCTGAGACCTAGTAGGCATTTTTTTTTTTTGAAAATTTGTGGCATGCTATACATCTCTACACTTGATGAGGAGTCTCTTGAGGGCAGGAACTATATGATTCATTTCCTTCCATGTCTAGCACAGAGCTCAAGAAGGATATTCGGTAAATATTTAATGCACTCAGTCCTCAGGTTATGAATGGGATTCGTTCCTATGTGTGTCCTTAAGTCTATTTGGTAGGTAAGTTGGAAAAGATGCATGTAGTTCTTATTTAGACTTCCTTTATTGCAAGAAAAGACTTAAAACCTTTTCAATGACTTAAAAGTGGTAAGTGCAGCAAGTGAAGGGGATCTTGAGGGAGAATTTGCCATGAGTAGATGTTGGTTCAATTGCGTCAAACTCGGGGCAAATTTAAATGCTGTCAAAAGCAACCGTGAGTTTGCTCTAAATTACATGTATGTAACCCATAAACTTAGTGTACAAATGAAGGAATGAATGAAAAAGAACACTCTTGGACACTGAAAAAACAGAGTGAATATTACATCTTCCAGGAGGCTATGTAAACTTCAACATAATAATGAAGTTAATGACCTGTCTACCCTGGCCCCTAGGGTCGCCATGAGTCGAATCCGACTCCACGGCACTTGGTTGGTTTAATGACCTGTTGGGTTTATCCACAGGAGCATCCAGCATCCTTGTCCTTTCTGCTCCCCCAGGCAGTGAGAATTTAGGAATTCAGATCTCTTAACTCTTCCCCTAAAAATGCTAGATCTTATCCTGAATGTATCTGAACAGAGTGGACTAGAATTAGTAATGAATACAGCTTATTATCTTCCTCCAAGAATATCTTCAGTTTAATTTAGAACATATGGATCATCAAATGTCCCATTTCAAGTATTATTTATAAGCTATAGAGAAGATAGTTTGGAGGGCAGGAAGTGCCTGAGACCTCTCCACCCATACTATGGGTAAAGCTGCCTAACCTGCAATGAGAATGTGACTGAATCTGCCTCCCTTTACGGCCCTGCCTGACTGGTCATTCAATATCACTTTTGTCTTTATGGACTCAGTTCTATCTGCATGGATTTGTTCTATCTATATATTACTGGTTCATATTCTGATACCGCAGGGTACCAGGTGATCTGTAGTGTGGCTGAAACAATGATAGCCTGGATTCTAAGCCAGATTCTGCCATATGTTATCTTAAGCAGGGAACTTATCCTCTGTGACCTTGAACCTCATCATCTGTGTCATATCAGACTTCTTTACCCCAACTCTGTGTCAGTTTGTAGTAGTTGGGGAGTTTCAGATTGCTATGATTTTAGAAGCTATGCTACTGGTATTCAGATACCAGCAGGGTCACCAATTGTGGACAGGTTTTAGCTGAGCTTCCAGACTAAGACTGACTAGGAAGGGGCACCCAGGGGTGTCAGTGAAAACGTTATAAATAGCAGCAGAGCATTGTCTGACATAGTACTGAAAGATGAGCCCCTCAATTTGCCAGGAACTCAAAAGACAACTGTGGAAGAGCTGCCTTCTCAAAATAGAGTCAACCATAACAACACAGATGGAGTCAAGCTTTGAGGACCTTCATCTGCTGATGTGGCACAACTCAGAGTGAGAAGAAATAGCTGCAAACATCCATTAATAACCAGAATGTGGAATGTACAAAAATATAAATGTAGGAAAATTAGAGATGAATAATGAAGTCTGAAGAATTGATGCCTTTGGATTGTGGTGTTCACAAAGAATTTTGAATATACCGTGGACTGCCAAAAGAATAAACAAATCTATCTTGGGAGAAGTACAAGCAGAATGCTCCTTAGAAGCAAAGATGGCAAGATTCCATCTCACATACTTTGGGAAGGATGCTCGGCAAAGTAAAGGGTAGGTGAAAAAGAGGAGGAACCTGAAAGAGATGGACTGATACAGTGGCTGCAACAGAAGGCTCCAGCATGACAGTGACCGTGAAGATGAAGCAAAGAAGGGCAGTGTTTACTTCTGTTGTACACAGGGTCACTGTGCATCAAGATCGAACCAATGGTACCTAACAACAGCAACAAGACCTTTTTAAAGTGTTAAAAAGCAAAGATGTCACCTTGGGGACAAAGGTGTATCTGACCCAAGCCATGGTATTTTCAGCCTCCTCATGGGCATGTGAAAACTATGCAATGAATAAGGGAGACTGAAGAATTGATGTGTGTGAATGATTCTGTTTGTCTTAGCTAAATGGTGCAGCTATAACAAAAACACAACAAGAGGATGGCTTTAACAAAGAGAAATTTATTCTCTCACAGTCTAGGAGGTGAGAAGATTGAATTCGGGGTACCAGCTCCAGGGGAAAGTTTTCTCTGTCAGCTCTGGGGGAAGGTCCTCATCATTACAGCATAGAACCTTCTGGTTTTTCCTTCTTGGTGGCATGAAATGTCTCCCTGCTCACTTCTCTCTTTTATATCTCAAAAGATGTTAAGATACAACCCAATTTTGCAGATTAAATGCTGCCTCGTTAATATAACTGCCTTTACTCTTGCCTCATTAACAACACATAGGAAAATCACATGAGATGACCAAGTTGTGGACAACCACACAATACTGAGAATCATGACCTAGACAAGTTGACTCATACTTTAGGGGGACACAATTCAATCCATGAGCATCACTGAAGAATATTGATTATACCAGGGACTGTGACAATAACTAACAAATTTGTCTTGGAAGAAGCACAGCCATAAAGCTCCTTAGCTGTAAGGGTGGTGAGACTTCATCCCACATACTTCGGGCATGTTATTGGAATTAGTCCCTGGAGAAGGACATCCTGCATGGTAGAGTATCAGTGAAAAAGATGAAGACCTTCAAGCAGATGGATTGACACTGTGGCTGAAACAATGGGCTCAGCCATAGTAGTAATTGTGGGATGGTGCAAGACTGGGAACTGTTTCATTTGGTTGTACATAAGGTCACTATGAGTTGGAATCAACTCAGTGGCATCTAACAATAACAAGATCCTCATCCTGTTACCTGCTCTATAATTCTTGGAGTTTATTTTTATTCTCAGAATCAATGAAATCAACAGACACTGTATGTCTTTTCTTATTATTGTTAGATTTCTCTTTGGGGAGAGAGTTTGTCTTCAGGGCTATGTGGATTCCCATGAACTCTCATGTGACTTTTCTTTTCTCTTCTTTTTTTTGACTCAACATGAATCGTTAAAACTCTCAAGAGATTCACAGCCCACTGGAATCCCTCAGACAACTTATTCAACAAAAGCCTTTGGCCTGACTTGCAAAGAGAGCTAGAAAATTCACTGTAATGTCAATCTATGGAAACGAAATGTGTTTGTAGAGTAATACGGGATCTGGAAGAATGGAAACAACACCAGGGGATGTAACATCTTCCGCCTTTAAATTTGTTAGGTCCAAACCTTTCTTGTATTTGAGATCCATTACTTGTTCATCTGTTCACCCTGGCCCTAGAAATACACAGGTAATCATCCCTACGAAGACCATGCCCTCCGAGCAGACCTACAAACTAAATTCTAAGCAGATTTCCCCATTATAAAATACTGTATTTTCCCCATTAAGTTTAGCTCCCTTTCGACAATGCCTTTCTTACTTGGCCCGTGCAATGAATCATGAAGAGACCATTTTCTGGGCAAATTGGTAGAAAAATCCTGATGCAGACAGCTCCCCTTCTGATTGCAGCTGTACGTCTACTTATTGAATATCACATTGAGTAGGGTTCAGGGGTTTCAAAGGGGAGCTCAGCAAAAGCAATAAAATAAAATTAAATAAAATTAAAAAGACCACCAAGTTATTCAAGGTACCTACTGCAGAGTTATCAGGTCATATATCTAAATGTCAGCGCTGTGTGCCTGATTTGCACATTTCTAACCGATTCGGTGACTTTTTTTTTTTCCTTTTTCATTTTATCTGCACGCATGAAGTGCCTTGGAATACTGAAACAATTTAGAATCATATTTAGTTTGAAACAGTTCAATTAACTTAAGTGCTGAAACATGCTCTCCAGCTAGTAACTAGTTTAATTGGTTACTATTACAAGAAATCATTTCTTCTGGCTTGAGGCTCCCCGATGTCCTCTCTGGAGAAGGCAGAGCTGTGCATAGGCATTTGAGATGGAAGGCAAAAGGTCCAGGCAAGATCTTTGACTTAACAAAGGAGAAATATCAAAGAACCCACTGGCTTATAAAAATAAATAAATAACTACCTGTATGTGCGAGTTTCCATCTTCGGCTCTGCTTTTTATGGCCTCTTGTTTCTTTGGAACAGCTTTATATAACCGCTCAGTAAGTAAGAAGAGGGCATGGTTCAAGGGTCGAAGACTTTTAAAACTAGTGCACGAATGCCCTTAGCCAGGAGCCAAAGCAATAAGTAGGAAACTAAGATGAATGTCAGGAACACTGGGAAGGCTGATTAGCTGGGACAGTTGTAGCAGCTGCTAAGGAAACTCCAAGCACCTGGAAACAAGGATTTCCTTCTGGTTTACACCAAGACTGAATTGTTCTAATTACATTTGCATTAAAAGGGACTACTGGCAAATTGCAAAAGGATACATACAGTAGGAAAACATTATGCAAATTTTTAAAGAGACAAAATAATGCTGCATTTTACTTTTAGATGTATGGAAATGTAGTTTAAAAAACATAATGGGACTAATACACACCAACCTCAATCAGGGTAGAGGTTAACACTGAGAAAGGAGTGACACACCCACACACACAAAGTAGCCACGTGATTTAAGAAGGATCTGAAAACCATGGGGTAAAGTGTTAACATCTAATAGATGTGTTTATTAAATATATGGAACTCTTGTTCTACTATTTTAGGCACCTCTATGTGTCATGGGTTGAATTGTGTCCCCCCCGCAAAATGTCCGTTGGCTTGATTTGGCTGTGAGTCCCAATATGATGCCCTTCCTCCCTTGGGTTGTGAATCCTGTGAGACTGATGTGAGACTGATGATGCAGAATGGGCAACAGTTGTGTTAGTGAGGCAGGTCTCAAGCTACAAGCTTGTGGAATATAAGGGAGAGAAGTGAGGCGAGGAAGTTGGGAACCTCACACCACCGAGAGAGAAGCACCGGGTGCAGAGCATGTCCTTTGGACCCGAGGTTCCTGTGCCAAGATG
Source organism: Heterohyrax brucei (assembly GCA_028571685.1). NCBI lineage: Eukaryota > Metazoa > Chordata > Mammalia > Hyracoidea > Procaviidae > Heterohyrax > Heterohyrax brucei. The sequence goes on along the minus strand of CM053143.1, from coordinate 172,001,831 downwards.
CTCTCACTGGATTTGGACTCAGCCTACTGGACTGTGATAAATTCTCCTACTGAATGGACTTACAATCTGTAAACGGATTTGCAGCTTACCAGACTTTCTCAATAAAGTTTCTCCTCGTGAAACCTTCCACTCATGGTATTTTCTGTTAGAGCAGTACCAGGTGACTAGGACACTGTGTATGCTTCAGGAAACCCTGGTGGCTAGTGGTTAAGTGCTACAACTGCTAACTAAGAAGTCAGCAGTTCAAATCCACCAGATGCTCCTCGGAAACTCTATGAGGGGAAGGGGGCAATCATACTCTGTCTATAGGGTGGCTATGAGTTGGAGTTCACTCATTGATGGTGATTTCTTGTTTGTTTATGTATGCTTCAAGTGTTTTCTAACTAAAATTTAAAATATTTTTAAGCCTGTGACAATACCAGTTTTGCAGTGGTCGTCTCTTTAAAGTGGTTCTCTCACTATATAGACTACAACACCTAGATTATTTTTGTGAATGTTTATGGAATTCCAAAGGCCCAAGTCTACTGCACACAGCATCCTTCTTTCCTACTCCGTAGTGTTTCACTGAACACGGCCACTGTGTTGAAGACAACACTCAGGCACGCAATGCTAAAGCGTGAGCTTCATTTTCCATATAATTTGTGTCAGGTGCAAGGAGAACTTTACCCACCCTCCCCCAAGGTCATCCACAAACTGGGATCTTAAATTCTTGTACTACACATCTACAGTAATTCTGTGACCTTAATGGAGGAAAGTTATCATGGTAGAGAGAAATACGGAGAAACACATCAGGAAAATTGTAAGAAAATCCTCTGTCAGGAACAACTGATACTGAAACTACCACTGTGTCCTATCAGTGAATATAAACACAGGAATGAGGAAGCATTCAGTCTAAAAGTGGCTTGTCAGGGTGCCCAGTGATCATTGCATATTGCAGCCTTAAACCAGAAACTTTTTAGTAGTGCTTAGAAAACCATGAAGAGTTACAAAATATTGATTATTTTTCTTATTTAATGTCTAAGTCATAGTGGTATACCAACGAAAACATCAGTCTAATGCACGGAATACATCTACCTTTATAAAAAAGATTGGCTATTAGTCTTTCAAATCAGATCATTTAGTGTAGGTATAGTCTTATGATTCCTGCCCATTGCACATAAGGAATCCTGGATTCAGCCTTCATAGACGCTGGTTACACAGCCATATATTTTCCGGAAAACAATACATATTCTGACATTAACACTAAGGGACTTGGCAAGAGTTTCGCCATTAGGAAATACATGTTGCAGTTTTCTGTCACCATGCCACTAGCTATATTGTCAGGTAGGATCTGTGTCTAATTCTCTTATTCTGTCTATAGTGACTAGTATGTCTCCTACACATGAAGAAGTTCAACGAATGTAAAACGGATGACTGTATTGTCCGCAGAGTCTGACTCTGGTGGTTGATTTCATATTTCACCTTGCCTAGACTGTGATGCCAGTTGTGTGGTCAAAAGACAATCTAGCTGTTGATCTGAAAGTCTTTACAAGTGACTAACATTTAAATCAGTTGATAGTAAGTAAAGCAAACTATTCTCCATAAGGTGGTGGGTCTCATTCAAGTAGCTGAAGCACTTACGAGCAAAAAACTGAGTCTTCCTGAGGAAGAAGGATTCTGCCTCAAGATTATTAGTATATATATATCCTGCTGGAAATTCCAGCCTATGGCCTGTACCACTGATGTCTGATGTCTGACTTGCAGGAGTTTCTATCCCATCCTCTCCCCTGGATTTCGGATTTGACAGCTCCTACATTCCCATGAGCTGACTCCTTAAAATAACTCTGTCTAACTCTGTCTATAGACATATATCTTATTGGTTCTATTTCTCTGAGAACCCTAATAAGTATCATTCAGCTTCAACTGGGTGGTAACAATACAACTACATAAACTTTTCAGTTACCTCTGGTAGAAAAATGTTTCTTTTGATCACTAATATTTTATTTATGAAATCATAAGATTAAAAAAAAAATTAAGTTGTGGAGTTAATCTGCGAAACTACTTCTTTAAACCTACATTACATCCTCTCTAATAGTCGCACACCCACTTCATTCTTTGATTAGCAGTATTAATGAGGAAAATTTAAAGAACCAAGCTAAGTGTCTAAAAACCTACCATCATCCATCAAGTTGCTTCTGATATGTTCGTTACACAGCAGAAATGCTCTGTAAGTTTTTCTTGACTGTAATCTTTACAGAAGTAATTCACCAGGTACTACTTCAATGGAAACACCCAATAGGCTCAAACTGCCAAAGTTTTGGTTCGTAGCCAACCACAAAGTGCTTGTAAAGTGCCTGGAAGGTAGTAATTCCACAATACAGATTTGCTAATAGTATTATTGGAAACCCTGGTAGTGTAGCAGTTAAGTCCTAAAAGGACCTTAATTCAAGTCCCACCAGGTGATCTTGGAAACTCCAGTGTGGAGTTCTACTCTGACCTATATGGTTGTTGTGAGTCAGAATCAACTTGACAACGGCAGTGGCTTGGCCTTTTGATGTATTACCATTACCATTACGTTTCAATCAAATCCTGATTCCACTGGACTTCAAACAGAGGGCAACTTCACATTTTCCCTCTCACTAGGACAGAAAGGTTTATCTAACTTGAAAAGGGGGAACCCAGAAGTTGTCTTTTGAGTCTGATTAAGCAATTTCATTACCTAAGGTTAAACTGCTGGGAGACGAGATAAACACGTATGGCTCTAAGAGCTGATTTGAAGAAAAGAAGTCTCCAAGTTCACGGTTGCCAGATTGAGTTGGTAAGGCTAAGCTTTTGAGAGTAAAAAGAACAAATAAAGCCTTTAAGCCACCCCGATGTCACAAATTTAAATGTCTCCATGGTGTCTAACGTATGTTACTTCTGAGGAGGGTCAACTGTAATCTTCAAAATGTTGACTGTCTGTGACGGTCCCTTGCTGCAGATGACTTCTGTTGGGGGGCAAAAGAAAATCAATTAGAAGGAAGGAGGAAGCCTTTCTCAATGCCTCTGTGGAGTATGATGAGCCCTATTTATTACACGCAGTAGGGGCATTGTTTTACCATTCCCCAAAATGAAAGCTATAGTAATCCCTGAGAACCCCTTATCAATTTAGGGGGAAGGGATACACAGGATTTTAATTAACTCTTCTGAGCAAACACCAGCCTATCAAAGCCCAGTGGTTTTCTGGCTGACACAGAACCATCCACACAGATCAAATCAGCACTGGAAAGTCCATTCCATTATACCACTCTACTGACCCAGCTATATACCTGTTTCTTTTGTTTATACAAGCACAAGGAATGAGTTGGCATAAAAGGCAAATAAGAAACCCTGGGGAACCTTTGTCCAAACCTAGCTTTGCAGCAGAAGTTCACATGTTTGGTTAACCTTCTATTTATTCCTTCTTTTTCCTTCGGCTGACCTTTCCAGCCTTAATCTTTGCCATGGTGTGTCATGGCAGACGGTGCCACAATGAGACCCTGGCACCATGTGACAAAGAAACTCTTATGAGCTCTCTATGAATTGCTTCATTCATAAGGGCACTCCCTTTTCATGTTAACCACACCTGCTGTGGAAATGTAAAAATCTCAGCCTAACATACAGCTACTTTGAATCCTTCAGATATTGAGAGTAATATAGTAGGCCAAACATGGGGTGATGAACTCCAGCTTTTACTTTTCCTCCCATTTTTTTCCTATTGGGTGGTATGAATTGAAATTCAGATTGTTGACCCTGGGGAATGTAACTCACTGAATGGCCACCAGGATGCTTTTCCTGTACAGTCAGATAATTGCAGGAGAATAAAGCCATCACTGAGTTACCTGACATGAAAGTAACAGCCACATGGCATGCTGTGTAACCAGTTCACTAACTTACCCTTCTCTCAGAAGCCGAGTAATTCACACCATTCTGTACTAGCGTACACATACTCCTCACATGGGCAAATGCTTATAGAGCACTGCCTCTCAGTGTTATCATATATCAGTCCTACATTAATTAATTAAAGAGTACAGTGATCAACGGCACTTGGCACTTGGCACAGTGATCAAAGGGGAAAACTCCTGAATGGTTAAACTACGAAGAAATATAGCTTTTAGGAACTGAGTAGGTCTTTTCAGTGCACTGTAAATTTATCATGGGACTATGCAAGAGATCTTGGTGGAAATAAAGTGAGAAAACAAGACTTGATTTTCAACACTAAAGTCAATCAATGAAAAGTACCTGCAAATTCCCTTAAATGACTTGCTGGAGGATATTGTGCGGTAACTATATTACTATAGCCATTTTTTTTCATCAATTAGTATTGTTCAAGATAAGCTTAACTATAGAGTTCCTAGCAGCAGCAAAAATAAATTCCCTCCAATTAAGTAGTCTAATAAGCTATTTAGGATTTTACCACTTAACGTTCTTTCCTTCCCATTTAATTCTGGCTTTCACTTGGATGTCATCTTGTTGAAAATCTGTCATGGGAAACTATGTGGGGGGAAAAAAGATAACGTTGCTAAGTGCCCCTGATGTTCCAAGTGAGCAGAAGCACAATGTTTTTTTCTAAATCACCTCAGGATTTTCCCTAATAATTCAGTTCCCTCCTACTAAAAATTAATATATGAAAATGGTCAGTATGCAAATTTGAGTATCACACCAGTGACTTGCCTTCAGTAAGTGCTATATGCATAAATTTGAAACAATGTAATATTTTAAGGTTCTTGATTATAATATTGCCTTGGTGTGCATATGTGCATGTATAATTACACTCATTTAATTTAATCATGAAAATATTATGGGATCATTTGGTTTTCTCCTCTAAAAGTTCTCTCACTTTTTTTCAAGGAATTAATTCCACTTTGCCCCCTTCTATAAGTCACCTGGTAATAAGCAATGATGTTTGAGCTAAAACAAAACTAGTCACGTTCCTGCGAAACTATGGACAGAACAGAGGCACGCTGGAAGGTCACGGGGGCCCCATGCCGTTAACATACATACTGGTCACGGAGAAATGCGCAGTTTTCAGTACAATCTGGTCCTGGAAGTACTCACATTTTATGACCGTTTCTTTCCGCAAGTTTCCAGTGCCCCTGAATGCGGAGAATTTGCCCAGGGGTAGTCACCTGATTATAATACAAGCCAGTTGGAAACCCACCCATGTGACCAACATTCCACGTGCTTGAGTGGAGCTTTGGGAACTGTGCCGAATTCCTGGAATCACACAGAACGTATCGAGGGGAGCAGGAGGATAAAGGACATTTAACTTCACAATGCACCAGAACAGATAATGTCAAAGCCAAAGAGAATAAACCAGGCCCTTTGGAATGAAAAGAAGAATCCCAGTGCACACGGCATTGTGCATGCTCCTTCCCTCCCCAAAGAAATTTTATTTTCGTTTTTGCAGAAAAACGATGTTGCTTTTCCCCAATATACTAACAGACACTAGTAGAAGTAAAGAAGACTGTTTGGGGCCTATCAAGAGAATCCATATAGCTTCTTTTTCCCCAGGGATTAATTCAGCTTTTGATTAAATCTTTCTGAGATTTAAATCACTATGTTACAAAACTCCAAGGAACTCCTCTATGAGTTGTGACCTTCTTTATTGCTTTCCACTATTTGAAAAAGTACCAAGATTGATTTACAATGGTGTGTAATGTGTTTGAAAACAAGGGATAGCAACAAGAATTTGAAAATATAAGATTAATATAAATATTGCAAAGAGTACGTTTTGGTGAAAATGTTCCTTAATTAATACTGAGTTACAACTGGGTTGAGAGGCACGCTAGTGTCAAATGAGCATAATAATGTTGTTAGGGCACCCAATGATTAGCTAAATAACCCTTCAAAGACGAGAAAACTAGCAGTGCTGAAATAGAATGTAGGCTCATCATCACATTTTGTATAGATTTAGTTTGCAAGACTTTTGCATCGAGACAAGCTCTTTTTCAATAAACTATTCGTATCAATTGCTTATTTACTGTTGTCAACCTAATTTTGGTCTCAATGATTATTTTTTCATTAGTAGCATCAAACTGCCCCTCTTGTTACCATAGTGATGAGTTTTCTCACCCATCACAGAGGAGTCTGAGGTTTGATATCTCAAGGGTGAGCAAGCATCCTTTTGGAAACCCCATGCTATAGTGGTTAAGTTCTAAGTCTGCTAACCAAAAGGTTGGCAGTTCAAATCTGCCAGGCACTCCTTGGGAACTCTGTGAGACAGTTCTGCTCTGTGCTAAAGGGTCATTATGAGTTCGAATTGACTCGATACCTGTGGGTTTATTTTGCTTTGTGTCGTTGTTGCTTCGTATCATCAAGGATGGAAGTCACTTAATGTTTTGAGGATGCTGTGAAATGAATTCTTTATCCTTAATCAGGATGTCCCAATATCCAAAGAGGGGCTAATACAACCACTTCTTAAAATCCTTTGTTTTCTGTCTGCTCTCAAAAGGTTTATAATGGTAAACTGTTAACCCTGGAAAGGAGAACTTGTGTGACCTTGTCGGTTCCAGACAGAAGAATAAAAATGCCTATGAAAGTACAGCATCAATGAAGATGAATCTTAGGAGTGTTTCGAACATACAGTTGCAGATGAATGCAGTATCTGAGTGTGATAGGAGCAGCTATGTGTTTTTTGTGTGTGTTTTTTCCTTTTTTAATGAAATAATCAGCTATATTTACACAAACATAGAAAATAAATTGATCCAAGGAGGAGATTTCCAAATGTTATTCAGGATATTTCTATTCTCTATTGATAGCTCTATCACTTTCCAATAACTGCAAATACTCTTCACCTCCCTAGGCCAGTGGAAACCCTAGTAGCCTAGTAATTTAGAGCCATGACTGCTAACCAAAGGCTCAGCAGTCTGAACCTACCGGGAGCTCCTTGGAACCTCAATGGAGGAGTTTTACTCTGTCCTGTAGGTCTCTATGAACCAGAATTGACGGGACAGAAGTGGGTCTGGCTCCAGGAGACTGGGGAGGGAGAGTGTAATACACAGGATCACTGGGAGTCAGAATCGACTCAAAGGCAACTAAACCAAAAAAAAAAAAAAAAAAAATTGCCTTGCTGTCAACTGGGACACATAGCAACCCTATATAGGACAAAGTAGAACTGCTGCATAAGATTTCCAAAGAGCATCTGGTAGATTTGAACTGCTGACCTTTTGGTTTGGCAGCCATAGCATTTAACCGCTGTGCCACCAGGATTTCCAACTTCTTGTCTTTCTTCATGCTATTCCCCACCCTCTTTCTTGAACACTGTGCTTCTGTTGAGTCTTACACTCTAAATGGTTGGAGGAGGGAGTGGCCATCTGGCACTGGAAGTGAATGGAGCAATAATCAGACATTCTCTGTCACTGGGACCACCGCCACCTACCAGGCACTACGGCCATCATGACATAAAAACCATCAGCAAGTCTGGCTCATTCCAAATATAACCTGATGGCTTAGACATGATGCAGAACTACATGCCATGATGAGTCTAGAATAGCAATTGCTCCCTAGGTTGAATATTTAACAACTTTTTCCCCAGGGGCAATGGGTGGCTCTAACAACACACGCTTTCCAAAGTTAAGTACAAAAGCAGAGCTCACCCATTCGCTAAAGTCCATGTCACCTTTCACCTTTGACTGTTCATTATGGCAATCACTACATTTACCTTTGCTGCTTGAAAGAAGGTGAAGGGAAATACAGAAGGTGTGCACATTACCTGAGCACGGCCGTCCATCCACAAACAGGGGAAAGCAGGGGGAAAGGGAGGGGAAGCCACGGAGGAAAGTGTAATAATAAGAGAGTAATGTGGTCTGAGCAACATGCCAGGAGTTTGGTTCTGATAAAGAAGAAAAGCAAAAGTAGATTTGAAACATTCGTTTCCCTTTATTAGCTCAGTGAGGCTGATGTGTACTGCACATTAAAAAAAAAAAAATCACAGGAATTTTCATACAATGAATAAAACCACAACAATACATGTAGAATTGGCAGGTGGAAAAAGAGCCCAGCAAGGGCTCAACTAATTGCTCATTTTCCCTGTTCAGCATGGTTCAACCAACAGTATTACACTTTCACCTATACATCGTAAAGTAGCTCCATCAAATCAGCAGTTCACATTACTGAAAATGTCTGTCACATAGGTACAAATTTAGAATCATCACATTATATTACATGGCTATTCTAGGTCATCTATAGATCAGGTCTTAGACTACAGTGATTGAAGTTCTCATCACAGCCATCAAAAAAGGACACATAATCATTACCTACTGTAAGCTCACATCTAAAGGCATGAAAAGGTTTCCTTTTTTCAACTGACCCAACCATCAACCCAAATAGTGCAAAGTTTCCTCTCTGTTGCTTTGAATGTTGACAGCCCAACCGTTGTTCTCGGAGTTGTTTAGCAAAAAAAAAAAAAAAAAAAAAAAAAAACTGATTCTGTTGCACTGGAAGAATTATTCTGCTACATCTCTTTTAAAAAATAAGAAATAAAATCCTGCATTTCAAAAGCACCAGTTCAGTTACCAAAATTGTTGGTGTGGTACTTACCACAGCATGAAGGGAATGGCCCACAGTCATCTAAAAATCTTACAGATCTATGCTGAAATTTGCCTCCAGAGAGGATGGGATGTATGTGTTAATTTGAAATATTCTCTTCCAAAATAATACTAATAAATAAGTAAAATAAAAGGAATACAGTTTACATTTTGATGGGCTACCCACAGTGTCTGCATAAAATACAAAAGCTCTGTTCTGATGGTTTAGTGATTCTATCTTTGCACTAATTTTAGATGCAATTTGAAGTCCGTGGAGGAAAACTATCTTCATGGTAACAATATTTGTCAGGCCAGAGGGGGAGAAATTAATCCTCAATGTGAAATCTGTAGTGCTTTCTTTCAATAAATAGGAAAAGAAACCAAGTCTTTTACTCATGTCAGCAATCCAGGGCAAAAAAGAGAATGTATTTAAAATTGGATCACAAAAAATTTAAAGGCAAAATAGATAACACATCTGGTCCTTGAACACATAATATGATTTACTAAATACTGATTTCTTAAAAATAATTTATTGCTCTTAATAGTCTTTTTTTATTAGTAGTATTATTCTACAACAGAAGATATTCAAACTTCAGAAAGAAAGACTGTAAACTTGAGTTTGGCGTTCACACAGAGTTAAAATACCTGCATTTAACCTACAGAACAACAGGGATTAGGCGGATTAAAGATGTGTTAACATCGTAACGCAGAACTTGTGAACAAGTTCCTTTTTTTTTTTTTTTTTTTTTAGTTTTATAATATTTTTATTGCTTTCTATCTACTTAGAAATAAGAAGCCAAAAAATCAAGCAAGCATCCGACAGGACAGACAGTGGATTCACTCAGAACACAATATGCTGGTGATAACTGAACGCAGCTATCAAAATGAGCTGCATTGGCCTGGGGGTGAGATCCGGTTGGTAGGATTGCGCAGGGTGAGAGAAAGGAAAAGAGGATTAAGTAGGAGATCTATCGCGTCTTCCAAGTCGTGTCTGCCAAACAATGATCGCATCTCAATTTAGAAACTTGAATACAAAGTCCAAAATTTACTGAATTGCATTCCAGGGACTCCACACTCAGAAGAAATCCCGATGCTCGAAATGGAGGTTTTTCTGAAGTTTTTTTATTTTTTATTTTTTTTATTTTTCTTTTTTATTGAATTTAGCAGAAGCAATGTCATCAAGAACAACATCATGGTCACATCAGAGGCCATGCTAGTGCAAGTAGAAACACTGCTTCTGCAAAAGCTAAATTTTTCCCAAATGAAGCACTTAAACTCCAACCTGACAATTGCCATGCATCCTAGGTAGAAAATTTTCACTGGCTTTATTAGTTTCATCATCTCATAATTTATAATAAATAGGCTATCTGCAACTGATAAATATGTCTCTTTAGTAAACAAAGGAATGAAATATCAGTATTTATACAGGATGCATAACTGTAAAAAATACAGATAAATACCATCATCATACTCGGCCAAGAGAAAGAGATACTGGCTTCAAAGATAGTCTTCAGACACACATTAATTATTGTAAAAATCATACTGTAATTATTACCTCAGCATTTTATATCAAATTAAAATCACAAAAATTAAAACAAAACAGCATTTTTAAAAAGATTTTTGACCTCTAGTTTCAAAACTACTGTTGATAGAGAAAATAAAAACATTTCTTAATGGTGTTACCCATTGAGAGACTTTACATAAAATCATGATATTGTCTAGAAAAATTTTAGATGAGAAAATTTTCATTCCCCTAACAAATCCAGTGTATAAAACTTCAAAGAAAAACAAGCAACAAGAAAATGTGGAAAAATATCACAGAAGTGGTTAACACCTTTAGGGGACTGGGATATTTCTTGACAAGATACTTAGACTGAAGGTCACCTAAGAGGAGATGGATTGCGTAAAGCATCATTTCATTTTTGCACTCAACAGACACACACACTGTCTTTTTTTGTTTACAATCAAATATATAAGCAATAAGTTCAGCTTCTAAATATGTTAGTGTACAATAATTGTTTCACCTCATAATTACATTTGAATATTCTTGATTAAGAAAAATTGAGCAGTTTTGAAAAGAAGGCTGCATTTACAGTGCATAGCTGTAACAAAAAAAGAACATCGTATAGTATGTACACAAAATAAAAATACTCCATTTAACATCTGTAAATACTTAACTACATCAGAGAATGTAGCAATTACACTATCTGAATACCTCCCAGAGAGTTCTACCCAACTCTCCTGAGTAACGTAACATCGCGTCCCCTCCTCAGAAAGAACCGCTGAACAAGCTGCACGCTTGACCATTGAAAAGGCTTTTTGACATCTGCAGTGGAAGATCAACATTTTGGACATTTACATGGGCATCAGGAAAAAGGACGAACTACAGAAACTTCAAAATGTTAGGAAAGTTTTAGCTTTCTGGTGCTTGCAGTATCCTCTCCCACCCAGACTCCATGGCAAACGGAAAAGAAGAAAAAAGGGGGAGGAAAAGAGAGGGAGGGAGAGAGAGAGAGAGAGAGAGAGAGAGAGAGAGAGAGGATATTAGTTCTACAGAACCTGTCGTTTCTCCGGGATTGTCATATAATCGTCATATTAGGAGAGAAGCTTGTTTCAAGTTGATCTTGCACTTGCTTAAAAAACAGTACGGTGGCTGATGCTCAGACATCAGCGGCTGTCGTTTTAGGGTGGTTTGTGGTCGGTTGGTTTTCTTTCCTTTTTAATTTGTGTATATGGATGTTTTTCCTTTTGATAGAATATGAACATTTTTAAGTTCTAGGTTTTGTGTCTTCATGGAACTGCTGCCATTTGAAGTGGTTTGCCCTTACACACCGTTGTCAGGTGTCCTTAATCCCCACCTGTATTCACACATACTCTGCCAAAACCAAGCACACACATACAGGCATACACACACACGTGCGCACACACACAACTCCATCACCAAGACACTCCAGGGAAAGCAAAGCTGACACCCATGAATAAACATGTGCTGACTGGATATCCGTTTTGTCTTCTTCCTCTTCAGCAGCTGTGTTCATGTAAACCATTGTTGTTCTTGTTGTATTGTTACTGTTTTGTTTTGTTTTTGTACAGAGAGTGTAAAGCAGGAGAAATTCCTAAGTATGACTTCCAATAGTCTGTTAGGGAAGAACACGCTGTCCCATGAGGTATTCACCACGCGTCTGTCATCCTCAGCCAGGGAACATGTTACCTGCGCAGACTTCTCTGAGCCTCTTTCAGTAAACTATCGAAATCCAGAGAGTCATACTTGCTCTTGGTGGAAGCAGGGTCAAAGTCATCAGAGTTTGAATCTGGAAGAAACCAAAGCCAGGTTAGATTCATCTTCTGCTGATGGCCATTAATTTGATCACTCCAATTCAAGATTATCTGGTTCAACAGCAATTATCCTACCAAAGTATTTTAAAAAAGAATTCCCAACTTTAATTGATCAATGATTTGTTTAGGACGAAGAGATGGTGAGCTTTCAGAACACTCATTTACTGACTCACTTTAAAACTAATATATTTACATGAAGTGGGCAGTACACACTTCATTGCTCCATTTCATAGATAAGGCCCTCTCCTCCTTTCCACCCCTGCCCCCAAAACCAAATCCAAACCCACTGCCCTCAAGTTGATTATGACTCATAAGAGACCATATAGGTCAGAATAGAATCTTCCCAAAGAGTTTCCAAGGATCGCCCGGAAGATCTGAACTGCCTACCTTTTGGTTGGCACATGTAGCACTTAACTACTATGCCACTAGGGTTTCCACACTCCTGTCCTGGACATGTTAAATGAGATGCAAGAGATTTTTCAACAACTTAGAAGCAGATAGAAGAATAGAAGCGGGAACTAGTTTTCCCATCCAGTGAGATTGAGTTGAAGGAGCAAAAAGGCTAGTTGAGTGAGACTTCCTCCAGTCCCCACTGACGTATGATCAACTTACTCTGCCTGGTTTCTCAGGTGACTCTGGAGACAGTAATTCAAACTCTCTCCAGTTTAGAAGGTCTAGGAGAATATATCTCATGTACAAAAACAAACTAACTGCTGTAGACTGTGTTTGAGTGATTGCATGCAAGCAAGTAGAATCACACTCCATTGAATTTCAAGCCTATCATCTTCTACTGATTGCTAACCTTTCTTCTGAGGTACTTCTGGGTGGGTTTCAACCGTCAATCTTTTAGTTAGTAGTCAAATGCTTTGCCATTTGTGCTACCTAGGGACTCCTGTCCCATTTCCAAATCCAATAAAACAAATCAGTTGCCATTGAGACAATTCTGACTCCTGACAACCCTGTGCATGCAGAGTCGAGCTGTGTTTTGTGGGACTTACAAAGCTGTGACCTTTTATAAACAGATCACTAGCCTTTCTTCATGACATCTTTGGGCAGGTTTGAACTGCCAACTTTTCCGTTGGTAGTCAAGTATTTAACCATTGTGACATCCAGGCTACCTGCTTCTTGTCCAGAGATGGTAAACTCAGCCCCTTTATTTAATGATCAAAAAAACTCACTACGACTGAATCAATTCCAACTCACATTGACCCTTTAGGACAGAGTAGAACTGCTCCATAGGGTTTAAAAGGGGCACCTGGTAGATCTGAACTGCCACCCTTTTGGTTAGCAGACATAGCATTTAACCACTATGCCACCAGGGTTTCTTATTCAATCATAGGAGAAGAAAAATATACAGGTATGAGTAAAGTCCTTTCTTTGGTCCTTAAACTAGTCCAAGTTAGATTTCATGGCAAGTTCCACACACCATTTAAAATAGACCTTAACAAAATAGGTATGCTTTAGCAATGCTGATGGCGAAGTGGAATTCTGTTAAATATTTCTGATTTTTCTCCATCGTCATGTATAGAAAAATCAGATATTTCTGCCGGTCTGGCAAGTGAGAAAGGCTGCCCTTGGGAATATCACGGAGTACTCAGGAATGTAATAGAAAGACTCCTGCAAATACACTCAGTCCTTTGAAAGTACTTATTTGAAGAGGGAATGGAGATGCAGGGGAAACAAAACCTTTCTGACAAAAAATTCACAAGCCTACTAAAAAATGAGCAATCTTGTGTTTTACCCAAAATAAGAAACATTCAAAGTGACATAAAAGTATAAGACTAGATATTCTGGAGACATAATCTCGGACCTCACAAGTAATTTTGCTGTGGATGTTGCCGTCCCTCAAGATCTTTAGCACCAAGGTGATTTGTCTGCACCCTGCACCCCCACAGCTTCAAGACTTTATACAAGACAGACTGACGCAGTGGTTGCAACAGTGGGCTTAAGCATAAAACCAGTCGTGGGCCTGGTGCAAGACTGGGCAACGTTACATTCTGTTGTGCACAGGGTCATTGTGAGTTGGAATCCACTTGACAGCACCTAGCAACAATAAGCTTTAATACTTTAATCAACTTTGACTTAGTGACAAGGAAATTTCTTCATCTATTATTTTTTTTTCCTTTTACCCTTACAATCTCCTTTCTTCACTGAGTTTTTTAGTATTTTTTTCCAGTGAACAACAACAAAAATCACAAATACTACAGGCCACTTCATACATTAAAGCAGACAAAAATGGCTAAGATTTCTTCATTAATACCTTCAATGTCCAATTTTCCAAGTACACTTGCTTTGACCCACCCCTTCATAGACTAATAAATCGTTTAGTTGTCATACAAAGCCCTTACGAGCAGCTGTTGCTCAAATCAAAATCTTTTGCTAGGGATTAAAAAATTTTTAAAAATCCTCCTCATTGGTGGAAATTAGCCTGAAATCAATTTGACTTGCTTCATGGATCAAGAAGCAAGATTTTCTCACTGAGAGCAGTAGTCTGTCTAACAAAAGTCTGCATGGAAGCATCTAGAACATACATTCAGATCATCTATTCCTTGGAGGAAATTTTAACAATCTTTAATATTTCCTGTCTTTGGATTAGTCTAAATGTAGCCTAGAATTTCCATGTGTCAGTATTTTCTTCTGCAAATACAAAAACTATTTTAGAACAGTGGTTCTTAAGAGTGGCTTCCTTAGGAAATATGACAGCAACTGTTCAGACAGAACCACTTTCTCACAAATATCCCCTATGTCACACAGTAGGAACTCACACAATCTTTCTGGTTTCATGAAAACATCCTGTGATTACATGCAATTCTTGGGACTATAATACCCATTTAATTCCTTCCTCATTAGATTAACATATTGAAACAAAAGTAAAAGAGCATAAAAATTTTATAGGAACAACTTATTTATTAAAATAATAAGTAAGTTAAATTGTGTTATTATTATTTTAAATTGCCAGTAAATAATATGCTTTGATGGAAATCAATCATTTCACAATGATATTCCTAGCATCTAGAAAACTACTAATATAAAATAGACAATCAATTAAAATTATTGAATGAATTAATAAATCGTGAATTGGGGCCCAATTTTACGTAAACTTGTGTTATATATTCATGATGATGATAAATCAAACCAACAAAACTCACTGCCATTGAGCCAATTCTGACTCATTTTGACCCTATAGGGCAGAGTAGAACTGCCCCACAGAGCTTCCAAGAGCACCTGACAGATTCAAACTGTTGACCTTTTAGTTAGCAGCCATAGCATTTAACCACTAAGCTACTAGAATTTACATGATGATGATAAGGTAATTAATTTGAGTTAGTAAAGAATTAATGATGCACGTGGTACTTATTTCATTTTTGTCACATTTATTTAAGTTCTTTACCGTAACTAGACCCTTATCAAAGCTGTATTTTTTTATACTGATTAACTCCTTCTCTCCTTGTAGTTTGAGTTCAGTTTGTCTTTGTCTTTCTTCTTTAAGACATTCAGCAAGGTCTTTTTGAAAGATGAGTTACTTATAAGACAGTCAACAGAAAAACATATTGGCCAGAGATTCGTGTTGGTGTTAGCTGCTCTGTTGAGTCAGCTCCAGCTCACAGTGACCTTATGCACTGTGAAATGAAAGGTTGCCTGGCCCTGTACCATCTTTATGATCATTGGACAGATTTATAGAAAATATGATTTAAATCTTGGCTCCACCACCATAGCTTTAAACAAGTCACTTTAAATTCTGAGTCTCATTTGTAACACTGGCTTGTACATAGCATCTGGAATCATACCATTGTAGCTATCCATTGACTAGCCTTAACAGTTAAGAAACAGGATGTATAAGCTAAATCAATTTGCAGGAACAACTTAAAACAAGAATAATTTAAAGAAAAAGAATTGAACTTACCTAAAATGATAGGTTACTCCTTTGTCTTGGTAAACTAGAATATCCTGAGCCTCTTTCTCTGATTATTTAAAGAACTCTAGTATCTTGAGATGACTATCTAAACCAGGAGTTCTCATGAAACAAAAAATTGGAAGAGATGGGATTCAAGTTTTATAGATACCTTCTAAAGCATGTTTCAACCTTAATTTCTCTCCCACTTTCTGAATACGTATGTCTAAGTATTAATCAAAATACTGTATTTGCCAAATGTTCTCATGAATTAGGTTTTGGTTTACTGAAATTTATGTACACTACTTTTCCTTGACATTTGTGGCAGCTTCCTATCCTTCTGAAAGTCCAGTATATTGGTGTGCTCTCTCTATATAGTGACTAAATCACTTAAATTGAACTCTTTGGGGAACAAGGACAAGACACATAGGAATTTTGTTGAGTTCCAAAACTGGCCCTGATGTTGGTTCTACCATTTTGAAAACAACATTTAATTCCTAAATTCTCATTGTCACCATTATTAATTAGAATAATTTGTTGTTGTTGTTAGTGATCATCCAGTTGGTTCTGACACATGGCAACCCCACATGTCACAGAATGAAATGTTGCCTGGTCCTTAGCCAATTCATGACTGGTGGCATATTAGAGTTCATTGTTATGGATATTGTGTCAATCCATCTCATGGAAAGTTGCACTTGCCTGCTGATCCTCTGCTTTACCAAACACGACATCTTTCTATAAGGTTCTGTCCCTTCTTACGGTGGGTCCAAAGTAAAAGAGCTGGAGCCTTGTACAATATCATGTAATCCATAGGGTTTTCACTGGCTAATTTTTAGAAGTAGGTTGCCAAGCCTTTCTTTCTAGTCTTTCTTAGTCAGAAAGCTACACTGAAGCCTGTCTACCATGGGTGACCCCATTTGTCATTGAAATATGAGTGACATAGCTTACAACATGACAGCAACATGCAAGCCACCATAGTATGGCAAACTGACAGACACATGAGTGGTGAAGATATAATCATAGCTAAAGGTATATTATGATTATCTTCACTTCACAAAGGAAGAACCAGAAGTAGGTGGCAGGGGGTCGGAGGCTAAGTTGCTTGGCCAATGTCAGGATCTAAGCATATTTTAAATGAAAAAAAGAAAAGAAAAGAAAACAAACCCACTGTTATAGACTCAGTTCCCACTGATGGCAACCCTATAGGACAGAGTCGTACTGTCCTATAGGTTTTGCAAGGTATATCTGGTGGATTTGAACTGAACCACCAGGGTAACAGCCACAGAACTCTAAAATTAGGACTCTTTTGACTGCACCACGCCTATGTTCATAAAATAAACTACTCTTCAAATAATTGTAAAGCTTGAGGGGATTGAAAAAACCCATGCTACTACCTACAATGTGCATCAAACACACTTTTCAGAAGATATCGAGCTAGCTACTATACAGAGCAGTGCTTACTGTTGCTGGCTAGGTAAGGTGATGACAAGAGAGGAAGTACACTTCTTACAGATGTTTCAGGGATGCTCCAGCTAGGTTTGGAATACCATCCAGTTCTCCCTCTGCCCATGATGAATCGAGACCTAAAGACCCCTCTAGGTAGCTTATTTTAAACTCTAGGTGTTTTGAGAAATATCCTGGCCTTCATCATGAAGAAAACAAGTCAAATCAACTCAAGACGTCAATCTGTCTTGACTGTTTTTATCAGCCAACATTGGAACAAATGACTTGTCACCTTTTGTATTTTCATCCTTAGGCCTCTATCTCTCTAACAGTCACCTGCCTCTTGCCTGCTTTACATGATCTATTTAGCTTGTGAAGTGAATTATAGCACATTCCTTCTGAAAAATGTACATCACCTATATCAGTTACTCTAGAAAGACATCACCTCATTGGAAGGGAGCAGAAAAAAGAAAACAAATTTGATATTCATTCCTTTCTTTATAGCAAGCTAAAGTAAGTGAAAATCAATTTCTAACAGTGCTGAGAAACAGATTTCGGTATTAATCATACGATGATTATAAATTCATTTAAATAATTACAACACAATATATTGGCCAGTTTGCTGCTTTCATTCCTTTCTCAAAGAATGTAAATGCTTATAATACACATAACAGATAGGGAATGATATGCTGAAAGAACAAAATTAAATTTGGAAAGGAAATTAAGATGTTCACTGTAGCATTTTTTATAATATCCAAAAAATGGAAAATGGAACAGATGATCAGCTATAATGGAATGACTAAATGTAATGGTCTTATTCACCCAACAGAATAACTGTGCAACCGTAAAATATGTTGATATATTTATTTTAATACTGCAAGTCACAGGGCAGAATACACTTATACAGTATTAAGTGAGAAAAAAAAATCACATAAACAATATGACCTCAATTTTGAGACATTGGACATTCTGAGACAGAAAACCAGAAGGCAAATCCTTTAATTGGTAACAACGGTTATCATCACTGAGTAATGGTCTGATAGGTGATTTCACTGTCCTTCTTGACATATTTTTGTATTTACCCTTTGAGTCTGCATAACTTTTAAAACATGAAAAAAGAATACCTATGTAATCTTCAGTTTCTTTATCCACCTCCTAGGATTGTTCTGGTAATTAAATGAAAAAAAAAAAAAATTGCCAGTCTTCTGGCACTGTGCCCACCATATGCAAGTGTTCAAAAATTGACAGTACTTTCATTTTTTTACTTTTGCCTTTTATTTTAAAATAAGAAAATATAGTGTGATTTACCATAGCAAGTGTTACTTTTTTTCCTCTCAAAATATCATGCATGGAAAGCAGAGTATTTCTAAGAGATTGTAAAATAATGAGGGAATAAAGAACAAGATTTTTCCTTATTATTTCATAGAGCAATGATGATGTTAGTATCCTTACAAAAGGACCTAGATAGGCAGGGAACACATAAGCAGATTGCAAATACATACACTCACACACATACACATACCATACATATACACACAAACATGTACACACAGTACCCCCCCTCCACATGCACACGTAAAACACAAGCATACCACAGACACCCACAAAATAAACAAACAAAAACACAATGCAGAATTTCAGCACCTGGGCAGGTAGTACAAAAAATTTTCTTCAGTTCTTTGTTGCCAAAACCTAAGCTTCTTGCTTCTAAAACTGTCTCACACATTAAAAATAAAATCTGTATTCAAATCTTCTCTCCTGCAAAGGAAAGTAATGGTCCAACCCAAGGTGCCGACAGATTCTATTTGCTCCCATTTTGAGCTCTACATTATGGATTCCTCATTCTACGTACAATAAAATCCATACCTAGGTCTGCATAGTTAGACTTGAAAAATTGCTTGCGTCCACAAAAGTACAGCTCGAAGTCAGTTTCATTCGACCTGCGCAAAGTGTATCCATTTTCAAGAGCAGCAAAAGCATCACAGGTATAACGGTAGGTAATGAAACCATAGCTGTCTCTGCAATGGACAAAGAGGAAAAGTTCAAAGCCAGTTAAGACGCATTAGCATATACGACCATAACCCTTTCTACTTTGGGAGACTTTGAGGGTGTCATTGTCTGAACCACTGCCTCCATTTATCTGTGTGATTGTCCTGTCAAGCAGCTAAATACTTACTTCTGGGACAGGAATCTCAACTCGAAAGATTAGTAAGTAGGGATGAAAGAAAATAAATAAGGTCTGGAATTCAACATGTCATCTTTCAAAGCACTTACATTGGCAACTCCCATCCCAGTAATCTTAGGGCCATAATTTTTTACAATACGTCAGCTTCTAAACAAGAAATAATCTTGAAGATTCTCACCCATCATCCCGCAGATTTACTGTGCACTCCTCAATTTCACCAAAAACTTCAAAACGGTCCCTCAGTTCCGTCCGTGTTGTGTCAGATCTGATTTTACCAACATAAATCACACGGCGTTCATCCTTCAGGGAAAAGGAATGGGAGACTTTTGCTAGTTCTGGAGACAGGGACAAAGTTGAGTCTCTAGACGCATTCATAAAGATACGGTCATGTGCAACATGGACTCACAGCGCATGCCAATTAGAGTGAAACACAGGCCAAAGTTGAATAAAAGACTATGCTTGAATCCAACTGTACTTTCATTTCTCAATGTCAAGTTCTCTCTCTCTCTCACACGCACACATACTGCCTTGTACCTCTTCTCTCTTCCACCTGGCAGTCCAGTGCTTGTTCTTCTCGAACTTTTAGACATGACATAAAAACCTCTGCAACAATGATCTTTTTTGATCACCGAACAGGTAAACAACAATTTCAATAATTTAACACTTAAGACTCAATTAGCCTTCAAAATAGCTAAAAACTGACTTGGCTTGCAAAGATATTTCACTTTTCATTAACTCAAAACTCTAATAATAATATACACACGTATACCCTGACAACTTTTAAAATAGTGATTCTTAAACTCTTTAAAAAAAAAATGCCATTAACAGAGCCCAACTCATAGCAACCATATAGGGTAAAGTAGAACTGCCCCATAGAGTTTCTAAAGAGCAGCTGGTGCATTCAAACTGCAGACCTAATACCTAGTCACTGAGCAACGAGGGCACCTCTTAAACTCTAACATGAGTAAAAATCATCTGAGCTGCTCTGGCAAACTGTTGGGGCTTATCCCAGCTGTACTGAAAAATGACTTCAGAGTACAGGAGTCAATGATCTACATTTTTAACAAGCATATCTAGTGAGTCCAATGACACAGATTCTAAAAACAGTAAGTTGAGAAATCCTGCTTTAAAAGGTAGACCATTTTAAGCCACAGGCCTCAGAAGACTAAGAATCAATAAAAGGGGCTATAAATTACACCTTGCCAATGAATCTAGTCTGATTTCAAGAAGACTGGAGAGGCGTGGCCCGCTTTTCACAAAAGGCGTCAATACAAACATGATCTGAAAGTCATCGGCAATTTATAACCTATAAAATATGGCCTGAGGACAAACTCCTTTTTTAAAAACATGAATGCATTCCTAGTGTCAGAAGTAAGCCTATATCTGCTGTTCAAAGCAGACAAGGCTGAAAATAATGAGCAACTCTCAAAACTAAGAATTTTTTAAGGAATATAAAGAGTTCATAAGAAAACTAGACTACTAAGGATGAAGAAGAATGAAATGAATTAAAAAATTGCAGAGATTTAAATGAGACTGCAGCAAAGACTGAAAAACACAGGACTAAGGTACAGTTTGCAGTGACCCAAAGGGATAACATGCTCAGCGGGTAAGAGACAGACTGAAGTTTCAGAGACATTTAAAGGTGTTTCAGAAGAGAAGTCTGGAGAACTGCTTTAGAGAACTCAGCATGGACTGTGGAGTAGTTCTATTCTGACACACATGCGGTCACCATGAGTCAGAACTGACTCAGCGTCAACTGGTTGAGACACAGATTCAGCTTGTCTAATAATTTTGTTCTGGATGTTAAAAAAAAAAACAAAACAAACAGAGTCCTCCAGCTTGAGGGCTGGAAAAAGTCATCTAGACAGAAAGGCAGAGATGTCCTACAGGACATCTGAACATCTGAGGGCGTTACTGAACGCCTTTCCTTTGTCCATGTCCTGTATTTAGCAAAACACCTCACCAAGAAGGGGGACTCAATGACCATATGTAAAATGCAGCTGAACAATTCCCAGACTGTCGCCCTCCTTTACCAGGTGCAGGGCTCACATTTCAGTTTCCTCAGGGCACTGAGCTTCCGACTTAACCATTTATCTACCTGGCATCAAAGGTGTGATGTCCTGTAGTCATTCAGAACCAGATAAACATGATCCAAACTAAAACTCTCCAGGTCCCCACTCTTCTCAGATGCTCTTTGTCCAGTGTTCTTAAAATCAGTGACGCTATCACCTCTTGGCAGTGTTTCAGGACAGACACCTGAATGCAGTCATTGACTCTTCCCTCTCAACTACGTCCAGGATTTCCAATAATTCATTAAGCCCTGTAGGCTTATCTTCTAAATTTGTCTCTTGACTCCCCTTTATTCCATCTCCTCCAAACCAAGCTATTTTCGTCACTTTCTGGTATGGAACACCCTGTAAACTTGAGTCCCTGAATCCAAGTTTATTCTCCTCTAATCCATTCTTTCACTTCAGTCAGAATAGTTTTTGCTAAGAGTACAAGAATCTGATTGTGTCATTTATCTTCTCAAATATTCCAATGGCCCCCCATTGCTTTAAGTAAAGATCCAAATCAGTAAAATTGCCTGCAAGGCCTGTTACTCTCTTACCCAGTCTTCATCACTGGCCTAATCTCCCACATCTATTTTCCAAACATATTGAGCTACAACTAGTCTCCAGGCTATGCTATGTTTCGCTATGTTTCTTCCTTCCCAAATCCTTGGCAGCTGAAACACTTTTCCCACACTCTCCTCTAACCCCTGACACAAACTTGCTAAAAAAAAAAAAAATTAGGAAAAAAAAAAACCTGTTGCTCTCAATTGATTTCAACTCATATTGACCCTAAAGGACAGAGTGGAACTGTCTCATATGGTTCCCAAGTTTGTAATCTTTATGGAATTAGACTTATATATCTTTCTCCCATGGAAGCAGCTGGTGAGTTTGAACCACCAATCTTTTGGTTAACAGAGAGCTCTTAAGTACCATACCACCAGGACTCCTTGTGCCACAAACATCCTTCTTCAAGTTCAAAAATCATTTCCTTTGCAAGACTTAAGATAAAGCCAGGCTTCCAATAAGCTGCTTTTATAGAACCTTCTATTTCTCCTTTATAGTTCTACGCCCAATTGCAACTGAACAATTGATAATCTTATTCATTATTTCATGGCTATCTCCTTACTGCCCTGAAAGCTGAGACCATATATGTCTAGTTCACTACTCTTTTCTGAAAGTTTTACCAGGCTTCTGAAACAAAGAATCTCAGTAAATACTAGTTAAAAAAATCAAACAATCAGTTTAACATCCTGTACTCACATTTATATCAAAGATGCCTAAGTGTGGTCCTGACTGTGAGGCTCTCTGAGACAATGGAGAATGAAAACTGGGCTTGAATTCTTTATCATAATACATAACCCAGGTATTTCTTCTAAGTAAACTGACAAAGATTTTTGTGATTCATATTTACAAGTCGAAGAGTAAGAAATGTGGAGTAGCAGCATGTCTGCAGAGCTCTTCTAAAAATCACCTCTGGAAATCAGAAGTAGACTCTACAGACACAGTTGGTAAAATACAATTCTTCTGACAACAGCTACTGAGTCTAAGTAACTGGCCAAATGAAGTACAGCCAATACAGCAGGCTGCATGATTCACGTCCATGTAGATTGTATGTCTCAATTGAAGGCTGTAATTGAGTTGCTCCAGAGCACCCAGCACGTCGTGGCCGTTGATAAATATAAATGGATGTCGAGGCTCACCCCGGAGCAGCATTGTGCATTTCAGCAGGGGAATCCTAACACCACATTCCATTCTGTTTATTCAAAAGGCTCTAGCCAAACAGCTGAATACAACTGGACTGTTATCTAAACTTCCTGGTGCCTGCTTGCATGGGTGCTATGGATTTTTTTTTTTTTTAATGCTCCTTTAGGAAGCTTACCAGTTTATATACAGCAAAAGGATGGAGAACTGAAGAAGAGAAGGAAAGAAATGGAACCATCACAAAGCAATTGCTCAGCTACCATTATGGGAATACACACAGCCTATCTATACACACAGCGTATCTGTTCAAGGAAATTTGAAATTAAAGCTACAATCGACCATATGTACACCCATATGTAGACACATTGGGACAATCTCTGAATTGCTGCTTTATAGAAAGTTGCATGCAACAATAATCCCACAAAGAAGATAAGCCAGAGGACCTTTTATAATGGAAACTGATACATTCTGCAGTGAAAAGAAAACATGATCTAGAGGGGAGAAAGAGCTGGGCCACAAAACTACATATTTGCTCATCACTTATGAAACAGGAATGGAGCCTTGTTGGTTCTACCTTACAAAGATCAGAGCTTGAATATGTATAGAAATACTCATTTGGGCAAATCATTAATGAACTTGGTTTTCCTAGAGCTGCAGTAAAAATAAAGGACATCCAAAGGTCTAAAAGGTAAAGACCAGACTCTTTCTAAGACTGGCCAAAAGATCTAGAAAGAACTGATTATTTTTAACATGTTGCAGTTTTATTAGACAGATGAATAGATTTCATATCTTTAAAAAACCTTAACATTTGCAGCCAACTTTTCAAGACATTAATTTCTAAACAGGACATGAAAGGAAAAGAAATCAAAATGCTTAATAACATTTGCAACTTCTCAAAGGCTCGGAGGAACTCTAAACCTTTGGAAAAAGCTTCTTGAAAAATTATTTTCAGAGCAGTTTTCACTATTGAGTAGGAAGGAGCATTTATCAAATATCTTTTAGCTTCAATTTTCACAAAAGCTAGTGTGCCAATGGGGTGGATAATAAAATTGAGGATTTATGTTGCATTAACAGGTATAGTAAAACCTCATTATATCAAAACATGCGGGATAAATAAAGGGAAAAAAACTGACTGAATTAATTGACTTTGCATTATCAAACTTTATATCAAAAAGATGATAGGGCCTCCCAGTTAGCTGGGAAAAACATACAACAGTTAATTCTCACTGAATAATAAGTTACTCCTGATAAAAGAGGTTTGACTAAGAAAATAAAGAAGTAATAAGGAAACTAAAGTTTATTAAACTCTAATATGTCCAAACCATGGGAGCAAAATGTGGCATTCTGCTTTTGAAAAGATTTACAGCCTTGGAAAACCCAGGGGGCAATTTTCCTCTGTCCTAAAGAGTCACCACAAATCAGAATTGACTTGATCACAGTGAATTTGGTTTTAGATTGGAAGACATTCAAAACACTCAGCCACAAGCGGAGCACACTTCTATTCTGACACACAGGAGGTCACCACAAGTTGGAGTCAATTCAAAGACATTGGATTCTATTGATGTAATATGTGTTAAGAACTGTGTGTGCTGTTTGTTTTAATAGGTTATCTCACTAATAACTGAATGACAGGAAAAGGAAAACAAAAAAAAAGCTAATTTAGATTTGGTTCTCAGAACTTTTTTTCTCAATTTCCATTCCAAAATAGTGTTAGAATTCTTTCTCGCATGCTAAGAAAACTACGTACTAATTTCTCCAACAAGAGATTTCTGTTCCATTCCAGAGTAGCTGCAGCCTGACTTTTTCAAAAATTCTAAGAAAATTACAACTCCCAGAGATGAGGTAAATGATCATCCCTCGCCGTTTCCAGAATACTGGTGTTACTAGAGCCTCTCATTAAAAGAAAAAAAGAGGAGATGGCCATGGGAAGAGCTGGATGGCCAGAAACACCAAAGCTCTGATCAAATGCTTTGCTTTCTTACTGTTAACTGCACTCATTTCTTTTAGTACCCGCTACACTTAGAAAACTCTCGCATTCAGTTTTCCAAAGTGACCCCTTCCATATACCACTAAAGACAATTCCTGCTTAATGTCTACGGGTAAATTTAAGCAAATCCAGGATAGATTCTTCAGAGCCAACACATTACTTAACACACTGAGAAGTTCAGAAAACAGGAAAATAGATGGAAAGCATGCCTAACTACTTTTGATAAAACTGAAAATTTTCTAACTATGTCTTGATTCATACAGAACAATATTCAACCATGTGAAATTTCTCTTGAAAAGACTGGAAGAGAAATTTATTTCATTTTCTCCAAACAGATAACTATGAGAAATGAAAGAACTTCTTGGGTTTGGTTTTTTTTTTTTTTTTTCCATTTGGAAGATGCTTGTAATTATCAATAACGATGCACTAGTCCCTGCTCTGAGCTGCATACCGACCAGCAGAGAAGAGCAAAGAAATGGCAAGGTGATTGCCCCACCTCTGGCTCAGATTTAAAGTGCTGAACCACACATCATCACATCTAGATTTGCCCTTTAAATTAACATCCGAATATCATGTTTTCTGGCAGAAAACTGTACGGATCGCAAATGGAGTTGGACTTAGAACTCTACAAGAAATTAGAGCAGCTACAGTTCAGACATAAAATGCTAAACTCTGGTTTGCAGAATCTCAGTATAACCTGAATTATTCCAGGCTTATAAGACTGAGAAAGGCAGGCTTATGAGGCTGAGAACAAGCTAAGAGGGGAACTGGAGGAATCTGGCAACAGAAACAATGTCAGTAGTCAACCAGAACATATAGTCGTCACTAATTACGCGTTCTCTTAACCGCCTGGCTTGGTGCACTCCTGTTGGGCAGGATTAAGAGTTTTAGATGTCAAAGCATCAAAGTTTACAGACCCTCTCAGATCCACTTCTTTCTCACAGAATACAAAATAAAAGCAATACAAACCACAAACAAAGAGAAGCAAGACTGTGGGTCATTAAATAATCTTGTTTAATTTTTTATTTATTATTATTATTTTTGAAACCTCTCCTTTGTGCAGAGCCTGACAGCATAGTAGTTAAGAGCTGTGGCTGTGAGCCAAAAGGTCAGCAGTTCAATCCACCAGTCACTCATTGGAAACCCTCTAGGAAGCTCTACTTAATCCTGTAGGATTGCTGTGAGTTGGAATCAACTCAGAGACAATAGATTTGTTATTATTATTATTGGTTTGGTCTCTTCTGTGCTGCTTTGCTGATACCTGAGGTACATAACTGATTTGACTAATGGATTATCCAGCACTGCCCTCAAGAAATTTCAAATGTAACATGTTACTTACTCGCCACTCAGGGGATGTCTCAAAATTCTGAATGGCAATCACATATCTGCCAAATGTAGATAGACTACCCTAGCTTTCATGGATGTTTCATGAATGGCTTTTTGAGCTAATTTAGTCAAATGAGTCAGAAGGCATTACACGTCCCTCAGTACACAAGTCCATAATGATACACTTAACCAATGCACTGTGGCACAAGAAGGCAGACTCTTTTCTGAAAGGAAATGAATCAGAATCTCTCCCTGTAGGAAAACTTACTCAATAGTTTCATGGTATCTTCAAGACAAATTTCAAATTCCCTAATGTGCCTTAGATCTTTAAGGTGACTTGGTAGATCTAGAGTCTACCAAGACCTCCAGAATTATTTCTTGTCCTCCAATATCCCTTATTCTTTTCTAGAGACTTCGTCTGAGCTACGGGCTGTGTCTAGAACAACAATGTCTAATAAAAATATAATGCAACTTAGGTAATTTTAAGTTTTCTAACCACCACTTTAAGAAAACTAAAAAGAAACAGCTAAAAATTAATTTTAATAAAATATGTAATTCAATGTATCCAAAGTATTATCATTTCAACTTGTAATACATGTACGAAATATTCATGAGATACTAACATTCTTTTTTTGTAGTAAAAATCTTTGAAATTCAATGAGTATTTTGCACTTACAGTGCATCTTAATTAAGACTAGCTGCATTAGCCATGTGGCTAATGGCTACTACATTGAACCACATGGATTTAGAAAACCATTTTTATTCTTCCATTTTAAGATTCAGGCTAATCTGACCCTCACCTGGGAGTTGCTCCTTCATTCCCAGTCTGGGTCTGGGTGATCTCCCACCTACAACCACAACACCGTACATATACTCTCTGCTATAGCACTTGTCACACCATATTGCCAATTGGTGTTTCTTTAGCTCCCAGTACACTTGAAGCTCTGGAAACATGGGGACCTTGCCTTACCTGATTTGATACGCCAAGTACCTGTCACAAGGTTTGACGCAGAAATAGTTATGAGTTTTTACTTATATTCAACAGATAAAGCACATAATTGCCCAAGTAGGGATTGGTTCTACAGTGAATCCAAAATCTCTATGAAAGACTTGCTTTCTATTAATTAGTCTCTGTATAAGTAAGACTCATTGTCATTGTATCAATTTCAACTCATAAAAATCCTATAGGACAGAGTAGAACTGCCCCCTAGGGTTTCCAAGGAGCAGCTAATAAATTCCAACTGCTGACCTTTTGAGTTGGCAGGGTAGCTCGCAAGCACTATGCCTCCAGGGTTCCCTGTTTTAGTAAAGTTGTAAACAATCTCCCAGGCACTCCTTGAATACTCTGGGGGTCAGTTCTATCCTGGCCCCTAGGGTCGCCATGAGTTGGATCCGACTCCACGGCACTTGGCTGGCGTAAACAATCTCATATCCTAGTTTTGTAAACCTGCTCTCCAAAACTACAAATAAATACAAAAATAAAATCTTGAACCCCAAATTCTTACAAGCCACGTTAACCTGGGCACCACTATAAGCCCTCTTTCAAAGAGAATCAACAAAGATTGTCTTTGTCACAGAATTGTTCATTAAAGAATGTGGCAACATTTGTCAGGCAAAGAGAAAGCAGGAGATATCTGCTTGCCAGCTATAGCTGGTGAACTCGAGTCCTTCGGCTGGGGGAGACTATAGAATGCAGACAAATCATACTATTCAAGCTAATTGACAAGATTCAAACTAGTGAAAACTCAAGTGCCTCTCTTGCTGTACCCTAGTTAAGTATCTAGCACCAGATTATCTTCAAAACCAAAGCCAAACCCTCTGCCATAGAGTCAACTCTAACTCCCAGAAACCTGATAGGACAGAGTAGAACTACTGTAGAGTTTCCAACGAGCACTTCATGGATTCAAATTGCTGACCTTGTGGTTAGCAGCTATAGCTCTTAAGTAATTATTTTTGGGTAGTATAAAAGAAACAGATGTCATTTGCCAAGCCAAGTGCCGTCGAGTCGGATCCGACTCATGGTGACTCTTGGGGCCAGGTTAGAACTGACCTCCAGAGTATTCAAGGAGCTCCTGGTGGATACGAACTGCTGACCTTGTGGTTAGCAGTGGTAGCACGTAACCCACTACACCACAGATGTCATTTATCTGTATATTTTTGGTTAAGTTCATAATCTGGCTTTTGTTACAGCTGCACTGTATTTAACCCCAGTGAGCAAATGCATGACGAAACTATTAATTTCTTTCTTTAGTGTCATATTGTTGGGGAAAATCATAAGGTATTTGATGAAAATACAAATTTTCTAACACAGAAATTACTGTTTTCCTACATGCTTGCTCAACAGGATTCACTTTTGAAAAGATTAACTTAAAAGTTAATCTTTTAAAGCCATATTAAAAGATTTTGTAAACTGTACAGCACTATATCAATGTGAGTTATTCTCACTACTGAATAGCCTATTAATTAAGTACAGCAACAGTAGAAAAATTAAATTATTAATTTTCATTAGTCTTCTTAAGTGTTAAGTAATGATACCCTGGCAGACCTTAATATCACAGCTCATTCGAAAGTTGAGTAAAATGAGGAAAAGTGTTGCAATTTATACAAGATTTCTGATTCAGTCTTGGGTAGATTCAAAGTTAAATGGCAGCAACTACTCTTGACCTTTAGCCTAAGCATACCATTACTTCTGGCTCCTTTTGCCTTGAGTGCCTGCAATTAAGAAATCTCTCATTTAGTCTTTTTTCATCCAGCTGCTTACTATTGGTGCTTGATTTTGACTCCATTAGTCAGCTCTTCTATTGAAGGTTTTCAAGAATGCATTGATCTGAGTGAGTTTTCTTAAAGAATCCATATAAATACAACATTTGTTAGTAAATATAACTTTTTTTCAACCTTGGATCACTAGTAGGTAAGATATATCTAAAAGCTGATCTTCACTGAACAGAGTCTTAGCAGCCAGCACAGCCAGGAAGCAGCTGCAGTGAACAAAAGCAGTGACATGCCTGATTGATTAGCCATGGCCCCCTGGAGCCACATGTTGACAAAGGCCCTAACACACCGAGGGGACTCAGTAGGTAAGAGTTCCACAATCGATTAGGAATGTCTGCCATGGCATGTACTGGAGGCTGACAGCTGGTGTGCCTCATATTTGCCATCCAGCGTCTAGGCTGATGAGCAGTAGGAGAGAGATGTATGGTGCACGTGGTTAATGCTCTCCACTGCTAACTGAAGATTGAAGGTTTAAGTACACTCAGAGGAGCTTTGGAAGAAAGGCCTGTCAATAAACTTCTTGATACTGGCCACTGAAAACTGTACTGAGTACAGTACTCAGTACAGCTGTACTCTGACCCATACAGGTTGGCCTTGAGCCAGAAGCAATTCAATGACAATTGGTTATTTGTTTGGGAGATAAGGTGAAGTCTATCTATTTTCAAGCAGCTGTTGCAGAGCACAAACCAGTGTAACATAAGTTGGGTCTCTAAATAGAAGGAATTAGTACTGTCTGTATGTCCAGAGAACATAATACCCTGCATTAAGCACTGCTGAAATACATAATGAGGTTCTGAAAAGTAGCTCTTAAGAAATAGGGACACGTCCACAACCCAGTTAGGTTTTGATTCAGCACAGGTGAGAAAGGTAGACTTCCCAAACAAGTCTTCTTCTATTGCTCCCCTTAAATCTAAGTTGTACCAAGTCTGTTTGTGGATGGTTTAATCCTCATGTATGCCAAAATGATGCAAACCGAGACCTGCCAGCAATGCTTCCTCATCTTTCTAAGAAAAAAGCCAGGAGGAACAGAAAGGAACACTTGTCATCTAGTCAGATGGAACCAGTATCTAGCTAAAGAAATCTCGACTCCTTCTACTTTTGAAAATAGTAGTGAACTTTAAAATAACAACATGAATGAGAAGTATACTGACTAACATTCTGTTTTCCAATAAGCTATCACCAAAAAACCAAACCCATTGCCTTCACGTAGATTCTGACTCATAGCAATCCTAAGGAATGGGGTTCCAAGGAGCTCCTGGTAGATTTGAACTGCTGACCATTGAATTAGCAGCTATAGCTCTTAAACACTATGCTACAAGGGTTTCCAATAAGCTATATATAAAGAGGCATTAAGGGACTATTGATATTGTAAAGACAAAAAAATTGAATATGATCAATTCTAATGAATGGAAATCTCAGTAGTACAGTGGTTACATGCTATAGCTGCTAACCAAAAACAGTTGGCAATTCAAATCCACCAGGCACTCCTTGGAAACTCTATGGGCCAGTTTTACTCTGTCGATAGGATCGCTATGAGTCAGAATTGACTTGATGGCAATGGGTTTACTTTAATGAAATCTTAGCGTTAGTTTAATTTCTAGTCTACAAAAGTAAAAAAAAAAAAGAAAGAACAACAAAGTGAAACCTTCCATTAAAATGAAAGTTAGCTCCAGGCCGCTTACAATTGCCTTCTGCCTCTGCCTCTCCCTTTGTTTGGCCCTTTCAGATTCCCGCTTCTCATACTCTTGGCGGTATTCTTCCCTCTTCAGCTTTTCGTGCTGATATTCCTCATAGCTGTCATACCTGGGAAACATAACTTTATCATTAAATCAACCACATCAATTTGCATGAGCAAAATGAATATCAATGGATGGAGCAGAATTTTAGATCGGGCTTTGAATGGGTTCATTCCAGCTCAAATCTCAACTAAGAATTTGTATTTCTAACAACTTCCCTGCTGGGACTTTGCATGTCCACCCCAGATATAAAGATTCAGAATCTATGCATTAACATGATGTTCAGGTGATTCTTATGTATAACTTCCTGGGAACTTGTGAAAAATGCAAATTCCCTGCAGGGGGTTGAACCAGAACAAACCAGTCTGAAGTCCTAGTTTTAGATGACACCTTGTCAATTTAAGAATGACAGGGGGATGAAAGGAGTCAAAGAAGAATGAGGTTCAGCTTTACCTGGGCCTACAGCCAAAGGGCGATCTGGAGTGTGATCTCCCGCACAAAGGAGAATTTCGGTGCATGTGGTGTCTGCAGTGGCTTGACTCATAGTAGTGGCAAGATCTGGGAGAGAGGAGAAGCACAAAAAGGTATTTGCAACTGCCACTTAACCCAAGTTTATCGGCCATCCTGAGCATCTTCTAGTGTGTGGTGTAAGAAAAATTGTCTTTTTCTTCCTAGCAACCAGTGAGATTTCCTAGTGACAGTTTGTGATCTAGATCTAGTCAGCTTAGTGGTCTGAGACTGATGTGTTCTCTCTCAGTGACTCTTACTGATGCTAACGCTGAGCATCAGGTCTGGTACACTGTCACCTTTATCTTGCACGGATCTCAACTATCATGGAACAGGGCAGTCCTCCAGGTAATGGAAAAAGTTAGACGAGGAAGTTTCTTACAAATTGCTCCCTCTGATCTGACTGGCTCAAGGCATCGTGCTCAAGGCTGACAGATTTAAGAGAAGATGAGAAAAAAATGTACGTGTAACGACAATCTTGTTAGTTTCTGTGGCACTCAGAATGCTGGGCTGACTGTGGGGTTTGATTTTTTTTTTTTTTTATTTAAACTTCCTGGGAAAGCTTTATGATTTAGGTGGGTTTTGATAAGGTTTACCTTGAAGAAGATCTACTGCCGGGGGACCTAGATCTTGACCGGGAATACGGTGACCGGGAACATGACCTGTGTCGAGAAAAGGACCTTGAACGAGAGTGCATCCTTTGGGGTCTTTGAGAAAATAAGGATTTGGGTGGTGACACAGAATCTCTGCAAGGAGAATTAAAAGAAGAGCAAGAAGGTGACACATCGAACAACGAATAGGACTGCGTGCCATCCCAAGGGTAGCTCAGTTTATCACTTTCATCTTCGCTGTCATCCAACAGGCCATCCATGGCTAGTCCTGAATTTATAAACATAGGTAGTTTGGAGAATTGTTCATTACTGAAATCGCTGTCCCTCAGTTCACTGGCCTTGTCTGCTTCGTCGTCAAAAACAGCTTGACTGGGATGACCAAAGTGCTTGTTCAACTCAGCTCGGATTTCCTGGTCTTGGAGCTGTTTTCTGCTGCTGCGAGGAGAGATCTGCTTGCTCGTCTCCAAAGTCTCTCTCAGGTAGCATGGGCCTGAGTCTGTGGAAGAACAAATCTGCCCCTGCAAATCAGTGGAGGCATCTTTATAGTCTAGTTGTCTAGAGTCTTGGAGCTCCTGTGATACGTTAAGAAGTGTTTCTGATTTGGAATTAATTGCCTGACAGTAGTCATGGTCACCAAACAACCGTAGACTGGGCCGCTTGGTCTTCCTTTCCTCGTGTCCACTGGTGAGTCCCGAGGTCTTACTGAGTTGTGCATACAACTCAGATTGCTTGGGCCCTTTCTTAGTGAAGTTATTTCCTTGGGTACCAGAAGACTCGCTGTACCGGGGCTTCTTGGTTGGTGGTGGTACCACAGTCTTACAAGAGGACTTCAATTTTGGAGAAGTCCTAAAAGGGTTTTCTTGGTTGGCTTTATGAGGAGGAGTTGTAGGTGGAGTTAGTCCTAAGATAGGAAAAAAAAAAAAAAAAAAAAACAAGAAGAAGAAGAAGATGAAGGGAGGTAAGTGGGTTATAGAAAACAAATACAGATACTGTGGGTAAATGCCAGGAAAGCTTTTCTAACTTATCCATGATTTCAGACAAGGGTTAGAGCTGAGTTTAGCAGAAAGAAACTAAACTCATGACAAGACCTGAAAAAGTGATTCTCCTCCCCTAAGTCTCTGTCACCAAGAAAAGATGGATCTAGAATGCCAGACTGCAGTGAGAGCCATGATATTTCATATTTGAAACAACAATGCTAGCAGAACCTGCTTCCCAGAAAACACTGGCATGTCAACACTGGTCTCCACGGCATCAGGCGTTACCAAGCTCTCATTTTCAAGGACATCGTGTAGGCTGCTTTGTGGAAAATAAACCCATCTGGACCCACGGGAGTCACAGACGAGTCTCAGTAGCACTTGTCTGAAAAGAATGTTGTGGAGGATGCAAGTGGCTCAGGGTTCTCTGAACAATCAAGAAAATATATCCTTGGAGTCAAAGAATTAGGCATTTAAAAAAAACTTGGGATGACAGCGAATGTGAGGCATGGTGAGAATGAAATATGCAGCTTCACAGCAAGTTTAGTAAAAACACAACAGACTCATCCAGGCAACTGGAGCAACTCTCCAACTTGATGGCAATGACTTTCTGTGCCCACAGTTCATTAACTTGGTAAACCATGGCTAATGCAGGCATAATACATTCTTGTAAGCATAACTAATACAGTCTGTCTAAAATATGGTTCTGTAACAGAAACCTAAGTGAACAGTAACAGTAAATATTGTGGTGCCAGCAGCCCATTTTCTTCAGACAGTGCATAGCATCAGGGAGGTTTATGAGGCTGAGGGTTGAAACAAATCCAAGCTCCAGTATCCGACTAAATAAATAAATAAATAGTAAAGGAAGAAGGGAGACAGCCAATCAAGCTGTTACCTTTCTGGCTTTTCTACAGAAGGGGAGAAAATGCCATTAGAAGCCACCAATGAGTCTTTGAAGAGTCGTTGCCTCTGTCAGCAGTTCACTCCTGATAAGTCCTACTTGTCTTCTCATGCCAA
This sequence comes from Heterohyrax brucei, assembly GCA_028571685.1. Classification (NCBI taxonomy): domain Eukaryota; kingdom Metazoa; phylum Chordata; class Mammalia; order Hyracoidea; family Procaviidae; genus Heterohyrax; species Heterohyrax brucei. The sequence goes on along the minus strand of CM053143.1, from coordinate 171,967,768 downwards.
GGAAGAATAATTTTCTTTTTCTTTTATATATATATATATATATATATATTATTTTTTATTATAATTGAGTGAAAATGTACGATCCTGTATAAATTTGCATGCCTGCCTATGTGCAGCTCCCCTTGCTCTCCCCGTCCAGTGACAACACACTCCTCCTCTCCGTCCTATAGATGTCATATCCTCCTAACAAACTCCTGTCCCATCCTCTCCGCACTCTTCCCCGCCTCCAGTCAGAGGTCATCAGGATGACATCCTGTAGATGCATGAAGCCATAAAGTGCACACACAATATGGTCATTCTGTGTGTCCAAGGAATGGTTCCAGAGTCCAAAGAACATTGAAGAAGAGCAGGGTGGAGTTCCAATGACTTTAAGCTTACAAGGGAACATTTTAATTTACAATACACTTTCTATTTAGGAGAATGGGTGAAGGCTATTCAGCAAAAAGAATTTCAAGTCCACTAAAAAGCCTGGGGTTACACTTAAGACAATTGTACATTTTAAGGAAAGGGAAAAGAAGAAAAAAAATCTACCTTCTCAGGGAGGAAGAAAGTATTTAAAAAAAGTAGTATAAAGAGCAACACAGGTCTGATGACAAACTAAATTTAGATATGAGCGGGAAGATACTACCTCTCTTCTACTTCATGAGGTGATGGAAGAAATTAACTTTGCTCCTGAGATGAAATATGGTATACCAGTATTTAGCAGTTGTTATTATTCATAGATAATTCTTCCCAACGGAGGGAAGAAAAGGAGCTTCAGAATTCCATCTGAGATGAATTCAGAACGACAAGGAGATGCAAGCACAAAGAGAAGGTGTCACTGTCCTCTGCCTCCCCACCACACCTGAGATTGCTGCAAATTCTCGTGTTCTCAGCAGCCACTGGCTTCACCTAACTTTTACACAATTGAGTGAAACACCTGTATCACCTGTATCACTGATGCACACTGTCCTTTTATTCCCTGTTCGTGGATGAACGTCTGTTACTTAACCTAAGAAATTTCATTAACGTCTATACTTTCTCTTTTTTCTATTTCCTTTACCTTTTTCAGAAACCCTGGTTGCACAGTGGTTAAGAGCTATGACTGCTAACTGAAACAAAAGCAGTCTGAATCTACCAGGCACTACTTGGAAACCCTATGGGACAGTTTTGCTCTGTACTTTCAGGGTGGAATTAACTCCTTTTGCATTTATACATTTTCCAATTAGCTGTACTGACATCTATCACATATCACCTTCAAATATATGACAAGAAATTTAAAAATACTTGATTTCCAGCAAGGAAATGGCAAGACTTCAAACATTCTCATTGGAGGCTAAGATGCTTAAAGAAATGATAGCGTTAATCGCTCTTTACTATCAAACACACCAAATGATACAGCCTTTGAAGTGGGGGAAATGACATTTAACATCCCCAAATTCAACCTCAGGAATCTTTTCGCAATTATCCCAATTTAGGATCATTTCTACTTTTCTCAACAATTGACTAGCAAGATCACTCACTCAGGAGCACATATCACTAAATAGTCTTAGCTGTTACTGAATGTTTAATTATAACTTGTCTCTCTAAGTAAATTATAACTTTTCTTAGTGGGATGCTGCTTGGATTTATTTGTTAGAAACTTAATTTTGAAGTATTTTTGTTTTCTAGATCCTCCTGTGATAGTGAGTCTCACATTTCACTGACCCAAAAAAATCACATGCGAAACTGGTTGAACACTTTTACTGGGATAGTTCAGAGACTCCATGTGGAGGACCATTGCCCTGTGGTGTCTGCATGGTGTGGGGCCTTGTACTTAGATACATGTATTTTGACTGACATTCTACATCTATAAAAAGAAAGCCTAAACTTCAGAAACACTGAATTAGGACACTATTAAAAAGAGACTAGTTCTAAAAATAGCTCTGCCATCTAGGGATTTTAAATATAGAAATTCTTTTTAGTTTCAAAAATTTGAAACCCCTGTCCTAGTATCTAAGCTCATTATCACATAAGTAACTGATTCTCAAATTGCTCCTGGGACTGATGATACTCTGATGGTAGTTTCTTTGGAAACAAAGCAATTTACCTCCTTCACATGTGAGATGGTTTACAGTAATTGAACAGATGTTTACCAAATGCCTACTATGTGCTGGGTGCCATGACAGATGCTGGCATTTTAGGGCTGCTATGAGTTGGAATCGACTGGATACAAGTGGTGCTTTTAGGTTTAGCTCCCAGAAACATCATGGTCCTTTTCTTAAAGACATAAAGTAAAATAAATTTAAAAAAAGTAATTCTTTCAAACTTGAGATAGAGTTTCTTGCATATATAGTTAAAACTCAACAAATACTCTGAAATAATCAACTATGTCCTACAAGTAAAAAAAAAGCAGAGCTAAGATTTCCACCACTTGTTGAAACAAATAAATAATACTTGCTTAGTGGATGGAAGATATTTTAGAAGCGGTGAGTAGGTAAGCAGCACAACAGTTTAAATTTAGAGATTCCTAAAACTTTTCAGTGCTTACTAAAATTTCTTTAAGCAAAAAATACCTCTGTGCAAGATGGAAAACTCTGAAGGATCACAGGACTTGATGCTGCCAAGTATCTAACTGAAATTCTATCTCAGATAAGATTGAGACTGAAAGCAAAACAAAGCAAAAAAGTATAACATGCATTTCATTGTTGTTATTAATTTTAACCTAGTGACCAACTTTTCAAAGCTGCTGATGGGAAAGGAAACCCCTTACCGCATCTGAGCTAACTGGGTTTCTCTCACCTCAGCTCCTCTACCCAAAATTTTCTCCCCTGAGGTAGGATGGAGGTCAATACTCAATTCTTTAATGCCACTACCTTTGCTCATCTTCCCACTAATCGTCCGACTCTCAATTTCATGCCGCAAGCCTAAATCAACAGTGCTAATGCCTCCCATAACCTCCGGATTATTTCCTGTGTGTTGATTTTCTGGGGAATGTGTACATTTTGGTGTTGACAGTACAAGGTATATCCCATGCTCTCTCTTGAACCTAGCACGTTTTGACGGATTTATGTGAGGACAGATGGCCATTACAGGCTGAAGGCTGACAAGAGGCAGTTCAGTGCATTGTTAACACACTTGCACAAACTCTCAGCAGAGCAGCACTGTGCAGAATGTAATTCAGACTATAGCTTTTTTATTGCTGCCTATTTTCTTTTGTCAAAAGAGCCTGCTGTGCAGAGCAACAAATGGCTGCTATTACCCAGAATGTAATGGGTGTCAGACAAATCACGTAACACAAACAATCAAGAGTATGTAGGTCATATTTCAACAGAGCACAACCTTAGCAATATTTATGATTACTGCATTGAAATGTGCTCTATAATAAACAAGTACCTCTCCATCACTCACACTTCTGCACTTCTGCACAGCAAATCCACAAGAAGTGGGACATGCTACAGTCATCTTTTTAAACAACACTTTCATTAAAAGAAAAAGATACAGACAAGTCTGTTTTGCTTTGTTTTACATGATACACTGTAAAACAGTTTCCTTTGAGGAGTTCTCTTTTGGGTTTGTTGCTTTAATTGAATGACTCTGATAAATGACGAATTCTCTGCTCTGTTTTTGTTTGTAGAACTCCACTATCCACTCAATGACCTCAGCAGGCTTTTTTTTTTCTTGCTTGCTTCTTTTTAAAGAGTTTATGATATTTATTAGAACTATGAGTCAGAATTGACTCAACTGCATTTTTTGGGGGGGTACTGCTAACTCAGCAATTCACTTGGAGCCCATCTAAGAGCAGAGTTTTTCTTGTGTTTCTTGTCCATGTAGATATTTCTTTAAAACAAAAGTTTTCAATCTGCTTAAAAATGCACCAAAGAGAAGGACTAGCAAAGAGATGTGTGTCACCTGGCCTGTGCATGTAATTTAGACTTCAGGAATTTGGAGTGGGTAACTGAGCAAGCAGAGGAAGTCAGGATATTCATTTAGCAGAAGTTGTTGCTGCTGTACCCGTTGTTAAAATACTTGAATGATAAAGGCCATAGCTCTCGGATTCCCAGTGTCCTCCCTATCCCTCTCCAGGATTAAGTGGAACTCCCTAGGATCCAGGAACTCAAGTGTTAATCATGCATACACATGGCCTCCCTGAGCCTCTTCTGGTGTAGTAGCTGGCATCAGTCCATCGTGAACTGGAGTATCCTGCCTTGGTGGTTGCTATTAGCCGCCCTTGAGTTTGCTTCCCACTCATCAAGACCTCACGTCCAACAGAACTAAACACTGCCTGGGCCTGCACCTTAACCACGATCAGGGACAGACTGGACTCATCATGCACAGGCCACAATCACTGCTCATAGAGAATCTATAGGGTTTTAATTACTTGATTTCAGAAGTAAATGGCCAGGTCTTTTTCTCTAGTCTGTCATAGTCTGAAAGCTGTGCTGAAGATCAGCAGCAGTTGCACTGATGAGGTCTAAAAGATTTGGATAGCATCTTAAGCCAATCTCTTTTGAGATGTAAAAGAGAGAAGCCAGCAGAGAGACATGGGATCACCAAGAAAGCAGTATTAGCAGCAGAATGCGTCTTTGGATCTGAGGTTCCTGCAGTGAGATGCTCCCAGACCAAGGGAGACTGATGTATCACAAGGACCTTCTTCCAGAGCTGACGGAAAAAGAAAAAAGAAAAGACTTCTCCTGGAGCTGACATCCTGACTTTGGGCTTGTAGCCTACTGGACTGTGAAGAAATAAATTGCTCTTTGTTGAAGTCGTGGTTATTTTTGTTATAGCAGCACTAGCTGACTAAAATACCTGGGAATCAAACCATGATCTTATAAATGGAAGCCAAGAATTCTACCACTGAACTACTAATTTCTTCTGCCCCTGTCTTTACTGATTTGAACTATTTTGTGCATCGGTCCTGATTGGAGGGAGGGGTTGTCCTTGCAGACATTCCCATCACATAAGCCTAACTCTTTGTCATAGACGATGTTATTGATCAGCCTTTGCTCACTTTCTGCAGAGCTCAGAGTGGCCTGAGACTCTGGCATGCAGGTGTGTACAAGTAAACCTCAGAGTTGACATGGAACACTTGTTTTGCTGTCCTTCTCTTAGAAGAAAAAGGGGTAGTTCAATTTCCATAAAAGAAGATTGAGGAATAAAGCGAAAACCTGAGCAGGCACTCGGTCAAGACGAATGAGATTAAAAACAGAAAGTGAAGGATAGGATGAACTACAGAAGGAATTCCCAATGATGAGAGGTTCCACACACTGGAATGGGCTATAAAGAGAACTTGTTGGATCTCCCTTTCCCGGAGTCTTCTGTCCCAGGAATGGATTATACGACCTGTCAAAATCACTTTTCTTTTGGTTTTCCTAATAAAAGTACTGCTCATCTTTTACTTTGGTCTATTTCCCCAAAGATACATCACATACAAAACAAGTAGGCACCCAAAGGGTTCAACACATTTAGCTCTTTGCCGATTTTCTTTCCACCAGAAGGAAATTATGAATAGGAAATCCAGAAATAATATAAAAACCCACCCAAGACTAAAGAAGCTACATATTAACTGACTAGTAGGTGTTTGGGGGTTTTATTTTGTTTTCAAAGCAAAAGTCCATTAAAGTGTACTTTGAACGATTGCTAATTTAAATCAAGGGAAAATGTTACGTGAAAATTTAAAATGACACAAAATACATGTCCATTGTGATCAAAACCGTGTGGAAAAATATGTCAATGGAGGAAACAATTGCTAAGGCCCAAGTGTATTAGGGTGCTGATTATTGTTGATTTTTCTTGCCCCCTCAATTAGTTACCCAACGGTTACATTTAGTTACATTTCTTGGATTACTTTTACAGTAACTAGAATTAAAAACACAAAACAAAACTGTGTATGTATGTATAAATATCCAGATTAGTCACTTATGTCCCTTACCAAATCCCTTCCATGCCCTCTGGTTAAAGTCATCACCTGGATGAGCTGACATTGCTTTGCCATTCTCATTTCAGAAACTACAAAGGCAGTACTCTGAAAATCTCCATATGCAATAGACTTAAATGCCTGCTGCCAAAAGAGCATTTTCTTTTCTCTCATCTTGCTTTGCTAACAGTTATTTTGAAATCAAATTAGCTTTTACACCTGTAAAAGAAAAGAGTTTTTTTGTCAGCCCAAATGAGCTAGTTTAGGACAATCACAAAGAAGTCAGACCAGCTGGTGATACCTAATAAAGCAAACTTCCTATCTCATCCCTCCTGTTTCCCAAAGACACTGCAGATGGGGCAAAAGGGATTATTCCAGATGTCTTAGAATCTTCTTGGCTCTTGACTTTTCCATTCAACTGTTCTGAAAATTTCACTAAAGTTCGTAAAAAGATACGGAAGAAACCAGAAGGGCTGAGCAGCAGCTTGATACACTGCTTCAACTAATAAACTGTGTAAACCAAGACTCAACAGCACATCAACGTTATGACTGCTGCATCTATCCTCTCTAACCCCTGCTGTTTTGACTCATAGTGACCATATAAGACAGAGTAGAATTGCCTCATAGCATTTCCACGGAGTGCCTGGTGAATTTGAACTGCTGTCCTTTCGGTTAGCACCATCGCTGTTAACCACTATGCCACCAGAGTTTCCTCCATCTATGACAGATATTGCTAATTGACCATGACATTCCCACTGAGTACACACTTATTCTTAGATCCCTTCTTAGCACAATGCTCCTGGCAGTCAATATCAATCAATGACACTTGGCAAGAGAAAAGAAACCTATTTAATATGATAAGCCAAGTGCCATTGAGTCGGATTCACCATAGGTGCCTACTATTATCTTTAAAACCCAAGCCTTCAGGAAAGAAGCATACTCTGTACCCGGACTGATCTGTTTTGAACCATTACATGGCATAGCTGGATCAACCTATACCTTGTTCTCAACAATGAAATGGCCATCAGGTTAACATCACACACACACACACACACAAATGCCTATCAGAGAGTACCAAACTTCAAGAAATGTAATAGCAGAAGTAGCTACTGTTAAGAGGATATCCAATTTTTCTACCTTGATTTGGTAAATCCCAGATCTTCAACAAAAGCAGTATATATTCAACTTTGTGAGGAAGTAGGAGAATCTTGTCACCAAAAACATAAAACAAAATAAATGACTTGATATATGAGAATCTCAGAGAAAATATAACAGAAAAAAATAAATAAAAGGGAACAAAGACAGACAAAAGTTGGAAAGATGAGCAGCAAGGCATAATAAACTCAGCAGATGGAGGAAGCCCACAACTAGTAATTACTGAACTAATATTTACTGAGTGTGTATGTATGCATATTAGTCCATGGAGCTACCCCTTTTGCCTACATTATCTCATTTAATCTTCAGTGACTGTTAGATACAGATGCTATTCTTACTGTCACTTGATACATAAAGATTCTTAACCTTACACATACGTAAGGAACTTGACTGACATTATACAACCAGATGGGAAAAGAACCAATATTTGTACCCAAGTCTGTGTAACACCAAAGTCAAAGTCAAGGTTCTGAATAGATTAATTAAGCTATGCCATTCGCTTAAAAAACAAAACAAACAAACAAAAAAAACCTATAATTGAGCTTGTATTTGGGTCTTAGGTGCTGCTTACAGACTGTTTTATTATAGGTTGAGCTATATGAAAACTGCATTTTTGTATGTTAAAAATGATGGAATACTGGCAATTTTGCATTTCAAATGATACATTAGTCCTTTGAATTAGACAGTAATTTCATTTGGGAATTATGATGGTGACATTTAAATTGAAGAAATGAGAACAAAAGATAAAGAAAATAGACAAGAGTCTTAGAAATCAAAGATTGAGGAAAGATGATGTCCTATCTGGTCGTTCCTTACTCATTTCAAAGTCCATGCCAGACATGTTGTCACCTGAGCAACTCTCTGATTTCCTTCCTCTTTTCTTCTGTTCCTGTAACATCTTCTGCCTTTTCCATCCTCTATACTCCAACATCTGATTCAAACATCCTTCCTTCTTGAAGCTTTCCAAATCTGTCTAGCCTGCTGAAACCTTGTTGCTCAGGTTGATACCTACTCCTAAAGACCCTACCAGACAGAGCAGAACTGCCCTATAAGGTTTCCAAGGCTGTAATCCTTGTTATTGCTGTTGTTAGGTGCCATTGAGTCGGTTCCAACTCATAGTAACCCTGTGAACAGCAGAAACACTTCCCAGTCTTGTGCCATGTCCACAATGGTTTCTATGCTTAAGCCCATTGTTGCGGCCACTGTGTCAATCCATCTTGTCTAGGGTCTTCCTCTTTTTTACTCTACCAAGCATGATGTCCTTCTCCAGAGACTGATCTTTCCTGACAACATGTCCAAAGCATGTAAGACACAGTCTTGTCATCTTGGCTTTCAAGGAGCACTCTGGTTGTATTTCTTCCAGAACAGATCTGTTTGTTCTTTTGCTGGTCTTTTGGTCTTTTGGTCTTTTGCTGCTCTTCTCCAACACCACAATTCAAAGGCATCAATTCTTCTTCTGTCTTCTTTGTTCATAGTCCAGCTTTCACATGCATATGATGCAATTGAAAATATCATGGCTTCGGTCAGGAGGATTTTAGTCTTCAACGTGACATCCTTACTTTTGAATATTTTGAAGAGGTCCTTTGCAGAAGCTTTTCCCAGTGCAATGTGTCTTTTGATTTCTTGACTGCTGCTTCCAGGGGCATTGATTGTGGACCCACGTAAAATAAAATCTTTGACAACCTCAGTCCTTTCTCTATTTATAACAATTTTGCTTACTGCTCCAGTTGTGAGGATTTTTGTTTTCCTGATGTTGAGGTGCAAGTCATACTGAAGGCTGTGGTGCTTGACCTTCAGCAGTAAATGCTTCAAATCTTCTTCATTTCCAGCAAGTACGGTAGTGTCATCTGCATAATACAGGTAGTTTCATGAGTTGTCCTCCGATCCTGATGCTTTGTTCTTCTCCATATAATTCAGCTTCTCAGATTACTTGCTCGGCATACAGATTAAAAAGGTATGGTGAAAGGATACAAACCTGACACACTTCTTTCCTGACTTTAAACCATGCAGTGTCCCCTTGGTCTGTTCTCATGACTGCCTCTTGCTCCATATACAGATTCCTTAAGAGCAACAATTAGGTGTTCTGCAATTCCCATACTCCGCAAAGTTGGCCATAGTTTAGTATGATCCACAAAGTCAAATGCTTTTGTGTAGTCAATGAAACACGAGTAAACATCTTGTTGGTATTCTTTGCTTTCAGCCAAGATCCATCCTACATCAGCAATGATATCCCTGGTTCCACATCTTCTTCTGAACTCAGCTTGAATTTATGGCAGTTCCTTGTCAACATATTGTTGTAGTCACTTTTGAATGATCTTGAACAGAATTTTATTTGTCTGTGATATCAACAATATTGTCCAGTAATTTCCACATTCAGTTGGATCACTTTTCTTTGCAATGGGCATAAATATGAATCCCTTCCAGTTGGTTGGCCAGGTAGCTGTCCTCCAAATTTCTTGGCATAGATGAGTGAGTACTTCTAGCACTGCATTTGTTTGTTAAAATATCTCAATTGATATTCCACCAATTCCAGGAGCCTTGATTTTCACCAATGACTTCAACGTGGCTTCGATTTCTTCCTTGAGTACCATTGGTTCCTAATCATATGCAACCTCTTCTAATGGCTGAACCTTGACTAGTATTTTCTGGTATGATGACTCTGTATTTCTTCCACCTTGTTTTGATGCTCTCTGAGTGTTTCACTGTAGAATCCTTCACTACTGCAACTTGAGGCTTGAAATTTTTCTTCAGTTTTTTAAGGTTGAGAAATGCAGAAAGTGTTCTTCCCTTTTGGTTTTCCATTTCCTGCTCTTTGCACATGTCATTATAATACTTTCTTTTGTCTTCTCAAGCTGCTCTTTGAAATCTTCTGTTTAAGTCTTTTACTTCACCATTCCTTCCTCTTGCTTTAACTGCTTGACAAGTTTCAGAGTCTCCTCTGACATCCAATTTGGTCTTTTCTTTCTTTCTGATCTTTTTAATGACCTCTTGCTCTCTTCATGGATGACATCTTTGATGTCATTCCACAGTTCGTCTGGTCTTTGGTCATTAGTGATAAACACATCAAATCTGTTCCTGAGATGGTTTTTAAACTCAGGAGGGAAATACTCAAGCTCATACTTTGGCTCTCATGAACTTGTTCTAATTTTATCCAGTTTCAATTTGAATTTGCATATGAGCAATTGATAATCTGTGCCACAGTGAGCACCTGGTCTCATTCAGACTGCTGATATAGAGCTTTTCCATAGTCTTTTTCCACAGATGTAGTGAATTTTGTTCCTGTGTATGCCATCTGGTGAGGTCCATGTGTACAGTTGCTGTTTGTGTTGGTTAAAAAAGTACTTCTGATGAACAAGTCATTAGTCTTCCAAAATTCAACCATACAATCTCCGACATTATTTCTATCACCAAGGCCATATTTTCCAACTACCAATCCTTCTTCTTTGTTTCCAGCTTTTGCATTCCAGTCACCAGTAATTATCAATGCATTGTGGTTGTATTTTTAAATCAGTTTCAGACTGCAGAAGCTGGTAAAAATCTTCAACCTCTTCAGCTTTGGCCTTAGAGGTTGGTGCATAAATTTGAATAATAGCTGTATTAACTGGTCATTCTTGTAGGCACATAGATGTTATCCTATCACTGATAGCACTGTACTTCAGATCTTGAAGTGCTCTTTTTGATGATAAACACAACACCTTCTCTCTTCAAGTTTTCATTCCCAGCATAGTAGACCATTTGATTGTTGGATTCAAAATGACCAAAGCCAGTCCATTTCAGCTCACTCATGCCTAGAATGTCAATGTTTATGAATTCCATTTCATTTTTGACAATTTCCAGTTTTCTTAGATTCATGTTTCGTACATTCCATGTTCTGACTATTAGTGGATGTTTGCAGCTGTTTCTTCTCATTTTGATTCATGCCACATTGGTGAATGAAGATCCCAGAGGCCTTACTCCATCCACGTTGTTAAGATTGACTCTACTTTGAGCAGGCAGCTCTTCCCTCGTCATCTTCCAGGTGCCTTCTAACCTGGGTGGCTCACTTTCTGTCACCGTATCTGACAATGTTTGGCTGCTATACCTAAGGTTTTCCCTGGCTAATTCCTTTCAGAAGTAGAATGCTAGGTCCTTCTTCCTAGTCTGTCTTAGCCTGGAAGCTCAGCTGAAACTTATCTACCGTGGTTGACCCTGCTGGTACCTAAATACCAGTGGCACAGCTTCCTGCATCCAGCAACAGGCAAGCCTCCACTGACAGACTAGTGGGGGCTGCTCACTCCCTCCTCACCTGATGGTGTTACCCTGCTTCCCTGATAGTGTCACCCTCCTTACCTGATGCTATTACAGTCCTTACCTGATGCTGTTACCCTCCTTACCCGATGCTGTTATCTGCCTCACCTGATGCTGTTTCTTCTTGTCTGATGCTGTTACCCACCTTACCTGATACTGTAATCCTTAGGGAAACAAACTGTCATAGCATGCTGCCACATCTTTTTCCCATGGAGCAGCTGATAGGGTTTGAACTACCAAACTGTCAGCTTGTAGCCAAGAGCTTAACCACTGTGCTACCTAGACTCTTTAGCCTGCAGAAGAGTTCAATTTCTTCTAAAATCATTACCCTGGTCACCTCTATCACCCATTTGACAACAGATTGCCCTTAATATTTCTTTCAATCCTGAACTGTCTTCCTAATTGTTTTCAGTCCCTTGCACAATCATTGCATTTAACCCAAAGCCGTGTCACAGGGCTTCCTTGGATAACTTCTGTTCTCACTTTGTGATCCTCTTCAGGTACAAATTAGTGTTTGTCACATTGTCCAAGACAAAACACCTTCTACTGAGCCCTACTGAGAACCAAGGAGTTTATTGAAGGTTTGTAGGAAAGATGAAGATCACAGGCACCCCATATCATTCAGCACTTCAAACCAGTATCTCTTGACCCAAGAGCAACAAAATCTTCTCTATCTCCCCTCTATATTACTGTCCAGGGAGGTGCCAAATTTCTCCTTTCAGTTTCCTTCAGCATCCTCCAGTATCCATCTCCTCCCTTTGCTTGCCTATATCTCAAAATTATCTAGTTAACTACAATTTGGCTCTACTTTATCTTCTCCAATTTGCATCTTCACATTTATTACCAGGGTGCTCAATGAGCTAAACACTGTACTTAGGGCACAGCTTTCTTGAAAGGTGGCAAAAAATTATAAATAGTATTTTTTCATGTTATTTAAAAAATGTTTGCTGCTTTTCCCAATGGGGTTCTAAACCTGCGTCTTAAGCATACCTATAGTTACTGAGTTCATTCCAACTCACAGTGACCCTATAGCACAGAGAAGAACTGGCCTGTAGAGTTTCCAATGAATGCCTGGTGGATGTGAACTCCTGGCCTTTTGATTAGCTGCTGTAGCTCTTAACCATCATAGTACCAGGTTTTGTAAGAATCATTTATTCAGTACCCACTGTGACTCAAGTGGAAACCCTGGTGGCTAACCAAAAGACTGGCAGTTTAAATCTTCCAGGCACTTCTTGGGAACTCCGTCCTATAGGGTCGCTATGAGTTGGAATTGACAATGGCAGTGGGTTTGGTTTTGGTTTGGTGAGCCAAACACTATGTTCTCTTTTTTTTACAGGACATTTTCTATTTCTCACATTTGCTCTATATCCACCAGGTCATATTGTCAACATGTACAGATGTAAAAATTACTTTGGTACATTGATTTCCATAAAACCCCATTGATTATGATATTGCCAGAAATAAAAGATTTAAAGTAATAAGATAAAGGCTGTTTCAGTGAAAGAAATAAATCTGTTGTATACAATTATAAGGTTTCTAAATAATAAGAAAATTATCTTCTAAAAATCGGTAACTGCCTTTCCATTGAGTATAGGCTATTCACTTTTCAAATTATAACGAAATTATTTAAAACTCAGTCTCAATATTCAAACTTCTGACAAGAAGAAAATAAAAATAAGTGCTTTTTAAAATAATACCAGATGCTCAATAACGGAGCAAATGCAATTTAAATGATATACCCATATCCATAAATCAATAAAACACCTTAAAAATGAAAATACCCAATGCTAGCAAAGATGTGGTGAAACAAGTATATCCATACAGTGTTAACGGGATTTTGAATGGAAATAACTCATTGTAAAGCAATATGACAGTATACATCAGAAGCCTTCAAAATATTTATATCCTTTTCTTCAGCAGTACCACCCACTAAGGATATATTTTGAGAAAATAAGGTTAAAACCTTTTATGAACAAAGATTCTCTCTGCAGTGCTTCTTCAAAATGTTAACACTTTTAAACAACTTAACTGTATAACAATAGGAGTTTGATTAAATAAATGTCATTACGCCCACTCAAACTAATATTATACAGCTCTCTAAAGCCTGATAATAAAGGGTTTGTACTGATATGAAATTTTCTTATTAAAATGTTAATTGAAAAATCAGGATGCAAAATTATATGTACACAAAATGATCACAAATGTATAAAAATATCCATAGAGAACAGTGCTATCAATACATTCATGTCATAGAATTGTTAATAAGTTTTTACACTTGTTTCTACATTATTTTATATTTCCCATGAGTTTATATAATTTTCTTATCAGAAAATAATAAAAGGTGTCTCATTCATGAGACTCTTGGTATTGATATATACTGCACATTTTCCATTGTCTCACAAACAAAGTAAAGAACCGGTGGCTACAGTAATTCTTCGTTAACAGATTCCTTTCAGTTGAGTCCTTGCCCAGACCTGGGATAGTATACTAAACTAGTTAGTGTCCATCATACTGGGGATTGAAATTATGCAATAGAATAAAATATTATGTAAACAAGTGAAGCACAGGTATAAAAATTTGCTTCTGTAAAAGAGACCCAATAAAATCATCACTGCAACAAACACTATCAAATTAGATGTAGGCAAATGGTATCAGAAAACACTGGGAAAAATACACATTGACAAGGGTTTTGCACTCAGACTCACACAAATGTCTTCAGTGATTTCCCTTCAAAGAGCAAGAAACAGAGAGCAGATACGAGCTATAATACATCATTAGTGAGGTTTGTGCAAGCATGATGAATGGATCCCTAAGTAGCTTACCTCATATCGAGGTAAAGGTCTCTGCCTTCTACCAAAAATGTGATTTCTGACTGTATCTTTATCTGTTTTAAGTAAAAATAACATTACAAAAGTATACATGTTTAGTCAACTTTTTAGATAAATTCACCAATTATTCATCCTCATTGTTCAGATAATAAAACACAGAACATACACACAAAAAGTTACTTATGATCATGCCTGTGAATTATCATTTATTTAAGAAACGATGCTGTGTATACGGTTATAAGTCACTATGTGTGTATATATAGTAGCACGTATACCTACACACATAGATGGATACGTGTGTGAGCACACGTACATGTACACATATATGAGATCTGACAAGTCTCAGAGCTCAGTCGTTTTAAGTGCTACATACCTCATTGCTGAATATCACTATGTTCACCTTTGAAGTATCCACCTTGAGAAGCTATACACCGACAATAGTGCCTGGTCCACCATTCAAAGCAATTTTGAAACTCTTTTATGGAATAGCTATTGCACACGGTGGCAAGGTGGCAAGTTCATGAACTTAATTGTATAGATGTCTGCGAGAGAGTTTTTAGCCAGTAATGAACAAATAATTGTATTGAAACACCATCTTGACTCACCCGATCTGGCCCCCAGTGACTTTTTTCTTTACCCCCAAAATAAAGGAAATATTAAAAGCAAGGCATTTGGATGACATTCAGGACATCAATGGTAATACAACAGCTCTGATGGCCGTTGCAGAAAAACAGTTCCATTATTGCTTCGAAGGGTGGGCCAGGCCCTGGAGTCAGCGCATAGCTTCCCAAGGGCAGTACTTCAATGGTGACCATAGTGATATTCAGCAGTGAAGTATGTAGGTAGCACTTTTTCTAGCATGCGTTCACAACTTAATTGTCAGTCCTCATTATGCGTGTTCATGTATACGTACACCATGAAATTAACTACTCCACTGCTTGACCAAATTATGAAATCATGCAATAGACCTTTTGTAAAGAAGTAATTTAGCAAACTCGAAGTATGAAATTAAACTGGGTGACAATGACCACAGTGTGCATCGGCACCATAGTTCTGATTGAAAGGATCTTGTTTAATCTACTGTTTCAATGCTTATCAGCTGTGGCCAGAGTCAAGGAATTTCTTGTTCAGACATCCTAGGAGTCGCTTAGTGGTGGGGTTCAGGTAACCAGATCCAAAATACTTAGTCCCAAACCACCACTTATAAGCAACTCAGAAGTCTGCCTAGAAACTCTTCAGATTAATAAGCGTCTCATGGGGTAGCCCAAGTTTCTGAAAGCTTCTTCTTCAGTGTGTGAAGTAAAGACTGGCTAAATAAGTTCAGAAGGCCAAAGTGGTAAAGGAAATTGCTCTTGCTCAAAAACACTTTAGGACATTTTTTTTTGATAAGTGAGCAGCTTTTTATTCACTCCTTTACTGGAAAATATGAAAATGGCAAGAAATTTAGGAGAACATGAAAATATCACAAAGTGCAGCATTGATAAGCCATTAAACATAGGTTCAAACTCTATCCTGGATTTCCAGCTTGTTGACCTTAGGTAGGTTATTCAACATCTCTGAACCTTACTCCTTCATTTTGAAATGAGAAGACTATCATCACTCTCATAACGTCGTGAAGTCAGTGGAAGCCATTTACATGCTTGGCACACTTACTGAGTGGGAGCTCAATAAATGTTCATTGTTTCTATTCCAGGCTCAGTGTCTTCGTCTAAAACAGAGTTACTTGAGGAGCCAAAGTAATAATACACATCCAACAGTCTGGCTCAAGTCTGACACACAATAAATAGCTGTGCTTTGAAACAAATAACTAAGTAAATAGCAGAGCCTATTTACAAATAATTTCTTATCCAATTTCCTTAATCCTCCTTGTTAATAATCATCCATCAGATAGAGAACACCAAGGCACTATAATCTAAGGCATATTTTACAAACAAGGAAAGGAGTTCCACATGAAATACAAGGCTTACCTGCAGTTCCAGAGAGTTCCACACTTAAAGTTCGTTCAATAGTCTTGTTCTCAAATGGGGAACCCTTGGGGTCACTGGAAGATATGGCACATTTATAAAAACAAACTGAAATGGAGTTGCTGTAGCCAAATGTATTAGAATCCCCTTCCCTTTCTGAAAATGGTTACATTTCTTAATACTTACTTTGGTGACTCTGGGGTCAGAGGAAGAGATAAAGTTGTTGGTTTGGCTAAAGGGGGGGAAAAAAACAACTAATTATGAAATATTGATTGTGGTCTAGATTTCTTTTCTTCCTACTTCAGTCAAGTTGGAAACCTGACAAAAACACTAGAAGGTTAAGCTAAGGAACTCCCTGAATATTAGATCAAAGTCACACAAGAGTCCATTATGCTAAACAAATTCCAAACAACATTTGCATCCTTCAGCTATCATTTGAAAACGAATGCAAGAACAGAATTTTCTCCAAAGTATTCCACCCCTGTTAAAGAGACACAATTTGCTTCATATCATCAGAGGGAAATAAAGTTTTCTCTTTTCATTTGGAATACAGTACACGGTTTGTTCAGACAAGAAAACAGCAGAGAAACTATGAAGCAACAGAACGTTATGAATATTCAGTTGATTTTACTCCTAAAATGTATAATTTTATATCTAGCTCTAACAATAGGTTATTTCTTTGAGGGCAAAGCTCAAGAAATACTTATTCCATTGACTGAAAATTAACTGACAGATTACGGCAAGTTGTGAGCAAGACTCAGATGGCTTAAAAGGGTTCAAGTCCCCATTATCTGTTGGATGACTAAACTAAGATGCAATGTTTATCAGTCGAGAAGCTATGGACTTGCAAAGAGAGCTTGCCTTCTTTCTTTTATGCTTTCCTAAATCTTACCTCCTACAGGAGGCATTCCCCAATTATGAAGGGTGGAGTAAGAATCTTCGTCTCACTCCAAAATTTCAATTGCTTCTCCTTGGCAGTCTTGTATTTTGAACAGAAGGAGGGGAAAACATAATGAGAGATGTATTTGGGATACATATCCATGTATTATATACATATATATATTACATATATATGCTTATCCATAAAAGTTTATTTATATGTTTTTAAGTACACCTTAGTTTTTATTTTAAAATATTTACTTTCAAATGGTCAAGATATAATTATTTATGTAATGAATATCATAGACTTAAAACCAAGAAAACCTTTAGAATAAACTGACTTATATGAAGAATCTGAGCCTCGAAGATGGTTAAATAATAATTCCAGGGCCATAAAACTAGTTGGTAGCAGAGTTGACCAAGAATATGTTTCCTTTATCTTATTATCAAAAGGTATTACATGTAACAGATATTAAAACAAATGAATCAAACTCAATAATGCATGACCTTTGAAATGTGAAATTATTGTTTATGTTCAAATCAGTCTGAAATTAGGCCCTTTACTTGGATAAACAACATACACACATTTGACTTGTAAATTTAGATTCAGTGTTTGAAAAACTGAAGTTGTATCACCTTTCCAATGTATACCCAGAAACAGAGTGCTCATACTGTCTTCTACAAACTAAGTACATTGATTGATTGGTTTTTCATGTAGACAGAAAAATCAGCTCATTTGACATTAATTTTTAGTATGCCTAACATAGTGAACCTTTCAAAAAAACACATTTATGAAAGAAGCTATTCTAACTCATGGTGCTGAACTAATAATTATGGTAATTCATATAGGTTCTGTAGAAAAGCCAATCAGATATGAACTAAGCATGGTGTCATATAGTGATTGTATATGGAAAATAAGCCACTGAAATTCCCATTTCCAAGGTATTGGGCAGGTCCTCATAGTGCTAAAGGAAGATATTCAAAATTCAATAGTCGGAAACAGATAAAATTGTGGGCAATGGAAGCAAAGGAATGGGCCACAGCCATACTTCCTGGACCAAGCAAACACAAAATATGAGCCATTTAAGGATACGATCTTCAAACCACATATATAACCTAATCCCCAAATGAGCCCAGGCCCACAAAAGCTGCCCTTAGACCAGTATTGATTTGATTTACCAAGAGTTCAGTTCAAACACTGCTCCAATGCCTGCTGGACCAGAGACTCTCAACTCCTTGAGGGCAGGAATGCATATCTTCCACACAAATCATGGTGTTTTTTGATGAATCAATGCATTAGTGAATGAATAAATAAATGAGGCACTAACACAGGCCAAAGGGCAGACAACTAGCCCCAGAAAATGAAAAGATCTCCATCCCATCATATTACAGAGATCACATGTGACATTCAGAGAGAAAAGACTTATGAGGCATTAAAAAAGATCATCTCAATAGAACCTTCAATAGACCCTAAACAGACCCCTCAATAGACCCTCATAGGTATTGTCTCTAACTGCTCAAGTATTTTCTACTGTTTACTTCTAAGTAATAATTGAAATCATCCCTGAAGACAAGCATTTCCTGTTGGTTATTAATTAGGCAATTGTGTTTTATGTCTTTTTGGCTTTTAATAGCTACAGGACTTTTTTGTCTTCCCAAAAGAATTTGTCTGGAGGAAAGTGTTTTATGTCCCTCCACAGACATATACTTTATGAAATACACATACAACTGGTCTGTCTCATGCAAAGAAGATTTACATGAGAAGATATTTTCGTCAGTATCCCTGTTTAATCCTCCACTGCCGTGGTTTTTAACAGTTACAGGGATATTGACTGGTGAATGAATTTAAAAAAAAAAAAAAAAAAACTCTCAACAGATAAACCAGTAACCAGTTGCTTTGAGTTGATCCCAGGTCATGACAACCACATGTGTGCCAGAGTAGATCTGTGCTCCCCAGGGTTTTCAATGGCTGATTTTTTGGAAGTAGATCACCAGGCGTTTCTTCCAAGATGCCTCTGGGTGGACCTGTACTTCCAACGTTTCGATTAGCAGTCAAACACATGAGCCGTTTATGTTACTCAGAGATTCTTCAAACCCAAGTGGAGCAACAACAACAAAGAGATTTAAATTATGTGGTGCTGTGCTAGGTTCACTGACTTCAGTGTTTCTTCAGGCTGGGAACTTTAAATTCAGGCCAAAAAAACGAACGTAGGACAAAAGCAGGGAGGAGCACAGTCCGGTGAATTTTTGAGTTGCCTTGCTAGAGTGAGCCTAGCTATCTTCCGTTCACCTGAGGCTTTCAATGCTGCTGTGGGACGTATCCCAGAGCATGGCTACTTTTCTTTTTAGAGAAACAGAGGGAGTAGGATAAGAGGTGAACTGGTGCGGAGAAGAGAATTTGGCCCATTTCACTAATCTATTTCCCTTTACTGGCAGAGAGGATGGGCAGTGGTATAGAGGTATGCACCAGGGAATACCTAAACAGAAGCTTTTTAAAAAGATGTATCAAAAAGAAGATTCTGGGATATTCTGGGCTTACGGTGAGGTAAGGATAAGCGAGGCGAATGAGAAACACCCCAAAATAAAATGCTAACTAAAATCACTAGCAACCGTAGCCGACCTGTGTGACACGATCATGGCTCCAAGGGCTCAGTGGCTGGGATTCTGCGGGTGAAAGAGGAAGGTGTGGGAACAAAAGGAAAAAAGAGGTGGCTGTTTATAACTAGTATTTTAGAATATGCCAACTGTCACTGTAAAGTTAGAGGGGTTAATATGGAAGTTGGCATAGTTGAAAGCAACAGCAACTCTCAACAAGCTCTCTTTAGGCTTAAAAAAACCCATCACCTTGAGCCAATTCCAACTCATAGCAACCCTGTAGGACAGAGTGGAACTGCCCCATAGAGTTCCCAAGGAGTGCCTGGTGGATGTGAACTGCTGATCTCTTGGTTAGCAGCCATAACACTTCACCACCGCACCACCAGGATTTCCTTGGGCTTATAAAACTAGAGCACCTTTAGAGGTAGGAGCCAGAAATGAAAGAAAATTATCTCTTTCTCAGGAGAGGTTTTCCCCAAATCACCTCAGTTGGCCTCAGGGGCTTCAGCTTTCTACCAAAGTAGGAAGAGTACAGAAACAAACCCAGATGTTTAATCTAGAAAATATTTTTTTTTTTTAATAGAGGCTCCCAATTTTCTGTCTAGAAATTTCCAAAGCTTTACTAAAAACAAAACAAAACAAAACAAAAAAATCTATGAGCATACCATGAGGTCTAAAAAGGGAAAAATGCACTTTGAAATCAGGAGGGGTTGCATACATACCATTTACTAGTTCTTAAGTTATATAGAGCAAATCAACAATATCTCATTTTTCCCTTTCCTGGATGGGAAGAAAATAAAAACCCCGTAATGCAAACCTTGGTGGCCAGATGGTTAGGTGCTATAGCTGCTAACCAAAAGATCAGCATTTTGAATCTACCAGGTGCCCCCTGGAAACTCTACAGGGCACGTCTGCCCTATCCTACAGGGTGGCCATGAGTCCAAATCAACAGAACAGCAATGGTTTGGTTTGGTTTTCCCCCCTTTCTTTCTTTTTCTTTTTCTTTCTTTCTTTCTTTTTTTTTTGTGGTGAATTGGCTAGCCCAGCTGTTCTGGGACTTAATAACCTTAGCAATTCGGAGTCCACATCAACTTCATTTGAGGTTGCAGCTTTTCCCCACTCCCCTTTGCCCCCACTTCCAGCCAGCATTTCAGGTACTTTTTCAGACTGTGAATTAGACTGCATGTCAGCTGAATAGGATACTGTCACCTGCAGCCAGGGAAGGCACTGAATTCTCTTTTCACCGAGAGATATTCATGAAAACGGAAGTCCCAACTTTCCTTATTTCTGGCCTCGGAGCTGGCTTTCCTTGGCTCCGGGATGCTCGTGGACAACGTGTTTTGGTCCCCAGCCTACCTTGTAAATGCTGCGCCTGCGATTGTGTGTGGGGCTTCTTTTTGGAGGTGCATTTGTCTCTGTGGCTGTTGCGGTTCTCTGTGGGTTTGCTGTGAGGAGGGGCATCGTTTGTGGTCAGATACTTGAGGAGCTCCGAGCACGGACGTC
Organism: Heterohyrax brucei; assembly: GCA_028571685.1. Classification (NCBI taxonomy): domain Eukaryota; kingdom Metazoa; phylum Chordata; class Mammalia; order Hyracoidea; family Procaviidae; genus Heterohyrax; species Heterohyrax brucei. The sequence goes on along the minus strand of CM053143.1, from coordinate 171,946,682 downwards.
TTTGTGGCTTTTGCTGTTGACAAATGCTCTTTGCTTTATTGCTCCATGAATTCTCAGTCTTAAAAACAAGGCATAAAGAAAGCTAAAATTAGTGAACTGAACCTTATCAGAATGGATATAGGTTTTCTGAAGAGACGAGGTTTTCAATGAAGTGTTCAGTCTAAGTGTACTAGATCTATGAGCTGTGAATAATTGTTTGCAGAACAAGGAAAGAAAATTACATTTAAAATTCCTAAATGACATTTATGCAGCTTTTTATTTCATTTCTCCTACATTTCAGTGTTCCTACTCAGCAACATGTAACTAACAAGACCCTACAGCGCCTTTACTATGATTTTTTTTTTTTTTTTGAAAAGAGCTGGTTTATACCTTAATTTGCCGCTTACTGCTGAAGCCCGGTACTCACAACTCTCTTAAGTACCCCTTAATGCTCCGTTTTCACTCACAGTGAATGGCAAGACAAACATTGTTGAATACAGCTGGCTAACCGAATTATGTCACTGCCAGCATTCCATCCAATTAATGGCACAGATAGATCTTTTGCAGTGACTTCAGAGCAATCTTTCTCAGGTTAGACAGCTGGCAAAATAGCACTTCTGCATCTTAAAGTCACTACAGATAACGCCAGCTCATTGGCAGATTTCACGGTAGCCCACGCTGCCTACACTCATAAAGTGGGCAAGGAGTAACAGACAGTGCAGCTTCTATTCTAATCATCCAAGAGACAAAGCACCAGTGAATACTTCCTACTTTCAAAGAGCCCAGAACACTGCTCTTAGAAAGCCGTTTCATAATCTGTCTCAGCATTAAGAAGCAGTTGCAGCCTCCCAGCTGAATTAAAACATATAGACCCAGCATTTGCTTTACAGTTTCAAGCAAAGACTCCTTTATGACTTTCCCCCGTGTATTAAAAAGTTTGTACCTTAACAGCTGCAGGGCTTGTTCTGATCCTGTGATTATGGTTTGCATGGTTCTGGGTACTGAGACCACTGCATTCATTATAACTTAGCTGAGTATTGGCTGGTGCCAGTAAGAGCTTCTTAAGCTACAAACATCAGGAAAGGGAGAAAGCAAGAAAAGTCAAGCATCTTTCAAAAGGCTGGAATAAACTACTGACTTTTTAAACATAACATTAATTGAGTATAACTGTAAAATTGCTATTACTGCTAATGACAATCATACTTGAAACCCTGATCACGTACTGGTTAAGTGCTACAGCTGCTAACCAAAAGGTTGGCAGTTCACATCCTCCAGATGCGCCTTGGAAACTGTATGGGGCACTTTTATTCTGCCTATGTAGGGTCAGTATGAATTGGAATCACCTCAAGGGTGGTGTGTTTGGTTTAGTTCAAGAGAGCTAAAAGAAACACATGTAGTATATATGTCTTTTAAAGTAAAAGTTTGTATTACACTACCATCTGTTTGTGACCAAAAGTATTTTCTTTTCCTACATTCTTCATTTGGTATTTTCTATTATGTTTTAGATAAGATAAAATAAGGATTAAAGGGGTATCTCTCAAATAATTTTTGAATTACTACCAGCTGGGAAAAGCTGCCTTGATAAATAAGGACTTGAAGGGGAGGGGTGTAGAGGGGTGTAGATATACACACACACATACATATACACGTGTGCACATATATGTCTGTGTGTGTGTCTGTCTGTCTGTCTGCACGCACGTGCGCAGTAATTAAAGCACTCAGTTGATAACTGAAAGACCAGTGACCAACCAGTAGAGGAAAGATGTGGCAGTCTACTTCCATCAAGATTACAGCCTTGGAAGCTTTTTCGGGCAGTTCTCTGTCTATAGGGTCTTTTTGAGTTGAAATTAACAGCAATGCATTTGTAGACACAAATATGTGTGTGTGTGTGTGTGTATACATTTCCCCCTCAAATAACTCAGATGAATCAAGTGTCAACAAATGAAGACTTTGCAGGTGCTTTGAACAATATTTCATAACCAAGTCTCAGAATTAAGTGATACAAAGAAGTTTTAGAAAAACGAGTATCGACTACTAACTTCAGAAGAAAGTAAATGACTGGTAAGTAGGTAGAGCGCTGGCCTGTAAACCAGGAGGTAGGAGTTCTGAGTCCAGATGCATCAGCTCAGGTAGGGCCCCCTGTCTCTAGACCTCTCTGTTCTCATTTATCTGACTTGATATCTTCCAAGGACTTCTTCATTTGGGTGGTGAATATGTCCCTGAGTCAATAACCCCTTCCCATTGAACAGATGGTGTGAATAAATATAATTTGGTGTCAAATCTAAAGAAATTACAGTTCTAGACAGTGAAGTCAATAGCACAGACGGTTGGAAAAATTGGGGGATAAATAAATCACAGTTGCTTATAAGGTATTCTCCTCCAGACTAGAAAAACTCAAAATGTGGATGACAAATAGGGTCTTCACATGCTCACATGGAATACTTTCCACTTTCAGAAACTGAAGAGATATGAGAAAAACAACCTCTCATGGCATGCTAAAGCACATTATTAAAGTTTGGATGATGGCATTCCATAATTTATACAGCGTGCTCTTACATCAAATTTATAGCAAATGGCTAGCATAGATGAGAAGGTAAACTGGGTCTCAGAACTAATAAAACTTTGGACAAGCACTGCATTGAAAGGAAATTCGGTCTTCACTGCCAACAAATTCACTCGTCATTGCATCCTATAAATTAAAGTAGTAACTTAGGTTGCAAATGTGCTATTATTTTTCAATCTTCCTAAGAAATATGGATCCAAAGCCTTTAAATGTTGCACACCCCCTTGACTGCCAATTCTATTTCTAGAATTACATGCATAAGAATAAAACTACAAATGTGTTGGTCTTTATAGAAATTATATTAACAAAAATATGAAAGAAAATATTAAATGGCCAATCACAAAGGACTCCTCTGTTCAGTGAGAGAATATGCAATCATTAAAAATGATACAGAAGTTTGAAATTCACGAACATGTTCATGATTCATTTTAAATAGGAGAAAAAGAGGCTATTTGAAATCACAGGTGAAATTTCGTCTGTTCCTTTTGGTTCTCTCTACATTTTCTAGATTTTTACATGAATGAGCATGAATAATTATACACACAAACAACAAAATATAATTTAGCAATCCAATATAGTAAGACCACATGAAAACTTGTACGTCCTACATTTTCAAATGGAGAATCACAGGATTTGCAACACTGGGTGTGCTTGGGGATTGTTTTGGCACCTGTCTAAATGAAGAATCCAAACCTCTTTGCTACTACATCATACCCTTGCAGTGGGCAGCCAGAGGCAACTCCAAGTGCTGTTAAATAGTAGGAAGGGTTCTTACTAGAGACGGCTCTTCTGCCTCCTGAGGCGGAGGGGTGCCGTCAGGCACAGAGGAGGGGCTGGCGTCATTGTCCGTGGTCACGTCGCCATCTGTCAGGGCATCAAATGAAGGTAATCCGTCTTCATCCACAGGGAGACTGTCCAATGTCTCTGTAAGGACTGCTAGCAAGTTGGCCTCATTCTCTTCATCTATCTTCTGCAAAAACAGAGAAACAGAGGAAAACATATGTGAGTGGCCCTCAAGAGGTAGGTAATATTATTAATCAGCATAGACCAAATACATCTAACCAAACAAGTAAATTCTAGGTGAAACCTTGAAGACCCTCACCCGACCATGAAGATCATGGCTTTCTCAAACTCCAAATTTGTTTTCAGGCTGAATCACATAATTTAGTAATACCTCAGCTGTACCAACCCCTGACTGTGGAACTAACTTAGTGATTTACTATGTCAGTGCTCAATACTGTGACATACGACTTTGTCATGTTTAGTCATCTTCCACACATATATGCCTTGTGTCACAAAAAAATCACAAGTTTTAAAAGAGTTTTAACCATTGTCTGTTTCATTCTCAGATACAGTGTTTTTTTGTTGTTGTTTTCTTGGTTTTGGTTTGTTTTTAAAACTCTTTTACAGTATAAACACTGCTATTGAATTGGTTCCAATTCAAGGAGACCCCACGTGTTATAGAGCAGAACTGATATCAAGTCTGGTACCAGATCTAAAGAAATCCCAGTTCTAGACAGCAAAGTCAATGGCATGGACACATGGAGGAACTTGGGAATAAATAAGTCACAATTACTTATGAGGAATCCTCCTCCAGATTAGAAAAGCTCAAAGTGCTGAAGACAACAAGCAGGCCTTCCATGTGCTCGTGTGGCATGCCTTTGGCATTAAAAAACTTAGAGATGTGAGAAAAAACAACCTCTCAATGGTATGTTAAAACACATCACTAATGCTTAGAGGATGGCATTAACAGGACATTTATTCGACCTTCTCCATAGGGTTTTTGTGGCTATAATCTTTAATGATGCAGCTCACCTAGACTTTCTTCTGCGGCACCACCGGATGGTTGAAACTGTCAACCTTTCATTTAACAGTGGAACACAAACTATCAGCACTACCCAGGGACCTCCTTTTGGTATACCCCCCCAAAATATTTATATAAACTTTCTTTGAGCACCAGCCAGAATTAAAACTACATCAAGAGAAACTACACACTGCCATGGATTCAATTCTAATCTCATCACTGAACACTCCAAAATCACTGATTTCTCTCCCTGGCACCCTGCTCACCCTTTGATCACGAACATTTCCATCTGAGCAGAGCTCCCTCATCACCAAATACCAAACTTGGGACCTAGCAGAATGAAACTGGGTTTTCTGTTCTCTAGTTTAGATAACAATTCTTCAAAACTAAAGGCTGAACTACTTTGACTCCCCTTTACCTGGTCCATAACCAAGTTCAGTCTTATTTTGTAACATATCTTGAATGCATTTATTTCTTGCTGCTATGGCTACCATCCCGCTATAGTATTACTTCTGAGAAGGGCTTCTGCAAATATATCCTAACTTGTTTTCCCATCTCCCAGACTTGTTCTCTACAACACAGCCTTGGAGAACTAGTCTTCAGTCATTCACTTCATGGACATTTCTAGAGCACCTGCTCTGTACCAGAGGCCACAATAGGTGTTGGAAATGCAGAGAGAAGCAAGACAAAACTCTGCCCCCAAAGGCTCTCCATAGAAGGGAAGAGTCTATAAGGAATTTGTTGTGAAAGAGAGTATTTATTTCCATACTCTTGCAAAAATCTTCAAGGACTCCCGAACTGGAGTTTGCACATCATGTTAATTTAAAAAAAAAAAAAAAAAAAGTAGCTGCCAAGTTGCTTCTAACTCATATTAACCATGTGTGTGTCAGAGTAGAGCTGTGCCCCATGTGGTTTCCAATGGCTTCTTTTTTAAAGTAAACCACCAGGCCTTCCTTCCAAGGTACCTCTGGGTGGACTTGAATTTCTAAACTTCCACATAGCAGTTGAGCTGTGAATCACTCCTATCCCTCTGGGACTCATGTTGTTAATAGGACGACGTGTTATATTCTGCACACCTGAGCAAACAGGGTAGCGCTGACATATAGTATAGATATTCACTGATTACCTGATGAATAACTCATTGACCTGCATTCTTTGCCTACAATATATGACGTGCAGAGCACTTTCTCTTTTATTTTTGGTCTTAACACTTTACATTGTTTGTTCAGTTTGACTTACTTCATAAGTCTTTTTTTTGTATAAGTTCTGTATGCTCTGACATTAACAATATCCGCAAAATTATCCCACACAGATTCCATTACAAAACGCACCTCAGCTTCTGACATCTAATGAAGCTGGCAGTGCCCACACTTCCTTTCTTTCTAGCACTGAACTCCAGTTAATTGACCTGACAAAATTACAAGAATCACAGAATAAGACAGCTAATCAGAAAATCAAATTGTATTACTAGAGAAATTAGGCAAGCCTTTATCACGTATGCTTTCTATTTTCACATAAAAATTGTTTTCCCCTCATTACTGATTGGTCTCCATCCAGGAAGAAAACGACAGCCTTCTCACTCTTTTGGATTCAAGAGGCCAGGAAGAGCCATTTCTACCCTCCTCAGACTTTAATTGGCGCTTTACAGTTGCATAATGCGTCCTCCCTAACACACTCCTGGACTGCAGGTGCTCTGTCAAGTAGTTCGGGCACACGGTGCGGGCTGACAACTCTACGAATTTTAAGACTCTGACGTAAGAGGGTAAATCTTCGGCAGGGGAATGAACTGTTAACTTCAAAAAGGTGCCACTTAATGGGTCTATAGACTGGCTAGTTTGCTAAAATCCAAAATGTACACTTCAACAATGAGTGAACACGACTCCCATCCTCACTCTCTCTGAGCCTGTCCAGGTAAGTATAATAATAAAATAGTGAAATCATTTTATCTTCTTTTCTACCTACAATCACATTCCGGCATCAAAGTTGCCAATAGCCCTCCTGTTATTCTACTTGAAATTGCCCCACATACGAGAAACTATATCAAGGCTATTAAGATGCTCCAAGTAAAATTATATTTAGGCATGTAAATTTATATAGGAATGTACATTTTCACTCTGTCATATCAAATAAAAATAAATAAATAAATTAAAAAAAATTGATACTTTAAATCATCTCGAAATAATTACAATAAACCAAAAACCAAACTCACTGACTCGAGTCAATTCCAACTCACAGCAACCTGAAAGGACAGAGGAGAACTGCTCCACAGAGTTTCCAAAGAGTGCCTGGAGAATTCGAATCGCCGACCCTTCAGTTAGCAGATGTGGTATTTAACCACGGTGCCACCAGGCTTTCCACAATTTGCAAATACCTCCCAAACACATCCACACACCACGTCCATTTCCCATTCCACAAGCCTTCCCCATGCACTGCGGTTCCAGGAGAGAGGAGAATTAAAATAGTTGACGGTTTAATCAGATCTTGTAAATTAATGATGACATTATCAAGCTCCCGTATTCCTGCCACTGTATTTGTTATACGTTCGTTCACTTGAGCTGATTAAAGAAACTGGAGAAAACTAGTTAATTTAAATGTTCTTTGTCATTTTGACTTGATTGGAATTATCACAGTTTGTTTACAGTAGGGATAAAACCAAAGCACTATTGTATTCTGTGATTGAAAGCAAATAGAGGCTTGTAGTATTGCTGGAAAACCAAACACAAAATTTAAATCGGGATAAACAAAATGACTCACTTATTGGTAAACATTCCCAACTATTTTTCTTGAGCTATTTGAGCTTTCAGTAAAATAAGCCTGTTTTGTTTTTTTTTAAAAAAAGGACACCTGGTGAAAATACTCAATTTAAATTAAGTGTGTGTGTGTGTGTGTGTGTGTGTGTGTTCTGTGATATGCTGTCAAGGCAGGTAAATATTCACCCAGCATATACAGGTAGGGCTATACCTATTACTTACAGTCAGTATCCATTAAAAATAATTACATATTTTTCTATTACCCCTGTATTTGGCTGACTCAGAGATTTTTCAGCACAATTTACTTTGGAAACTTGTTCTTGAATTAAGGAAGAAAAATGTGATTATTTCAAAGTCTCTGGGTTCTCTTTAATCATAGGAAGCTGGAAGATTCGACCTTTGCTGACAATTCTTTTACGTTAAAAGTTCTGCCAATAGTCTCATATGTAAAGTTGACTGGACACTGTCCCTCCTCCTGGCAATTTTGATTTGTTTTGTACAAGTTTTAACAATCAAACACCCAAGAGAAGGCAATGGATGTGACAAAGAGGACTCTGTTAAACAATTAATGTCACTTTCCATTATTGCTTTGGTCCCAATTTACAGAGCAAGTAAATCAAAGTTGCCACAGATGAAGCACACTGGCCTGCTAACACATGTCTGTTCACAGGTGACAGGGCAGGGGACACACATTAGTCAGGACAATGACATTGCAAGATAACCCCCCTGCTTTGATATCAGTTTTTAATTGTTGGAAATTGCTGTTTTTAGAGAAATATACTTATTAGCTCCATCTAAATTTTAAAAAGATGTAAAAGAGAGAAAGAGAGATAGAACAGATCACCCACAGGGCTGTGACCTACAGCTGTCTGCAGCCTAAGCTCAGTCTTGGTCCTGCAGCAGGGAGGTGCAAGCAGAGGTGGAAAACAGGCCATCAGGCATTGCCACGGTTGAGCTCTACAGCCATCGAGTAGCATTGCCCATGGTGGGCCTAAATCTTGGGCTCTCCTTAAACCATGCCAGTTTGTGCTTCTTCTTCTGACCTCAATACATGTCTGTGTGACTGTAACACTTCACTCTCCAAGGATTCTCCAGGAATAAAGAAGGCACACCAACAAACAGTCACTCAAGGCACAAAGGATTTCCAGCAGCAGATGAGACACACATATTCCTACAAACCAATCCAGACTTAGAATCTGCAACAAGTCCTGGGCACAGAATTAAAATAAACGACAGCTCAGAATGACCGACAGCATTAGAAAGTGCCTCACTGCCTCAGGAAACTTCTATGCATCTATGTCCCTATATGACCTACACTGAATCTGACATCATTCAAAAGGAACAGTTGGAAAAAATACAGATTCTGGCCCTTGGGGTCTTCACCTCGTGATTCAAATTCTGCCTTTTCTTGGGAGTAGTTAGCAAAAGGGTGTTGCAAGTACTAGGGACACCCAGTGGGGCATGTTGAACTACACGTATAGTCCATTCAACTGCACACAGAGGGGAAATAAGTCCACTAAAGTAAGGAGGACACGAAGAACTCTGAGATACCAGGCCACACCTGAAGACAGAGAGTGCCTTGTGTGTATTTGTCCTAAAGATTTTTAAATGCATTGTCTTACGGAAAGCCCGTGCCCTGCTTATGATAGTAATTTTTTCTGCAGCTTGTAGAATTGCAATTACACTCTACGTCCCTAGATTCTTACAGTCGCTTGATTTCTGTTTGATAAAAATAGTTTAATAGCCATTTAATCACAGCTTCATTATCTTAGCTCTCTTAATGCGAATTAGGCCAGGAGAGTTCTTGCTTCCTCATTATTCAAATCACCAATAAGAAGGAAACAGAGGGGTCTTCTTATCATTCATTAATCAGTCTCAGTATCACAGGTACTGTACACTTACAGCTCAACCTGGGTGACAGGTCACTTCACCTCAGCCTCCATCTCATTTTTCTGTGTAAAAATTCAGCTTATGATCTGCCTAATTCCTATTAAGAATATTTCCGTACTCAGGACTAATAGGGGAGGGGGAAAAGAAAAAAAAAAGAAGCCAAGTGGATCAGGCCTGAGGACTCTTTCAGAAGGTACTCGATAAACATTTGCAGTGGACATGCCCATCTTTTGAATTATCCATGTCTGAATTTCATATCTTTGAGAATAACCACTGCCGACTTTTCACAGTGGGCCAGCTACCCCCAAATACCCAGCATACCCTGGGCTGCCTCCTTGCCCCATCCTGCTGATTTGGAAGCAGCTAATGAAGACAAAATTAACTCCTACTTTAAGTGAGGCCTAATTAGGAAGGGAAATCTGCTAGAGTAACATCTGGTAATGTATTCTGAAGCCAAATATAAATGACATTTTTGGATTATCCACTATTTTGGATTATTTGTTCCACTAGGCCCCACCAGGAGTTCAAATAGCTAAGTGGGGAAGCAACTTGCATGATGGACTCTGGGGTTCCGATAAAGAATGCACTCTCTCACAGGTGGGGCCCTTTTCTGAGTCTCTGTACATGAAGTTCTGCACATCGGTTGCCTGCACAAGCAGGCAAAAAACATCTGTATGCACTGATTTTTTTTTCTGTGTATTAAACCCTGATGGCATAGTAGTTAAGGCCCACGGCTGCTCAGCAGAAGGTTGGCAGTTCCAATCCACCAAGCACTCCTTGGAAACTCTCTACAGAAGTTTACTCTGTCTGTAGAGTCCTTGTGAGTCCGAATCAGCTCGACAGCGCTGGGCTTGGGTTGTTTCAGTACACATGAATTTAAGATTCACAGGAAAAGGAAATCAAAATAAAGATGAGGTTTTATTCTGAAAAGAACTTTTAAAAAATAATGGAGACTAGACCACTGAAATAGAAGTGGAGATGGCATGTACATATACATATATACACATACACACACATATACACACACACATATGTAAAACCATTAGGATCAGGATAGGTAGTATTCACTGACTTTTTGTTGTACATATCTGCTTTAAGTGATTTGAGCCTTTACTGAAGCAGTTGTTAAAGAGTCTGAATAGCTGCCTTTAAACAACTTTCTTTTTTGCAGAACCTCTGATGGTTCTTCTTGTTTCTATTAAGCCCAAGCACCTACAGCATGTCTGCCCACCTTCTGTGCACCGAGCACAGAACAGCCAGAAACCTCACGTGAAACTCCCCATAGGTTGCTAATTCCTAGCCCATCCAATAGGAAGTGGGTTAAAATAACCTACTAACTTTTTTGGTAGCAGATGGAATGAAGGGCTTTGGGAAAGTGTTGGGAACTTGAGATGAGTAAAAAATAACTTCAGTAATCTCAAGCATATGTATGCAATGGAAAAATAATCAAGACAATATATACCACCTTGTGTGACATCACACATTTATTTTTGAAAAATACTTGATCTATTCAAATCAGATAAATACAGGAGAGTAACTGGCTGTCCCTGAGTCAGCCCCTGACTCACAGCGACATTGTACACTGCAGGAGAAAACTCTTCTCAGTTCACTGGAGTCGGGAAGTTCCAGCCAATCCTGTTCAGCATCATAGCAACGGGAGAGCCTCCTCTGCCAGACAGGTGGTGACTGCACAAGAGGTCCTTGGCATTGACCCTGTGTCCTTCATGTAGAAAGAGAAAATTCTACCATGGAACCATCAGCACCCCATCTCTGAGAGCTAGTGTCTTCCTATTTTAATCCCAGGAGACAGAAACACACTACGTGTCAGTGTATCTGCTCTATCACATGCCAAAGTTGCTAGAATTTAAAGTTGAACTGTTACAGGGGCTAGGAGAACACAGGTTGTGATTCCACTCTCTGGGTAACTCCACAGATGTGTGTCTTAAGGCTACTTAAAATAGCATGTATTGAAGTGGGTCTGTACAATGACCCCTCAAACATTTACACACAGAGACACATTCTGTACTGAGGATGTTGTTAGGTGCCATCAAGTAGGATCTGACTCATGGCAACCCTATGTACAGCAGAAGAAAACACACTGCCCCGCCCTGCGCTAACTTCACAGCTGTTACTGTGCTCGAGCCCGGTGTGGCAGCCACTGTGTCAGCGCACCTCGTGGAGAATCTTCCTCTTTTGACTTTCTATCAAGCATAGTGTCCTTCTGAAGCACTGGTCCCTCCTGATAACACTTCCAAAGTATGTGAGACATAGTCTTGCCATCCTTGCTTCTAAGGAGCAGTCTCCATGGTACTTTCAAGACAGATTTATTATTTTTATAGTCTGTAGTATATTCAATATTCTTCACCAAAACCACAATTCAAAGGCAACAATTCTTCTTCAGTCTTCCTTATTCACTATCCAGATTTCACATGCATATGAGGCAATTGAAATCACCATGGCTTGGGTCAGGCATATCTTAGTCTTCAAGGTCAACATATTTCTTTGTCGACACTTTGAAGAGGTCTCTTGAAGCCAGTTTTCCTAGTGCAATTTGCCTTTTGATGTCTTGACTGCTGCTTACGTGGGTATTAACTGTGGATCTAAGTAAAATGAAATCCTTGACAATCTCAACCTTTTCTCCATTTATTGTAACATCACTTATGATATGTGAGGATTTTTGCTTTCTTTATGTTGAGATATAATCCACTGAAGGCTGTAGTCTTTGATCTTCATAAATAAGTGCTTCAAGTCTCCCCTTTCAAGAAGCATGGTTGTGTCATTGGCATCAGAAAGGCTGTTAATAAGTCTTTCTCCAATTCTGACGCCCCAGTTTTTCTATACACCTGCTTCTCAAGCTATTTTCTCACCATACAGATTGATTAAGTGTAATGAGAGCGTACAACCCTCATAGACAACTTTCCTGACTTTAAACCATGCAATATCCTCTTGTTCTGTTCAAATAACTACCTCTTGTTCCATGTACAGATTCCTCATGGAAGTGTTCTGGAACTCCCGTTCTCCAAAACTTCATCTATCATTTGTTATGATTGACACAGTTAGATGCCTTCACATAATCAATAAAGCACAGGTAAACATCATTCTGCTATTCTGCACTTTAAGCAGAATGTCTTTGGTTCTAACCCTGGAGTTGCACTACTGAAGGATACTATGGGGAAAATATTACAGGATGCAGTCTGCAGCAAAAGAAAATGAAAGGAATATGAAGAGTCAAAAAGAACTGGTCGATGGTCAAGTATTTCAGGAGATAACAAATAATAAGAAAACAATGTTACTGAAGGAATAAGTCCAAGGTACACTAAAAACGTTGGCAAAAAACAAAGATGGAATACCAACTGAGATGTTTCAACAAACGGATGCAGCACTGGAAATACCCATCTTTGCCAAGAAACTTGGAAGACAGCTACCTGGCCAACAGACTGGAAAAAATCCATATCCATATCTAGTCCTATTCCCAAGACAGGTACTACAATGAATGCAGAAATTATCAAACTCAATAATTAATATCATATGCTAGCAAAAGTTTGCTGAAAATCAATCAAAAGTGACCGCAGTAGTGTATCAACAGGGAACTGTCATAAATTTAAGCTTGATTTAGAAGAAAACATGGAATCAGAGATATTGCTCTTGATGTGTTGAGAATACATATGTATAAAGTGGAATCTGTCTACAGGTACATCTCAGTCTCCTAAATGTGTCCACACATATTCAATTGTGGTTGACTATGTAATTGTAGGAAACACTGGTAGTGTAGTAGCTAAGTGCTAGGGCTGCTAACCCAAAGGCTGGCAGTTTGAATCCACCAGGTGCTCCCTGGAAACTCTATGGGGCAGTTCTGCTCTGTCCTATGGGGTCACTATGAGCTGGAGTCAACTTGACCATCTGTGGGTTATGTAAGTGTGTAATCAGTGCACCCATTGTTCCTTTTAGTTATCTACTCTAACTGAGGAAAGCAGTGATAAATACTGAAGATAATTGCTGCAAAAATAAAATAAGACTCAAATGGTGATAAAATACAAGTAAAATTGAAGAATTCCCTCCAGAGATATATTTAGATCTGTGGGAATCCATTTAATTCCTGTTAATACTTATGCTCCTATTTAAGCAGGCATCAAATTTATATTCACAACTGTACTTAGGCTCTATTCTAACTTATTAGCTTCTATCACACATTTATGAGTTAATAAGCATGTATTGAACACGTAGAATTCATTATTCTGAAGAGGTTACATGAACCATAAGTATAAATGCAAAGCTTCAAAAAAAAAAAAGCCCTAAGAAGAGTCCTAGTTGATGTACTCAAAATGAGCTGTTTCAGGGGGAAAAAATAGGAGATATTTCATGTTCATTTCTAAAAATGTAAAGAGGAAATAACAGTTCTGCCACCAAAGAGGAGGCTTAGTAGACCTGAAAAGAATCACAAGGGTATTCCATTTTGTCCTCAAGTGTAAACTAAAGGGGTAATTGGGCACTGTGGAAAGAACACTAGATGGAACATCAGGAGAGTTGAGTCTAATCCCATTCCCAGTACCAGCTAACTTTATGGCTTCAAGTGAGAAAACCTCAACTCTCTGGCTTCCTTGTACATTCTACAAGCTTCTAAAGGGCTTCTTTATATTGTTTCTTATCACTCGCCATCAGACTCCATCGACTATTCTCACTTCTCTAGCATACCTCCATGGTTTCCACTATCAAAGTAAAAACCAAAATCCTAAGGTTGACCTACCAGGCCATGATCACCATATAACTTACCATCCAAGCCAGGACACTTTTGAGAATGAGAGGAGGTACCATAAATAACCAGTTGGTCAGGGGTTAACCTAGACCCAGATGCGATTTCCAGCCAATGTCCCCCAAGCAGAGCCACCACCTTTCTGTCAGTGGACACTTTCACGTTACTGTGATACTAAACAGGAACACTGGTGCTATCGCGGTTAAGTGCTACGGCTGCTAACCAGAAGGTCAGCAGTTCAAATCCAGAAAGCGCTTCTTGGACACTCTATAGAGCAGTTCTACTCTGTCTACAAGGTCACCATGAGTCTCAATCAACTCATCAGCAGTGGTTTATTTTATTTATGATGTTCAACAGAAGTCATTGGATCTTCTAGGCTTAGACAATGAAGAAAGACCTGGAGATTTATTTTTTCAAAGCGGCCAATGAAAGTGTTATGGGTGACAATAGACCTAATGTACAATCCATCATGGAGATGACACAAGACAGGGCCACTTTTCATTCTGCAGTGTATGGAGTTTAATACTCCAACTATAGCTAATGACAGCAACAGAATTTCAAGCTAACTGGGACATATGGTGCACAACCTGGTGGCACAATGGGTTAAGCACTACATCTGCTAACCAAAAGGTCAGTAGTTCAAATCCACCAGGCACTCCTTGGAAACTCTATGAGGAAGTTCTACCCTGACCTATAGGGTTGCTGTGAGTCAGACCCAATTTGATGACAGTGGGTTTGGTTTTTTGGTTTCAGTGGGACATATGGTTTCCCTACACTGGGATGATTATCTGATCCCATCTCTAGCCCTTTTTATTTGTCCGACTCTTTACCAGATATTTGGACCTCCTCACTACTCTGAAAAAATGTCAGGTCTTTTCCTGCCTCAAAGCCTTTTTACTTGCTGCTTCTTTTCTGCCTGATGGTCACACGACTTGTCCCTTCTTCCTAACATAGCCTATTCTCTTTCTCTGGCTTATTTTTCACTGTAGTATTTACCTCTATGACTCAATAGATATAGTACTAATTTAGCTTGTTCATTTAAGCAAACAAACAAAACAGTTGCTGCTAAGTAGACGTCTACTATGGTGACTGCATGTGTACAGACAGCTGTGCTCCATAGGACTTTCAGTGCTGGCTTGTAATCTTTTCTAAGTAGATTGCCAGGCCTTTCTGCCATGGTGCTGCTGTGTAGATTTGAACCACTAACCTTTCAGTTAGCCATTTGCACCATCCAGGGACTCCATTTTCCTCATGTTTTTTCTAAAATAGAAGTCCTATGAGGTTTGTCGGAAACCCTGGTGGCTTAGTGGTTAAGTGCTACATCTGCCAACCAAAAGGTTGCAAGTTTGAATCCACCAGATGCTCCTTGGAAATTCTATCTAGTAGTTCTACTCTGTCTTATAATGAATTGACTCATTGGCAGTAGGTTTGGTTTGTTTGGTTTATGATGTCTGTCAGACCACTCTTAGACTTGGTATATAGCGTATGCTTAATGAAAATGTGTAAGAATAATAGCTAAAATATCTAAGAATAAAACATAACTCTGTATTCATCTTCTCTAGTTATTGTTGCTTCTTCTGTAGTTCCCACCTCCTACCACCAGTGAATTTAACTTCTTAATAATGCTTATCTTAGGCTACGATTTAAAATTAGCTTGCATTCATTTCACATACACCAGCTTGGTCAGGCAGGCAGCCAATCCATTCTTGGTGGAAAAAAAGAAAACATGAATTGCTACAACCACAGAGGGGCTGATTCTGAATTTAGCCCCTAGACACTGAATCTGCACCAGTAAATACAATGCCCATCATTTTTAAAGGATGGACATAGAATTGGTCTTGTAAATGCAGAGATTAATTTACCTCTGCTTTGGTGGTTGGGAGGATTCTGAGTTACATCATCCAGCAATCAATTTGCAATGATTTCAGAAGAGCCAAGATGGTTTTGTGAAAAGCCTATCATGTGATGCCAACTCACTATCTGCCCAAGCAGGAGTACTGAACTCCCTAATCAAGAGAAAACAATTGTTGTAATCCATCTGGACTAAAGGGAGTTTCTTGATTTCAGACCACATCATGCACTCATCTACAAGCTGGGAGTACGTCAGTCTTAACCAGAGGTTTGCAAACTGTGCTCCAAGGAACCCTGGACATTGGTACAGTTGCTGCAAGGCTGGATTGTAAATATTGCACAATATGATATATGTAAAGTATTTATATAATTGGATTTGTAAGCCAACATAACTAATGTTTTGTTGTGTTGTTTTGTATCCTTTTGTTTTTAGAAAACAACATGCATTCTCAAATGTGTTAATTATCTTATTATAAACACAGTAGAGACCAGCACTGCTGTTAACCTACCAGATTGAATCCTTTTTGTGCTGGTCTCAGGATAAACAAATATCTTGAGACAGGAGAGTGAGTAATTTAAAAGCTGGAGGCATTGGCAAATGCTCATTTCTATGAATTAGGATTTTCTCAATCCTATTCAATCCAAATAAAGTACAAAATAATCAGTTGCTAAGATTGATGCAAGACACCAATCATCATTTTAAACTCTAATTTTTTTCTTTCTGTTCATTAAAACAGTCTCATAGTTCTCTCAGATAAATGTTGTAACAAAAAAAGATAGTATTAGCGAGTAGAAGCTAACATTTACTGAGTGTTTTCTACGTGACCGGTGCTGTTATTTGTTTTTTCACATGCATTTATTTCTTTTAGAGTGCCCCATTGACTCTGTTATTAGTCCCATATTCAGATGGCTAATGAGAGTCAGAGTTGGGATGGCACATCAAACACCTCTAATAAAATACTGTCTTCATTCACTTTCTTTACATGCTGTAATTTTATGGCAAATACAGGAATGGGCATGAACTAGTCTAATTTATGTCTGTATTAACCTGTTGCCACTGAATCAATTCTGATCCATACAGGATCTGTAGGATGGATTAAAACTGCTCCATAGGGCTTCCAAGGAATGGTTGGCGGTTCAAACTGCTGACTTTTTGGTTGGCAGCCTGAGCTCTTAACCACTGCATTACCAGAGCTCACTGTCTATATGAAGAAAACAAAACAAAACTTGTGTGATCACTAGGGCAAAGCAGAACTTTCCCATAGGGGTTCCCAGGGGTGGCTGGTAGATTGGAACTGCTGACTTTTTGGTTAACAGATGAAAGCTTAACAACTGCTACACCAGGCTCCATTATCTAAAACTATAATGATCATTACGTAATTACTAAAGTTGGTGTAATATACATAATAATAAAAATAATATAATAATAACAACTGTATTAAACCCATTACTGTCGAGTTGATTCAAACTCGTAGTAACCTATAAGACAGTTTCCAAGGAGCACCTGTTGGATTTGAACTCTTGACTACCAGCTGTAGTTCTTAACCATTACAGCACCAGGGTTTTATTGCCAGCCAGCCAAGTGCCGTCAAATTAGGAGACACTGAATGAGTTGGGAACACAAAGCAATTCACTATCAATGAATAAGAACTAAGACAGAGAGATGCAGTTGCATGTCATGAAGCAGAGGCGGGCCTTACACGTAGAAAACAGGAGAGTGTTTTGAAGTCGCTTGTCATTATTTGTCCTCATCTAATGTTTCCCCAAGCCTTGCTCTTGTTCTTCTGGATGAGATCTATTCTCCCCTTATACGAAAAAGTTCTTATCTCTCCTCTTCATTTTTTCATATTTCTTAAACCCTACTTTACATGTTTCCTTATCTATGAGACTCTTTTTAAAAAAATCTAGTTCAAACCAGTATCTCTAAGCACCTAAGCTTTATCAGAATGACCAGAATCTTAGATTAAAAATACAGATTTCGGGGCCCCACTCAGACTATTACATGGAATTCTATGAATAGTTGCCTTAATGTCAAGGCTATTAACGTCTTGGCTCACCTAATTATTTGTTACGAGGAACTATCCTGTGTATTGTAGGAAGTTTAGCAGCAACTCTAGCCTCTACCAATTAGATGTCAGTGGCCTCGCTCCCATTATGACAATGAAACATGTCTCCAAACTTTGTCAACTGTCCCTTTGTGAACTGTTCCTATCAGGAAGGGAAAAAAGAAAGGTGGAAGGGAGGGAGGGAGCGAAGGATGGAGGGAAGAAGGAAGAAAAGAAGGGAGGGAGGAAGGAAGCAGGGAGGAAAGCAGGGAGGGAGGCAGGGAGGTAGAGAAAGCCTCAACTCACAGTGATCCTATTGAATACAATAGAATTGTCTCATACAGTTTCCGAGGAACACCTACCCATAAAATCCAAAAACACTGCTGTCAAGTCAGTTCTGACCCACAGCAATCCTACAGAGAGAGTAGAACTGCCACCTAAAGTTTACAGGGAGCACCTGGCAGATTTGAACTGCTGACCTTCTGATTAGCAGCAGCTGATAGCACTTAAACACTACACCACCAGGGTTTCCAAGGAATGCCTAGTAAATTGTAATTGCTGACTTTTCACTTAGCAGCCTTTTAACTACTATTCCACTAGGATTTCTGTATTCCCTATAATACACGCAATTTTAGCAGATCTTAATAGCTGTTAATCTATTTTATATCCATTGTGTATGATTCTTATTCCCAATATCTTATATTGCCTAGAATAGTTGGACATGTTTTACAGTCTATACTTCCCTGTTGATTACTACTTATTAATAATTTGCTTCCTGAATTTCTTTTTGATTAGTTCTACACACTTCATTCTCTTTCCTGCCAATCATGCTCTTCTATTTTTATAATATTTTCTGACCATCATCATTATCATAATATTCATTTTGGTTTTGTAGTCTATTTGATTACATAAACCACATGCTAAATTATTCTTTAGGACTGTATTCTGTAGATTTCACAGAGTTTTCAAACATTATTAAACTTTGTGAGTTTTTCTAAAAGCACAGAAAGGACACATAAATCTTGTAACAGTTTTATGTCTACATGAAAGAGACAAAGTGAGGCAAAATACAGGCTCTGAAGCAAGACTGCCACAGTGTGAACCCTGACCTCATCGCTTACAAAGGCTATGACCTTCAGAAACTGGATTAACATGTGTCTCAGTTTTATTGTTTGAAAATACAATAAGATCTACGTCCTATTATTACAAGTGTATGGAGTTGTATGGATAACCAAAATCCATACAACACATGTAGAAATGTGTCTGGCATGCAACAGGATTTATGTCTCCTATTAGCAATATTCAAAGCCAGATGGGAACCCTAGGAGTGTAATGGTTAAGCACTAATACTGCTAACCAAAAGCTCAGCAGTTCCAGTCTACCAGGTTCTGCATGGAAACTCTATGGGCCAGCTCTACTCTGACCTATAGGGTCACCATGAGTCAAAATCGACTTGACAGCAGTGGTTTTGGCTTTATCAGTAATATACAAGAGCAAGTTTCAGAGTTTCTTCTCATATCCATTTTCGTCTTTCTTTGCTGTCTAATGACATCTTGTTTCTTCATGTATAATGTCCATGATGTCATTCCACAACTTGTCTGGTCTTCAATAGAAGCATCAAATCTATTCTTCAGATGTTCTCTAAATTCAGGTCAGATATGCTTATTGTTACACTTTGGCTCTCCTAGAGTTGTTCTAATTTTCTTGTTTCGATTTGAAACTTCATTTGAGCATCTGATGATCTGGTCCCCATTTGGACCCTGACCTTGTTCTGACTGATGATATTGAGCTTTTCCATCACCTCTTTATACAGATGTGGTAGATTTGATTCCTGTGTATCCCATCTGGTAAGGTCCATGTGTATAGTCACTGTTCACATTGGTGAAAAGGTATTTGTGATGAAGATGTCATTCTTGCAAAATTCTATCATGTGATTGTCTGCATCATTTCTATCACTAAGGGCATATCTGCCAACTACCAATCTTTCTTCTTTGCTCAAAATTTCCATTCTAATCACAGATAATTATCAATGAATCCTGACTGCATGTCTGATCAATTTCAGAACTGTAGAAGTTGGTAAAAACTCCTCAACTTCTTCATCTTTGGCCTTAGTGGTTGGTGCTTAAATTTAAGTGATGGTAGTATTTTTAAAAGACCAAAATGGACATCAGAAGAGACTATGAAACTTGCTCTTAAATAATGAGTAGCTAAAGCAAAAGGAATAAACAGTGAAGTAAAAGAGCTTTACAGGAGGTTTCAAAGGAAAGGTAGAGAATACAAAGGATTATAATGAGATGTGGAAAGAACTGGGGCTAGAAAACCAAAAGAGAACATTCTCAGTATTTCTCAAGCTGAAAGAACTGAAGAAAAAAATAAAGCCACAAGTTGCAACTGTGAAGGATTCTACAAGGACAATGTTAACCAGTGCAGTAAACATCAAAAGATGGAGAGAATACACAGAGTCATTATACCGAAAAGAACTGGTTGATGTTCAACTATTTCAAGGGACAACATATGATCAGGAACTGATGGAACTGGAAGAAGAAGCCCAAGCTGCACTGAACCCCCTGGCAAAAAACAAGGCTCCAGGAATTGATAGAGTACTAACTGAGATGGTTCAACAAACAGCTGCAGTGCTGGAAGTGCTTACTCATCTATGGAAGAAAGCTACCTGGCCAGCTGACTGGAAGAGATTCACGTTTATGTCTACTACCAAGAAAGATGATCCAATCAAATGCATAAGTTATAGAACAAAATCATTAATATCACACAAAAGTAAAAGTTTGCTGAAATTTGTTCAAAAGCAGCTGTAGTAATACATCAACAGAGAACTGCCAAAAAATTAAACCTCGATTCAAAAGAGGATGTGGAACCAAGGATATCATTGATGAGATCAGATATGTACTGGCTGAAAGAATACCAGAACATTTACCTGTATTTTACTGACTACGCAAAGGCATTTGACTTTGTGAATCATAACAAATGATGGATAAAATTGCAAAGAATGGGAACTCCAGAGCATGCACCAGTGCTAATATGGAGGAACCGGTAATGGATAAGCAGGCAGTTATTCAAAGAGAACAACGGGATACTCTATGGTTTAAAGTCAAGAAAGTGGTTTGTCAAGGTTGCATGCTTTCACCATGCCTATCCAATCCATATGCTAAGCAAATAATCTGAGAAACTGGACTACATGAAGAAGAATGGGGTGTCAGGACTGGAGGGAGAGTCACTGACAACCTGCATTAGGCAGATGATGTAACTTAACTTGCTGAGAATGATAAGAATTTGAAACACTAACTGATAGAGATCAAAGACCACAGCCTTCAGCATGGATCATACCTCAACATCAAGAAAACAAAATCCTCACAACTGGGCCGGTAACCAACATCATAATAAGTGGAGAAAAGACTGAGGTTGGCAAAGATTTAATTTTACCTGGATCCACAGTTGATGCCCATGGAGACAGCAGTCAAGAAATCAAAAGTTTTGGGTAGGTCTGCTGCAAAAGATCTTTAAATTTTCAAAAGTAAAGATATTACCTTGAAGGCTAAGGTGGGTCTGTGTGACCCAAGCTGTGTTGTTTTCAACTGCCTCACAGGCGTGTGAAAGTTGGACCGGGAATAACAAAGACCAAAGAAGAACTGACACCTTTGCATTACGGTTTTGGTGAAGAATACTGATTATTTCATGAACTGCCAAAAGAATGAACAGATTTGTCTTGGAAGAAGTACAATCAGAATGCTCCTTAGAAACAAGGGTGGCAAGACTACGTCTCACATACTTTGGACATCTTGTCAGGAGGGATCAGTCCCTAGGGGATGTCAAGCTTAGCAAAGCAGAGGGTCAACAAAAAAGATGGATTGGCACAGTGGCTGATGCATGGGCTCAGTCAAGCAGAGAAACAGTTATGAGCATGGTGCAGAACTCGGCAGTGTTTCCTTCTATTGTACATAGGTTGCTATGAATTTGAACTGACTCCACAGCATTTAACAACAGCAATTACTAATATTACCATTTCTATCATCCTCATGCATTGTATCATGTTTAAAATAAGTGATAGAGTGGTTAAAGCTACCTAACATGGGAATTTTATTTTGTGATTTCAAAATTGTTAAATATGTGAATTCTCAGATACTCCTACAATTTGGGTAATGGCTGTTGCTATCTGTTACTGTTAAAGTCAGTATGTTAGAATTAACAGTAACATTTGGATATGACCACTGGCTGATCACATATTTACAGCATGATATAGTCACCTAAAATCTATACTTAGCTGCACTATGACACCTATGCTTGACACCCAAACAAGCCTACACACACAGGCCTACACATACGTTTATGTGCATCTGTGCCAATAAATACATTCATTACTTCAACATGTTTATTGAGTGCCTACTATGCACTGCAATCTGTTTCCAAAAAGTCACATTTTGGTTTGGTGAAGGGAGGATGGCAAACAATAAGCAAATAAGGCCCCTCAAAGATATTTATATGTATTTATGTGTATATATGTATGTAAAATGTGTGTGCATGTGTGTGCGTGCATGTGTGTGTGTGTGTCTGCTCATGTGGGCGTGGGTGAGAGAGAAGAAATGTTCTAGGCAGAAAGAATAGTAAGTCCAAAGTCCCTGTGGTAGGAACTTGCAATGAGTAAGAAATTAATTTTTCACACTTTGCTTACAGGTGTAAATGGAAGGAAATTATATTCAAAATATTTAACAACTATTGCACAAGAGCATTGATCAATTAGAACAGGAGCACCAGAACTTCAGAGGAAGGCCAGCTGTAAACGACTCGTGAAATCTCACTGCTGTGAATTAGCAGACTATATTAACCTTGGGCATAAACAGTGCTTTTTAGGCTGACTGTGTAAGAAATGTCTGTAATAGTTTCATGTTTGAACTGAAAACCTCTCAGTAAGACAGCATACTGTCTGTCTAAAAGAAATGCTTAGAAAGCACATCACAGAGGTGAACGCTATTTGTTACTAAAGACTTAGCACCAAGAGCTATGTGTGAGATTGGGCATCCAGACACTCGGCAGCTGTGTCTCTAATATTTTAAGGTTGGGGCTGCTAAGACACAGTCAAGGCCAAATGATTCTACTACTAAAATGACCCGACAATAGCATAAGAGCAAGAGAAATTTCTCTTATGTTGGTTGGAAGCTACTAAGAGCCAACATCGTCCTCTCTGTGACCATCTGAGGACAAGAAATTCCAAGCGCGCATCCTGGTAATCCCTAATGCCCTTTGCTGGACATTTTCCAAGAGTTCATGATCCGTTTGGAGTCTGGAATTGGGTCTTAGACTCCTTGAGTAACTTTTACTTTCTACTAAAGTGCCCTGGATGAAGAAGTAGGGTGTCAATAAATGCTTGCTGAAGAAATACAAGATGAGAAGTTTTCCTTCTTTGTGACTTCATGTCTAAGTGCACATAGCTTTGGGCATTGCAAGTGTCTAAATTTGCAATTACCTGCATCTTAGAGACTGAGCTTATTTTAATGGTAGGCTGAGTGCACACCTCAACAAGAAGCTTTACAGACTTTATGCTGAATAAGTTTCTAAATCCAGGGCCACTCATGATTTTTAGCAATTTATATACATATGGGATGGGCAAGCACAGTAGGATAGCGTATGATATCCAGTTGGGCAAAATGGATAATAATGCCAAAGTTGACATTTTTTAAAAGTGAATTTGATAACTGGATTAGAAAAGTACATTTTCCTTCTAGAAGTATAAGAAATCACGTAAGTAGTACAGATCTACATGAATACAAATTCAAGGGACACAAATGACACAAGGGAAAGAGCAAGTCACTTACTGACAGGCTCACCAGTGATGTTACAAAAGTTAGCATCACCCAGTGCAGTAATTCTATGCTAGTTATCACAATATTGTAGTGAAAATATGAGAAAATATGACAAAAATCAGTGACTATTAAAAAAACATCAGGAACAACAAAAACAACATGTGCTAGAGTGAGCACAGACAACATCTCCTGACTTGAAGCATCGTTGCAATTGGGTAATGAATGGTGCACATTAGAAAGTTCTAGAAGTAAATTAGCATAGAGTTTTAACCTGATAGGTCTATTGATACATGTGAGCTGGGCTTATGAAAAGAAAAATGTTTTCATAAAACTAAGTACAGGTATATTTTTTTAAAGAATAATAAATTTCAGCTGAAACACTGCACAAAAAGTGCACGGACAGTCATTTTGGTGTCAATCCCTCTGACAGTGTCACCTGCTGAGGTCTGTACCTCTGACACCCCCCTAATGAAGGCACCAAGGCTCACATAAAGACAGGGTACAGTAACAGACCCACAGAATACCGTAAGTTGCAGAAACTACTGACTAGTTCTTTCAACTGCATGATTATGGAAATGAGGACATGCAAAGGGTTAAACAAACTTTCCCAGGGTCAATTAGCAACTGATCTAAGTCCACATGTGTTTATGTCTACATACTTTCCACCCCCCAAAAGCTGCCATCGAGTTGATTCCGACTCACAGCAACCCCTACAGACAGAGTAGAACAGCCTCACAGAGTTTCCAAAGAGATGCTAGCAGTTTTGAACTGCCAGCCTTCTAGTTAGCAGATGTGGCTCTTAACCTCTATGCCACCATGGTTTCTATGCACTCCTTAGTTTTTCAAATTAACCTTGTTGCCTCCCAGGAGTGAAAAAGAAAAAGATAGTAATAAGCCAAGAATTTTCTCTCATCTGCCACTTTCCTTGTTAGCCCTCAACATTGTTTAAAACATTGTTAGAAGGAAGTTTTCAATGCCAGCCAATACAGCAACATTGAACTGTAATTACTAATTTCTGTGTCTCTTAATAGATCATAAGTTTCGTGGGAAGAGGAGTAATAATTTATCTGTGTGTCAAAATGTTTGCAAACACGTACTGAGTATCTACTATGTATTAGGCATTCAATGAAATAATTAAAAATCCCTGTCCTCATGGAGTTTATTCCAGCAGGGGAAGACAGATAACAAAATAAGCAAATAAATAAATAATTATAAACTACATAAACATTTGCGAGAAATGAATGAATGGGTAAATCAATATGAACTG
Organism: Heterohyrax brucei; assembly: GCA_028571685.1. NCBI lineage: Eukaryota > Metazoa > Chordata > Mammalia > Hyracoidea > Procaviidae > Heterohyrax > Heterohyrax brucei. Next base: position 171,921,970 of record CM053143.1, on the reverse strand, counting down.
TACTGTTATGTAAAGAAAATCATTTTTTTAATCAAATTTATTTATAAAAGCAATGCAAGAATATTTTCCTCAGGATAGTTTTCATATTTAAATATCTGGAAATGTTAACAAAAATACATAGATAATGTTATTCTTAGCACCAAAACTTGACCCAAAGGAATGTTTGTTGCTGCTGACTATCTTTTACATAAAGTGAAACATGCCTATAAAGCAATGATTCACAACCTTAACTAAGTATTGAAGTCATCTGAGATTAAAACCAGTATCTCTAGACTCCACTCTAGAACAATGAGATCAAAAAATAATCAGAGGTGACCATATTTTCAAAAGCTCCCCCAGGCAGGATTTAAATGGGAGCTAAAACTGAGGAACACTTCTGTAAAAGATGGAATGACAGCCCCTGCCACGCAGGACGAGAACCCTTGCTGTGCTCTGTCTCATTGGCTGAAGTAGAGAAGGCTTTGCCACCAGTGAGGAGCAGCTGTCCCACACTAAGCCACTCAGAGCCCCTCACGTGCTCTAAAGATGGCGGATGCTGCCTCTTGCTCCAGTGTACATCAGATCACACCCCTTTGCTGGAGGGGGTTTCATTCCTGGCTTCCAGTTCTCCACTCTATTGGTCACTCAGACTATGGGCTAGAAGCTTGGACCTTTCAGTCCCTGGTTAGTTCCTGTCAATATCTTTCTCCAGTTGTGGACCCAACTTCAGTACCCTTTGGTATACAACGGAGAGTCCTACCAGGCAACAAGCCTCATTATTACCACTAAATGCCATCAAGTCAGATTCCTTTCAAAATACCATCCACGTAGATCACATTAGGGTCCCTACTAGTGGTCTCTACTAGAGGTCACTCAGATGGTAAGCTGGGTGTGCAACGATGGTAATTCATACAGTGAAATGCTTTATACCCATGGACATTAATTATATTGATCTGTGTCTGTTACAATGCCATACATCAGCTTTCCCTGAGTCACTTTCAACTTATGGCAACCCATATAGGCACAAATGGTTAAGAACTCTGCTGCTAGCCCACAGGTTGGTGATTTGACTTTTCCCAGAGATGCTTGGTGATCTACTTCCAAAAGGTCACAGTCATTGAAAACACTATGGTGCACAGCTCTACTGTGGTATACATAGGGTCTTCAGGTGATGCATACCCACTGCAAATTAGTAAATGAGATGAGAAAGTTTCCAGGTATCATATGCTCAGCCCATGATCTACCCACATATGCTGGGAAGCACCTAGAAGAATGAACCTCAAAATATTACAAGGAAGCAAGTCTTCATATGATTTCTAATACTTCTGCAATAAGCATTTCACAATCATAAAGGAATATGAAAATAAAGCATCAGGAGATTATGCTTGTGAGACTAGTGTGTGAGATAAGGGACAAGAAACAGTTTAAATCAGCCAAGCCAAGCCAAGTGCCGTCGAGTTGGATCCGACTCATGGTGACATTAGGGTACAGTTAATTAATTAGTCAGTGTCAGTTAAGTTCTACTCAGCTCTGTGGCCTTGGCTTTGAATTTAACTTCTTCAGGCCTTAATGTTTTATCCGTAAAATGACACTAGTGACATCATCATGGCTGTCCAAGGATATTACTAGGCATAAAAGTAGCACAAAATGTATGTGTTTAAAGGAAGACTTCAGAAGAATTTTATACAAGTGTAGGGCTAAAGAAACGTGCATCTCAGATAAAATCATTCAAGCTGTATTTGCTGAGTCTGTACTCACACAGAATACTTAAGTTCACTTTTTCTTCATAAAACAAAACAAAACACAGTACTATTGAGTCGATGCCAAATCATCGCATCCCCATGGGTTAGAGCGAAACCGCCCCATGGAGTTTCCAAGGAGCCCCAGCAGATTTCAAGTGCTGACCTTTGGCTTAGCAAACATAGCACCCAACCACTATGGTGCCAGGGTTTCCTCTTCTTCATAGTACCTCTAAAAAAACCAGGCAGACTATAACAATCCACATAAAAGCAATGGCATAATTTGTATTGAGACTCCATAGCAAATCTGTGGAGGGGGAAGAGAAAGTCTTTTGTTGCCAGCACACTAACCCTCTCCCTGCAGTCCTGGTGGTTCCAGCTGACATCACAGGTTGTAGACAAACGTTCTTGATCTGTTTGTTGGGATGACATCAGTAGCCATAATCTGTTCAGGGGTGAAAGACCTGATGCAATTAGTTAAGGGTAGCCCTGGAGTAGATCTGTTTACCTCTAGGTACAACATGAAACATCAGCCTTTAGCAAATGATAGCAAAATAGTTCAGAGCCGTTACAGCGTCAATGACTGTTCAATTTGTTCCTAGAAGAACACTCGGTAGTTCAATATTGTTGAAACATTAACTCCAAAGCCTCTCACGTTACTTCTGTTCCTACTGATACCGCATCCACTGTGACTATTTCCAAAGTAGTGAAGTCAAAATCTTACAGGATCTGGCCTTAGGAGCCTGGGGTTCAAGTTCTAATTCTATCATGTATTGGCAGGTTCATATGTCATAGGGCAAGGCACCAGAATCTGTGAACTCAGTGCTCTCAGTGATAAAATGGAGACAGCTGCTTCACAACCAGGCTGCAAGGATTAAATGAGATACAGAAGGGTACAGAGGACCCTCTCTCTGTAAATCACTCTAATGCTGTGGACATCCTTCCGACTACTTTTCTAATGACCTTCCTTATTTAAATTAGTTTTCAAATAGTTAACCTATTAACTAAGGAAAACTGAAGAGGAAATCCTATAGAATGTAAATTTTATTCCCTAAGATGATTCATTTCAAAATTTTAACCCCTAACTAACAAACCTTTCTAATTTCATAATAAATTGGGTTTAATACAGCTGGTAAAAAACCTTACAGATACTGCCTTCAATTTGGAATGGCTGAAATAGGAAAAAATAAATAATCAAAAAAAAAATCATGAATCACTAACTCACAGGGAAAATAAAATAGGAAATGCGTGTGAAAATAATGTTTATTGTATTCAAAGACAATAAGGAGAAACAAACTAATTCATTCTATTTAAAAAAATAAGACTGGGGAAAATAACCAAAAACGACTGTCAGAGAGTCTGTTCTGACTCATAAAAACCCTCTAAGTCCTGTAAATTTAGCAGATATTTGACTAAAGTTCTTTTAGTAAAATAGCTGTCACGAAAAAAAACAAAAACCCTTAATACATTTTAAAGCTACTTAAAATTCAATACCCATGATTTACCTAGCTTTATCCCCTCATTTCTTCTTTTAGTCACTTGTAGATTTAGCAAATATCTTTCCAGATGGCAGGTGTCTGAGGCCTGCAGGGACACAGGAGACTGTCACCTAAAAGTTACGATCCCTGTCCTCATGATGTTTACAGCATCCTAGTGATCCAGTAATGTCCTTGGTACACGATTCACTTAATAAATAATTAAATGTTTAATGGAGGCAAAAAATAGACTAAACAATTAAAATAGAGGGGAAAGGAAAATCAGAGAAATGGGAATTAGAAGAAGAATGGTATAATCCATAGTTTTATTATTACTTTTAGTTGGGAATGAAATATTCTTTCCATAATATATTGTTCATTGGGGCTGTGGGCATCAGAAAATAATTGTTATCTTTGTCATTTGAATTACAGCTTTAATTATCACTCACAACTCTTCAGCTGCTCTTAATTCTTAAACCTTGCCAAGAGCTTCTTTAGGAGCATGGCTGTAAGGCAGCAGAAGAGAAGAATTTTTCTTTAAGCATCTATGACAGTGATCAGAATCATATCACCATTAAGGCCAAATAAGATCAAACCACAATCTACTAGGCAACTAAAAAGTGAACCTTTGTTTTGGCAGAGAACATCAATTTCTGTAAAGGAAAGCATGACAGCAGGACACAGCCTTTTTTCTAGCAGATAATACAATGGGTTATGTGCTTTTTAATGATTACATATTTAATCTTGTAAAAAAAAGTTGCTATAAAATCGAACTCATTTCAAAATGAAGGGCAAGCAAAGGAAACTATCTAAGCTGACAAAAGGTGACAAAAGCAGTCATTGATTCAACACCTGCTATGTGCTAGGAATGCTGTGAAGTTCTTTCCTTTTATTTGTATAATGGTCCTTTGAAATAACTAACATATCACTATCTCATAGGTGAGCAGACCAAGGCAGAACAAGGTCAAGTGACTCTCCCGGGGTTAGACAACAAACATAGAGTAGCACTTGGAACCCAGGGTTCTCTATCTCTGAGAAGTCTTAGTTGCTCAGTACTTAAAAGTTCACAGCAAAAGTCTGGTGATTCAAACCCACCAGTCACTACCAGGGAGAAAGATGTGACAGTCAGTTTCCACAAAGATTTCCAGCCTTGGAAACCCAATGAGGCATTTCTACCCTGTCCTGTAGGGTTTGATTGTGACTGGGTGCTCTTCTCTACTGCACCTAACTTTTCTGTAGCATTTCTCCACTGGCAGAATTTAAAGGCCCCTGTGAGTCAGAAAGAAACCCTGGTGATGTCATGGATAAGTGCTACAGCTGCTAACCAAAAGGTTGGAAGTTCAAATCTGCCAGGCCCTCCTTGGAAACTCTACCGGGCAGCACTACTCTGTCCTACAGGGTTGCTATGAGTCGACATTGACAAGACAGCACTGAACTTGGTTTGGGTTTGGATGAGTCAGAATCAACAAGGCAGCAGGGATTTCTTTTAATATCATCACAGTGGAGCCCTGGTAGCACAGTAGTTAAGAGTTCAGGTTGTTAACCAAAACCTAGGAAACTGAATTCACCAGCAACTCCTTAGAAACCCTAGGAGACAGTTCTACTCTGTCTACAAGGTTATTATGAGTCAGAATTGACTGGATGCCAACATGTTCTTTTTGGTTTTAGGTCTCCAAAATAAGGAACCCTGGTGGCACAGTGTTTAAGCAATCTTTTACTACCTAAAAAGTTGGTGGTTAGAATCTACCAGCTGCTCAGTTGGAGAAAGATTGGGCAATCTGCTTCCATAAAGATGCCAGCTTTGGGAACGCTGTGGGGCAGTTCTACTCTTTTCTGTGGGGTCACTAGGCACAGGGATCGACTCAAGGGCAACATGTATGGTTTCCTCTTTCTTTCTTTGTCTCTCTCTTTCTTGCTTGCTTGACTGCCTGCCTTGTTTCCTTTCTGCCTCCCCTCCGTCCTGCCTGCCTGCCTGCCTGCCTGCCTGCCCGCCCGCCCGCCCGCCCGCCCGCCTGCCTGCCTGCCTGCCTGCCTGCCTGCCTGCCTGCCTTCGTGTTGCCTTCTATTCTGCCTTCCTTCCTCCCTTTCTTTTTACATCTCCAGAGTGGACAATAACCAGTTGCCAGTGAGTCAATTCTAATTCATGGCAATCCCACGTGTATCATGCAACGTACAGTTTTCACTGGTTGATGTTTGGGGAAGTAGACCACAGGAACTTTCTTCTGGGGAGCCTCAGGGCAGACTCAAACCTCCAACCTTTTGTTTAAAGCTGAGAGCAGCAACCATTTGCACCACCCAAGATTCCTACACCTCCAGTGTACATTTAAAACTCTTCATTAATTCCTTCGAGGGGGGCAGGTTGCCGAATAGTCTAGAAATAAAAAAAGTCATGTGTTGCATTGTCTCTAATGAGTTGTTGCAGTTCAGAAATTTCCATTACATTCTGACAATTAAGTTGCTAATAAACTGAGGAAGCACTAATTGAGTGATCCATCTCCCAAACTCAAAATCCAGCTAGCAACCTGGTACAGAATTTCCATCATGAACCAAAAATCAGTCACATTTTGAAATCCACTTAGTGGTTAGCTTTGATTTGGACAAACTGCATATTGTCCCTGTACTAGACACGAAGTTATGATCAGGAAAACCTACATGCATGTGCTCGCACACGTATTAGTAACAAGATGCACTGAGACTGATTGTATTATCAGAACCAATGATAAGATATTGTTAAGTTGGCGGCCAATGCAATGGCTGTGGACTCAATACAAAAAATTATGGTAATTGAAGCCACAGAATCATAGGAAATGCAGTCAATTTCACAGAGTACCAAAAGGTCACTCTATTCAATTTATATTTGATGCTGAGCACAATATTGAAAAAAATGCAAGGCGAATGATCGTATCAATTGTCCAGGATTCAACATTTACTGGCTATATAAGGTAATCTGCTGATTAGCAAATAAATGCATTACCTGTGTTGAGCCTTGTGTTTGGCTCACCAAGTTCTTGTGAAGAAGTTCACACAGCAGAAGCATGACTCAATATGTCAACATTACCATATTAACTGTTCTGCTCAACTTCAGTACAAGCCAACCTTTTTTTGGTCTATGCTGCAATATTTTGGTAGCACTAAGAGTTCTCTTAAATTTTGCTATGGCTGGCTTGGCTATCAGACTTTGGCTATATGATTTGTCTTGAGGGGTTCTTTAAAAACAAGAATACTAAGTATACTATGGTCTAATGCTCCTCAAACTTTAATGTGCACACAAATCACCTAAAGGCATTAAAATGCAGACTCTGTGCAGAAAATTCCTTTTAATTATGAACAAAACGCACAAGAGAATTGTGGCGGCAAAGTGAGCAAAGCTCTTGATGGCTGCCTGGAAGGTAGGCCATTGGAAACTACCAGTGGCTAGATGGCACAAAGGTATGGCAGTCTGCTTTCTTAGAGATTTACAGCCTTGGAAACCTTGTGGTCACTGTGAGTTGGAATCGACTGGATGGCAGCGGGTTAGAGAAGCATGAAATAACCTTTCAAATGAAGACTCTAAAACTAAAAAAATTACAAAAGTAAGTATATCATTTCACTCATTCTAGCTCAGGTTGAAAACTGGAAGTCTTTAGACCAGAACTAGCTCAGACAAATGGATTATTTGGCTACCACGGAGTTCATGTGAAAGGTTTTAAACATTTTTAGGTTACTTACTTAAACTTATTAAATGTGAACTTTCATCTGAAAATTTGAAATTTCATATAAAATCAGAAGATCTGGGATAATAGAAATTTGAGAAGCAGCTGATCTGAAGACTTTCCAGAAAAGAAATCCTCCTCAGTTCTTCAACCTCTGCTTTACCTCTCACTGTCTAACACTGAGTGCCACTCCCAGTGACACGGTTCAGGCACCGAACTGCCTGGCTCCCACAGGTACCTCGGGTCACTCTCTCCTCAGAGTTCTCCCTGTATTTCATTTTTCTACCTCCTCATTATGGTATCTGGGGTAAAATTTACCTCCACTTCCCCTTCTATTTCTATTTTTCTTACAGAAACTCTAACTATGGTTCCTGATCCTAAATGATTTCTCTGGAAAGTCCCAGTGGTGCAAATGATTTGTAGTGGATCACTAACCTAAAGTTGGGAGGTTTGAACCCACCCAGAGGTAGCTCAAAAGAATGGCCTGGCAATCTGCTTCTGCAAAGATTGCAGCTGTAACATGTAGCGTTGCCATGAGTTGGAATCGACTCGCCAGTAACAGGTTTGATTTTGTTTGTTTTTAAGGAGGTTTCAGCTAGTTACTATGCATATATAATTTTATATATATTTTATATATATAAAGGACATATAATTGTACTTTATGTATTGTTGTATACTATACTGCTTTAAACGAAGGTTTATAGAACAAAGTAGCTTCTCGTTAAACAGTCCATATATAGTTTTATGGCATTGGTTAACAACCGCTTGACATGTCAACACTCTCCCTTCTCAACCTTGAGTTCCCAATCACCCCTTTTCCTGGCCCCTTCTGCCTTCTACCTCTTGCCTCTGGGATGGCATGCCATTTTAGTCTCACTTGCATTTATGGGTCTCTCCAATCTTTGGCTGAAGGGTGAATCTCAGGAGCGTTCATTGCTGAGCTAAGAGAGTGACCAGGGGCCAAACTGGCAGGGTTTCTCCGGTCTCTGTCAGGTCAGTAAATCTGGTCTTTTTTGTGAGTTACAGTTTCGTGTTACATTTTTCCCTAGCTCTGTCCAGGACCCTCGATTGTGATCTTGGTTTTTGTTTTGTTTTGTTTATTAAACTTCTCCTGTGCCATGAAACATTGTTTAAACACACCCACCTAAAGCTTTTAAAGTCTTTAATATTCTATGCTTTACACAAATTGTACCAAACGTAGTCTTTATCCTCTCATTTGTGGATTTATAATAGCATTTATGTATACAGTGAAGCAGATATGTACAAGATACATGGAGTAGATGTGTGTGTGTGTGTGTGTGTGTGTGTATGCATGTGTATACCAATCACCTTAGCTCTCAATTAGGTTGTCATTGCTCTCAGGGAATTTACAACATAATATACTGTTTGCAGGCTAACACAATGATTGGCATGAAGTAATTAGAATAAAAATTATTTGCTGATTTGATTCTGGAGCTAGTATAGATCTACTTTCACAAGTTATTCTTTTTGTATGAGAAATTTTGAAAAAATAAGCTGTTAGGACTTAGGATATGGGTTTATATATTAGAAGTAGGCTTTGGTTTAAGAAAGCAAAAACAGAGAAAACTTGACTATAACAAGCTTCATAGCTCTGATTAAAACTAAGTACAGAAAGAGGGGATCATTTTTACTGGAAGGCATTCCCTAAAATGTCTTTTAGAGTGAGAAAAATAAGAGATATGGAAAAGAAAAAATAAATAAAGGTACAGAATGTTAAATATAAAAAGCCATATTTACAGTAGAGTTTGTTACACTTACTCTATGACAGATCAAGTAATTTTTATTCAGTTAAAGAAAAGGAAGATTTCATAAGTTGTATCTATTACATTGCCTCAAATAAATTAGATTCATCTTTGGAAATGATTTGATAGCAGCAGGTTGGTTTGTTTGTTTTTGGCTTTAGGGAGAGAAGGTGTACTAGAGGCAGAACCTGATGAACACTTCAAACCAAACCAAATCCATTGCTGGAGAGTTGATTACCGCTCATGGAGACCCCACACGTCCCAGTGTAGATCTAGTCCACAGGATTTTCTTGGCTACCATCTTTACGAAAGCAGATCATCAGGACGTCCTTTCCCGGTACCACCGGAGGGATTCAAACTGTCAACCTCTATTTTATTAGTCAACCCCACTTGTACCACTCAAAACTAAAATCACTACTATGAGTTTATTCTGACTCATTGTGATCTTATAGAATGGAGTAGAACTTCTCCATAATTTCCAAGGAGTACCTGGAGAATTCGAACTGCCAACCTTTTGATTAGAAGATGTAGCACTTAACCACTAAGCCACCAGGGTTTGCTCCCAGGGAATCTTAAACCTGAACCTTAAACCACTTAAACCTGAATCTTAAACCACTGAGTTGATTCCAACTCACAGCGACCCTATAGAATAGGGTATACTTACTCCACTACAAGTTTTCAGTGGTAATATTGAAGAAGCATGTCTGCAGAAAGTTATCTACTATATCTGAAATAATCCCTGCTCCTTACTTACATATAGTCTCATCAAGAGTGTTGATACTAAATGGTTTACATCTCCTGACCAGAAAAATACATAGAAACATAATAAAATTATAAAAACAATAGGAAAAAATTCACTTGATAAATCAGTCACTTAATTTTTGGGACCCTTTTTTATATATGAGTCACCATGCTTAAAGTAGGAAATATCTAGATAAGCTGTACAAAGTAGCAGCTAAGGGTCCTAGGTCTGGAATCAGACAATACAGTAAAGATAATAATAAAACACCTGCCTCTGGAAACCTTATGGGGCAGTTCTACTCTGTCCTTTTAGGGTTGCCATGAGTTAGAATCAACTGGATGGCAATCGGTTTGATTAATTCTTTTTTCTTTTTTGGTTTTGCTTCATAGGTTGTTGCAAAAGTTAAATGACTGAAAACATCTAAAGTGCTTAGAATACTTCCCAACACATGTAAGCTTTCTACAGTCATAACCTAGGTCCTGGGTGGTATAAACAGCATGCTAGACTGCTATCTGAAAAGCTGGAGGTTCAAAGTCACCCAGAGGCTCCTCAGAAGAAAGATCTGGTTATCTACTTCCAAAAGACTCAGCTCTCTAGAACACAGTTCTACTTTAGCGCAATGGGGTTGTCATGAGTTAGAATGGCTATTGTTAATGTATTATTGTTGATATCCTCAAAGAGTTTGCAATCTCACCCAGCAAGACAGGCACAATGAAAATACAACTCCACAAGGACATGTATGCATGACAAGTGTCAGATATGTCACCAGATACTGGGTGTTAGTTCTCCGAAGCGAGACTTATTTTCAGTTTTAAATAATGTTGCCAGGAATCCAGGCAAAGAATATCTTATCAGGTCACAAGGTTTTCAGTTATGTCCTGTGGGCCATCCTTTCGGCAGCTATTTCAAAACAGACTTTTGCTAACATTTCGGTGTACAAAGGTATTCAGGTTTCCGCTTTTACCTGCAGAATACAGGCAAATGCCAAGTTCACCTAGACTTCCCATAAAACTTGATTCAGAAACTAGATGATGACTAGGAACCTATACATGTTTCCAACAGCCACCAGGCTACGTCTGGCCTGACAGAGAGAGACCACACGTTCAGGAGAGACCACACAGCCAGATAATTCTCTAAACTTAGCTCTAATAAACATGCTCTAGAGCTGAAGTGAAAAAAAAAAAAAATCCCTGTAAATACAGAGGCCCTTGTCCCACAAAAACAAAATGCTAGTGATACTAAGAATCTGCATTTCACTAAACCGCTAGGTTCAAAGACAGGGCTCACTGCTAGGTAAATGTTTAACTGTGTACACTTCTGGGAAAAGGGTATGTCTTATGCATTTTTGTATTTCAATTATCTCATAAAATTCTTTGAAGACAGCAATGTCTTAAATCCAGGCTGGATGATAAGAAAGAAAGAGGAAGGAAGGGAAGGAAGTCTTGTATTTAAATACAAAATAGGCTGAAAGTTTTTACTAGTCTTTTCAAGTGATTCTCCCACCTTTCACTCCTGGCTGTTTTATGAGAACCCACCACTTAGCACTCAATACACCAACCTTTCATATTAGTTATCATTTGAAATATCCATCTCTACTGTATATTAAACATTCCATATGTATTTCTCAAATGTCTAATGATTGAGCCAACAGGAAGATATTTGAGGAGAGATGAGCACCTACTATGCTGGATATTTTAAAATGTTTAGCACGGTGCTTTTGCATAATATAATGTACCTCAGAAAATTTTTAGATTGATTTAATTCCCTTTTTCTACAGTTTTCCAACACATACACTAATAAGAACTTATTATATTTCAGACACTTGAGTGACGGGACCATATTAATGAAAAGCTTGGCCCAGTGGGAAAGACAGACGAGACTAAAAGTAGGCAGCCTGTGAGGCATGGGGGAATACACCGGTGCTCCACGGTGTCTAAGCTACCTTAAGGTGTTGGGAAGAGATGGTTGGGGAGAAGGCATGTTCAAGGGGAAATCTAAATGATATTAAGCAATTTTCCAGGAATGGAAATGCATAAAGGAATATTCTACATCAAAAACAAAACAACACAACGGACACACAGTGAAAACAAACCCATCATACAACTTGGCATACAATTGACATTTGTTGAACAATCATTGAAAAAATTAAGAAGTATCCCAGTGTTGAGGAAACCACCTAAATTTAACTATCACGTGCTTCTCCCACTGTGAATGAAAACAAATTAGGGTATTTGGAAATGCCTTCCCATAGTCATAACATAAAACAAAACTTGGCCTTACATCCCCACTCTCACTGCATGGAGTCTGCCCAGGTCTGTATTAGAGCTCGTTACCTTTCTAGAACCTGCCATCATACCCATAAAGAAAACCGAACAGGAGCTGCTTGCTGTGAATGCCAAACACTGAACTTTTGCAGCTAGTATCCTGAGCAAGGAGTCTCTGAGCCACTGTTTTCTGTAGTGTGGACTTCCTAGTCTCCCCTCACGGTGGACTCATTAGTCATTGCAAACATCATTGACTAAATGTGGTTTGCTTTCCACATACAAAACGCCTCTGCTAGCTGGCTCTCATCAGCCACATCAGAGAGAGGCCCAGACAGGGCTCAAAGCTGCAGGGCACTCTGAGAAGTCACACTGTGGGTGCTTGTCTTCCCTCCAAAGGTTACATTTCTTGACAGAGATTACACATCTTGCCCATTCTAGGATTGCTTTGGAAAATTATGCGCTAATGATAGCTACTCAGGGAGGGAGCTCAGTCATTTCCCTTTGGCCTCTGTCTAGAGCTGCCCAATTTGCTCATTTCTTTAACAAATATTTCTCCGGGGGTGTAACATGCGCTAAGAACTGTACTAAGGGTTGAGGCATAGGTTGGGGAAAACAGAAACAGCCCCTGCCTCATGAAAGTTGCCTTTGCTTATATGTACACATTGAATATACACTGGACGTCAGTCAGCTGAAGCTCCCCCACCCCCCGGCCATGGATGGGCTGGCACGGAGCCCAGGGAAAGCCTGCTGGGCCTTCCCTCTCTGAAACTGGAATCTTGATCAGAATTCTTCCGCATTTGTGTTCTCAAGGACAGTTTTGAAGTTATACATCCATCCCAGAAGTTCCGGGTATTAAAACTTCCTAAAAACTCCCATTTATTGACTTACACTTACATACAATAATAGAACTGCAGAATTTTATTATGTTATTTCCAAATATGTTATTTAAATATTGGGGAAAAATTGAAAAGGCTAATATTTCTTGGCAGAGGCACACAAATGGTTTCGGAAGAGTTGTACGTAAAAATGTGACTGCCGACTGCAGCATGACATCCCTCCATATCCCCACTGCCAGCACAACTCTGTGCTCACAGGAGATACTCTTCACTGACGTTACACAAGTGTTTCTAGAATTGCTGGAACAATCTAAAAGGCAAGAAAGTCACAGTATCAAACGAGATGCCTAGGTCAGAAGATGGAGTGCTCCCTGTTGGCAAGTAATGTCAGGGGTGAGATTTCAGGAAATGCACTGTGTGTGTTTAAAGATAGCATATTATTAACATAACAGCAATGTTTCCAATCCATGGAATTCTAGTCCCACCACTGGGCAGTAGAATTCATAGTGAGTATTCGGGAGTTGGAAATCTCGGTTGCGTAATGGTTAAGCACTATGTCTGTTAACCAAAAGGTGAGCAGTTCAAATCCACCAGCTGTCCCTTGGCAACTAGATGAAGCAGTACTACCCTGACCTATAGGGTCATTATGAGTCAGAGCTGATACTTCAGCACTCGCTTTTCTTGGTTAATTTGTTTTTATTTGGAAGTTAGCAATCTCGTTCCTTTCTGTAGCGTGAAACATCTTTTGCTTATGCAATCCTCTAGCTACCTGTAAGATCATTTCTGGGTGTTTATAGGCTTTTTATCAGTTTCATCAACAAAGAGTTGAGTGCTTACCGTGTCCCAGGCATTATGGGAAGCTCTTTTAGTGTATCATTCTATTTAATCCTCACAATAACCCACCAGAATATAAGCTTCAAGAGGGCACGGATTTCGTTTTTTTTTTTTTTAAACTCCCTGTTTATTGTTGTACCCCCAACATCTCACAGATTTTTAACACCTAATAATGGATGAGTGTTTGTTGAAAAAAAATGAATGACTGCATGAAGCAAGAATTATTTTATGAAAGAAGACACTAAGGCTTAGGTATACTACAAATAGTGTTGGAGTTAGACTTCAAAACCCAGGGTAGTCAGATTCCAAGACCAAATCTCCCAGTTTTCTTTCTATACTGTCTTCAGGGTTCTTGGGATAAAAAGCAGACAAGGAGGAATGTTCTCTGTGAGTTTGGGCAAGCCTCAAGCCTCTCTGATTCCTGATGGCCTACTTATGAGGTGGAGATAGACCTACCTTTTGTTTTGTTTTTTTTTTTGGTAGACTTGATAATTCCCTTTGTACATGTGGAAAATGCTATGCAGAGATATTATGTTAACATTCTGAGTCTAAAGTTCAGAAAAGTAGGAAACTGGAAGTCAAATCTCATCTTTTCTGTTGGTCCTTTCTGGACTAAGCAAGCCGCTTTACTTTGAGACTCACTTTCACACTGAAATATATTGGCCTTCTAGTATTTAAGAAGACAGAGAAAAATTACATGGAAACTCCATGGACTGGCTCTGTGAGTTGAGAAGTATTATATAAGTAATGGTATCGGCACTTGGCTTTGGCATTATTGTAACAACTTTTTATACTAACCTACCCTAGTGTACTATTCAAATCAATTAACTCTATGAACTTCCCAAGGGATAAAGCAAGACTACAGAAGCACCATTTCATAAACCATTCTTCCTTGGTTGTCTCTGTTAATTAGCGAAAGGGTGGTATTTTTTAAAACAGCAATTCCAAAGTCTGGTTGAGACAAACTCTTAACTCAGACATAGTGCTGACCCAATGCCACTGCCAAACCATTTCAGATGTGATCTGTGTCTTGTCCAATTACCTGTATTCCACCTGCAAGCTGAAAGTGTAAGGGAGAGGTAACTTTAGGATCTCCTCACAAAGGAAAACCACAGACCGATGAAAATTAGGAAAAGCTTCAGTGAGATGAAATGACACTACAGCTTTAACAGTGGACTCAGACATACCAATGATTATGAACATGGCACACGAGCAAGCAACGTTTCATTTTGTTACATGTAAGGTTGTCATGAGTCAGCCAACTCAACAACAACTGGCAACAATAACAGCAAAAGAAAGAGAATAGAGGTGTTCAAAGAAGTAGGAAAAAACAGAGACTGCAGGGAGAAACATTACGAAAATAATAATAATAAAACAAACCAAAGGAGTAGAGTTTTACTATAGATTCATCAATAGCGAATATTCAAAATACATAGAACATTCAAGAAGATTCAAAACCTGATAAAGGGTCATGTCTGGGACAATTAAGAAATCTCTGATGATAGCAGAGAAAGCACCATTAAATTCAAGGAGCAAGGACTAGAAATCATGATATTGCCTCCTTTATAATTATTAAAACAATTATGGGTGAAAATGTGAGTATTTCAGCAAGAAGAAAAAAAAAGCATTGGGAGCAACAGGGAAAAAAAAATCTAAGGTGGCCAAGGAATTCTAAAGAAAGAATAAAGAAGAGGAGACAGTGAAAAGGTAGATGAGAGCCAGAATCTGAAGAGCAGTGCATGGAAAGCAGTGACTGTCACAGATTTGCTCTCTGCCTAATACAAGTCTTGGTAACATTCATCTAGTGGCCATTCTTGGCCTGACAGAATGATCAGGTGCCCAGGAAAAAAAAAAAAAAAAACAGTAATGGCAGGTAATACCAGTTGCATTCTTAGATATTTATCTTCATTCCATCAGCACTACAGCTGTTACCATAATACCCTGATCAATAATTTGCTACCCAAACCAGAACACTATGACCTCTAAATACAACATATTTCAAAGTAAGGGCAACTGCACATAAGAAGCCTTTCTCAGTGTGCTGAAAGGGGAATAGCTGAGAGCCTGCTCATGTTTAGACAGCAATAAAATACTGTTTTGTCAACTTAAGCAGAAATGCAAAATGGGCACCACTTTGTCTTAAACATCAATGCGCAAAAACTTGTATTATTCGAAACAAAGAATGAACAAGCTAAAATGGAATCACTGACCTATCTAAAGTTTTTGATAATCACCAGACCCAAGCTGGCAGCTACTCAATAGTTTGTGTTATCCAGGTAATTTTCCCAGTTCCTTAAAAACATTTCCAGGATGGTTTAGAAAAATCACAGGAGACTCTGGGTGGGATAAATAGTTAGGTACTCCAGTACTAACCAAAAGGCTGATGGTTCAAACTCCACCCAGAAGCACCTCAGAAAACAGGCCTGCAGATCAGCTTCCAGAAGTCACCACTTCCAAAAGTCCTATGGAGCAGTGGTGAGGTTGAACAGGAGTAGGAATCAACTGGATGGCAACTGACAAGAACATTAGAAGATCCAAAGTTAAATACCATTCATTAGCATCTGTTGAATATCCTTTGTGTACAGAACTTTGAACTAGAAACTAAAGACCTGCTAGAAGAACAGGTCAGCAGTTTGAATTCACCAGGCACTCCTTGGAAACTCTACGGGAGCAGTTCTACAGTGCCTATAGGGTTGTTATGAGTCTGAATCAACTGACAGCAATGGATAATGGGACTCGACTGCTGGTTCTGTGAATTGGTCCCTAACCAGCAGCATTAGCATTGCCTGGGAACTTGTTAGAAATGTAAATTCTCAGCAGACGCTCAAGGAGAATAGGCGAACCAAAAGAAATTAAAACATATATATTTCATTATACACACACACACATATTCTTGCTTTTATTTTAGCTGAGGGAATGACATACAGGATTATGACACATATTTAGTGGCCTTCTATTATGTATACGGTAATGTGTATAAGGAAAACAACTCAACAAAAAATGGCTCCACTCGTTAGTCCAGGAGCAACAAAAAATCAAAATACTAAGGAAAATAATAAACAGACACAACTACAAAATGATTTGGTACCAATTCAGTGATGTAAAATGATCAGACCTAAGTGTAATTTGTAGGAAATGGTTTGTTTGGGGGAGGATTCATATTTTCAATTGAATTTTTAAAAAGTTACATACCCCACTAAAATTGTCTTATGGGAGACTTATCACATAGGCATATTCTACCGAATGTGTTTATAAATTCATACCCAAGAGTTCCATTAAGAACTTTAAAGCCAAGTTTAGGATGCATCGTCAATACTTGGCAATTGTCTTCCTTTTCATCCAGCTGCCAACAAAACTCTTAGTCAATCAGCCAACAAGTATCAGCAGCGTACACTGGCAAGGAAGGATGTCACACAGAGCTCCTGGCCCTGCATTGTTAATGCATGGTTTAAGTGCAATCCTCTGCAAATGAAAACATCTACAGATCCACAGTCAGTACGACATGGACTCTGATCTGTTGACTGGACATGTTGAAAGGATAGATTTATGTTGATCTCTCTAGTGAGTAACACAAAGTCAACTCCCAACCAGGGCTTTGAACTTTGTTTCATTTTAAGCTTCTGCTGATATTTTATATTTCTAACAAGTTCCCAGGCAATGCTAATGTTGCTGGTTAGGGACCAATTTGCAGCACCACCAAGAGTCCCATTCCCACTGCTGTCAGTTGATTCTGACTCATAGCGACCCTATATGGCACACTAGAACTGCCCCCATAGAGTTTCCAAGGAGTGCCTGGTGGGTTCCAAATGCTGACCTCTTCCGTTAGTAGTCCTAGCACTTAACCACTACACTACCAGGGTTTCCACTAGTAGTAAATAAGTGGTTCTCAAAATTTATTCTACATAAGAATCACCTGGGGATCTTGCTAAAATGTAGGTTCTCATTCAGTAGACTCTGGTTCAGTACATCTGGCATGCAGATTGCAAATTCTCAGTAGGGAAAGGATGGGTTTGAAGCCCTGCTCCCAGTAAAATCAGGTCCCAGTTCTGTTAGCTGTTCAGGTAGAGGTGGAATTAATCAGGGAACACTTTCTGAATTTGAGATGTTCCTACAATTTTACAATTCAGGAGGTTTGAAAACAAAAGGATAGAAGTAATTCCAGGCATTTGGAAAATTTGAAAAAGGCTGGGAACGGGAGGGGACGAGAAGCTCGAAGCCTGACAACAGAGGTATTAATTAAGAAGCAGTATAAGTAAATAGTTAAGAACCTAAGTTTTCCAATCAGACAATATGAGCTCTGCTGGTGGCTTTTTGTGTAACCCTGGGCCAGCTTTCTAACTTATCTAAGCCCCATTTTTGAACTGTAAAGTGAGCTAACATCTACAAACCACTAGCATAACTTATCTTTCATTTACTACATTAAACTTTATAAAATTAAAGATATTAGATTAAAACATTGTTTTAAAATCCTCACCCTAGTGTCTAGCACATCGAAATACTTAGAGTGGCTGCTGCTATGATCATTCGTAGCAAGAACAGCCCAGAAGTTATCAACTTCAGAGCAAAAATGAAAAAGAATTTATCTATCTGCCCTGACAGCCCTCTTCCAGGATGCCTGCCAAAGAAGTACTTCCTTTAAGGCATTGCTTCTCATTAAGCCTGCCGATGAGTTGAGTCCCCGGATGATGCCAACTGTTAACACACTCAGCTGCTAATCAGAAGGGTGGAAGCTTGAATTCATCCAGAGTCACCACAAAACAAAGGCCGGGTGATCTACTTCTGAAAAATCAGCCACTGAAAACCTAACAGAGATCAGTTCTACTCTGTAACCCAAGGAGTTGCCATGACTTGGAGGCAATTAGACAGCGATTATGTATTTTACTCCAGGGCTCAATTATTACTATTCTGTTTTGTTCACAGACTTGGAATAGCAGCAACTCCACGTGTTTTACAACACGCACGTGTGACATTCCGGATCCTTCCTCGTTGCCTCTTTCTGAACCTCTGGTTCTATTTTTGTTAACTGTCTCCAGTTCTCCAAATCACCTCCCCTTGAAATAACAACAAGTTTTAGTCTCTTGTCTTTCAACACAGTATTGAACCTATCACTATTCTTTATTGATCTTTTTTCACAAAGTCTCCCACATCCATCTCTTCCTTTCGTTGTCACCAACACCCCATAATTCAAGCCCTTTTTCTTCAAGCTAGAAAGCCACAGCAACTTCCTCTCTGGTAGTCTATTTGAAATCTCTGCCCATGACAGCCCTTTCTCTGTGTTGCCTCCAGAGAAATTTCTAGCATGCCTTGTCTCCAACAGGAGTGCCTGGGTGGCATAAATGGTTAGGCACTCAACTGTTAACTGAAAGGTTAGGAGTTTGAACTCAGCACCTTGGAAAAAAGTCCTGGTGATCTGCTTTCAAAACATCACAGTATAAAACTTGATAGAGCTCTTCTACTCTGTAACACACGAGGTCTCTGTGATTTGGAACCGATTACCTAGGAATGGTTTTTGCTTTGTCTTGCTTTTGGTTTACTCGCTAACGAGCCCTATCAGCTGGCTTGCTCTCACCTGTCCTGACAGAATGCTACTATTCCTTCTGTAGGTTCCTTTATTGCCTGTGCCTCAGTTTCCTCACCATGAAAAAGAAGTGCTAGACTAGATTTCTTCCCAACAGTCTATTCACCTACACGCACTTTATCTTTTGCCTAATGTGCAAAGAACTGGAGATAGAAAACCAAAAGGGAAGAACATGGTTGACACATCTCAAGCTGAAAATATGGGGAAAAGAAAACCAAGTTTCCGGTTTCATAGTGAAGGATCCAAGATGGGAAAATATTTAATGACTCAAGAAGCATCAAAAGAAGACAAAAGGAAAACACAGACACAGAACAAAAAAGAATTGGTTTATGTTCAGCCACTTTAGGAGGTAGCATATGATCAGAAGCTGATGGTGCTGAACAAAGAAGCCCAAGTTGCCCTGGGAAGGCATTGATGAAAAATAAGGTTTCAGGAACTGACGAAATATAAATTGAGATGTTTCAACCAACAGATGCAGTGCTGGACGTGCTCACCTGTCTATGCCAAGAAAATGCGGATGGCAGTTTAGCTGGCCAACTGACTAGAAGACATTCAGATTTGTAGTAACTCTAAAGACACATGAATCAACAGAAAGCAAAAATTATTGAACAATATCATTAATATCACATATAAGAAAAATTTTGTGGAAGATAACTCGAAGTTTCTTGCAGCAGGACATCAACATAGAACTGCCGGAATTTCAAGCTGGATTTAGAAGATGACAGCAATAAGTGAAACCACGGCTGATGTCACATGGATCATAGCTGAAAGCAAAGAATATCACAAAGATGTTCCTCTGTGTTGTATTGACTAGGCAAAGGCATTTGACCATGTGGCTCATAAAAAAATTATGGATAACACTGCAAGGAATAGAAATTCCAGAACATTTAATTGTACTCGTGAGGAACTTGTAGACAGGCCAAGAGGCAGTCAAGTGACTAGAATAAGACACCACCTGGTTTAAAGTTAAGGAGTGATGTGTCATGTCAGGGTTGTATCCTTTTATACGTACCTATTCAGTATCTATGCTGAGGAAATAATCAAAGAGGCTGGACGACATGAAGAAGAATAGGGCACTAGGATTGGAGTCAGACTCATTAATAACCTGACTAAAGAAGATGACACAATCTTGCTGGCTGAAAGCCAAGGCTTACTGATGAAGATCAATGACTGTAGTCTTCAGTATGGATTATACCCCAAGTAAAGAAAACAAAATTCCTCACAACTGAAATAACAAGCAGCATCTTAATAAACATAGAAAAGAGTGAAGTTGTCAAAGATTTCATTCTACTTCAATCTACAATCAACACCCACGGAAGGAGCAGTCAAAAAATCAAAGGATGTACTGCACTGGGCAAATCTGCTGTAGAAGGTATCATTGAAAAGCAAACATGTGACTTTAAGGACTAAGGTGTGACTGACACAAGCCATAGTATTTCCAATCATCTCACATCCTTGTGAAAGGTGGACAATGACTAAAATAGACTAAAGAAGAATTAATGCCTTTGAATTATGGTGTTAACTAAGAATATTGAATACATCATGGACTTCCAGAGTAATGAATAAGTCTATCTTACTCGGTTTCTGGAGAAGCACATCACGGGTAAAAGAGAGGATCACAGAAAAAGAGAAAACAGAAAAAGAGAAAGACTCTCAACAAGATGGATTGATACAGTGGCTGCAACGATGGACTGAAGCCTGGTGATTGTGAGGCTGGTGTAGGACCTGGCATTGCTTAGTCCTGTTGTGCACAGCGTCACTGTGAGTCAAAACTGACTTGATGGCACCTAATAACAACAACTTTTGCCCAACTAGATTGCTACTTATTTCTCAAACATCCCTTGGGTTTTCCTCACCACTAGGTATCATGCAAGCTTCCGTATCCTATGTGACTTTTTATGCCAGCACCTAGCATAAGTCCTTGCACAGAGTAGCCTAAAATAAAACTAAATTTGCTATTGAATTCATCGCTGATCAAAGCGATGCATGTGTTTCAGAGGAATCTGCACTCACAGGGAAATAGATTTATCAGATCTTTCTTCTGAGATGCATCTGGGTGGACTGGAATATCCAACCTTCCAGTTAGCAGCTGAGTGTAGTGATGGTTTGCATCACCCAGGGACTCCTCTGCATGTAGTAGGTGATGAATAAATATGTGTTAAACAAATAGCAAGATGAAAGTTGTACAGATGTCTCATATACTCCCTTCTCTTCTATACAAACAGAAATCTCTCTGTGTTTTGTAAGTCTGTCACAAATCCTCTCTCCCACAGATTGCTTTGCCTTTCACTTACAGGTCTCATGGATCAATTCCCATCTCTAAAATTTCTGAAAGGAGTTTTCTAGCATTGTGCCAATGATCACATGTTGCCTTATGCTACAATTATTTTTCAATGGAAACTGAAGGCAGAGGCTATCTCAGGAATATCTTGTATATTCCATAATATCTCTAGAAATTGTTCAAGGAATTTTTGACAGTCCTCTCATTTTCTAATTGTGTTACTTGGGTACATCTTGTCTCTTTATAAAACGCTAACTCCTCAAAGAAAGATAATTTCTAATATCCTCATGCTTCTTTCATACCTAGCAGTTTCTTGCCAAGTTCTAGGCACATAGCAGAAGCTGAAAATACCCTAATCAAGTATGGCCTATGTGGACTGTGATCCCTTCAGGAAGCTGGACAGTATTGGGAGGAAGTCAATAAAGGAGTCTGTAGCTGCCTAATCACAAGTTCATGAGGGTTCAAAGGAAATGCTACAGGAAGCTGATGAACACTCACCAAAGAAGAAGAAGGAAGTTTTTAGCAACAGAACATGTGGAGAACACAGAGAGACAGAGATGGTGAGACCCCAAGGTAGGACTGCATTTTGGGAAAAAAAGAGCAAACTGGTTTCTGCTCCCTGGAAGCACACAAACAAAGAGTTAGGCAACCTGGTGTGAACTATATTGCAGAGTCAGCCTTGTGCTAAAGATTAACAGCCAGTCTTAAAGGGTATGAAAGATCAGGAGCAAGCCTGCAGAGCCCAAACATCTCATTGGCAACAGACGGCAACTGCAGGGCAACGACTGCCCATATCCCACCAGGTCTCTGCAGAACAGGCACCGTGTGATCATTTAACAGCCACTAGAGCTTTGCAATAAAGCAAAAATGCCCTTGGAGACAGTTAAGTGACTGCCCAGTGTTTCTGAGTTTTCTTGCTGGAAAAGAGCAGTCCTACTCAACTGACACTGCAGAGAAGTAGCCGCAACCAAGAAATCTGAGTGCTGGTTTAATTATTGTTTGTTTATGTTGCTTTGATTCCTACTCACTGCAACCTCCTGTGTGCAGAATGAAACTGCTCCACAGAGTTTTCAAGACTGTGACATTTCAGAAGCATGTCTCCTGGCCTATCTTCTGAGATGCCTCAGGCTAGGTTCAAACTGCCAACTTTTCAGCTCAAATGCTTAAAAATTTGCACCACCCAGCAACTCCTCTGGTTTCATAATTCCTAAATTCTCCATCTATGGGAAGGCAGGAACCACGTATAACCAAGTCTAATGACCAACACTTAGCAAGAGTTCACTACAACGGTTATGGAGAAGTTGCCAATTAAGGGAGAATCAGACACCGTAGGAGACAATACCTCCACATGGTATCTGAAACATAGCTCTATAACTGGCCTAAATTTCCAGGACTACCAGCCTACAGACGCACGCATTGCTGTTGAGTGGATTCCAATCCATGGAGATCGCACAGGACAGAGCAGAACTAACCATAGGTTTCTGACACCATCATCTTGGTGGAAGTGAACTGCCCAACTCTCTCCCACACTGTATGGACATGGGTGTCTTATTTCCTCAACCAGGCAATGAGACTTTTTGGGGACAGAGGCCATGGCTTGGATACCTTTCTCCCCTCCACTGTACCCGACACAACACCTTACACATGATGTGAGCTCCACAAATCCCTGGGTAATAATCAGTTGACAGTCAGTGTGGGTGGCTGAAATCTATCCCTTTCTGAAGCGGCAAATGCAAATTTCCAGACTTAGGAGAATCATTTAA
Organism: Heterohyrax brucei; assembly: GCA_028571685.1. Taxonomy (NCBI): domain Eukaryota; kingdom Metazoa; phylum Chordata; class Mammalia; order Hyracoidea; family Procaviidae; genus Heterohyrax; species Heterohyrax brucei. The sequence goes on along the minus strand of CM053143.1, from coordinate 171,899,024 downwards.
CTTCAGAACAATCTTAAAACTTTTTGATGGTTAGCAGTGTTGTTTCCATTGAACTGAGTGAAAGGTAATCTATTCTTGAGTATTGTATTCATGCATGGATTGTACAGTTTAAAAGAGACAACCCACACTTAACGCCTCCAGACCCATATGTAAGGTACACGTGCGCACACACACACACACGCACACACAAAAGTACTGGACTATTAAGAGCTGATGGAGTGGTTTCAATCCACTCTATAGAAACAGACGGAAATCCTGGTGGCATAGTGGGTTAAGTACTGTCTGCTAACCAAAAGGTCGTCAATCCAAACCTGCCAGGCACTCCTTGGAAACGCTGTGGGGCAGTTCTGCTCTGACCTCTAGGGTTGCTATGAGTTGGATGGCAGTGGGTTCGGTGTGGTTTTTTTTTTTTTGTATAGAAACATACACAAGAATTGATGGGACAAGAATCTCACAAAGAGTCGCTAATACGTAAGAGAGACAGCAGGAATAGACCATCTAGCATTTTTAAAAAATGCATTTTCCTTGCTTTCTGCTTTTAAATTGTACACAGCGCAGTCAACGAGGAGAAAGCTTTAAGAAAACTTTCATTTGCTGTAGTACAGCTGGCCAGTCTTTCTTTGCCTTAAAAAAAATAAATAAATAACCCCCTGAAAACATTGCTTTCTTCTCCTAGACATTAATAAAGATAGCTTGAACTGTGAAGATTTGGTTTTACTGAAGGTAATGGAGTAATGTTTATTTCCATTAGGCTAGGCCTATAAAATCTTCTTTTTATAACCATGAGCCTACAGTTTCAAAACAGCAAAGCTTGACATTTTGGTCTCTGACAGGCAACACTTAATATTGGGATATTTTAAAAATCTATACGATAAAAGCTCTTCATACAAGATAGGCTGAACATTTTCCACCCCCTGCAATGGTTTGTTTTAGCTATCTCTCTTCCTTCTGGATGGACAAGGAAAAAAAAAAAATCAGACAGTTTATTGGCTTAGTTTGTTAGGCCAGGTTAAAGGGATGCAACGCTGAACGACTCTGAAAGGCGCTTACCCGAGAGCTAAAAATAGCAGGCACTAGAGAATTATCTTAAATACGACCAAACTTATTCTCTACTGTGAATGGAGATAACTGTAATATGTTTCCATTTTTGGTCATTCCAGGGCGTTCTCTTTCTTCTTTTTTTTTTTTTTTTGTTAAGTTTGGCTTGCTGTAGCTGACTATTTAATTCATTTCTGACTCTATTTGTCACGTTTCCTCTCTGAGATGCTGCCCAGGGGTGCCCAGCTGAGGAATCCTTCTGATTTAGCTGGGCTGCTTTTGTTAAAATCTAATGAGCTGTTGGAGTGCAAAGCACAGTGTAGAAAGCTTGCTGTGAGGGAAATTCAGCTAAGAAATTGTATTAAGAGCCTACTACGCACATGCTTTTTACTCCCATTTGCCCACAGTCTTTTTTTGTTTGGTTTTGGCTGTTTCTTCTCCTAAGAGTCAGGGAGATATGCAGTTTACTGCAGTTTAGGAATACACAGGAGTATGTTTTAACTTTTGATTTTACAAGGTCTCACCGAGCAACAATTCAAGATTTTCCTCTCTTCATACCCCTTTGGCACAAACTGTTTGTTGCTGTTCTGTATCTCTAAGACACTCTATAGATAATTGTCCTCCAGAATCTCTCCCACTATACTATAATTTAGGAGTCTTGGCTGTACAATGGTTAAAGCACTGAGCTGCTAACTGAAAGGTCAACTATTGGAATCCACCAGCTACTCTGTGGGAGAAAAGACCTGGCAATCTCTAATTACACCTAGGAATCCCTATCCAGCAGTTCTACACTTTCCTACAGGGTCCCTACGAGTCAGAATGGACTCAACAGTGCAGGACAACATGCGATAGTTATTTGAGCCTGTCTTTTTTTGCTAGACAGCCAACTGCTGAACAGAAAACTCCACATCTTATTCATCTTTGTCATATTAGTACCCAAATTAATGCCCACTACGTAGTTAAAGGAAACTTTGGTGGCATAGTGGTTAAGCACTATGGCCACTAACCAAAAGGCTGCCAATTCAAATCTACCAGGTGCTCCTTGGAAACTCTATGGGGAAGTTCTACTCTGCCCCATAGAGTCACTGAATTGGAATCAACTGGACAGCAACAGCTTTGGTTTTATTCGTTTACGTGGTTAAACAAGTTGCTGTTCAGTCAGTTCTAACTCATGGCGATTCCATGTATCTAAGAGTAGAGCTATGCTCCTTTAGGTTTTGGATGGCTGATTTTGGGGGGGAGGTAGAACACCAGGCCTTTCTTCCAAGGCATGTATTGGTGAACTCCAGCCTCCAATACTCAACCTCCAATCCTGAAACTTTCAGTTAGCAGCCAATCACATTAACTGTTTACACTACCTAGAAACTTCAGGATGCAGATGATGTTCTTTAAATTGTGCATAATTGGGAAGATTTAAGAATTAATGAAATCAGTCCTTATGTTACAGAACCCTGGAGTAGATAGCACATGAGTCAGCTGAAAGGCCTGGGCTGGGTCAGCTGCTCCTTTCTAACAAATGTCAAGTTTCCCCTCTAACATTAAGGTTCTTAGAAAAATACAAAGATGAGCATGAACTCAATTCTACTACAGAAACAGTGAAGGGTAATGAATTCTGGTAAAGTGTGTCTTGTCTTTGCGAATTCTGAACTTCACTTTCTATGTTCACCATCTAGAAGTGGTAAGGAGACCAAAAAGTTTCCCAACTTTCAGAAGACCCTAAGGTTTTGAGAAGTCAGCTGTCTTTGGTCACACCACCATATTCCTTCTAGTTTTTGCACTCACTTTTTCAATAAATCAGCTCACTGCCATACAACTAGCCGTGTATACAAGTGAAGTTTGTGCAATCACTGAATCACTTTTCTTCCCAAGGTAAATTACCTTTATTACATTTTTTTAACAATACAGCCAAGCCAAGTGCCGTCGAGTTGGATCTGACTCATGGCGACCCTAGGGGCCAGGGTAGAACTGACCCCCAGAGTATTCAAGGAGTGCCTGGTGGATTTGAACTGCCAACCTTGTGGTTAGCAGTAGTAACACTTAACCTACTATAGCAGCAACCAAATACTTGCAAATATTTGCAACCTTGTCTGTCAAGAAGGTCAGAAGAAGCCAGGAAAGATGAGCACAGTGTTGGAAAGTCTGTTTGAAAATTGTGCCCATTTTCAGGAGCTCCCAGGTAACCACTGGTCCTTATGCAGGGGGAGAGTAACTCTGATGCTCCACAATCCAGTAAAATTATCTATTCGTTGCCTTTTCCTTGAATGTGAGAAATATTCCTTCATCTATAGAGGAGAGGAGCAAACACTCAATGTCCTCATAACATGTGTAGCAGTGCCTTTATGTGCCAACGCTCCTTGGCTTAACATGACTGTGTGTCTCTCTGCCATTAAAATTACCCATATATCTTAGTCTGAGTAATCTGAGTAGCAAGGTCCCTTGGTGAGCCAGAAGGTAAGTTCACAACCACTCTGGCAGGCATATAACATATGGCTGCCACTGTTGGCTTTGTTTGCAAACCATCTTTTGCAGAACACACTGTCAAGATTTCTTCTACATCTTATTTTTAGCACAATTGGTCTGAATGACTGGGAAGGTCATGTTTAGGTCTCTGTTTGGTAGAACCACTACAAATCCATCCATCAAGCGGTACTGGAGGCGGGGTTCCCATAACGAGCACGGCATTGCACTGTGTGCTGAGTGGGTGATCAGGCAACAGCTGAAACCACAGTCCTTTGCTCACGCAGTTTGTATTCGAGTTTGAAGGACACAGCTGGAAAGGTATTACCTGAACATCTGTTTCCACAAGTTGAAAGCCTTAACAAAAACAAAAGATGCTCTTTTGCATGTATCACGGGTTGAACTGGGTCTACCCCAAAATGGGTGTAGACATTTGGGTAGACCATGATTCCAGGTGTTGTGTGATGTTCCTGAGGGAGGATGGGCAGCAGTGGTGCTGATGGGCCAAGAGTCAGTGCGTAAGGTTGTGCTGGGCCTTGAAGAAATCTCTTGAGTTACAAAAGCAAGAAGCTAGCGGAGAGATTTGGGTACCTAGTACCACTGAGAAGCAATGCCAGGAGCATAGCGCATCTTTTGCAAAGGACCTGGGATCCCTGTGCCTCAGGAGCTCCCAGTCCAGGTGAAGACTGACAACAGGGATCTTCCTCCAGAGCTGACAGAGAGCCTTCCCCTGGAGCTTGTGCCTGAATTTGGACTTGAAGCCTACTGGACTGTGACAGAATAAAATTTCTCTTTTCAAAGCTGTCTACTTGTGGTCTTTCTGTTAAAGTACCACTAAATGACTAAGAGAGGATGTGTCAATAAAAACTTGCTTTGTGCAAGGAAGACAACACATACATTCCTAAGCTTAGGGTCTTAATAATTTATCCTGTCCCTGGTTAAGACTTTACCTCAGTATAGACCAAACAGCCAGTTTTCAGAGAGTACACTGTTATAATGTAGTTTATGGAAGAGGTATCTGTGAAAAATTTCTTTTGAAGTTATCCCTTAAGACTTATTTCTCTGAGCTCTCAAAGAAAGGTACATTGAATTCCCAACCACCCCAGCTGCACACCTCCCTCCAGCCCTGCCCCTGCATTCGATTTGTGTTGGTTCACCTCTTCCCACTGCGTGTCTCCACGGAGGGCACGGAGACGGCAGGCCAGCCAGTCTTGCACACAGACTGGAATCAGCTTTCATATGACAGGACGAAAGGTCAGGTAGAAAGGCCCACCACTGGCACAATTAATCTGCTCACTTAGGGACCATCCACTGGTTCAAGAATAGCTTGCAGGTGAGTGATGGACAGGGTCATAGCTGCCTGAACGTATCAGGGGCTATTATGACAGCCCTAAAGAGAAAGGGAAAAATTGAACAAGGGGAAGAATTATCCCTGAAAGGGACAGGAAGAAAGACATAAGCACGTTCATACAAAGCATAAGCATGAGAAAGTACCAGGGGAGTCAGGCTGCTTACACTGGCCGAGGTGGACAGCAGTCTTCGAAATTGCCAAAGTTTGAATATTAATGAAGGGTCATGGCCTAACCAAAGCTCAGGCTCCAGACAGAGAAACCCAAGCTGTCCATTCTCTCCACTCAGGGGAAAGGTGACAGAGCTTGTTGAGACAGCTTGGATAAGGAAGACACAGCTATAGCATTCCCTGGGCTTTTAGACAGAAATTAGATTTACGGAATTCAGCCCTGTGCCTTCTCTGAAATCCTTTATCGAAACCTAGTAACACACTTTAGTGATTGTTTTGCAAGCCCTGAGGCTGATGATTTATTTATAAAGGTCTCCAGATAAAATGGGGCAGGGGGATTACTGTTGATATCTATATTTCATTATGCTCTAAATGAATACTGTATTTTTACACAAATAATGCACAACTTCTACACCAGTTTGCCAATCACACCCCTTCCCTGTGAGGTATTTTTGTAAGTACCACCACGCCAATATTTTTATTGCATGTTCCTGCTTAAATAAAAAAAAAAAAATTAGCATAGTGCATTTACAAAAATATCTCTTAGGGGAGGGCACAGTTGGCAAAAAATAGAAGACGAATTTTTTGCGCAAAAATACAGTATATACAAGTGCAATGTGCATTGCTGGAAGCTCTATTTGGGGCCTCAGAAGGATAAACACGATAAGAAAGGGTGGAGAGAACAGGTAATTTCAGCCTACAGTAATGTGAGTGATTACTTACTGAGTAATAACTCTGCTTGGCTGTATTTGTCTGGACCAATGGCCAGTCCAAGAGCTCTGTCTACTACTGTCAAAAACAAGAATCAGCAGATGCTTCATCAGAGGAGGTTTATTAAAGGAGAACGTAATCTGACCGATTTTGCAATGAAGTTGAACATTTCATGGAGCCTTCTCCCCTTTGTATCGCTACATGAGGAAGACTCACAGGATAGCATCACCATTCTATGAAAATCTTCCAGGTCTGAAAACTTTTTGTTCATACATGTACTTCATCTACCTCTGACATCATCAGGCATTAATCCACCTTGGCGTCTGCACAGATACATGCAAGATTATCTACTCATTTAAGCACCAAATGTTTCCTTAAAGCATTTTAAGGGAAATATTTTCCAATCATTTACAAACTTCCCGCATCTTAAAAAATACGAAAATTGGTTATCAAGCATTGAAGGATATTTCACAACGACTTCATGGAGCTACTGAGAAATACAGAGCTTTTTGCCCACGAGTTAAATTCCTCCTGTCCCAAAAAACATTCTGTTGTTACTGATTCAATTCCAGCCCATAGCAATCCAATACATGAGCACAATCCAATACATAGAGCACAGCTCCATTGTGTTCTCAGGGGTGGTGAGCTTTTGGACATTAATCACCAGAACATTCTTCTGAGGTACCAGTGGGTGGATTCCAACCTCTAATTTTTGAACTGAGTGCTTAACTGCTTGCACTACCCAGGGACTCTAAATGGCCCTGATCAGCCGTGTTTGGAGTGTTTGTCTAACTTCTTGTAGTTTTTCAATCTCATCTCTTTGGGTCACTTCCCACTGCTCTTTACGATCCCTATGCCTCTGCCATCTCGTTAACTGTCTCACTTATTTCCTCTAATCTGAGAGGTGTTCATAAAACCAATAATTAGACTTGTTTGAATTTTAAGTAAAACAAAAGGTAGCAAGTGTTAAGCGAGGCCTGGGGCAGCTTACCTGGGATTTAAATGCATTAAGTTTAATGGCAGGATTTTTCAGAATCTAGTTTGGCTTCTCAGAGAGCTTTCCAGAAGTACTCTGATTTCTTAGCTAGGCTTCAGATAATAATACCAAGTTAATAATGTCCAGAGAAATGAGTCCTATTAATTTGAATTAGACAAACAGCTCTAAACCTTCAAGGAAAATACATCCTACCTATGGAACACATATCCTTTTTCTTTCAGCTGTGAAACATGGACATTAGAAAGAAAAATGAACAGGTGACTAAAGCAGAAAAAAGTCGTATGGGTGTTTTGTTTTCCTATACCACAAAAGCAGCAGGGAGGTCACACAGTACTGCGGATGGTGTCATCTCCTTTGCTGACTCAGAGAAGAAACACATTTGCGATTCAAAAACAAATTAAACAGGGCACAGATCACACCATGTGGATCCCCAGACTCGGTTATCTGCCAAGACCAGGCAACATTCCGTCACCTCCAAATGCATCGAAACAGAAAATTCTGTGAATCTAGGTATACAGAATGTCTTTGTCAAATTTTTTAGTGTGGACAAATATTGCAAAGCAGTCTGGACAAGATTTGTCCCAGGAGAAATTGACATAAATTCCTTTAGGACAGGGCAGCCACCTCAGCTACACTGGGATTGCTGGGTGATAGGATTAAGGGAGCTAGAAAGTGGCATTGTGACCTAATGTAACTCTCAAATCTTCTGCACACAGAGCCCTGGAATTGGGGACCAGCAGGAAAAAGAAGTTGCTTATCCTGGGCAGCATCTCTGTGTGCAAACGCCCAGGCAGCATTTGCTTAGACTCTTGTCCAATAGGAAGATGAGGCAAGCCTGGCCACCAGGCAACACTACCTAAAAGGAAAAGCCACAGACTGATGCTGGCAACTCGGAGGAGAGCAGGGTGTCCCTGCTAAGCATGCGTTGGCAAGACACAAGAGGATCCTGACATGAGAACATTTCTGGACAGAATCTCAGTTGGCAGAATCCCTGGATACCCAGGGCAACTATGTCTGGAATACAGATGCTCCAAATTTGCATCTGAGCGGATGAGATGGCACTCAGGGAAGTTAATGTCCTCAAGGCAAAGAGCCCGTGGAGAAACCAAGGGCATTCCTATAATAGAGAAAATGGGTAGTCTTTTTCCTAGGTAAGGGCCAGCCGAAAGCAGAAATAAACTGAGAAAGGTTTGGGAGAAGAAATTGAAGTTATAATGTTACAAATATCTGAAGGAGGGCTAATTGAGTAAGGTGTTAGAGGAAGCTAATTCTTGGTGCCTCCAGAGGAAGGAGGAAAGAAATAGCTGTCACTCTTCCTGCACACATCCCACCGAAGGGGGCTGCCCACCCCTATATAGCACCACCTCATGAGACAACTGAGATATCACCGGAGAACAAGCCTCCAATGAGAGAAAGGCTGTATATTCAGAGTGTCGCATATAGGCATAAACCATTTCAGCCCTTCCAGCTGGACTGGAACATCATTCTCAGACAGAAAGGTCAACAGGCCTAAAATGGTATGAAATAGTTCTCATCCAAAGGTATCTGCACTCTGCCAGAGGGCACACCATCCTGGTCACGTCAGACATGCACATTGGACAAAGAACTTTCTGCTGACAGTCTGGCTCTCTTCTTGGAAGTTGGCTCCCCACCCCCTTCCCCAGGGAATTCCAATAAGTAAAGTATGATTTTACGTAGCATGCATATTGTTGCTATATTAGCTGTCATCTAGTCAACAACCAACTCATGATGACCCCACATGTGTCAGAGTAAAACCATGTACCATAGGGTTTTCAAAGGCTGACGTTTTTGAAAGTATTTCCCAGGCCTTCCTTCTTAGGTGGCTCTGGGTGACTCAAGCATGTTAACCACTTACACCACCCAGGGACTCCGCTATGTATGACAAAGTCAAAGCCAAAGCCACTGCAATCGAGTTGATTCTGACTCACAGCAACCATAAAGACAGAATCATTTGCCCTGTAGAACTTCCAAGGAGCACCTAGTGGATTTGAACTGCCGATCTTCTGGTTAGCAGCTGTAGCATTTAACCATGATGCCACCTCAGGGTTTCCCTAGTATGTACAAGATACCACGAGCCCTGCATTTCTCAGTTTCAAATATTCCATTTTCTGCCTTACAAGTTTGGGACAATATGCCCAAGCTTTTAGTTTAGAACTGAAGGTGCTTATAGCTAAGAGAGGAAATCCCCCTGGTGTAGCAGTTAAGTGCAATAGCTGCTAACTTAAAGGTGGGTAGTTCAAATCCACCAGGCACTCCTTGGAAAGCCCATGAGGCAGGTCTACTCTGTCCTATAGAGTCACCATGGGTGGGAAGTGACTCAACACAACAGGTTTCTTTGGGGGCGTGGGTTATAGCTTTCCAACAAAATTTGCCTTCAGCACTAAGCCATTTCTGAAGATGATTAATGCACCAATCCAGAGAAGGGCAGCCCTTGTTGGTTAGCGATGACCAACATAACAGGCAGATGGAGAAAGCTTCTGCTTTGCTTCTTCTATTAGACACCTTGCCTTGTGCTGTTTTAAAGGTCTGTTTCCATCATTGACCATGAACTTCAGGGAGCCAAGAACTGGGTCTCCTCTTTACCACTCAACCCCCAGAAACTGGCAAGGAGTTGAGCAGGCTAATGTCTGACAATAATTATTTTCTGATGAACAAGAAAATAAACCAATGAGAGCACGAGGTTTTAAAAGCCAGATGCACAAAGACACGGACCACCCACGCTGTCAGTGATCTGAGATGAAAAGAGCGGCGTTAGCGATCACCGTTGGTAGTATCAGAACAGCTTTAGAACAGTCAAAGCACTGTCCTGAGGTTTGAAATTTAGCAGCAGAGCCAAGGAAGTAAAAATGACTGCAGAGACAGACTACGATGCCTTCTGTCTGCAGGTCATTTAAAGGAAGCTGAGGAAAGTTGAACACATCTGCAAATTTCTAAATAGTGGGGGGAAAAATAAAAACCTGCATCACCTGCACCACTTTCTTCTCCTGCCTCTGATGCAGAAATATGAGCCAGTGTAGAAAGTGGTCTCTGCAGTGGGTTCCCTAGCAAACAGAGTGCCTTTCACTTGCCCTCCGTTCCACTTTTGGTGAGTTGCAAATTTGATTCAATATATACACATTTTTCCTGCATCTCTCTAAAGTCTCTATCTCTGGAAAGTTTAAGCCAAATGTCCAGCTTTTCATGATTTCATAATGTTCTGCTAATGAATCCAAAATTACAGAGACTGCAAAAGCAATGAGAAAGCTCGCCTGAGCTAAGTTAGAGAATTTCATAGCAATTAGTACTTGATTTGTACTTTAAGAATAGAAAAAAATAAAAAAAGAACTTCTTTTTTTTTTCTCAAGGAGAACAACAGCAACAAAAAGTTCCTTACACATACATAACTCCCAACAAAGCCTTCTGGCTGAAAATGATACCACTGGGTGACAAAAGAAACTCAGCCGATTAGCTAATGAGCATTCACCCAAGAAAAGCAGGCTCTTCGGAGAAAGGCAAGAAAAGAAACTCATCAACGTCATATCAACTTCACAATAGCCTGACTGTTTATCTACCCAAAGGAAGGGCTACCTCCTCTCTTTTTTGTGACCCTCTCGACAATTCTAGGGGGAAAAAATGTTAGTTCAACATCATCGCAAGCCAGAATATGACTCTATTTATGTGACAAGTTGACAACATACAATTTCATGCTTGTTGAACTGATCGGTGTTATGTATTCACTGTGAATATTATGAAGCCTCACCATTATAAATATGAAACAGTATACACTTATTCAAAATAACTCCAGCAGTAGCAATTTATAGCTTGGTTGTTTGTGTTCTTATGAAGTCCAAATGCCACCTTAAGAAGCTGCAGCTCACAGAAACAGATGTGCAGTGTGACTGCCACCAGAACGGATTGACGATGACCTATGTGAAAAGAAGCTATTACATTTTGGTCTGCACGGCAGCTGACACTGGTTTGTATTTAGATATGTGACTGGTGGGAACACAGTGTCCTTAATGCCCTGTTTAAACATGGGCCAGGACATTTGTCTACTAGACTAATTATTTTACCATCCTTCTAGGGCAGTCTCACCTTTTTTTTTTTACCTTTTAAGAAAGAGAAAAAAAGAATGCGAGTGTGTATGTACGCACACCCAGAGAGGCATGCATTTCCAATCTGCTGAGTAAAGTTACAGCAAGTACTTTAAACCTTGGTCATGTCAGGTGAGTGCTGGCAAGATTTCTGGAATGCCTGCCTAACAGGATTGTACCACTCTCTCGATCAGGTGCCTGGGAAGAGGACAAGGCTACAAACCATCAAACCATAAGCTGTCATGCCAAGTGGTTTCAGCTGGAAGTTTTTTCCCTCCTCTTCTCCACCTGCCTGCTACTTTTCTTTCCCCGTTCCTTTGCAAGCCTCAACCAATTTGCAAGTGTACGCTTCCACAAGGACACATTTGGAATAGTGAAGAACAACACAATTTATCCAAATGGGGAAGGAAATGAAGATCCCAGGCACCTTGCTCAAGCTAGATATTAAAATTTGCATAAGCAGTTTCCCAACACCAGAGGTGCTATTTGGAACAAAATAAATTGCTTGTATTGTATGCAAGTGCACAGACCTTGACCAACTTTACGTTCACTTCCCTGTTCATAGATTTCTTAAGCACAACCAGATATCCCTGCTAAGAAGTTCAAGGTGGCAGCCTGTAGTGGGTAGACCTCAGAAAGCAATTTTTTATGCACTTAGAAGCCTTCAGCATCTTTGACTCTTGAGAAAAAGGAATCAAAAATATTTGAAATCTGAATTAAATCGTCTCTGATATTTCCTAGTGATAGCATTTTTTAAAATATTAGCTTCTGGCTCTATTATTCATGTTAATCATATTGCTAGTTAATTAAGATATAGATACAATACTGTATCAAGTGCCATTTGTTTTCTTTTGAGACCTAGCAAAAGATTCAGGTGATTGAAATCCTGAATCTTTTTTAAAACATTTTAATTGCAGTTTCTTGCAACTTCCCTCTTGCAATAAAGTTGGCTATCCAAAATCTGCATCTGTTTCTACTTTTCCTATTGTGCTAAAGTGAAGGTATTGTCAGTCTGTCTAGTAAATCCAACCCACAAGATAACATAATCACATACATTCATTTCTCACAAACCTTGGCGGCTCTTATCTCCTTGCTTTTATGATTTCTTATGAACAGCCAGGAATAGCAATTTGCAGTCCTGTTTGTAAAGCCATCTTAGTCTGAACCCAGCCTTCTCCTCTTTTATCACACAGAGATCCTCGGCAGCTAAATACCATTTGCCATCGCGAATTTTGCTCTGACCCCCATTTTAGAATAATGTTAAGTATTCTCTGTGTGTATGGAACATATCAAACATGTAACGGAGGGCAATTATCATTTCAAGGCACTGTTTATTAATAGAAGATGGTTTGTGTGCTTTGCTTAGATTTATTGCTATGCTGCCCACTAAACCAGGTGGCCTGAAGCTCCTTAGTTTACTTTGATGAGTGCCTCAGACAAACACCTTAGCAGTTCCAACAGTCCTGGTTTGTCTCTGTGCTCTGCTCACCTTTATTCTACCATTAGATCACCTAGAACATTAAACACAATACTCTCATTCTGTGTTAAATCACAGTTGTTTCCTGGTAAGTGTTCCAAGCTACCCATTTTTATTAACAGTTACTTTATTAAATCCTTAATAACATAGATAGAATAGTTAGTTAATTTGTGTGTTGAGCCATGGATGTTAATTTGTAAACATAATAACATACTGCAATCATTTGCATAATAGCATTTTAATCTTTTTAGTAAAAGCTGTAATTCCCTACAAAGTACACTGCAGTAGAAACTAAGTGACTATTGGTAATAATACAAAAGGTCTTAAAATTCTGATCCTATTATAGTGTTGGAACATACCCAAACTGCTTCCATAATCTCTGAAATGTTACTGTTCTCTGATTTAGGTGTCTGTGTCAAGAATAAAAATGAAGGATAACTGGTAGCAGTAGACTATTTCCTAAATGTAATTTAGTATTCACTAAGCACCAGCACTTTGCAAATAGCTCTGAGGCTTTCCTTCAAAGTTCAGAGCTCCAGTTATGAATACTGTGGGAGTCACACCACCGAGCTGTCTCTAAACTTTGCTGTGCTCAGGAGATGGGTCTGATAAATCATGCTGATTTGGCACCACAAAAGAAAAGAAAAAAAAAAAAAACCTCAAACCCTTTACCATTGAGTGGGTTTGGACTCGTGGTCACCCTACAGGATGGAGTAGAACTGTCCCACAGGGTTTCCTAGGAGCAGTTGGTGTATTCAGACTGCTGATCTTTTTGGATAGCTGCCTAGTTGTTAGCCACAGTGCCGCCAAAGCCCCACAGAGAAGGGCAAAAGCCACCAAGGGGTGGACTACTGAGTCTCCACCACTGTGGCTGCCTGCCAGCATGATCCTACCTCCTGTGTATAAGTTTGACAGAAAAAGGAAAAATGCAGAGGAGGGGGAATGCTAAAGAAGTCACAGTTGTCAGCTGTCACTGTGTCAGCTCCCAACTCACAGTAACCCAAGCACAGTGGGATTGGACCACGGTGAAACAGAGGGTTTTTATTAGCTGAGTTTTCAGAAGTAGATCACCAGGCCTTTCTTCCTAGTCTGTCTTAGTCCGGAAGCTCCACTAAAATCTGTTGAGCATCCAAGCAACACACACGCCTGCACGTACAGGCCAGCGAGGGCTGCTCTGCAGCAACTGTGAAGGCGAGGGGGTAAAACAAGTCTCCAGGGGGTGCGGTCCCTGGAAGCCCTTTAACTTCAATCACAAGACTGACCAAAAAAACAGAAAGGTAGCTGTTTAAAAGTCAGGCCAAGTTATTTTACGCAAGATCTGGTAATTCATTAAGCCACCTGGCTCCAAACGTTGAATGAGTAACTTGCAGTAGTATAGTGGTGGGCAGGCCTGCAGAATCTCAGGGTTTATAGTCTCCAACTATGCAAATGACTCAATCATTTTTGAAAAGGGAAGGCACACACCAGCATCTCCTACCATTATTTTGGAACAAATGGCTTAATGGATAAAAAGTCACTTATCTTCATAAAATTTTGCCTTTCCCAAGAATCAAGAACGTGTATTTCATTGTGGGTCTTCTCTCTCTTTTTCTCTTACTGTCATTCTAAAGACTTTGGTATCTTTGGCAGCCTACAGGAAAACACAGCAGGCTGCTTTGCTTTCAAACTAAACCTCACAGGACATCATCTTGAAAGTAACCTGAGAAGTTAAAGAAAAACAAAAACAAACCAAAAAAGGCCCTTCCAAAATGGTTTGCCATCACAAGCAATCCATTTTATAAAACCCACAATAAAAGGTTTTATGGCTAGAAGAATAGGTGCATAATTATAAGGACAATATCATCTTGCTTTATATGTGAGGCCTGAGTCGGATCCAACTCGACGGTACTGGGCTCGGGGCACGGCTGTTGGAGGAGCTGTTTGACTGCCTAGTCAACCACGTCTTCTTGAACGGTCATCTCTTTATCGCTTCTTCTTGCTGCTTGTGTTTAGGTGAGCTGTCTGCTAGGCTGTGTTTCCAGAATGTTGCTTATAGACAGGGGGATGGAGACAGCCAGCATATGCATGAGTTTACACACAGGTACACACAGGTGCTAGTACACACAGGTGCTATGCAAATAGACACTCTGTCCAATTCAGCATTCTGCACCTTGGTTACTTCAGTCTAGACACTAATACATGTGAAGTACCTCTAAGAGTCTGTGAGTCCCTTGCTCTCAATTTCTCTGCAAATTTGCCTTTTTTGTGAAGGTTGGTCTTTCCTCTACCTTTTTTTTTTTTTTTTTTTGACTCCAAATCTACTTATGCAGAGTCATTTTTATTGAAATGACTCACTGACAGTCCAGGATATTGGAGGCACCAGAGGTATGTCTACAAAATGGCCCACCTGCTTCTTGGATTGCCAAGAATATCTCTTATGAAATGGTTTGTCTCCATCCCTAATAATAATAACATCATGACAATATAAAAGAGAACTTGCTAAAATCATTGTGGCTAATGAAATGCATGGATCCTTCCTTTCCAAATTGCTAATGGCTAAGAACTGGACAGAAGTGTACGAGAAATAGCCATCAGACTAATTTCTTATAAGCACAGTTTCCATTAACAAGAGCAACCACCGGGAGAGTTTAGTTATGGTGAAAGATGGTCATGCAACCAGCATCCTGTGACTTGCTATTTATTAGTAAGGGTTTGTGCCAACAGACACAGCCCTGTGGGTCAGAACTCCTGAGCCAGTTTTCCAGTGGTCAGCATAGTGACGGGAGGAAATAAGGTGATAAATCAGATGTTCCCAAGATAAGCCAGATGTTATCGAGCCAAGAAGTCTAAAAGAGTGTTCAGCTGAGGTGCGTAGGTGAACCCCCACACACACTCACTCACACACACACAGTGGCACATGAACAACACGATTTCGTCTCCCTGCAAGATAAGCCGACAGGAGAAGTTAAAAATAGAGCAGCACACAGACTGGGTCAGATTGTTGCTTTCTGATTTGTGACTCCCCTAGATGAACATCGAACTGATTTATACCCAGAATTTGGAATTTTGTGGTAGACTACAAATGCAAAGATAAGTACAACATAAATTTTTAAAATCCCCCATAAGTCTCCATGAGCCTCCACATTCTTCAACGTTCTTATGCTGCAGCCAATTATCTAGCCACTTAAATGACTATTATTTTCTCACTTGAAGTCTATGTTGTCGGTAAGTGTCATTACCAAGGGTGGCAAAAATCTGGTTGAGGGCTGTAAATTTCATTTAAATGACAAACATTTATTGATTGCAAATTAGAACCAGCAGAAATCTTTAGAATGTGATTATTGTCAGTTAAGTCAACCTCTCCACATCACAAAGAGGGATTTATTCCCCCAAATGATTAAATTAAGGTGAGGTTGTTTTTATAGGCTTTTTTTTTTTTTTAATCTGTTTGTTTTGTTAATATTCCAAGAAGATTGCCATTCATAGAAAAGTCTATCTGATGACAGGCCAGAATTCATTACCATGGAAGGCTGCAGAATTTCCTCCAAGGAGGCAAGACAGAAAAAATAGACACCATCTAAATGTGTGGAGTGGGTTAAATATTGTCTACCCCTGAGGCAGCAGGGAGACGGTGAGCCCCTTTGTAAAATGACTCACAAATCTAAGGAAAGTACTTTAGCCCCAAAAGATGGGGGGCAACTTAACCAGGGGAAGATATCCATGTAGTTGCATTTCTCTTGGGAATATTTTTGAGTTAGCATTGATTCACTTGTCTTTAACTCATATTCATCAGGGCTGATGGAATTTTCCTTCAAAGTATTTCAAATCTTTGTGCCCTGGATGCCATCCCCTTGCCTTTCACCTTGTCCCAACTCTGCACCTTTCAGGTTTGGAATGCAGTAAGGACTGTGGTCTGGTTTCCCCCTTTCCCTTCTTATCCATACCTCTTCTCACCTTCAGAATCAGCCCTCTTCAACATCACCTCCACTGCCCACGGCCTTGCAGAATCTTCACGGGCGCAGCACCCCAGTTTACTCTCGGTAAATCAAGCTCCTCACCTCACTACTATCTCTGCGAAAACACTTTATTCTTGTTTTCCCATCAGCCTTGGTAGCTTTATTGATGTTTGTCTCCTTAACTAGTATCACACATATGTGTAGTCACATGTGCAGTGCACATAAGTGGGTACGCACAGTTTCGCACTGCTCACAAATCAGTAGCATACATAATTTTTATAATCACTACATGCATATATCCATAGTTTTGCATTGTTTTCCAACTAATCTATATAATTATATTTACATATATATGCATGCAAACAGTCTTGCATGGTTTGCTAATTGTTTTGTATCTCTTGCCCTCCAAAATTAGATTTAAAATTCTTTTCAGAAAAGGATCTTCTTTTGTGCTTTCTATGTAATCTTCATATTATCTAACACAATTCACACCATCAATGAATTTGTGATTAACTCACTCATTATGCTATAAATATTTATCGAGTAGTTGCTTTCTGGGTTTTTTTTTTTTTTTTTTTTACTTTCCCTCCCTAAGAAAATATCCTTGGCTAAGAAAATATCTGAGAAAACTTGAATGTACAAGACAGGTAGGCTCCTGGCTCCCAAAGTCCATTACTTTTTAACTATTCGATAGACATGTACTATATGTCCAGTGTAGCAAAAAGGAACTCTAGTGGCATAATGGCTTACATGCTATGTCTGCTAACCAAAAAGTCAGCACCTTGAATCTATCAGGTGGCCCTTGAAAACTCTGTGGAGCAGTTCTACTCTGTCTTACAGTGTCACTGTGAATCAGAATTGACCGGACAGCAGCGGGCTGGGGTTTGGTTTGATAGGGAAAAAAAACTTCAGAAATAACTGAGAGGCACATGAAAGCAGGTGAAACCATCTCTCATCCCACCAGAATGATGAAGCTTTCCTGAATGTATCCATCACCAATTCCCTCAGTGGTATACAGCAGGGTACCATACAGACATTTAAGAGGAACCAAACCTCCTGCTGCCAGGTACATTCCAATTCACAGAGACAGTCACAAATTGAATTATGTTCCCCCAACCACATGTGGAACAGTCTGGCTAGGCCATTACTGTTTGTGTTGTGTGATGCTCCTTTATGTTGTAAATCTTGCCTCGATGGTGTTAACCAGTGAGAATGGGCAGTGGCTGTGTTAGCGAGGCAGGTCTCAATCTGTAAGAGTATAATATACCTTAAGGCATTCTCTTGGGATATAAAGGCAAGTGAAGCAAACAAACAGCTGGGGACCTCATGCCATCGGGAAAGAAGCAGTGCCAGAAGCAGAAGGGATCCTTTGGACCCAGGGTCCCTGTACCTCAGAAGCTCCCAGTCCAGGGGAAGACGAATAACAAGGACCTTCCTCCAGAGCCCAGAGAGAAAGCCCTCCCTCGAGCTGATGCCCTGAATTTGGACTCTGAGCCTACCAAACTGTGAAGTAATGCATTTCTCTTTGTTAAAGCCACCCAATTATGATATTTCTGATACAGGGGCATTTGAAGACTAAGACAGCTACCCTATGGGACAAAGTAGAGTTTCCAAGGCTGCAGTCTTTACAGAAGCAGAACGCCACATCTGGATCTCACATTGCGGCTGGGGGACTCAAAGTACCGACTTCTTGTTTACAGTCAAGCACTAGCGACCTGTTCCGCCTTGGCTCCTTTTTCAGAAAAAAGCCCCTTTTTTCCTACGGAAGTTCACATATAACACCTCAGTGAGAGCTCTAGTAAGTACCAGCCATGAAAGCCGGCTACAGCTGTGAGCCCTCTTCTCCCCATCGGCAAAGGCAGGCTGCTGAACAACTGTATTCTCACTGGCCACCTTCTGAAGACTCCAAGGTGCTGCATTCAAAGGGATCAGATTCACAAGCCAAAGACGTCCCTGTCATTGTCTCATGAAGGCATTAAAACAGGTGTGAAAGCAAGAACAAGATGGCCCACAGTGGCCCAGAAGGACCAGCGTGCTATTTGAACTAACTCCATGCCACCCATCTGTACACAGGCTGCACTATAAAAAGTAATCCTTTATTCTCCTCCTTCAAACAATGCACAAAGGCAGCAGAAGGAAGGAAGTTATGTTGCAATATTCTGAAACATAAATCTTGCTCCCAGCCAGTCCAGGGACAGCATCCTGTTTTCCTCACACAGGGACTTGATTCACAGGACGCTACACCTATCGGCCTGGTGCCCTGTTTTGATAAGGAACCTCTGAATCACACCTGACCACCTACATCTACATGTTCAAACACAGATTGTGCAAGCAGAGACCCTTGTTTGGATGTCCAGTTACACAACCGGTGTGTACAGTTGAATACTGGCACACTTTTCCTCCCATTCAGGAATCTATTCTTTCCCAAACTGTGACATTCAACTCCATCTTCTATTTTTTTTAATTAAATAAAAATTAAACTTGGACTCAAATACTTGGAATGGGCAAATTGAGGAAATTTCTATACACTTCCAAGTTTTTTTTTTTTTAACACTCCTGCGGAGCTCTGGTCGTCAAAAATTGGGAGACCCTCAATGAGACAGACTGATGCAGTGGCTGCAACAAGAAGCTCACACATCATAAAAGCTGTGAGGATGGCACAGGACTAGACAGTGTTTCCTCTTGTTGTACCTAGCATCACTATGAGTCAGAACCAACTTGGCAGCACCTAACAACAACAACAACACTCTGTAACTCTGTGAGCCCATGAATAGTACAAACAAGTAACACACTCACTTCTAACCAAAAGGTTGAAAATTCCAGTATACCAGGAGGTACCTTGGAAGAAAGTCCTGGTGATCTACTTGTTAATAGAAAAATCTGTTACTGAAAATCCTCTGCAGTGCAGTTCTACTCTGACACAGTAGGGGTCACTGTGAGTCAGAAATGACAGGATGGCCACCAGAACATTATATAAGTACCACTTTCTACTTTGATTAGTATTCAGAAGTCCTATGGCTTGTTTCCAGGGTGTCATCAACATGGTACTGGAGTCAGGAAAAAACATTTTAACTCCTCTGTGTCTTGTTTTATTCTTGGCATTGGGGAGAGAAAATCGTTGCTATTGAGAGATCAGAGATGGCCAAGACCATGACTGTGGCTTACTTAAGTACAAGGCCTTCTCAACAGAGACGAGGCAGGGCTTTGAAAAGTGGAAGAAAGTTAGTACCAGTGAAAGTCCACTGTGAGACATTTAAACACATAGGCCCGGGGAAATGAATTGGGGTAGAAGCACCCCAAAGTCATGGTCATTCAGGGGTTCTTTTATTGCATATTGACTTTCTACACAGAGGAAGAGACAACATTAGAATTCCACCTATGCCCAAACCACACTTTCCTTTCCCGTTACAGAAAAAGTCCAAGTTAAACTCCAGAGGACAGAGTGCAAAGGCATCGTCACTGTATGCAAATGTTCCTGCTGCTGTTTATGACAGGATTGCCACATCTGACCTTACCCTGTACCTAGACAGAGAAGAATAGGTTTTGTGACATCAGCAAAAACTGTGACAGGGAGTTATCTAAATAGTCACTTTTACTCTCTAAGAGAATACCCAGCATTATCAGTCTTAGGACCCTAAATATCTGGATAATTTGATGACTTCTGAGTCTTCGTATCCTGTATCTTACTGAATGTTATCTCAGAAATTTGACCGATTCAGAGTTAGCTCTCTGTCAAGGAGAATTTCAGTGATTTTACGTTTTTAACAGCATTTTTGCCTTAGTCCTACTGACATTCGAAGCTAGATAATTCTTTGGGGGTGGTAGGTGATGGGTGGGGTGTTCAGCAGCTTCACTGACCTCTGCCCTCTAGATTCCAGTAACACCTCCCCCTGTTGTAACATTTGAACATACCTCCAGACATTATCAAATGTTCCCTGGGAGGCAAAACTGGCCTGCCTTCGAGATGCCTCCGTGTGAAACGAACAGTGTATTTTTAGAGGGTGTATCTAGAATCTACCAGTGGTAGAGTGTTACAGAGGGTGACATAAAGGAAGCTATTGTGTAGATTGGGCATCTAGAACTAAACGGGTATTGAACCAAGGCACCTGAGGGAGTAAGGGCATCTGTAACTAAACAGATGCTGAACCAAGTCACCTGAGGGACTAAGAGCAGAGTTTTACAAAAACTTGTCGAGGTACTACTACCTGAAACAGAACCAGAGGTCAGAGAGAAAGTTGTCTTCTATGAAAACGGCACACTCACCTTTTTTTTTTAATTCTTTCACCCTCATTTACAAAATGCCTTGGCACTCACCCAAAATGAAAGAGCCGATTTTGAGATAAGAGGTCTATAGAGATGGACATTTTGTAAAGTACTGTTGATTTAATGCTGCATGACTTAAAACTGGCCTGTAACCTGACAAGACTGCAGAATGAGGAATGTTGAATTTACCAGTTCTGACCAGCCAAGTCCTCACATGAACTTTCCAAGACCCAGGTGAGAAGCCTGGGAAAGCGCACCTCACCACAAATCGTCTGCGCTTCCTCCGCCTTCCTCCTCCTCCCAGCCCTGACTTCACTACCTTAAGCCTTCTTCTGAGACTCAGTTCACGCTCCAGACAGATTATACAATCTGAGCCACCGGCAGGCAGGCTCGACAGCCACACTGCCTCACTGCTGTCCCGCCTTCCGCGTTAACCGACACTGAAAGGAAAGATTATGTTCTATTTTTAAATGGATTCGGCAAAGAGGCAGCTTGCTCTGTCTTTGGAAAGGATGGCCGTCACCCGAATTCACTGTTGTGCTGTTTGTAGCACGGACTTGGAAGCCTGGTAAGTTTGGAGTCGGCTCTCAGGTGTCTTACGTGTCAGTGATGTGATTTTGGGAGGCATCACACACACTCTCTGAGACTCAGGGTCCCCATATGTCACACGAGAATGATAATAACTGTGCCAAAGCCAAAGCCCATGGCCGTCCAGTTGATGATGCCTCAGATGGACCCTACAGAGCACAGAAGAACTTCGCCATAGATTTTCCAAACAGCACTGGTGGATTCGAACTCCTGACTGCTCCGTTAGCGGCCATAGCACTTAACCACTACACCATCAGAGCTTCCAGTAATATTGTCAAGATTCAAGAACACTGCTAAAGCAACAGGTTCTGTCGGGAGGAAAATGAGATGACATACAACACCTGAAGCTCACTGATAAGTATGACACCTGCAACTGAACTCCAAATTTACCAGAGTTCTAAGTCTGTACCAATGGTACAAATAAGGCAACAGCCATCCTTTCCAAAGACAGAGCAGCTTCGGTGTTCCAAAATGCTGACAGCGTTTTTACCCCAATTATTGCTTTCTCCCATTCCTGTTTTCCTCTTCACTGACTATTCACCCAGCAAACATGTATCAGGATCCGTCCATGTGTGTTGAGTGCTGGAAAAAATATTCTAAACCTTTTTCTTAATGACTCAGGATTTTAACCAAATTATATTGAGTACAAAAAAGAGTTGTCTTTGCTGGTGGATACAAATTGCTTTTAAGGTACTTTGAATGGAGCCGGGCACACAGTAGGCGCTTAGGAAATGTTTGATGTTAATGATTGTTGCTGGTGGTTGTGATATTGAAAACTACTTGATTTGACAGTCCATATTCAATTCACCTGCCAGAGGACTCACTAAGTGTTGGTCCTTGTAAAACATCATTTACTTTCCAGCAGAGGAGGACTGATCTTGGAAGAAAACCTCTTTTCTCAGAGTAACACTTTAATGGGAGTAGATAAACATTCTTTATTATAGGGTAAGATTATAACAAGAGTCTAAAGTCTGGGAGGTAATTCTCACTACTGAAAGGTAAGTGAATTTTGACTATAAGTAAGTATTAGTTGGATTTAGCAGGGTTTTTTTTTTTTTTAATTTTATTTATTTAAAGAGAGAAGTCAAAGTGTGGACCAAAAATGTAGCAATAATAATATAAACTGCTCACTCGATTTGTAAAGCAGCAAAGGTAAGCACCTAGCCCTTTGGGTTAAAAGAAATAATTTCTTCTTTATTGGTTTGTATTAGCCAGTATTTACTGCCATTTTTCTGTAGGAAAATATACACTAGGATCAACAGGTTTCTAGTTTTGTTCTTCTTTGTCACTAATTATTTCACAATTCCTTGATATTGCAACATGGATTAATGTACATCATTGGTGGTCTGTAGCCTTTTAATTATTTTAAAAAAAAAAAATCTAATTTTTTTTTTCCCCAAACGCTGTTTTTCCACAAAATAGAAAGTTGTCTACCTGTGATGAAAAGTCTTGATGAGGGCAAAGAAGGCATTGCACTTTCAGGTCTATTACCTTGTTAATCTTGTCCAAGCCAAGTTCAATGAGAAATTCCCACCAAGGGGTATCCTTACCTCGAATATATTTGAAGGCTCATTGTTGTACTGATTGGAAATTATTTCTGATTGGTCACTGCACCACTTGAGTCCACCCAGAAAGCTGTCTGTGTCCAAGTCGTTCACATCTAGTTCAGAAAGGTCAAGTTCAGGAAGATCTGGGCAAAGAGGCTGGTCTTCACCAACCAGAGCAGCACACTGCAGGAGGCAGGAAAAAAAAAATAACATTTTCATTAACCGCAGGAATTTATTAAACTGCAATAGCATGTGATAAGAATTAAGCTGTGGTTAATTTAACGACATCACCAAAGCTGGTCTCCAGGGCTTTAATCACCAGGGAAAAAACATCCTGAATTCTTGAGTCACTTTACCACCAAACAATACTTGGCCTGATATATAGCACCCCAAATCCTACCTTCAAAGTTGTGGCAGATTCTGCAAAATCCCATGAACCTTTCTCTGGTTCTTTCAGAGGGAAATCAACAGGGTTTGTCTATACCTCTTGGGTAGCACTGAATTTTCAAAGTGTGTTATGGGTGATGACATGCAACTTTTTACTCTACCCTTCCAGGGGAAGGATACAAGTTTGATTTTAAATTTACTTTGGAATTGCTATTACACATAATGAATACTCAGTCAACCTCTATCAGACAAAAAATAAAACCCAGGAACCATACTAGGAAAACTTTTCCCACTCATCCTCCTTTTAACCCTTATAATGTGTATAATTAACTTAGCAACTAACAGTGCAAAGTCTTGGACACATCTCTAATTCTCTTGGACTATTATTTAAATCATTTACTCTTACTTGGCTTTGGATGAGTTTATGGACTTCATCCCTAATGGATTAAAAGCAAGCTCCTTGAAAGAAGGACAAAAATCATGTTTTCTTACATGATTTCTCTGTCTTCCACTATGTGTAACTTTTAAGCTGTGCATGTGTGTGTGTGTGTGTGTGTGTGTGTGTGTGTGTGTATGATTGGGATCATCTGATTCCTGGAAATGAGAAATCACAACACACCACAATTATATTTTTTCCCATTGCTTATGTGTGCCTAAACTATGTTCCAAGTGAATTCAAAATAAATGTTTTCCTTTGGAGATTTTAAACGATGTCAATACACTAAAAAACAGTCATCATCGAGTTGGCTCCAACTCATGGTGACCCCATATGTGTCACAGTAGAACTGTGCTCCACAGGATTTTCAGTGGTTGATTTTTCAGCAGCAGATTGCCAGGCCTTTCTTCCAAAGTGCTTCTGCCAAAGCCAAGTGCCGTCAAGTCACCTTTGGTTAGCAGCTAAGTGCACTAACCGTCTGCACCACCCAGGACTCTGCCAATATTTTAAGAAGTTTAAAATGCACTCTATGGTGGCTGGGTTGCTTGTCACTGAGGCTATCTGAATTGAGTATAGTCCTTCATCTCCTGGAGCCCAGCAGTCTTTTATTATCTGTGGCTTTTCCAGGAAAGCAGACCCCTTGACCGACGAGGTGCTCTCCTGAACTTGAGCTGGCTCTTTTAACTTCCAATAGCTCCCTGCAGCTGGTCTGCATCCTGGCAAGAACCCTGCAGAAACTTCCCACTGCAGGGCCCTGTCTGTGAAGCCTGCACGTCCACCTGCAATTCCAAGGTGTCTAAATCTGAAACGGCACCCTCCTGGCCCTACCTTCCAAGGTCAGGAGCAAGGCTATGCCATTGTTCATATCCAAGCAGCAACTTGGCATACAGCTGAAGATCCTCCTTGACATTTAGATTTTGAATAAAGTAAGTTTTATGCAGAATTTTTTTTCCCTTGAGCACCCCGTCATCCCTGGCAAGCTACATTACATGGGTCACAGGCAGCAGCGTGAGCAGAAGCCACACAGTGAGAGGTAGGTTCTGGGTAATGGAGTCAGCAGCGGGTCTGGAGGGTAGAAGGAGCTCGAACATCACTGCAGCCCTGCTCTAGGACCACCGGGCACCAATGAGATCCCAAATAGCAGGCACCAGAATAAGTCAAAGGAAGGGCAATCCTCTCAGCCCAAATTCTTTCCTTATCGCTTTACTGGTCTTCCCTTTTTATTACCCGAGTTAGCCCAAATTTACAGATCGTTATACTTGGCTAGGTTTATAAGGAAGAGGAGGCTGGGCTGAAAGGAGGATTTTGTTCTGGTACAATGTTCATATTTTGTGGTGGGTGTAACTTTCCAGGTGCCACCCTGGTCTACAGGGCTTGTCCTCCAAGGACTGACAACACACCATCTTAACTCTTCCATGACACAGTCGATTCAGAGGAGACAGGGTAACTTTTTCAATGGTGCAAATAAATGCTTGGGGAATGGATCTTTGAAAAGTAAATGAGCAAAACATGACAGCAACAAAAAATAAAAATAAGCTGGAAAATGCAGACTCTTTACGTAAGACTTCAGCTACTGAGGTGAGCATAGCTTAGGCAGAGTTTTCTGGGATGCTCAAGTGTCAGAATGATTGGTGCACAGCTAACTTACTGCTTTTTCTCTCTGGAGCTGTAAAACCCTTTCAGCTTCCAGGGATCTGTATATTTTAAATAACTTCTGATCAACTTGTTGTATCTGGCTATCCTGCAATTAACGTATTTCTTCCCTTGTTTTCTATTTGCACCACTGAAAAAGTTATCCACTTGTCTCTGAATCCTCTTTTGTTTTTTCTTTCCTTCCTTCTCTTCTGCCTTCTTTCCTTCCTCCTTCCATCCCTTCCTTTCCTCCTTCTTTCTCATTTGTCTTGTTTCCTTCCTCCATCCCTTCCTTTTTTTCATCTTTGCTTTTGTTATGGTAGAAATAAAGCACACGGAATCTTGCCAATGTTGACATGCTAATAAAATCAGTGTCTCTCAATGTGGCATTATCCCTCTAATCTAAAACACATTAGTAGTAGCAAGTGTTCCTGTTATTAATTTATATTTGGCCTTTGAATGATGCCAGACTTCACAGTCCAAGCCCTGTAACTGTCCTCATCTGACATGCTGGTATTTACTGCTTTGCTATACATCTGTAACAGGTGTGCTTTATCGCAGTTACAGAGACACAGCCTACTGCTGCTTTGCAACTATGACAGCTATTTCACAACCAACCAGAGCCTTAATTTTACAGTAAGATTTAAGAGGATAACGCAGTCACTTAACACAAAAGGCTAATTATTGTACGTTATTTCACCCCAACAGATTTTTCTCTTACTTAAGGAACAGACAATAAATTAGCTTAACTGCACTGATGATAATGAATCATTATAATTAAGTATAATTCTCTATTAACCTTTTGGAGGTTTTTGTGCCAATGGTGGTAAATTTTAAAGAGAGCAAGAAGAAAGAGTGGACTTATCAACATTAATTATTTTAATGAAAAAAGATTCTTCTTAAAAAAAATGTCATGACAGAGGGAAAGGGGATGGAGGGGGCAGTAAAGAGTGACAGTCTCAGTAGAGTGTATGTCACGTGAATTGTCTCTATCAATCTTAGTAACCTTATTGTACATCACCTTCATTAAACTGTGAAACACTGGGGACTCTGAGTAGCTATAGTGATACAGACTTTATTAACCAATGCGCTGTCCTGTCATTATGTGCAAAAGGGCATAATACGTTTTAGGATGACAGCAAACATTAATGATTCAAAAAATGAAAGCTGCCTAAGCTACCTGCTGCTTGTCATATTTTAGACTGGCAGAGGTGATCCCCAGGAACGCTGTGCTTTCAGCAGATCACTGCCTACACAGCGACAGAGAAGCCGCTGGCCAGTCTGAGTCGACCAGTGACTCCATCCACAGCTGGACATTTAGTCCAAGGTCTCCCCTCCTCAAGAAAGAAAGAAAGAATAAAATTAAAGGCCACTCTCCTAAATGGTTCTGGTGCTTATTTGAAAATGACTACAGGAATTCCAGTGATTAAAATAAATATTCTGTATTTCCATATGATCCAGTTCCTCATTCAACTCCCAGCAGCATCAGCAATAATACATGATGGAAAAATGAAACTACAGCAGCTGAGACCCACAGTGCCAGCCAGCCAGCCACCCACAGGCCACTCTAGCTACTCAAAGACAATTGGGACTCTGAAGCCACGTATAACTCTGACTTGCAATAGCTACAGGACATGTGAATTATCTATATCTGTCCCACCTTACCAAGAAATCCCAACATAAGAACCATTACAATTTGCAGATACACTCTGCCAAGGCAAGGGTGGACAAGCGAAGCCAACATTTGCCAACCCAGCAGAGAGTTAAGAATCCATGGCATGCCACGCTAGAGAGGAAAAATGCGTTCACAGACAGCCTTGGCCAAATTATTTTCACTTTAGACGTGTATTGTTGCACCACATGGCCATCTTATTTAATCAAATCACGTGTGGTATTCGATCCTCCCCCTTACCCTACGTGCCCCCAGCCACCCAGAGGAAGCGCTCGGAGTCCTCGGCCAGGTTCATTGTTAGCAGCTGGGATCCTCCATGCAATTCAATTCGGGTCCATCTCACCAGAGTCCAGAGAAAGTTTTGCTTGTTTGCTAAGTTGCTCAAACTTTCCGAGAACATTCCATCGTGCTGCATGCAAACACGCAGAGGTCCTCTGTCCCCCTGCTAGTCACTCTCGACTCCAAAGATGACGAGGAAACGGCTTGCTTTTTTCCCTCTGTATGAATTGTAGCCAGCCGAGGCTGTGGGACTGATGTATTGCTGTCTATTTCTACACAAGCAGGGAGCAGCTCCACACACGGTCCTGCATAAACTGTATTCTCTCAACGGCTTCAGGCGGCTCGCCGTGGTACAGAGAGATTTAACCATTGACTTCCTGTCACCGACACCAAAGGAAAACCTCACACTGGAGAGCAATCTTTTTTTCTTTTTCTTTTTTTCTTTTTTTTTTTTTTTTTTTGGCAAATCTCTCTACCACATATAGGAGTTTTAAAGGCAGAAGCATCATTGTTTTGTGTTCTGTCCATCTAAAAACACCCAGCAGAAATTATTTAGGATTTTGTGAGTTCTTTGTCTGATGAACAGAAAGAGTAAAAAAAAAAATCCAGACCATAGTCAAAACGGACTCTATTTGAACACATTCATTTTCATATTTTTATTTTCAATTTATTATAAATAGAAATGGAATTTTTCCAACCAGGCCACGAAACACCACTGGAAAGACTTCAGCTTCTGATTCATATCAATATTTTAGAGCATAAATATTGCATATGACTGGAAACGGAGCCAAAGGCACATGGAAAGAGTTTCTAACTGCAACAGATACTGTTGACAGCAGCTAAGCTTTGATTTGCTCAAGGCATCCCAGAGCCACCTTAAAATAGCAAACTTATTGGAGTTAAGATAAGATTGAGGTTCCCTTCCAAAAGCTCCTGCCGTGGCTACTTTTCTGCCTTCTCTCCTCACCCATGCCCTTCCCCCCATACAGGAATAATTGCATCGGAGGGAAGCTAGGTCCTGGCTGCAATACCCAGCCCAGCCCCGGCTCACCTCGATGTCACTCCATACAGAGTCCTGGTTGCACATGTCCCACGCCATCCAGCTCCTGAATGACGCCAGTCAAGCTTTTTCAACTCCAATCCCCAGTGACACAGAGCACACACTCATGCAGGCGACCAGCCCCTTACTGAGAGTGAACTGAAGGCACCTGTCTTACTACAGTCCCCAGTCACATGACAAAGCTATTAAAAAGTAGGCTGGGCTGTCACTCACCCAGCCTCCCTTCTCCTGTGCGGCTTGCTGCTCAAACTCGTGACGTCACTCAAAGGCAGCCCTCTGCCTCAGTGAAGTAACGCTTAAAAAGGGGGGGGGGAGAGAAAGAAAGGAAACACTTGGACTTTTCAGGGCTTCACGCATCACGCTGTGATTAAAGCCAGCTTTGAATGCCACAGACTGTAAATGGAGCCCTGACCATATAATAACTCAAATCCTCTGCAATCTTTTTTAAATTTATTTTTTCTTCCCAAACAATCAAGAAGCAAAGCCACTCTGTTTCATGGCAGAGTAACTATATTCTTAGCTGAAATGTGGATTCCCAAAGGACTAAAATTCTAAGATCTGGAAGTGGACTCTAGCTGGGTTTGGACTACACAGCTTATCACATGGTGCATTTTTATGAGATATTTTCTAGTTGGGGGTGTGTGAAAGCAGCAAATGGGGGCCTTTGGGGCTTGTTGAATCAACAGAACGGCCTGCAATTTGTTAAGGTATAAACAGACTCGTCCAGCCAGAAATCAGCTGGCCCCGTGGCACCAGGGAATACCAAGCTCCCAAAGTGTTGCTGCAGTTTGCTTTGCTCCATCCATATAAGGAAGAACCAGCCAGAAAATACCACTCTTTCGGGTTCCTTCTCATTATTTCCATTTCTCTCTTAGGCTCCCAGAAAACAAGTGCTAGTAAATACGGTTGAGCCTGTTGTACCCTCAAGAGCTGCCTTTTTTTTTTCAAACATGTAGCATTTCCTCCACAACTGCCTTAGGGTGCCTTTTTGAATAAACACTGGATTCCAACCCCAGTGTCCTGGCTTATACAGCTTGCCTTTGAAATCAAGAATGTCCAAGGAGTGAGGGAAAAATACCAACACACTCTTAACAGAAACATTCATTTCTTGAGCTTTTAAAAACGTTTTATATTTTTCCAGTGTCTACCCTGAGACAATAAGGCTAATGCAGGTGCAACTGTTTTATGATGATACTACACATTGAATACATAACAAACTCAAGGAACTAGCTGCCTGGGGAAAGCACTTCCCATAACATCACAGGGCTTAGACCTAACCCGTCTGGAGTCCTGGAAGGCACGCGCATGCACACACACACGCAGGTGTGTTAGTGAATATAGGCTTTTCAAATCATTCAGTTCTTTTACCTGATCGTAGTTTATCTGGAAAAAAAAAAACAACTCCAAGTATCTAAAAATAATTAGTACAACATTATTCATTTAAAGTCTTGGTGCACAGAGGTAAATATTCCTTCTATTTGCTATCTCCTTATAAAGAAAAAAACATGATGACTTGCTGACTCATTTTAAATGTTAAGAAGCTAACATATTTAGGTGAAAGGAAGAAAGAAAAACAGAATGTTTCTACTTTCAAACACATACAGGCTAAGAGATTTGTCTATTCTGATACTTTCAACAAGTTGCCGGCAAAGTCCTAGATCAAATTATGAAATTGACGGTTTGTCACTACCGGACATGAAAACACAGCCAGAAGCTTTGCCATTTGAAGTCAGCTGAATGCATTTTGTTGGCCCATTTTCCCTCTTATAAATAGCAGAAAATTATTGTAGTTTTAATTTTCTAAATCAAGAAAGAACAAAAAAATACCTCAGGCAAGTTTTCATATGATTAGTGGCATTAGTCTGCATTTCCCACAAAGAAACACCAATTTTCTTCCTGACTCTCTTCTGATTTAATGTAAAACTTCAGTAAATTATTAAAATTCAGGGCAAAGGTCATTGACTCTAACTTTAACACAGTCAACTGTGAAATAATACTGGTCACTTAGTCAAGAAGAGTCCGTGTGTATTAATTATTATCAGATAATGTTGGTTTAGGGGCTATTCTCTGATACTGTCTTCTGTTTATGTTCACTGAAAGCTAAGTTTCCATCACATCTGTCTGCCTGTCTCTTTCTCTTTATATTCTCTTATATTTAACTCTATTTACACCTTTCAGAGACATTCTTCACACTAGAACATTTTGTATTACTGTTTTTGATATTTTGAACTGTCCAAATTGTGTTATTGAGGGTTGTTTATTTATCAATTTCATTTTTTCTAATTCAAATTAGTACGTACTGTGAAACCAGAGGTGATTTTTGTACAGCTATTCTGACTTTTCTTTCAAAAGGTTTACTCAGAAAGGAAAAAAAAATTAAATGACTTTTAAACTACAATATGTTGCATTTTTTTCCCTTAGATTTCCACTGCAGTCCAAATCAAAATTTAAATATACTTTTGGGACAAATTAAGGTACTTTCATATATATATATATATATATATATATATATATATAATTATTATTTTCCTCAAAATGAAAACTCTAATGAGAGGGATATTTTATAAAAATGTGGCGAATCGATTCTCCAGATTAAAATTTCTGTCCAGTTTCTTTTTATTTTCCTTTTCTCAGGAGAATTTAAATTGCTGGTTGTTTTTTTCTGACCCCCCAAACCAGTTTCTATATCTAATTTTCTCTCTGCCTTAACTTTTCCTCTTCCTCATTCCTTGTGGCCCTCCTCTTACCCCTTGGTCAAATCCGGCTCCAAGACTTCCAGATGTTTGATTTCAATCAATAAGGATCTACTGAATGTCTGTCTGTCTGTCTGTCTGTACATATAGTATGTACATAGCCATACATTGCAAGATGACCAAGAAGGCATGTGACATGGACACAAAGGAGCTCACAATTTTAGGGCAATGGAAGTCCTTGGGAGCTCAGGCTGATATGATAAGAGAAAGTAGTGTTATTTTGCTCTACATTTAGATTCCTCTTCTGTTCCTTAAAACACACCCTCTTGGGTTCAAGGTCCTTTCACTGACCAGGGCAATTCACACCTAAATCAACCTCATTTAATCTCAACAGTAGAAAGAGGCATTTATTAACACCTATTGAGTACCTATAATGTTCCATATCTATCTACAGCCTTGATTCCCCTCCCACGGACTCTCTCCCATTAGTAGTTCTGTTAACATTTTTGCCAAGTCTTCAACACTGATAGAGGGAGAAGAGGAATCTTTCCTTAGATTTGTTAACAAGGGAAGGGGGGACCTTACGAGAATAATTCGATTCTACACCAAAAATAATTGGCTAAGTACATGCCATTTCGGTTTCCTTCTCCAGTCCTATCCCTAGATTACAAGCTTTCTCTACCTTCCATAATTTAGGCAACTGCCCAATTCTAAAATAATACTAATAATAAACACAGTCCAAGTCCAATATGGAGTCGCTGTAGAAAGTAGCCAAGATCATTGATTTCGATGCCATTACCATAGTGTATGCTGGTGACAGCTCTGAAGAGTGACTAGTCTAAATATCTTGGCACAAATATCTTTGCACATTTGTTTTTAATATAAGAATAAATCTAAAGCTGACACTTTTCCAGGAAGAAATGCAGAGAGGAGCTTGCGTTTGCTAGACATTAAAATCAGCACCTGCGCAGCCAGCATCTCAGTTAATTTCAATCTCAAAACCACCTGGTAAAGATTTCTCGTGGACTCATTTACAACTGAGGAAAACCAAGGAGATTAAGAGTTTAGACAGCAGCTGAAATGATCACGCAGATCTGTGAAAGTCCCTCTCGAAAGAAGTAAAATTTCCTACATAAGAATAATAGCCGTCTCCCAAAACAAAGACACAGCCAAGACCCCAAGGTAACTTTATATCCAAGACATAACTGGAAATCAGCGTTCCCAGGGAACAGCCTTCCTAGAACATTCTTCCAGAAGGAAAAAAAAGTGTTTGAAATTGCTAGTACTTTTAAAGTTAATCATCACTAACAAGCTTTCAATTCTAGCGTGGTTTTAGTTCTTGGGAAAGCTAATTGATCCTTATCCCTCCGGTCAGTTTCTGCACTTGTGCTCTGGGTCTCTAGAATGTATCTGAAATTTCAGATATGCATGGCATACAGGTTGGCAGCGGGGTAAGGTACAACAAACCCACTAGCCCAGAAATAATCTAAAAGTTCACCTTGTTTTTACAAGATCTCACCCACCACGTTGAAGTCAAGGTGAATGAAGCACCTTTAGTGAAACAAGTGGAAAGGCAGTAGATAACATTAATTTTAATAAACTGACGGTGATAGACAACCTCAGTGATCTGTCTCTCATCTCCAGTAAAACCTTCTTCAGACCAGCTCCACGGAACTGAGTCAGTCTGTATTTTAACTTGGGTTTCAAAATTAGCTCTTGCCACTTTTCACATTAAAACAAAAAAATGAGATGAAAATTAATCTGAGTTCCAGTCAATTGGGTAATTTAAATATAAAGGAGGGATTATGCTTATAAGGCATACAAATGAAAGATAATAATTAAAAAATGGTTAAAATCTGATTTAATCAGCCATGTGCACATCTACAAACATTTTCATTTACCTTGATTTTTTGAGATTAATTCATCTACAGTGAAGTGAGTTATTGATTATGTAGACAAGAAAACATTCAAAAGGACTATTTAGCCATATTTCCTTTCTTACTGGAATGGAAGAGAATTCATGTGGTAATTCATTAACTTTGACATTATTTTAAAAGTTCAGATGCTACAGAAATTAAAAATATAATATCCCAGTTAGTAAGAAAGATATTTTTCACCATGAACTGAGGTAACAGGGGGGCCTGAGAAACTGAGAAACACAAATTATTAAATTTAAAAAAAAAAAAAAAACAAAAAACCTTGGTAGTTAAACTGTGGCCCTTGTAGTTATTTCTAGAGACGGGTTCTAATAACCTGAAATTTTCTTGATTTAAGAGAACTGTATTTCTCAACTAGTCAACAAATAGAAGGGATAACCTTTTTTTAAATTTCGTTTTGTTCTGTTTTCCCTTTTCCTCAATTCCACCAGACAGAGCCTTTAAATAGTTTATGGTTATTTTGCTGTTGTTCTATTACAGCTTCCTTTCTTTCTTTCCTTCATTCCTTCCTTCTTTCCTCTTTCTTTCTTTTTATGATGCTTCCATTTTTTAATTTACTCTAACAGGACTAGTATGAATCCAAAACACACCAGGGGTGAAGAGCAAAAAGGTCATTAATTCTCATTTGAAGGAGCAAGTAGTTTAAGGTCAAAGCTAGATATTATGGAAAGTTAAGTCACAGCTTACTTTATACTTGCTAGCCCAGCTAGACACAGATTTTTGAGGAAACATTCTTTACAACAAAGCCACTTCTAGGATTGACCTCTACATCTGGCAGTTCAATCAAAGTATAGATGTCTAATACTGCTGGTAGGGTTATATATGGGCATGATTTTTCTAGTGACAAAGGGACAATATTCATCAAAACTTTAAAACAGGCAACCCCCCAGATCTAAAACTTCTAGTTTTAGAAATTCATCTTCAGGAAATAACAGAAAGAATGGTATAAGGATTGTTGGTGTGAGAATAGTCAATGCCATGTTACTTTATTGCTGGAAAAACAGAAAACCATGTCAATCCCAGATACTAATGTCCTCATGAAATAATAGATCATAATGAAGTGTGTATATCTAACTGTACCATGAAAAACTTCTGTAAAGTATATATTTAACAGTGTAACAGGAAAGTGTCTAAATTTTATTAGGGTTTAAAATTAGGCTTGAAAACCCTTCAGTCAAAACACATTTTCATATAAATATAAATACATACACTCTGAAAGCGAGAAGGGAAGGATGAAGAGACTATATCACAAGCTGTTAACAGTGACTAGTGGTAATGGAACTACTCTTTCATTTTCTTCTGTGTGGGTGTGTGTGCCTTTGTGAAGTTTTTATATTTTCTGTGATAAACACGACATCATCTGTGTATTCAGAAGAGAAATAGCAAGTATTCATTTTGTGAAAGAAGTAGAGAGGCTCAGACTTGTAGTTATACTTTCTTAACAGACAAGAAAATGTGGTAAATAGAAATAGCCTCTGGTATTCACCGGAAGTCTCAAATAGTCTCCATATATTTAAAATGAAGCTATTTCTGTCTGTCTCATCAAATCTAACAGCAATTCCACATAGGTTATAAGGCAGAGGGACAAGGTTGAGAGGAGTTACTACCTGGAATTCTTACAGACCCTCTGAGGCCTGAATTACAGAACGCGGGGAAGCTATCAACTACCATTAGGTTGTCCCCAAGGTGGGCCCAAACCACTGACCTCCAGCTGTCACTATCATCTTCATCCTCTTTTTCAACTTGAAGTTTCATCGATTAAGGTTAAGCTAACTTTCTCCTTCAAAAAGTCAATAATCTGTGGTAGGGTTAAAGGGATTTCAGTCATTTATTCAAAAGGTTTATTTGTTCATCAGACTTTTGCTTTCCTTCCAGCATCTAACAGCATTCAGAAGCACACACCGAGGAAAGAAAACAGCAAAGGCTTTAAGAATATAACATGACTAAGTTCCTAAGAAAATTTCTGAAGAGATTCCACTGGCTTGGAATAAAGAAGGAGCACTCAAAGAAGGCCTCAGGAAAGACCTGCTAGGTATCTGGTTTCTACCAGAGATGACAGAAAGTGATGTGACCAAGAAAATTCTGCCTCGGCGTCAGAGCAGTGCCACGCAAGTTTACTACTAGAGAAGAATCTGTTCGTAAACGGCCTGTGAAAATGGGGTCATGGTGCAATCCTTTTCTTAGATAAGAAACTCCCTGAGGGGCCTTCAAATATCCCAGGAGAAGCCAACTACTCTCTTTTCCCTAGAAGGTAGACCAGTTCCACAGGATGCAAGTCTCGTTATGAGCTTCTCTAAGGTAGTGTTTGCACACTCTCCTGGGCCTTTCCTGAAACACACTTTGCGTCTATTTGGGTGGTCATTATTTTGACCATTAAGAATCTTCATGCAAAAAAGGAAAAGGAGGCTGGCACCAAGACCAACCTCCTAAAATGTAAAGTCATGCAAGTCAGAGACATTAAGAGGTAAAATGGCTATGTGGATCTAGCCCCAAATACAAGAAAAAAAGATGATAGAAAGGAAGATGGCCCTCAGTTTGTCTCTAACACCAGTCAGCTGTTCACTTAATGATTCTGAGCCTCAGTTTCCTTACTGTCCAATGAGATGGCCAGAGTTCATCAGACCTAAGATTCTGGTCAGCTCTGAAATGTAGAAATACGCCTTCTTTGACAGCTACAGGCAACTCAGGCAGCCTGATGCTACACTGCCCGAATAAGGTGGAAATCAGAGATAACATTCAAGAAGGAGAATGGGGTGCTTGGCTTTGCTGAAAGAGCATGGCTTCATCACATTCCCTGAAATATGGAGAGTTAGATTCTCAACCATTCCCCAGAACAAGAACTCAGGTAAAAATAGGGAACCTTTAACCAGGCACCTTGTGTGCAAGAAGACCTATTTCTAAGTACCCAGGATTGTGACAAAGCCCACACAGCTGCCCCAGTGAGACAGTAGTTAACATCTTGTTTATCCTTATTGCTGTTAAGAGGCACAAGTCATTTCGAGGACCAAGCCCCTGTTTGCACAGTAAGTGCCAAGAACACATACCTGATGTACCAGTTACTGTTTACTTATGCCTGCATATGGATGCCATATAACATATGAACATATGATTTGCTCTTACCACAGGGAAGAAGTGGTGTTAATTCAGCACAGAGTTAGAAAAGAAGGTGGAACTTAAATTAAGGATTTGGAAACGGGAATGAGATCTAGAGCATTCGGGAAATAAGAGCTAAATGCAACCCTTCAGCCTCTTAATATCAGAGTCTAGGTCCCTCATCTAAAAATATCAATATATTTGCTAAAATGAGATCTTACCTATTTTTAATTTGGTAGAAATCAGTTATGACTACAGGTGTAGAGGGAAAAGTAAAAGTCACATGCCTAAAATAAATTATCATGGTGTTATTAGCAAGTCCAAGTCCACAGCACAAGATAGATAGTTATGCATCCCGGGGAGTCTGAGTTTTCCTGCTCAGCTGCCTTCTTTGCACACATAACCTCGTTTAGCGAGAGGAGGAAGATTCAGGCTTCAGTCCCATCAAATGCCACCCAGCTTGGAGGTTTTTCTTTAAAGCTGAATGCAGAGCAGAAGGCACACAAAATTCCCTTACCGAAAATTCAGAGGGAGCCACAGTGGCACAGGACTCAGTAAAATAAGACCTAGTAAATGATAAACCTCAGCGAGGACAATGCCTTGATAAACCGCCAGCAATTTATTCTCGTACAATGCGGCACATTCACCCGCGACACACTAGCACGACATACTTAACGTCACATTTTTCAGCAACCAGAAAAAGGACACGACAAGAAAAGTAGCATAAGAAAGCCTGATCTCTTGTGCCAGCGATACAATCTGCAAAAGAAGGTTTACAGGACTTTCCCTTTTAAACAAGCCCAAAGCTCTATTATTCTTGAAAGAGCCCAGGTTGTACTTTGCTCCAAGCCAGATAATCAGAATGGATTCTTTCCCTACCTCTTGTCAAAACAAAAATCTCCGACAACTCCTGAGGTGTAACTTTCTACCATTCATCTTAGCAGATCTTCTCCATGCACAACACCTAAAAATAGGCTGCACCTAACCATTTGCAGACCCACACAAAACCATGAAGTGGTAACTCCAGCTTGGCCTTCTTCTGTGAGCTTTTTGTCTTCTTGAATGTATTATCCAGCATTCCATGTTGTGTAAAAAACACGGGGCAGGAGGCTCTGGTGGGAGGGACTTACACAGTATAGCTTCTGAGGGATACCCAGCTATGGTTAGGTATAATCGCTCAAGTCTTCCCAGAATCTTTCAGCCTTGTTATTCTGTTTGAGATGGAAGCAAGGAAAACAATGGCTGACAGTTCTCTGGAAAGATCAATTTCAATAATAATGTGGGATAAATCTATTAATTTATTACAATAGCATGATTGCTGGGGCTCTTAAACTTCAAAAATATAACAAATACAGCAATGAGAATGAACCGGTTACAACTGAGTAAAAAATACATGAATCCCACTAACACACCGTGGAGCCCAAGAAGCTAGACCAAATCAAACCCATTGCTGTCGAGTCAATTCTGACTCACAGTGGGTTTATGGTACTGTTGAATTGCTCCCAAAGAGTTTTCAAGGAATGCCTGGTGGTGGATTTGAACCGCCAACCATTTGGTTAACAGAGTAGCTCTTTGATTAGTATGCTCCCAGGGTTTCCAAAGAAGCTAGAGACACACAAAAAAGTGGATACCTTATGATTCCATTTTCTCAAACTACAGAAAGGGACACCGATTAATCGGTGCTGTTAGAAGTCAGGACAAAGACTGCCCTTGGTGACGGGGGTGGGGAGGTACAGCATTGGGAGAACGGGCTTCCAGAGAACTAGTTAGTTTCTTTCTTGCTGTCAATGCTGGTTACATAGGCTTGCTCTGCAAGCAAAAATTCATTCAGCCAAACTGATGCCATGCGTACTATTCAGTATTCAGATTTTACTGAAAAAAAAAAAAGCTTAAAACATCTACAGAGGTAAGAGCAAGAAATTTTTTAACACTACAAAGTTGAAAAGTTTGGTTTTCTTCTGTTGCCACATTGGTGGCATAGTGGTTAAGGGCTACGTCTGCTAACCAGAAGGCTGGCAGTTTGTACCCACCAGGTGCTCCTTGGAAGCTCTCTGGAGCTGTTCTGCTCTGTCCTCTGGGGTTGCTATGAGTCACATTTGACTCCACAGCACTGGGTTTGCTTTGGTTTTATTCTCCTGTTGGGAGTCCCTGGGTGGTGCAAATTGTTAAGCTTTTGACAATTAGTGAAAGGTTGGTAGTTCAACCCCCCTCCTAGAAATGTCTCACAGACGGACTTGGTGATCTCCTAAAGGTCACAGACTTGAAGGCCCCATGGAGTAGTTCTACTTTGCACACACGGAGTTTCCAGGAAACTGAATCAAGCAGACAGTAGCCAGCAGCAACAACAACCACCCTTGCATTAACTCTTTTAGCTCTTCTGTTGAACCCAA
The DNA here is from genome assembly GCA_028571685.1 of Heterohyrax brucei. Taxonomy (NCBI): domain Eukaryota; kingdom Metazoa; phylum Chordata; class Mammalia; order Hyracoidea; family Procaviidae; genus Heterohyrax; species Heterohyrax brucei. Next base: position 171,860,819 of record CM053143.1, on the reverse strand, counting down.
TGTTCAACTTAGCTTCTGAAAGGAACCAGTAAGCCAGGCAGACAAACAGCAGCAGAACTTAAATGGAGGAACATGAGTTCCAGGTTTGTTTCTTTGACCCTGGATAACGCCACTTCAACTTTCTGTATGTCTTTTCTCTTTCATCAGAAACATAGGGAAAGATTAGGTATTCTCTGTATTTCTTCATTCAATAAATGAAATTAAGACCATCTTCAAAATCAAAACTTTCACGGTTTTCATTATGTTCAAAATCTATTATTGAAAGCCATTATTGAGTGGGCTTGAAAATGTAGTCTTCTCTTAAACCGTCCAGATCCACTGTTTATTTTGCATGATCTTTCTTGAATGAGCTACATAAGCTATCTGAACCTCAGATCCTCACCCACAAAAATGGCAATATAAATACCTAGTTCACATGATTTGTGTCAGGGTTAACACAGTTGTATGTGAGCTCAGCACTTGTCCTATAAGTACTCAGTAATAACACCTACCATTTGTGAATGATTACTGGGCAATGAGTTGAACATCAAGCAACATTAGAATAGACATAAGTTGGCCCTTTGCCTGATTTCCTCATCTAAAGAAAGATGTAGGAACAATACACAACAGATACTGGTTTCTAAGTCTTACATGAAGCTGACTTTCTACATATGCACATATGGAGTCATTGCATAAGATGCAGAAACATCAAGTTCCTGTTTTATCTGCTTACTGGAAGAAAAGTAAAAGCAGACTCATACTAGTCCCAACCTGGCTCTACCTCTGGAGAGACCACAAGCAAAAAGTGTAGAAAACATTTTTTTTTTTTTTATTTCTAGAATACTGGCCATAAAAGTTAACAGATCATGAAATCTTTCAATAATGTCTCTGCTAAAAAACAAGACATGCTATGGCTCATGAAAACTGACAAGATACCATGAGTTTTCAAATAAGAGGAACTGAAAAATATCAAATAGTATTTTAAGATGATGAGGTCAGAAAACTAACACAAAGGGAGAAAAGGAAAACAAGGCTACAGGGACCAAAGCAATTCAATATACAGTCAATATTGCCAACAGTTGCCTATCAACTAAAGCGTCTTAGCATTTGCGCACTTCTTGCCCATTTGTGATGAATCACAAAATCACCTTTCAAATTAACAAAAAGGTATAAAAGCTAAGTGGTATTCTGTCTTAGATATTTGATGGTATTTTCTGTATAATAGATTGCTGATGAAGTACATAAATAAGTCCAACGCTGTTCTGTCCCAAACAATGGTCACTGGCCACCTGCATGGCTACTGAACACATGAACTGGGGCTAGTCAAGACTTGACATGTGCTATATATACACATATATATATGTATATATATATAAAATACATGTGGAATTTCAAAGTCTTATATATAAGACTTAACCGACTCGATGGCACTTGGCTGGCATATGGAAACCCTAGTGGCATAGATGTTAAGAGCTATAGTTGCTAATCAAAATATCAGCAGTTTTAATCTGTGAGGCAATCTTGAAAACCCTATGGTGGCAGTTCTACTCTGTCTGGTAGGGTTGCTATGACTCAAAATCAATGCCATGGCAATGGCATACACACACACACACACATACAATTATATGTAAATTAAATTTTATGCATGTATAAATTAAAATATCTCAATAATTTTGCATGATTACATGTTGACATATTGTGCATTTTGGATCTGTTGGGTTAAACAAAAGATAACATTAAGGTTCCAATTAGTTATTTCAAATGCGGCTGCTTTTTGAAAGTGGCTACTAAAAGATTTGAAGTTATGTATACTTGTGGCACACATAGTCCTTCCATCAGACAGCACCAGACTCAAGTTTGCAACTGTCCTTCAAGCAAGGGATATCATGAATGCAGATAACATTAATACCTCATGGAATCAGGGAATTTTAGAATTAACAGACACATGAGAGCAGAGCCACATCAGCATAGACCTCCAGTGAACACCATTCACAGCACCGTGGATGACCTCTGACTCCTAGAGCCTCACAACATCCAACTTGTACAACCCTGCATTATATGCTATATAACACACCTGCCCTGCACAGCTGAGTTGTTGTTTTGTGCCACTGAGCTGTTCAGTGGAACAAAAGGATATTATATAATTTAAAATCAGGAAGATATGTGTTAGGGTTGTATCCTTTCACCAGATTTATTCAATCTGTAGCTGAGCAAATAATCTGAGAATCTGGACAACACAAAGAAAGGGGCGTCAACACTGGAGGAAGACTGGTTAACATCCCACATTATGCAGATGATGGAAGCTTGCTTGCTCAGAGTGAAGAGGAATCAAAGCACAAGCACTCACTGATGAAGATTCAAAGACTACAAGCTTCGGTACACATTCAGTGATCTTCAACATAAAGGAGACAAAAGTCCTCATAATTAGACCAATAAACAACATCATGATTAAACAGAGAAAACACTGAAGTTGTTAAGAATTACATTTTACTTGGATCTACAATTGATATCCATGGATGTGGTAGTCAAAAAAATTAAACAAGGTACTTCATGGAGCAAAAGATCTCTTTCAAGTGTTAAAAAACAAAAATGTTACTTTGAGGACTAAGGTATGCGTGAGTCAAACCAAAGTATTTTCAATCACCTCATATCCACGCAAAGGTTGGACAATGAATAAGGAAGACTAAAGAATTACGGTGTTGGTGAAGAGTATAGAACAGACCACAGACTACTACAATACTGAACAAGTCTTGTCTTAGAAGTACAGCCAGAGTGCTTCTCGAAAGTGTAGATAGCAACACTTCCTCTCACGTACTTCAGCAAGTTATCAGGGGGTTCAGTCCCTGGGCGAGGATACCATGCTTAGAAAAGTAGAGGATTGAAAGAGGGTGAAACAGAAGAAGACCCTCAAAAACTGGGTAGATACGGTGTCCACAGCAACAGGCTCAAACATAGGAACAACTGTGGCGATGGCAGAGGACTAGTCAGTGTTTCCTTCTATCGCATGCAAGGCTGCTCTGAGTTGAAACAAGACTCCACGGCACCTAAAAATACTAACAACCTACAGGAGCAGATCTCCGTGTCTTGTCTTCCACGGAGCAGCTGATGAGTTTGACCCATGAACCTTTCGGCTAGCAGCCGAGTGCCTAATCATTGCACCACCAGGGTTCCCACAAAATGGAGAATCCCCTTTAAAACATCCTCCAGGCAACCCTCCTAAATCCTTTTAACGCCATCCACACCTTTTTAGGAAACACTGGTGGCATCAAGGTTAAGTGCTATGTCTGCTAACCAAAGGCAGGCAGTTGGAATCCGTCAGGCGTTCCTTGGAAACTCTGTGGAGCAATTCTGCCCCGTCCTATACGGTCACTGTGAATCAGAATTGACTTGACATCAGGTTTGTTTGTTTGTTTTAAAAATATATAAAATGGGATTTCCTCTAATATTTCAGAATTGGGCAGGTAAAAAAATAGAGCTGATCATATTATTAAAACTGTAATAGGATGCAGAAGAAGACCAGACAGTCACAAAGTATGTAAAGTCTGAGATATTTACAGGGACACAATGTTCTTGCAAAGACTCTTTTCTTCCTGGAGACTTGAGGCATTTTTCAGAGGGTAACATTCACTTTAATTACAAAATGCACCCGCCTCTCTCTTCCAAGGGAGGAAAGCCTGTTGTTGCATCTGTAATGTAGCTTTGGTTTTTGATGCCAAAAATGATTCAGTAAACAGTTATGTTATGGTATACTATTTCTTATTCGGTACTCAAATTAATCTCAAGGCAGTGCTGGCATTAATTCAATTTGATGCCTGTACTTAGGATTTCACATAGGTGCCTTCATCCAATTCTTCTTTGCAGCTAATAAAATCTTAATTCATGGTAATATATTTATTTCTAGTTCAGTTCATGTTAAGGAATGCAGTACTTTACAGAAAACTAATTAATATCAATCATATATTATAACATTTTAAATGGTTCAGAGGAAAATCCTTCACTGGGGGAAAGATTAGATGAACCAAGGGGTCTTAGCCCATCCTGTTTACTCTATTTTTAGGATGTAAGAACGACATACTGAGCATCATTTCAAATATTAATTTGGTTGAAGGTGTGCATCATGGGAAGGTTAGGAATTAAAAGCCCTGGTTCTGATCCCTGATAGGCCATTGCTTTGATGTGGCCCAAGGATGTAATTTATACTTTCAGAGATTCTTTTTTCCATCTATCTTATGTAACAACCACATAGCTTGCAAGTTAGTAAAAATATTTCAATTCAAATGCATAGTCCTATTAAAATAATGAACCACTTCATTAATAGCAAGCCGGCTGTGGTTGTAACAATTCTATTCATAGGAAGGGTGTGAGTCACACGAACAACATCAAGTGTCCTAACATTGTATGTATAGTCAATGAGGGAGTTTAAGTGTGAATCCTCGACTCTGGTATAAACAGCGCCCTCTGGAGTTGTGCAGGCCAGTGGCTCCAAATTTCCCTAAGAATTCTTTCTCAGGCACAAGGAACTGGAGCAGTGGGTTATACAAGTCTTTGGGAAAAAAAGTAATGCAATACACAGTGCCAAGGACTGAATTCTGACTATAGCAATTCTGTAGGTCAGAGTAGAACTGTCCCATAAAGTTTCTAAGGAGCACCTGGCAGATTGTGCCCTGCTAAATTTTTGGCTAGCCAACATAGCACTTAACCACTATGCCGCTAGATTTTCCTAGTTATGCAGTAGGTCCACTGAAATACTTGGTCATGGTATCCAGTCTTCCCAAATTAGGCATTTCTTTCATTCTGCAACTTCTCTACACTGAAAAGCTACTCACTTACAAAAAGTTGGTGGAGGGGGAGTGAGGAAGAGGAAGCATGCTGGTCTTCTCTCTCTCTTTGCCTTTTCAACAATCTGCACACAAATTTCCAAATCTGAAATATACAGACACACACACACACACACACACCAGCACACACACAATATTCTGGTCGTTAGCAGCATGACAAAACCCAAAGCAACAGCTGCATAACAGCTCTTAGGTGCAGAGACACCACCTCTTGATACTCACTTTCAAAACTGAATCCATAGATGATCACCCAGGACTCATATCATTCATTTCCCTGCTGTATAAATACTGCTATCACAAGCTGAAGGAGTGGTGGGGGCTGAAGCACGCGACTTTTTAATTCACAAGGGCATGGTGACGTAGGAGGGCACCTGGGAGTCACTGCTTAACGAACTTCACGATATGGGACAAATCTGAAACCTAGTCTTAGCCAGATATGGACGTAAGAGCAAACATGTACAGTATCATGTGCTTTCCAACAGTCCCGTGTCTCGAGGGAGTTCTCTGACATCAGCAGCTGAGACAGGTGCTTCCCTTTCCAACTGTGGAAAATAAAACCCTGGTGCAGCAGCACTAAGTAAATATAGCAGTACTGTAATTTTTCCTTGGTGCTGTCTCCCTGTGATCTCTGTCCTGTGATGATACTTTATCTAATGAGCCCGTTCAACATATCTTTTCTCACTAATAACTGACTATGCATTTGTAAACTGTCAGATACCAACATTTGAGAGACTGGTGGAGGACTCTGTTTTGCTGCTCCAGTTGGAAAAACTGGAGATTTCTGTCTCTTCGTTTATTCAGAATAGCTTGTCAAGTGTCTGTCCAAACCTCTGTTGGAATATGTCATGCACTCTTTGTACCCGTTACTAATACAACCCAGTAGAAAGGCAGACAAGAGTCAGACCATCCCCAAATCACATGCACAGGGCAGGTCAATAGCAATTATATCCAGTTTGAGTCGGAGCCCTGAAATCAGCTGAAATGTACTAATCCCTTTGTGGTCACAACTATTTGCTTTTGAATTTAAGAATTACTAGCAGAAGGGCACCCTGTAACGTGTGTATAAAATTACTTAATTCAGCTCCTATTTCCCTTTCTGAACATAGATACTTTTACGCTCTGACAGCCGCTGGCTCTTAAAGCATTCTCCTTTTTGTTGTATCTCCTTAGAAACACAAATCTTGTTCCCTGGCAGCAGCGGCGCTGAGTGCTGTACCACATGCCCAAACTAGTTCTCCCTCGCAGCTTTAATTCACAGTAAGTGGCACGAAAGGAGGTCAACTCTTCTCGAAAAACACTTGGAGTTCTTTTCGGCTTCAGAATCTATTTTGGAAAGCCACACTCTCGGGTAGATAAAGAGTGTCTTCCCATTTGGAAATTTTGACTCAAACTATTGACAACTTTATGGAATGATCTACAAAGGGCCAACTCAAGAAGTTGATTGCAGTTTCCACTCTTGACTGTATTTTTCTTAGTGAACTCAGGAAACACAGGCACAGGGAAGTCGGCACTCACCACCTCCTCCCCACCACTAAATATCCCTTTCATTTTAAAACGACTTATGGCATGCATACATGTTACAGCTTTTCTTTCCTGAGGTGTTCATTGAATGCTTAACTTAATAATGCCATCTTAATCCTGTAAGTTTCCATAGCAACCTACCACTGTTATAAACAAGTCCAAAGAAAGGCAAACGAAACAAGGTCTCCCCATCTCTCCCATCCTCCTTCAGATTTCATGGAATAGAATTTCTTTACTTTTCTGAAGTTCTGAGTTTGTGACTCTTCGAACTAGAGTAAAAAGAAGAACAAAAAAGAAACACTCTACAGTATTTCTGGAGGACACTCACTGTGTGCCAAGCACTGCTCTGAGCAGTTCTGTGGATTATCTCATTTAATCTTCACACCAAGAGTAGGACTAACAACTATTATTATGCTCTTATTATGCTGATTCTGGGGATAAGTACTCTGAAGCTTAGAGAAGTTAGGGAACCTTTCTAGAGACATAAGCTGGTGTACAGGAGGCCTGACACTTAAAATCAGTCTGTCTAAGTTCAAAGATTTTTCTCTGAACCAGCAGATTATGTGTGCAGAAAAACAGCGTAGTCATCCAACAGGCATATAATCTCAACACACAGGAGTCATTCACAAATCAGAAGGAATTACAGCTTCATGATCAGCAGGAAAATAAAACACCATACACATCTCACTAAAACCACTAGAGGAATTAAGCAAAGGCAAGACTCAAACAGAAACATGATTGTCATGGACTAAACTGTATTTCCTCCACCCCCTGCAAAATGTATCTATCAACACGTTTGCACCATGATTCCCACATTTGTGTGATTGTCCACTTTGTCATTTGATGAGACTCCTCGTGTATCCTCAATTTCTATCACTGTGATTTCATAAAAAAGAATTAGCAGCAGTTGCACTGATGAGGTTTACAAGACTGGAGTGTATCTTAAACCAATCTCTTTTGAGACATAAAAGAAAGAGATGAACAGAGATACAAGGGGACCTCATACCACTAGGAGAGCAGGGCTGGGAGCCGAGCATGTCTACTGGATCTGAGGTTCCTGTGCTGAGATGCTCCCAGACCCAGTAAAGACTGATGCATCGTAAGAACTTTCCTCCAAAGCTGACAGAGACAGAAAGTCTTCCCCTGGAGCTGATGCACTGAATTTGAACTTGTACCCCATTGGACTGTGAAGAAATACATTTCTCTTGTTAAAGACATCTGCTTGTGGTCTTTCTGTTATTATAGCAATGACCTATATGTGGCACCTTTCTCTGGTCAAAAGAAGCCTTACCACAGGTATCTGTGAAGTTGGTGTTACATTTCATTTGAAAGAAGGCACATTTCTTGGCAGATTATACTATAAAGTTAGCTTGCTGTGTTTGATTCAGATCATCAAAGAGTACCCTCAAAGGAGAAAGAGCCCCTATTACAATGCCACCCCCACCTAAAATGAAAGACTTCTCTTGAACACAGCAATTGCAAATAAAAGCCAGAGTAGGTCGCAGCTTAATACTATGTGGCAAACCTTATTCTAAGGATATTTTCTTTGCCATCAATTTGTTTCCATGCAAGTCTCTACCAGAGGTACATATAATGTGTATAGCTTACTCAAGAACAAAGCTTAGCAAACCGACTTCATCTTGGCCTCTTAACACTAGGAATAGAATGCATTACCAATATATGTATTTACAGCTTATACTTGAAAATGTGTTTAAACACGAAAAGGTTAGATCGGTTGGGGCTGTCTGAAACTCAACGCAGTGCCAGTCTTCGAAGAGGAGGCTAAAACAGGTGATCTTAGATTTCCTCTGGCTTCACAACTGTAAACAAAACAAACTCCGTTGTAAGTATTTACAGAAAATGTGGGCTTCGAGAACTTTGTGACTCTTGCCTTGAAGCAATTATAAATGAGGTTCAAAGCACCCGAGTCACCCGGCTGACAGGTGGGCCATCACTCAACGGGACAGGTTCCAAAGTAAATGGCCCAGAACACAGAGCCAGAATAAGCTGCCTTTTTGACACCTCCACACCTCCCGAAGCTGAGAAGAGCAAAGGCAAAGCGGGCATCCTATGGCTGTTGGGGGAGGTAGGCATGTGAATAACCACTCTGGAACCTCTTCACCACCAGTGTCCCACACCACAACCAGTTAAAACTACCACAACTGTCACTGAGGAGGAATGAAAGTCACAAGCTTTTGATTATGTAATATTTTGAAGTCTGATCCAAAGCTGGTGATAATATAGCAACAAAGAAGAAACTTACTTTCTAAAGGAACGGTAAGCCAAGCTCACACTCACAATCTGTTTCTCGGTATGTAGATTAGGTCCTTGGGAACAAATGTTCAAAGCTGATTCAGCACTCAGACCTATCAGAATGCACTGACTGGGAAGGCCCTGTACTCAGACACCAGCCTGGGTGGAAAGCCTCCTGCACTACATACTACCTCAGTGTCATCAGGTGATTGTTTACCTTCTCTGATCTTAATGTTTCCATCCAGAAAACGGGTCTAAGAACGTGAATTGGAGGTAGAGAAAGAGCACTGTCCAGAGCCAGACCTGCAGGGGGCGCTACACAAGGGCCTGCTTCCGCCTTTGTTAAAGTTTCTCCATTGCAACTAGTTCTCAGTTCTCTCAGCTTTTCCTCTTGTTGCTTTCCATGGACATTTAAAAAGGAAGTCTATGCAGTGAGATTTCTGCCCCCTTTTTTTCCCATAGAGATTTATAAATTTATAAATAACACAAATGTGTATGGGAAAGCCAAAGCGAGCCACTGTCATCAAGTCAATTTTGATTCATAGCTACCTTATATGTCCTAGTATAACTGCCCTGCAGAGTTTCCAAGGAGAGCCTAGAGGATTCGACTGCCAACCGTTTGGTTAGCAGCCACAGGCGTTTAACCGCTATTTCCAATAAGCTTTGTAAAAGAGTGGTCTGTGTGTCCCTCTTGGCTGGGCCCCTTTCACAAGGATTGACCATTTTGCTTGGAATAAAAAGTGAGCCTCCAAAGTGAATGTGGAGAGATGCAGTCATCAAGCCAAGCCAAGCCAAGTGCCGTCGAGTTGGATCCGACTCATAAAGACCAAAGGTTAAAGTGAAAGAAAAATCTTGAAAACTCTGAAATAATAATAATAGTAATAATAGTAGTGAGAATTCACTGTCAATGCTTAGTCATCGCAAGTTTAGACAAATATATGCCACCAAATGTGACCTTTTCTGAAAGAAGTAGTCACTGACCATGTCTTCATTTTTCAATTTCAAGTATCTCTTGAGTGTAAAACTATCAAGGACCAAACAGGAAAAAGCAAAGTTTTGAAAACATGCAAGAAGAGAAGTGCCATACTTTACTTCAGAAAATTTAAAAAGAGAGAGAGAGAGAGAGAACCTGAAATTTTTAGAGTAATTCACATATACAGAAGCATTCCTGAATAACTGTATTACCAAACTGCTCTATAGAGGCCCAGGGTTCAAAATAAATTAAACAAGTGATACAGGAAAGAAGAAACGTATTCTCAGAACCCCTGTATTATTTTCTGAAGGACTATCAGTAACCACCACCACCTGAATGAGGAATGGAGAACTGTAAGACACACATCATACTGGCCTGTAAAATTATCCACAAAGAGTCCACCTCTTCAATTCATGTCGACAGTCGTTATTTATAGCCTCAGACGGTAACTTTAGACATGTCAAAGAGTTCAAAATTTCTCTCTCCCCTACATGAACTCTGCCTAGTAAATACTAACTGTTCATTCTCTTTTATCTTTTGTAAAGGCAGACAAGGTCAATCCTAAAACAATTATGATGAAAATGAAAAACCCTTCGAAAGGACTCCAGGATGCTGTGACAAAGACAAAGATCCCTGTCACAAAGCTCTTCTCAATCATGTATGTATCTGCAAATGTGCAGACCACAAGGTAAAAGGAGAAACAGCCAATGGTTATGAGTCATCAGTCAATAAGAATTTACAATGTTCCAAAAGACAACCCAGTATCATTTCAGTGGCTAAAGTTGTATGTGATTTTACACTTGTCTGCCCTGAAGGGGCTAATAATCTGAGAGCGAGTGGAATATCAGACCCAAGTTCAATCAAAATACACATGAATATAACTGCAGGTGTATTGGGGGAGAAGAGATGAGGATCTGTTTGGGGCTTGAAAATAGATCTGCTTAATCTTATATACAGAGTCTCTGGGTGGTCTTAGTTAGCTAGTGCTGCTCTAAAGGAAATATCATCAGTGGGTGGTTTTAACAAACAGAAATGTATTTTCTCACGGTTTAGGAAGCTAGACGTTATAACTTAGGGCTCCTACTCTAGGGGAAGGCTTTCTCCTTCTAGGGCTCTGGGGAAGGTCTTTCCTTTGTCTCTTCAGCTTGTTTCCTGGTTCCTTGGAGATCTACATGTGGCTTGACATCACTCTTCCCTCTTCTCTGCCACTACTTTCTTTGCTTGCTTATTTAATTTCTTTATATCTCAAAAAAGAGTGACTGAAGGCACACTACACAGTAATCAGAAACACCAGTGGTACAGTGAGTGGGTTAAGTGCTATAGCCACTAATGAAAAGATCGGCAGTTCAAATCCAACAAGTACTCCTTGCAAACTCTACAGGGCAGTTCTACTCTGTCTTATTCAGCCACTATGAGTCAGAATGGACTCCACAGCAACTTTTTTTGTTTGTTTTTACAGTAATCCTGTGTCATTAATGAAACACATGGGATTATAACCACAGACATAGTAGTTAGGATTTACAACACATATTTAGGGGGGACCCAATTCAATCCACAACAGTAGTACAAATCATTAACATGCTAGGCTATTAATCTAAATCTTAGAAGTTCAAGTCCATCCAGCAGCACCTTGGCAGAATAGTCTGATGACGTATTTCTGGAAAATAAGCCATTGAAAACTCTGCAGAGCACATTACTACTCTGACATTTAGGTGGTCTCCAGGAGTCAGAATATACTGACGGTAATGGCTACACTGGTGATCTTATATACAGTCTAGCACGTGCATGCCAGCCAGGTCCTGTGAAGACTGCTGGTCCTGCTCCATACTCAATTTGAAATAAAACTATAAAACCCTCTTGCCATCAAGTCAATTCTGACTCATAGCAACCTGATAGGACAGAGTAGAACTGTTCCATTTGGTTTCTATGGAGTGCTTGGTGGATTTAAACTGTCAAGCTGTGGGTTAACTATTGTAGCTCCTAACCACTACTCCACCAAGTAAAACTATACTCAGTGCTAAATTATATTTATGTAGAAAATCCAGATAAAGTTCTAATCTTGCTCATGACAGCTGTATTAATTACTGGTTTGGAACACCAAAGGCAATAGTCTCTCAAAGAATAAAATTGAGCACCTCTGTTTTAGTGCTCTGCTTTGCCGGGTCCGGAAATACTAGTTTATTATTTAGTGTTCAGTAATGCTGCATGGGTGCCGGCATACAAATACAAAGAGCTGGTTTGCCAGGACCGTATCCATCTGTTTTCTGGTCCTCCAATAGAAGCTCAGGATCTGGAACAAAGGGCTGCCAAAAGGCACACTTGGCTGGAAAAGATCAACGGATCTCTCTGTCTTTGGGGGAGAGGCTATTTGCTGGGAACCAAAAAAGGCGACAGGCAGAGGGAAGAATGAAAATGTGGGAAAGGCCCCCTTGAAAGATGACTGACCTAGAGGCATGGCCTGTTGTCTCTGAAACATCCCTTATACAGGTTACCATCAAGTCAACTCTGACTCATGGTAACCACACACGTGTCAGAGTAACTCTGTTCCACAGGCTTTTTCATGGCTGATTTTCAGTAAGTAAATCACCAGGCTCTTCTTTTGAGGTACCTCTGGGTAAAGTCAAACCTCTAATCTTTCCCTTAGTCCCTGAGTGTGTTAATACATTGCTCTATCTAGGGACTCCCCTGGTACTTCCTAACTCTTTGAGATGGATCAATACAGTTCATTTCCTTTGGCCTCTGTAAAGAAAGAGATGGCACCATTGTATTTAATGGATTATGCAACTGTTACAGATTGAATTTCATCCATCAGAAAACTGCTTTGAAGTCCTAACACCTTGTACTTGAAAGTGTGATTTTGTTTGGGAATAGGGTCTTCAAAGATATTATCAATAAACCTGATCCTCATACTAGAGCACAGTAGGTCCTAACCTAACACAAGTGGTGCCCTTATCAGAAAGGAAAAGAAACAGAGAAAGGTACAGAGGTAAAACAGCCATATGAAGGTACCTTAAAAGATATGACTTCATATCTTTTGAGAGAGGCACAATTCAACAGATAACAGTTACAAAAGTCTGAGGACAGTGGTATCATCTCTGTTATAGACGCTGAGAAAGATTAAGTACCTTGACCCATTTTAAAGAACATGCACACGTCAAGGGAGCCCCTGAGTGGAACACACAGTTAACATGCTTCCATGATAGCCAAAGACAGCCAATGAAGACAGAGGCAGAGAACAGAATGATCAAAAGCTTAGAGAACACCAAGAATCCCCATTTGTCAGCAACCCCACCGAATCTGTAAATGACCATATAGACGAGAGGTTCCTTATCAATAGTAGACTAAATGGTGAGTTACATAAAAGCCCAGGACTGCAAATTTTACTGTGATTTTGAAAGGAAATCTAGGACTATCAGAAGAGTAACCACTGCTGTTGAGTCAATTCTAATTCAAAGTAACCCCATAGGAGATAGTAGACCTGCCCCATAGAGTTTTCAAGAAGTGATTGATGGATCTGAACTACCCACCCTTTGGTTAGCAGCTGAGCTCTTAACCACTGCACTACGAGGCCCCTTCTTGGAGGACAGGAAATACTAATAAAAGAAGGTTTAAAGAAAATGTTTAGAATATCAGCTTTAAGAGGCCAAAAACATTACTTATTTTGTTCCATAAGCCCTAAAATGTCTGAATGATTTAATAAACATGTGGTGAATGAATGACTGAATGACAGACTCTTCCTGCTATGTGAAGGCAAGCAAGATTTTTTTTTTTAACTTTTACTCAGTACCAGTGCAACCCATTTCACTTTTGAGCTAATAGTGTACAGCATGGGAGTCATATGCTAATCCATCCCTCTCTGCAACCATCCTTTCACCAAACATGCACTGAGTTACCTCCATATACTGTTAGTCTTAGGTAGGACCATGATGAAGAAACAGATAAAAAGTCTAGCATTTGGACCAGTCACAAGCTAGTCGGTGAGAAGATAAATGAACAATTACAATTACATTAGTAATTCCATTTTGGAGTAAGTTTTTATGCTTAAGCCCATTGTTGCAGCCACTATGTCAATCCATTGGTCTTCCTGTGTTTCACTGACCCCACTCTACCAAGCATGATGTCCTTTTCCAGAGATTGATCCCTCTTGACAATACGTCCAAAATACATGAGTTACGCAGAGCTCAGCAAAAAAAGAGAAATACTCTTAACAAAATGGATTAATACCGTGGCTGCAATAACGAGCTTGAACATAGCAATGACAGTGAGGATGGCACAGGACCTGGCAATGTCTCCACCTATCACACAGTCTCTATGAGTCACAGCAGACTCAACGGCACCCGATGAAAACATGTAAGAGGCAACGAGGGAGCAGGAATGGACATCTGATTTCTGTTGGGTGCAATATATTTATTCATGTATACATTTATTGTTTAAAAAAATCTTAACTATGTTGAATTCTGTGCCAAGCACTATGTTAGGGCCTGAGAGTACTCAGATAGTTTAATAATAATTATAAATATAATATGCAATATTGGTGCATACGTGTCTGCCTTAAAACACCTGCATAAAGTGTTGAAAAACAAAGATGACACCTTAAAGACTACAGTGCCCTTGACCCAAGCCATGGTGCTTTCCGTTCTCTCATATAAGCATGTGAAAGCTGGAGTCTTAGTTATCTAGTGCTACTATAATAAAAATACCACAAATGGGTGACTTCTACTATATATGTACACATATATGTATATATGTGTGTGTGTGTGTATATATATGTGTATATATATATATTCTCACAGAAAAGTAGACTAAATGTCCAAATTCAGGGTATCAGCTTCAGGGGAAGGTTTTCTTTGTTGGCTTTAGAGGAAGGTCTTTGTCATTATTCTTCCTCTGAACTAGGGGCTCCTCAGAAACAGGGACTCCTACTCCAAAGGATGTGCTCAGCTCTCAGGGCTTCTTTCCCCATGGTATGAGGTTCTTTCCTCTTCATATGAGGTCCCTGATTCTCTGCTTTCTTCCCTTTCCTTTTATCTCTCGTAAGATAAAAAAAATAAAATAAAAGGTGGCATAAGCCATAAGCCAGGGAAACCCCCTTTACACTGGATCAGGGAGGTATCTTTAGTAAAGGCGTTGTGGTCCTACCTTAATACTCTAACACATGCCATTCTTTCCCATTAACCAAGGCAGAGATTAGGATTTGCAACATATATGAAAATTACTATCACAAAAATAGAGGATGACGACACAATACTGGGAATAATGGCCCAGAAAAATTGCTACATTTTTTGGAGGGCACAGTTCAATCCACAACAGCTGGGCAATGAAAAGGAAGACCAAAATTTCACACCTTTGAATTGTGGCACTGGCAAAAAAAAAAAAAATACTGAATATACCATAAACTTCCTAAACAATGAACAAATCTGTCTTGGAAGAAGTGCAATCAAAATTATCCTTACAAGCTAGAGTGGCAAGACTACATCTCCCATACTTTGGACATGCCATCAGGAGGGATACCTTCCTGGAGAAGGACATCACACTTGGTAAAGTAGAGGGCGAACGACAACAAAAGCCAGAAAACAGGAAAACCCTCAACGAAGAGGACAGATACACTGGCCACAACAACGTGCTCAAGCACTACAAGGATTGTGGGGATGGCACGGGACTAGGCAGTGTTTCATCCTGTTGTACACAGGGTTGCTATGAGTTGGAACTGACTCAGTGGCAACTAACAACAACATCCGTGCCAACTGCTATTAGGTTGGTACTCAGCTCACGGTGATCTTACGTGCAACAGGATCAAACTGTTACGTTACAGAGGGTTTTTACTGGCTGATTTCTTGAAAATAGATCTCCAAGGCTTTCTTCTATTAAATAATATTAGCAGTCATTTAATCTTATTGAATCCTGTTTTAAATCTTTTATATGTATTTACTGATTCTCTTCATACCACTATGGAACCCGTTACATGTATTTGTCACACCTTGACCTATAAGACAAGCATACAGTTGTGAATTTATATGCTTATTCCTCAATTGGGGATCATTTACTAAGAGGCACACTATTAGGCACTATGGGCCTACTGTTTGATTAACACTACAATTAATAATAATTATTGTTATAATTATAATCATAACAATTAACAGCAATTAGTAATTGCTGTCCTTAAATACAGTGTAGGAAAAATACATGCCCACAAACAACTATAACTTCAGACTTCATGACCCTCACAGTTTTGCAAAGGCATCGTCTTCAGTATGCTGTTCCTCAAAGCTTAAGAACATGGTTTTGTACACAAGAAATACTTTAAAAATCACCTGTAAAAATAAAGGCATATGCTTCATTTATTTGTTTATTTTGTAAATTAGGACTACACAGCATGTCAATAGCAGATCAGCATAGTCTGAATCCAGCACAGCTACCTAGGATCTCAGGTAATGTCAGAAGCTTCAATCGCCTTCTAGGCACTGATGTCAGCATGGTGTTATTTCTCAAGATCTCTGTGCTAAAAGTGTGAGCACAGCTACAGGACATGAAGATACAAATATCTTGCAATATTAACAAATAGCTTGTACTTGTAATCAATTAATGGAAACTATATTTTGCTACCATTACTAACTGAAGTCTTATAACTCACTGTAGCTTTAATTACTCGAGAAAACTGTTATATTCATCAACATTCATGAGGCCTGCTAAATATTACCATGGCCCTGGGAGGTTCCACAGTCATTTAAAAAACCACTAGAGAGATTCAAGACTAAAAAAAATCATATCATAAAGGAAAAGTTGCTGATTCTATATAGGTAACACAAATCTAAACCTTACTGGAAGTAGAAACTAGGTAAGATTGTATGTGTTTAAGTGTATAGGTGTGTGTGTGTCTTTTAGGGATAAAGCAATAAAGATTAAGGGAAAAAGAAGAGCTACCAATCACATTACAGAGATTACTCAACCGCCAATTTGAGTAAATAGGATGTCTAGAGAAAGACGTGGGAGCCCTGGTGGTGTAATGGTTAAAAGATTGGCTGTTAGCCAAAAGATCAGCAGTTTGAATCTACCAGCCACTTCTTGGGAAACCACTGGAGCAGTTTTGCTTTCCGTTACAATGTCACTGTGAATTAGAATCAACCCAATGACAGCAGGTTTGGTTCTGGTTTAGGAAAACAGACCAGTCCCTGGAGAAGGATGTCATGTTTGGTAGAGGGTCAGTAAAAAAGGAAGAAGACACTCAGTGCGATGGACTGCCCCAGTGACTGTAACAATGGACTCAACATAGCAACAATTGTGAGGATGACGCAGAAGCTGGCTATGGTTTGTTCTGTTGTATAGGGTCACTGTGAGTTAGTACCAACTTGAGGACACCTAACAACACGATAGGAAAATACAAACAATTGACCTAGAAGGAAATTGTCTTTGTCTGTTTGGTTTCTTCGGCAATTCTCGTTTTTTTGATGTTTAAAATTTGTATCCTACCTTTTGGCTAAAATGGAATTTTGGGCTACATACAAAGCTAGATATATGAAACAAGATAATAAAAATGAAAACAACATCAAAGCAGGTTAAAAGGAGAAAGAGAGCAAATACCAACATGTACTCAGAACATACTGCTTTTTTGTCATGAGTTTCAAATTTAGTTCTGAGTTTGAAGGCATCTTGGACAAAAGCATTAAATTTTAGGAGATTAAATAAATATCCAAGGATCCCTGGTAGAACAGTAGTTAAAGCACTCAGCTACTAACCCAAGGTCAGCTGGTCAAACTTACCAGCTGATTTGTGGGAGAAAAATATGGTACTCTTCTTCCGTAAGCATTAAACCCACTACCATGGATTCAGTACTGGCTCATAGTGACCCAAAAGGACAGATAAGAAGTTCCCTATAAGGTTTCCAAGGCTCTAAATCTTTAAGCAGACTGCCGCATTCTAATCCCATGGGGAGGCAAGTGGGTTTGAACTGTAGACCTTTTGGCTGGCAGGCAAGTACTTAACCATTGCCATCAGGGTTACCACCAGAGATTAGAGCGTGGATACCCCACCCCATGGGGACAGTTCTACTCTGTCCCACAGGGTCACTCAATTGGGATCTTCACAAAAAAGAGTTATGGTTTTGAATACATATTCAATGTCCAATGAAGGGAAACAGGTCTTCAGTGGGCTCTCTAACTCATGCGTAACCCTGTCCTACTCCTGTTCCCAGTCATTAATATTTCTGTTCCTTCTATATTTCCTGAGAGTATTTATCATCTATCTAAGTTTGTCATATTTTGTTTATTGTCAGTCTCCTGCCATTAGAAGGTGAGTTGCATAAGGGCAAGGGTTCATTTTTGTCCTTCACATTTAATTTCAAATTCCTAGAATGACATATAGTTAGACACTCAATAAATATGAATATGAATTAATTGGAAGCCCCAGTGGAGCAATGCTTAAGCACTCAACTGTTAATCAAAAGGTCAACAGTTTGAACCCACCCAGAAGCTTCCTGGGAAAAATATCAGGCAATCTGCTCCTGTAAAGACTGTGGTCTAGAAAACCCTACGGAGCAGTTCTACTCTGTCGTATATACTCACTATGAATCAAAATTGATGGCACAGGTATGGGAAATATTTTCTTCTGTTCTATGTATGATTGCTATGAGTGGGAACTTACTGGATAGCACCTAATAACAACATGAATTAATGTAAGTTGAGTAAGACTATGTACCTATACTGAATTCTTTTTTTTATTATGATTGAATGAAAATGTACATTCCCACGTAAATTTGCCTGCCTACATATATGCAGCTCCCACTGCTCTCCCTGCCCAGTGACAGCACACTCCCCCTCTCTTCTCCATACATGTCTTAGCCTCCCAACAATTTCCTATCCCCTCCTCTCTGCCCACTCCCCTTCCTCCAGTAAGAGGTCAGCAGGATGACACCCTATAGACGCACAGAACCATAAAGTACACACGATATGGTCACTCTGTGTCAACAAGTCCAATCCATTCTTGTCCAAAGAGCTGACCTCCATTGTGATTTATGGACAGGGGCAGCATCAGGGCCAGGGGCCATGCTCCCAGAGGAACTCTGAGGCCCCTGGACCAACAATTGTGGTCTTTTAGTGAAGATCTCAGGGTGCACCCCTTCTTAGTCTTGTGTTGCCAGTGAGACTCAACTTTGTGAGCTCTATCATGGCTATCACTGGTGGTGGCCTGGCACCATCCAGTTCTTCCTGTCACAAGTCGATGCAGTCACTCACTTATGTGGGTCTCTTTGTCTTCTGGGTTCTCTTTCTCCGATGTCGTTTTGGTCCTTGATGATCATCCATTCCTGGTGAGTTGGGACCATTTGCTCTACCCTGAGATGGAAGCTTGGCAGCTTTTAAAACCCCAGATGCCACTCACCAATGTGGGGTGCAGAAGGCTCTCTTAGCAAAACACTAGTTATGCCAGTTGGCCTCAATTTCCCCTGAGAGCATGGTTCGGCCCCCTTCCCCAGCTACTCTGTCCTTGCAATATTGGGTCAAGATGCAAGGCGTAATCATGTTAGTTTGAAGTCCATTTAATATTGATCTTTCTAATGTGTGCTGTCACAGATTTCACCCAATCAAATTTCTATTAACTATCTAATCTAATCTGACTCGACGGCACTTGGCTTTTGCTTGGCATCTAATCTAAACCCTCCCCCCTCACCTTCCCTCCTTCCTCACTCTTGCAGCCATCAGAGAGTCTTTTCTTCTATGTATGAGTCTGTTTTTAATTTCTTATTGTAGGGGTCTCATATAATATTTGTCCTTTTGTTGCTGGCTACTTTCACTCAGCATAATGTCCTTCAATTGAAACCAGATTATGAGATGTTTCTGAAAATCATCATTGTTCTTTATCATTGCACAGTGTTCCATTGAGTAAATATATCATAGTTTACCTATCCGTTCTTCTCTTGTTCGGCATCTGGGTTGATTCCATCTTTTTGCTATTGTGGACTGTGCTGCAATAAACATTCACATGCATGTATCAGTTGGTGTGAATGCCTCGATTCTGTAGGGTATATTCTGACCAGTGGAATTACTGGGTCAAGTGGTATATCTATATTCATCTTTTTAAAGAAGAACCAGATTATTTTCCACAGTGGTTGCACCATGTTGCAATCCCAGCAGTGTAGGAGAGTTCCAGTTTCTCCACAGCCTCTCTAGCATTTGCTGTTTTGTGTTTTTTGGATCACAACCAACTTTGTTGGGGTGAGATGGTGTCTCATTGTAGTTTTGATTTGCATTTCTTTAATAACTAAAGATCACGAGCATGTCTATACGTGTTTTTTGGCTGCCTGGATCTCCTCTTTAGAGAAGTGTCTGCCCATCTCCTTTGGCCATTGCTTAATTGGATGATTTATCTTTTTCTTATTAATATTTTGTAGTACCTTATAGATGATGGAGATCAGGCATCAGTCTGACATAAAGTTGCCAAACATTTTTTTCCCATTCTGTAGGTGGCCTTTTGATTCTATTAATAAAGTCTTTGGATGAGCAAAAATATTTGATTTTTGATAGTTCCCATTTATCTATTTTCTCTTCTGTTGTTTGTGGTCTGTTTGACAGATTTTGAAGTCTGTCTACCTATACTGAATTCCAAGAAAACTAAAACCCACTGCTGTCAAGTCATTTCTGACTCATAGTAACCCTATAGGACAGAGGAGAACTGCTCCAGAGTAGAACTGTTTCTAAGGAGCACTTGGTGGGCTCAAACTGCCAACTTTTTGGTTAGCAGGTGCAGCATTTAATCACTATGCCACCAGGATTTTTCACAGGGTTATGTTGGGGTGGGGAGAAGACAGCCTAACAATCCATAATCAGCATAAAATAAAAGGTACATGAAAACGTGTAGCAAAAAGGGAATCAAATTTGGAGCTAGAAGACCTAAGATTGGATGTCAAGGCCATCTCTTCCCACCTCTGTGTCTTTTACCAGGCTGCATGGAATCACTATAATGCTCATGAGCTCTGAAGCCAAGAGACCCAGCTACACCAAGGGACTGCTGTGAGAATTAAATGAGTGAATATATATCTACACTGGTCAGAACACTGCTTGGAGTACAGTAAAACTAAATACTGTACCAGTTAATTTGAACTCAGGCTCCTCATTTATAAAGTATGCATGATGACTATCTTTAGGTAGTTATGAGAATCAAGCCATTTTGTTATGCATTACAACAATGTGCTTAGTTTTCAAGTGGGTGACTTTCTCTTCATTTTCATCAAAATATTATACACAAATTATACATGTATGTATACTTGCACACACATGCATACACACATAATTCAGGAAACCCTGGTGACATAGTGTTTAAGAACTATGGGTGCTAACAAAAAGATCAGCAGTTCAAATCCATCAGGTGCTCCTTGGAAACCATTTGTGGCAGTATTCTGTCCTATAGGGTTGCTATGAGTCAAATCAACTCCACAATGGGTGTATATATAAATCATAGGTATTATTTTCATGAAAACAAATATCTACATGTGAACATATAGATATATATATAAATTTTTTCATAAAATTCAAAAAGATATAAAGGATAGAATTAAAAATCCCCTGTACACCAGCACACAGTGACAAACACTACTAACATTTTCGTGTATAAATATTCACATTCCTTTCTATATCATATTCAGATGAAGATGCACATGTTTGTGAAAGTAGTCTTTTTAAATAAGAGTTAGACTTATACAATACATTGCTCTGGAACCTACATTTGTAAAGCTGATCATGGGTGTTATATTAGCAGGTAAAGATCTACATCATTGTGTGTAATAACTGCCTAGTATTCCGTGGTATGGAATGCCTTGATTGATTTAGCCAGTACTCCATTCATGAACAGTTAAGTTGTTTCCAATTTCTGAAAGTGCTTTGTAAAATATAAAACATTACACAAATGTTGGTTATCATCAACAGTATTTTTAAAACAAACATCTAGGCATCATCATTAAACTCTTGGGAGGTCTTCTTTCACTATTTCTATAACTCTCTGGAAATTATACTTTTATGTAGTGATATTTATAACATCATTCAAGAAGTATGACATTTAGGGTTATCACATCTGAAGACAAAGGCATATGATCTATTGAACAAGAATTAGAGAAATGTGTTCGGGAGTAACCCAAGGGCATATCTGAGCACAGCATTACAAAGACCGGTACACATGTCGGGCACGTTTCCTCTCACTCACACTTTTTCATTCACTGAGGAACAACACTCACTAATGACTACCTTCTTCCTCAGAATCTGACAATGACCTCAGGATGTTGCTCAACGGTGAACTCCAATTAGCCATTATGAATCAATTAGAATAGGTAGGGGCAATGAGATCTGTTATCCCATGTTCAGGATATTAACAATGACAATAGCAATATACCCATGTATTTACTGAGCAGCTACCACACAAGGTGTAAATGAAAACCCAAACCTATTGCCATAGAGTGGATTCCAACTCATAGATGACCCCATAGGGTTCCCAAAGCTATAACTCTCTGCTGAAGTGACTGCCACATCTATCTCCTACGGGACCTCTGGTGGTTTTGACCTGCCAACCTTCTGGTTAACAGTCAACTGCTTTAACTACTGTGGCACCAGGGCTCATGCATAGGGTATATACGTTGTAAATGGCAGAAATTGCAGTTATATTAATTTATACTACAGCCTTTCCTATATTCTGAGCTATTTGTGATAAAGAATCATATCTTGTCTCTCGCTGTAGCTCCACATTTGTCTAATAGAGTGCCATATAAGAATAGGTGTTTAATAAATTTTCCCGTGCAGGTGAGAGATTAAATAATTAATGAAGTCCCTGATTCTAACTCTCTTCCAATCTCATTGATTAGGAACTGAAATTAAAAGTATCAACTTGTTCTCTCAAAATAAAGCCTGTCATACATTTCCAGTGAAGAAGCTGGGTGTTGTTGCTGTTGTTGGGAGTCATGGAGTCAGTTCTGACTCACAGCGACCCTGCAAACAACAGAAGAAAATGTCACCCACCCTGTACCATCCTCAAAATTGGTGTGATGCTTGAGCCCACTGCGGCAGCCACCGCGTCCATCCCTCTCATTGAGCCTGTTCCTTTTTTCCACTGGCCCTCTATTCTACCAACCATGATGTCCTTCTCTGGTGACTGCAGTGTATGACACAAAGCTAGCCATTCTCGCTTCTAATGAGCATTCCGGCTGTACTTCGGTAGGGTATCCAAACTCATGAAAGGCAATCAAATTAGGATTGCTATTCTTTTTGAATAATAAATTTTGTCTATTAATTAATGTTGTGACTTAGAGAAAACTCTGTTAATGTTGTGACTTAGCAGAAAATCCTGTTAATAGCAATTTTACAGGAGAAGGTAGTTTGCACATTGTGATACATGGAAGATGTACAGCTCCCAGGCTCTGCTCCCAGCATGAGTTGGATAATTTCAGCTTATAAAACTCTGGCCTTTAACCTCTTTAAGGCTACAATTAACTCCTCTGTGAGCTTCACTTATTCCACCAATGTTTACCGCATGCTCAGTATGTCACGAGCACTAGAGTACGTGCTGCTTCGGAGAACAAAATATCCTATGTAAAAAAAGAAAAAAACATAATAAATTTAAATGCAAAATAGATTACATATAAATATTTTATGACTCTCTCATGGATTGAATTATGTCCACCCAAAGATGTGTGTATCAGTTTGGCTGGGCCTTGATTCTCAGTATTATGTGTTTTCTACTAAAGAGGAGTAGAGTAGGACTGTAACATCCTTGCTAAGGTTACCTTCTGATCCAACACAAAGGGAGTTTCCCTAGGAAAAGGAAAAGGAAGCAAGCAGAAAGTTGGGGACCTCAGAGCACCAAGACAGCAGTGCCAGCAGTAGAATGTATCCTTTGGCCCAGGTTCCTTGTAGCTAAGGAACTCCTTGACCAGGGGAAGATTGAGAATTTGAACTTTCCTTCTGAGTTGACAAAATCAAAAACCAAACCTACTGGTGTCGAGTCAATTCAGACTCATAGCGACTGAGCTGACAGAGAGAAAGAAAACTCCTCTGGAGCCAACCCCTTGAATTTGGACTTTTAGCCAACTTTACAGTGAGGAAAATAAATTTCTCTTTCTAAAAGCCATTAACTTGTGGTACTTTTGTTATAGCAGCACTAGATGACTAATACAGGCTCTTAAAAACGATTCATTATAACAAAAGACAAGGCTTGTCTGTGTGTATCACCAGTGCTAATTGGGTGATACAGACAGTCAAGAGTTCAACTACTGGCTGAAAATTTGGCAGCTAAAAGTCATCCACAGGTACCTTGGAAGAAAGGCCTGGGTCTGTTTCTGAAAGGTCACAGTCTTGAAAACTCTGTGGAACAGTTCTATTCTGCACACACAAGATGGCCATGAGTCAGAATCAACTCACTGGCAACTGGCGACAACGACAACATTGAAACAGAAATCTGTTGCTACCCCCAAAGACCTTGATATCCCAATATGGAAGTTAACAAGTAAATTTCACCATCTCCTGCCTGTTCTAACCATATCGTAAAGGTTACCAGAAATTCAGAGAGCCTGAGTGATGACATGGTTAAGCATTAGGCTGCTAACTGAAAGGTGGGAAGTTTGAACCCACCAGAGACTCCATAGGAGAAGACAGCGGGCGATCTACTCCCAGGAGGATTGACAACATAGGAAACTCTACTCTGTCCTGTATGGTCACTATTAGTCCAAATTGATTCTACAGCACACAATAATCAGGAATTCCATTTACAAAAATGCAGCCACTCATTTCTGAAACCTGGGATGAAGCTTTGTAGTCAGTGAGTGATGTCTGCCATGAATACAGAGCAGTGCAGGGCCTGTGCGTCAGATACTTGCCGTGACCATTCCATATGTTTCATTCTTACTCAGTCTCTCGGTCTTCTGTTGGCCTCTCTGCATAACTCCATTCTCCTGTTTCTTGGTGACTGATTTTGGGACCCATCAGTTTTGTAAACCATGATCCAACACGGTCAATGTCAAGTGCTAGCCTTCTTCACACTGCCACATCTAGCACTTGATTACGTACCAAGCCTCACTCGTCTCCAGTTGCCTCCTTTGGATATGTCTTACTTTTGGAACAAAATCATAAAGGTCATTCAGGGCAACAGGCTTATACTCTCATACTGTTCAGCCTTGATAGCACCAAGCATGCTGCTAGCTATATCAAACCAAACCAAAACGTGCTCTATCAGTCAATCCTGACTCACTGCAACTCTACAGGAAAGAGAATTATCCCATAGGGTTTCCAAGCCTGTAATCTTTACAGAAGCAGATTGCTAGATCTTGCCCCATGGAACAGTCAATGAGCTCAAACTGTTCATTTAGCAGCCAAGAGTTTAACCATTGCAATACTGGGGCTCTTTTGCTATATCCAAAGTATTCAGCAACAAAGGATCAGTTTCAGAGCCTGAGAACATGGGATCGGGCCCTGGTATGATCCTACCAGGTGTAACCCAGGTCAAAAAGAACCAAACTCATTGTTTCCATCACTTCAATACTGACTCATAGCAACCCTATGATCTTGTATAAATTCATGTGATGCTTTTAGGCCTCAGTTTCCCCATCTCTAAAGCAGATAGGTGGCACAATAGAAAATCCTTCAGGTCTTGAATCAACCTACCATTTAAAGATTCTCCATCTCTTAGAGGATATTATGCTTCCAGAAAGACTTTCACACTTTGAAAGATCTCTTTTCATCTAATAAAACAAGATTTTTTTTTCCTTTGAAAGTGAAGTGAATTGCAAATCCCCTTGAGAGGTAGCTCAGCTTGTGCTCACTCTCTAGTCTAACTTTCCAATAAATGAATGGTGATTCTCTCCTCTCACTTCAGCCCTTAAAAAAAAAGACTACTTACTAATAGAAAATAGGATTTGAGTGATGGCCCTTACACTAATTGGTCAGGAGTTCCAGATAAAATATTGTTATTGACAGAATGTTTTTCTTTTTTTCATGCACTGATAAAGTAGCTTCTCGGAGCACACAGACGCAGAGTAAGTGGAGGACAAAGAAAAAGCACTTGAAACTTGGGTCAGGCTGGAAGAATTGAGTCAGCGCTAGTAGACTCTTGCTAATAAAAGACCCTGTTAAGAGGATATAACTGAAGCCAACACATTCAACAAGACAATGGAAATAGCAAAGCAAGAATCACTGGTGGTAGGGGGAGGTGAAGAAAAGGGCAAAATACAAAAGACCCAACCTTCTCTGTCTGACCCTTGAAGTCTACACAGGATCAAGCATAAATGAAATATTGTAGAGACTGTAATGTTTAACTCAGCAAGAAGAGTGATATGCATAAAAAAATCCCATCATAATCTGTCAAAAACTATCTATTGACTTAAAAAGATAAAACTATAATGTTCAAAGGAGCATTATAAATATAATAGTATAGGTTAACATCAAACACAGAGGCACTTCTGCCACAGGACTCTATGCTGTGGCGGCAGGTAATGAATTCAGTGAGCCAGCAGGTCTCTTACATGGAAAGGAATCGCTGGCTCAGGTGACTCTCAATCTTAAAAGGACAAAACTAGAACCAAAATTGTTATCTATATTAATCTCCATTATGGTGCTTGTGTATTCTCTGGTCAAGACTTCTATTCACCATCTGTACCACTAAATGACTACACTGCATGAAACACTACGTGGCCAGCAGCTTGGCAATTAACTGGTGAGGGAAACAGCATCCATGAGAGACAAACAAATACCTCTTGCCCCTGGATCATTAGATTCAGGTAAAAACCCAAACCAAACACAGTGCCACTGACTTGATTCCAACTCACACTGATACTACGGGACAGAGTAGAACTGTTCCGTAGAGTTTGCAAGGAGGGGCTGGTGGATTTGAACTACCAGCCTTTGGGTCAGCAGCCATAGCACTTAATCACTATGTCACCAGTTTTATAATAATCCTTCCCCTTCAAATCATCCTTGGATGTTTTCTTTTCCCTGAAACCCTAAGCTTGTCTGTAAAGAACACTGAAATTATTCCTTCTGTTTCTTTGTCCTTCCATATCAATTTTTCTCCGTCTCTCTGTCCAATCCCAACATTCTGTCTCCCTCAAAAATGAGAAAACTGAAGATGGTTCCACTGGCATTTTGACATGGTATTCCAGGCCCTATAATGCCATCATTTGGCTTCCAGGATTCTTCTCAGGGTTGGCTTCCTGGTTGCCCTGCGGCTGAGATCGCCCCAGCTAAACCAGACTGAGGTTCTTGTCCGGAAGGCGCCAAGAGGTTCCTCCCCTTCTCAAACCAGTTCTGGCAACAGGAAGCCTGTCCCAGCCGGCACCTAATCTCTGAGAGGACACACCAGCCACAAGACCCAGCCTAGGCTTGTCCGTCAAACAAACAGTGAGCAGTCAGGAGGGCATAACCCAGAGGACTAGGGCTTCTTCCACAAAAAAGAAGAATTGAGTCCCCACGCCACCCACCCATCTCTCCTTCTACTCAACTCAGAGGGAAAGGAGAGAGCACAGTCCCCCTCTCCCACACTTGTCCCATTCCTCGGAGCAAGGAGGCTGACTTTGATTCTTCAGATTACATTCACAATTAAACTCTTTAAGACTTTGTACTCTGGGAAAATGGTAAACAACCAAACTCTTGTCCTCAGATAACCAAGTGTAGGGGGTGGGAGGGTGGCAAGTGTAAGGAACTGAATGAGAAGGAATTCTTCATCTCCCAAGAAAGTCTCCACAAAGAGAAGCACATGTGGGTAAAACACCTTGTAATTGGAATCTCTGTTTCTACTGGCATCTCTGGTTCTCAGCCTCAGCTTGTGTGGGATTGGATTTGGCTTGCCCTTCTGTGAACAAACATGCTACCCAGCAGACAGCAGGGTGCCAAGGGGTTCCTCCCATAAAGCCCAGGGCACACGGAACACCATTTTGTTTGACATTTCAGTGGCAGCAATTGAAGAGTTTGCAAAAGTTCGGATCCCATCAAGCCCAGTCAGGTGGGAGGGGAGGGGTTAACAAGATAAGCATACTTTGTGTGGGGCTCTCATAGAATTCACCGCCAAAAAGGCTGAGCCTTCAGAAAGCAAGTGTGGCTATACAGATGCATATTTTGTGGATTAGCTGGGGGATAAGGTTATTTCAACTTGGCTTTCATCAAGAAGCTTGATTTTAAAGGAAAAATAATAATAACGATAAATCTGTGGTTTAAATGACAATGCAACACTCAGCTAAACGGCATGCTTCTGCTGGCCCCCAAATTACAGTGCTGTGCTGGAAATGAGAGGGAACACATTTGACAGGTTGGAGCTTTCCCACTCGCCACTGCCAGAGAACAGTGTCATTCACTCCGTAAATATTGACCGAACATCTATGAGGCTCATTCAGTGTTCCTGCCAGCAGCTCCTGGTGGTGCAATGGTTAAGTGTGTTGGCTGCTAAGTGAAAAGTCAGTGGTTTGGGCATCTGGAGATATGTTCTTGTAAAGATCATAGCATAAGAAACCCTATGGGACAGATCTGAGTGGCTCTGAGTTAGAATTGATTCTTTGGCTCACAACGACAACCATACTGGAAGCTGGACAGAGCAGGCAACCTAGATCATCAGCTAAGGATTATGACCTTAGGACATTTGTGGTGTGTAAAGGGAAATGATACACAAACACCAAGATCCTCAGGCTGGGGAGAAATGTCAGGTCATCTAAGAAGCAGGTTCCTAATGGACTGGGTGCTTGGCACTCGGAGAGAAATTATTTCCAGCTGGGGCAAAGTATATTGCTTAGCTTTGATAGTCCGCAGAAGACGGCAGCCCTCCGCATCCCATCGCATCAAGGAAGGAGCGTCTCCAAGACAACTTCACTTTCTTGCCAAAATATGCAGGTACATGTCCATGTGTGGCCAGAATTTCTATAGCGATCGAGGGGTTTCTCCTCCTTTCTTTTCCCCAGTCAACACCTTGTGACAGACATGTTCACACAATAGCTAAGCTTCATTTTTTTTTTAACTCATGTTTAAGAGGATTAGCTTTATTAGTTCTGTTCACTCATTTTCCTTTGATTTTCCATGTAAATAACAAAAAGAAGAAAAACAGTCGACTCCAGGAGTCCAGGCTAAGCTCTAACTCTCTGGGTCTGAGGTGGAGGCTTCTGTTAGCATTTTAGTTCTGTCTGTGTTTGTTGATTTTATTTTCAACAGATACAATGGAATGCTTCAGTGAAAAATGCCCAATTCATTTTCTATCTATGAATGAACAGAAGGCATCCTGTGGCTAAGGAGAGATAAATATTCAACCCCACTGGTGACCTGCTGGCTGGTCCCAGCTATACCGTTATTGTACCACTCTGGCTTCCACTTGTAATTTACTGAAGTTTGTACTGTTTCATGGCAGCCTGATTTATCACTGACACCTCTTGGCCACTTCAACTGGGGGCCACAGCAACGGGGCAAGGTTCAACGAAGTTCGCCAAAACTGAAGCGGACATTTTATCAGCTAACTATTGTGTTTTCTAGTTCTTGACTTTTCCCCAGGAGCCTTTATTTTTCATTTTGTTGGCTGCCTTTAACTCATCTGGTGCTGTACAACTGTGGGCTAGTTTTTTTGAAAATAAGAGCGCCTCCAGTAGACTGATTTTTTTGGCCGAAGGGTATCAAGGCTCCTTAACCCTACAACTGAGTCTCACCATGGTTTGGGGTGTTAGAAAAGTACTGGATATACTGCATAAATGGGCAGACTGAGATCTAGAATTGTGCGCAGTCAGCAGAGGCTAAAGAGGAAGCTGGCAGCATGCTGGAGAGACACACTTGAAGATGACCCCATTCCATTGTCTCTTCCTTCCCTAACTCTTCCACTTTTCATTCACTCATTTATTTATTCATCGAGTCATTCATTCAACAAAATGTGCATCTAATTTGAGAATGATTACTATGTGATGACTATAAACTTGAAGTAGAAATAAAAAAATGAATAAGACATGGACACTCCTAGCAAGCAACTCAAAGATCAGTGGGGGAAAACGCATGTGAACAAATACTTCTAATCCGAAAAAAGGAATGAACTGACTGCCAGAAAAGAAGTGCCATCAGAGAGCTGTCAGAATACAAGAAAGGAGGGGAGCGTAACCTGATCTGCATATATTTAGAAACAGATTTCAAAAATGTTCCAATTGTATGGAAGTAAAATTTTAATGTGATCTGTGGAGATGGGAAAAGGAGATAGGCACCACATGTTTTTCTCTCTCCCTTGAGAAATTTAAAAAAAAAAATTCCAAAAATTGCCCTTTCAAAATAGCTTGCCAACTTTCTTTCCCTTTATACATGACTCCTGCCCTCAGCATCTTCATATTTTCATTCTTTCATCATTTTGTTGGGGCCACATAGTTTTCTTGGGGGGGACCACAACCCAGAGGGCAGGAAGTCAGGAGGTGGCCTCTGAGGGTGGCTTTGACTCATTCTTTAACAATGAGGGATGCCTTTTTGAATCCAGGAAATCAGGACAGTTGAATTCCAATGCCAGCTCAGTCTTGGCCTCTCCTGGGCAAGGGCACAAACAATAGCAAACAATGCTGATTAATTTACAGGGACTTGACGATGAAGACACTCAATCACAGGAGACTGACTCAACCATCACTTTCATTTTATGCTGTAAAACAAGTTGGACATCAAATGGGTCAGTCTTAAAGTTGGCCTCCCTTTCTGTGTAGACAAATGCCTCAGTCTACCCTTCCTGTGAGATTCCCTATTCCATTTTCAGGGGTGATCAGCACTGTTTGGAGGCGCTGAGTGATCGATTCATGCCCATGGTAAGTGTTCAAGATTCTAAGGAAGGATCTTTCATCCAAGTCATTTTGTTCAGCACACTTTCATTACAAGCTCTGAGATACCTGATCTTTGCATGCACAAACATCTAGGCAGCACTAAGGCCAGACAGGACCTACTTCTTCACAGAATTGCTCATGGCTCCCTCCCTGCCACCCTCTGTGGGTATAATGTAGATGACGGCCTGTCACAACTCACCATTGAAAACCAGTTGCCATCACGTTATTTCTGGCTCTTGGTGACCCTCTGTGTATCAGAGTAGCACTGTGTTCCATTGGATTTTCAGTGGCTGATCTTTTCAGAATTGCCAGGACTTTATCTTTTCCTTCCATAACTCTTCCACTTTTCATTCACTCATTTATTTATTCATCGAGTCATTCATTCAACAAAATATGCGCCTAATTTGAGAATGATTACTATGTGATGACTATAAACTTGAAGTGGAAACAAAAAAATGAGTAAGACATGGACACTCCTAGCAAGCAACTCAAAGATCAGTGGGGGCACTAGTGGGTGGCCTTGAACCCTCAACTTTTGGTTTAAAAGCCAAGCCCTTTTACCCAACATTTGGATCATCTACCCAACTTGACGGCACTTGGCCATGACACATACTGTTTTTATTTGAGACTATTCATCACTGTCTCTTATATACAAAATAGAAGAGCTTTCCTCTTTATAGAAGCTTGATGAGTTTATGGTGCCTACGATCAGAATATGTTAGTTTCAAGTAAAACACATTATCATTCCATAAGTATGAACTAGATGAACAATTAAATAGTTTGGGGGGGAAAAAAAGAAAAAACTTGCCATTGTCCTCAAAAGAAATGTATGATGACAGTGTTCTCTAAAACACCACCTTAGAGAAATAAACACAGGCCTGAAAGCATTTTGTTTTTAATTAACTTTTCTAAAAATTTTCTCACTGCAAGTGATCTTCCACAGACCCATTGTAAACCAGAGGAAACAATTATTTCAGTCATAGGAAGAATCATTTTTTACCAATGAACTGTCATTATCAATCAATCTAAAGTTCTCAATATACTCTTGCACTGAACACAAAAGTGAATAGAAGAATAAATCTATTCATGAATAAATTTTCTGCACACCAAACCCCACAGGCCATGTGTTTATAAGTCAACAGCTTAAAATGAAAGCATCTGATGAAGGTAATACACCTGTTAAAGGAGCATAAAATTCCAAACCCAATAGTAAAATATAAAGATTATAAAGCCTCTTAAAGGAGCCATCAAAGCAAACTATTAAATGAATACATCTGCTGCATGCTAGACGCTCGTTTATAAGTGCCACTCAAAATAAAAGAGATTTAAGACAAACATTTCATAAAAGAATGTGAAAAGCAGGGAAGGCAACACATTTCGAGAATGATGAGAGACAACAGAACAGATTCAGTTACAAAGGAAAATTGAACTCAACACAATCCAGGACTCACACCAAAGGTTCTGTGAGTCCAGTTTTCACGGGAGTGGCTGAGACACAAAGGGATACAAGACAATCATTTTTCACCTTCTATGTTATGCTTTGGTCTTAGTCTACAGGCAAAAGAAAAAACAAAATCAGTTTCGTGCTTGATTGTTTCTTGTGGTGAAACATAATATTTGAGAAAATAGAAAACTATTAAAAAAACAAAAACCCAAACCTCTAGTCAAGGAAGTTCTCATAAATTTTCAAACCTAAAACACTAGAAAAGATGTGTCATAAAGAGTAGTGTTAATTGTGCATGTTTGTGTTTTTCACAAACCCTTTTAAATCTGATTTCAGTGGCACTGGTTCGTTTATGAGATATTTGTGCTAAATCTCTTTTGGTTTTGAGTACCACTTATAAATTAGGTTTCCTGGTGGCACGGTGGTTAAGAAGTATGTCTGCAAACCAAAAAGTTGGCAGTTTCACCAAAAGGCTGACAGTTTGATTCTACCAGGTGCTCCTTGGAAGTTCTAAGGAGCAGTTCTACTCTTACCTGAAGCATTGCTAAGAGTTGGAATTGTTGTTTGTTTTTTGTTTTGCTTTGTTTCAAAATAATACTAGTGTCGAGCATGGAACAGGTACATTTTTCTGGTTTCCCTACCTCTCAAGGGCTCTGTCTCAACTTTCTATCCCCCAAATGCTGGTGTTCTCTGTAACTGTACTCTTGGCGACTAGGTATGTTCTTCTCATTTTCCCAGGATGAATTCATTGCATCTCAGGGTTTTAACTATAATCCCTACAGTGCTGTTGCTAGCTGCCCTTGAATCGGCTCAGATTCCTGGTGACCCACCTCTTATATAACCCAACGTTGTCCAGTCCTGCATCATCTTCAGCCTGCTGGTGTGTCAGAGTCCATCGCTGTAAGGTGGTGCCTTCCAGCCTAAAGAGGCTCATCTTCCAGTACTTTACGCAGTAATGTTCTGTTGGAGTTTTCTTTGGCTAATTTTCAGAAGTAGATTGTCAAGCTATTCTTCCTAGTCATCTTCATCTGAAAACTCCACTCAAGCCAGTTCAACAGGAGGGATCGTGTTCATATTTGAAATGCCAGTGCCATAGTGTGTCTTCAGCCCCGATGGGCCCTTGGAGTTCAAGAGAAACTCAAAATACATAAAACAGACCTTAGCTTTCTCCTGTAACCCCAGCTGTTTCTATGTGTAACAGCTGGAGAGAAGCAATATAAACCACTCAGATCTGTTCTACTCAGTCCTCTCATTGTCCACATCTATTCTATCCCTAAGTTATCATTTGTCTTTCCTCCTCAGTTTTAAGTCTGTTTCTCCCTTCCCATTCCTCTACAAATGTCCCTGTGATCTGTCTAAAAATATAATTCTGTCTACTTTCCCCCTACAAGCACATCATTTCAGCCCTTCCATACTAACCCGGAGGGAGTTTTCCAACACAGCAGGGAGGGCTGCTGCTGAGCTGGCCCCCTTCCTATGCTTCCAGCTTAAACTTTCTCACTCCCTGCTTCCTGCTTCCAAAAGCCTATCCTCCACCTTATCATGCCTTTGTTCAAGTCACACCTAAAACCCTGTCTTGGCCCTCATTCTTTGTCTAACATCTCTTTATCCTTTGCAAATCAGCTTAAACATCAGCTCTTCCAAGAAGTCTCCCTTCCAGGATAAGTTAGTTTCTTTTGCTTAGGGCTCTCTGAGTGCCAGTGTATATAGCTACCAGTTTGTAGAGTATACTATAAACATTGACTTATTTTTCTGTTTTTTTTTTTCCAATAGACATTGAGCTCACTGAAGTCAGAAGCTCTGTTATTCACCTCTATATGCACCATACATAATAATAGATTACCGAATTCATAATCTTTCCCACATAAACCTGTATACCTATACATCCAAATATAAGTATTTTAAAGGCATTATCATTTTACCATGCCAGCAATATCAAAATTTATTTTCTTATGGCCAGTATATTTTATTTTCATAAAATAAAATATTTTATTTATGTTTTATTATTTATTTATATTTTTTATTTATTTATATTTATATTTATTTTTTATATTATTTATATTTATATATTATATTAAATTTATATTATATATAAATTATATTTATATATTATATTAAATATATTATTTATATTTATATTTATATTTATTATTTATATTTTATTTTTATGTATATTTTATTTTCATAAAATAAAATATACACATATGCAATACAGAAAAAGAGTGTTAAAAAAATAAGTGGTAATAGTTATTATCTATGACTAGTGGTATTAGGAATGATTTCTTTTTTAAAAAATTTGTTTATTTTTCAGGGGGAAGGTGAAAGTTTACACAGTGAATTAGGTTCCCATCTAACAGTTTTTATACAAATTGTTCCATGGCATTGGCTATAATTTCCACAATGTGTCAGCATTCTCATCATTTCCATTTCATCTGTCCCATTTCCACTGCTCTGTTTTCCCTCCCCTTCTTGCCTTCTCATCTTTGCTTTGGGGTAAACATTGACTATTTTGTCTCATATACTTCACTGCTTAAAGGATACATTACCCATGGATGATGCTGTTTATTTTATAATCCAATCTATTATTTGGCAGAACATTGACCTCTGGGAGTAGTTTCAGTTCTAAGTTAAAAAGATAGCTTAGGGTGACAGTCTCAGAAGTTCTACAAGTCTTTAGCAAGCCAGTAAGTCTGGACTTTTTTTTTTAATTTGAACTTTTTTCTGTTTTTCTCCCATTCTAACCAGGATTTTCTCTTGTTTCCCTGCTCAGACTACATGGTATTAATAGCTGAGGTACCATCTACTTCTTCGGGTTTTAGACTAGAAGAGGTTGTGGTTTGTGTGAGTCATTAGTCTTGTGGACTAGTGTCTTCCTTGAGTCCTCAGTTTCTTTTATTCTCTTTCACTCCAAAGGAGCAGTGATAAACAGTTGTATGTTAGATGTCTACTTGCAGTTTGTTAAGATCCTAGGTACTGTTCTCCAAACTAGGGTGTAGAATATCAACTTTATTAACTATGTTGTATCAGTTGACTAAGTTATTCCATGAGACTATGGTCCTAAGTGCTTGAACTCAGTTGACAAATTCCAAGAGTTGTTTAAATATGTTTAAGAAGTCTGTATAACCATGGCATCTATGTGCTTTATTGTATCTGTAAGACACACATACATGTATTTACATACGCCTATAGATAACTACCATAGTGGTTAAGTGCTATGGCTGCTAACCAACAGGTCAGCAGTTCAAATCTGCCAAGTGTTCCTCAGAAACTATGGAGCAGTTCTACTCTGTCCATAGGGTTACTATGAGTCAGGATTGTTGGAAACAGAATCATCTCAATGGCATTGGTTATTTTTTTTATATAGATAACCTATACATGATGTACTCATACCTATTTTCTTATAGACGTATATGCATGCATTTATGTATCATATGTATATGTATGTATATATGTATCATATACATATTTTTTGGTTGTCATTACTCTTGTTGCAAAAAAGTTGTTCCCTTTCTGTGTGGACTTCTGACTGTCTTCATTTTATTTGGTAGTGTCTTTCCCGTCACCCAAAATAACAAGTGAATGAAGTATCTTCTTCCTTCTTCCCTCTCCCAATTTTTTTTAATGGTTAATGATGGGCAGTATCCTTTTATGTGTTTGTTGGCCATCAGAATCTCCTCTTTGACAAATCTAAGAATTTCTTATTTGTTTATCTATTTATTTATTTTTATTTTTATTTTTTATTTTATTTTTTTATTTGATATGACTGAGTGAAAATGTACATTCCTGCATAAATTTAAATGCCCACCTATATGCAGCTTCCACTGCTCTCCCTGTCCGGTGACAGCACACTATTCCTCTCTGCTCCATACATGTCTCATCCTCCCAACAGTCTCCTTTGCCCTCCTCTCTTACACATTTATCTCTTAACATTCATTTAAAAAAGATGGATTGATTGATTGATTTTGTGGGGTGGTTGAAGAAGCTAACTGGAGCTGTTTTACCTTTTCTTGAAATTAATGAAAGTTGAACCTCAGTTTTACCAAACTTACTAATAATAATAGCAAATAAATAATCCTTCCTGAACACATGTCATGTGTGCCTTGCCTGTCTAAATTGGAGTCCCAGTTGGTACAAATGGCCAAAAACTAATAACCAACATGTTGGCAGTTCAAATCCATCCAGAGGCACACTGGAAAAAGTGCCTGGTGATCTACTCCCCAAAGATGATGGTCACTGAGAACCCTATAGAGTATAGCTCTTCTCTGATATGAATTGGGCTACTAGGAGTTGGAATCAACTCAAATGACATTTGGTTTTGCAGTAGCTCTAGCAAGTGTATAGTCTAGGTATTGCTATTCTCCCCATTTATACTAAGGCATTGGAAATAACTCATCCATGACCACACACGTAGAAAGGAACTCTTTTTCCAGACTGGCCATCAGAGCTGTAATCATATTACCCTTGATGTCCTGAATGTCATCAAAATGTCTTCCTTTCAATATTTCCATTAACTTTGGGTAAAGAAAGAGTCATTGGGAGCCAGATTACTGAGTAGGAAGAGTCTTCCAATACAGTTATTTGTTCACTAGCTAAAACCTCCCTCACAGAAAACTATACAATTAACTTCAGGAACTTGTCACCATGATACCGACCCCAATGGCCCTTCCAGAAAGAGTTCCAAAACTGCTTTGAAGGGTGTACTAGGCACTGGCATCAATGCATAGCTTCCCAAGGGGTGTACTTTGAAGGTGACTGTAGTGATATTCAGCAACGAGGTGTGTAGTGCTTAGAATAATTCAGCTGGCAGACTTTATGGTCAGACATCATATTCTCTTTTACAAATGGTGTGAGCAAAACTGGATATCCATTTGCAGAAAGATGAAACAGGACCCATTACAAAAAGATTGAATCAACCTAATAGACTATCAATGGATGAACGAATAAACAATATGTGGCATGTACATACAACAGAATACCACAAAATGATAGAGAATGACGAGTCCACAAAACACAACATGGGTGAACCTAGAGGACTTTATGCTGAGTCAAATAAGTCAACAGCAATATAAATATATATATATGACACTACTTCTAAATAGTCAAGAATAGTTTCCCCACCCCATCTTTAGCTGTGTGTGATTTAATCATCAGTCTGAAGACAAAGTGCTAAGTTTAATTATTTTTTTATTGTACTTTAGATAAAGGTTTACAGAACAAGCTAGTTTCTCACTGAGAAGTTAGTACACATATTGTTTTATGACATTGGTAAACAACCCCACAACATCTCAGCACTCTCCCTTATCAACCTTTGGTTCCCTATTACCAGCTTTCCTGTTCCATCCTGCCTTCTATTTCTTGCCCCTGAGCTGCCATGCCCTCTTAGTCTCATTTCATTTTACGAGACTGTCCAGTCTTTGGCTGAAAGGTGAACCTCGGGAGTGACTTCATTACTGAGCTGAAATACAGTCTACAAGCCTTACTCTCAGGATTTCTCCAGTCTCATTCAGGCCACCAAGTCTGGCCTCTTTATTATTATTATTTTATTGCTATTTAATGAAAGCATACTACCGAAATCAGTGTTGCATGCCTGCCTATCTACAGCTCCATCTGCTCTTGTCACTCAGTGACAGCATTATCCTCCTTTTCATTCTAGACTTCATATTCACTTAAAGAGCACCTGTCCCCTCCTCCCCACCCTCTTCTCTCTCATCTAGAAAGAAACCAGTAGGACAGCGTCCTATCAATGTGTAAAACCACAAAGTATACACACCATATGCTCACACTGTGTCACCAAGACCAGTCCATTCCTGTCAGAAGAGTTAACCTCAAAACTGGTTTCCAGTCAGCGCCAGCAGCAGGTCTGGGGGGCATGTTCCCAGGGGACTCTATAGACTGTTAGACCATCAGTTGCGGTCCTTTAGTAGAGTTCTTGAACTACACACCTCTTTTTCTCATGTTGCCTCAGGGACTCTACATTGTATCCCCAATCATGGCTTCCTTTGGTGGTGACCAGGCACCATCTAGTTCTTCTGGTCTCATGTTGATGCAGTCTCCCATTCATATGGGTCATTCTGTCTCCTGGGCTCATTCTTCCTTGCATTTTTGATGTTCTCAGTTATCATCTGTTCCAGATGAGTTGGGACGATTAGGTGTACCCTGGTAGCTTTTAAGACCCCAGATGCCACTCACCAATAAGGGGTGCAGAAGACTGTCTTAGCAAAAGACTAGTTATGCCAATTCTTCCCTGAATACCCTATTCCTGCTACTCTATCCTTTGATATATTGCATTGAATGTAGAAAACATTTCAGCTTTTGGCATAGTCCAGTTAGGCTGATCTGCTCTTCACTGTATGCTGTCACTTCTTTCACCAAACCAAATTCCTACTAACTACCTAATCTTTGACCAATGTTCTCCCTCCCTCCTCACACTTGGAGACATCAGAGTCTTTTCTTCTGTATATAAGTCCATTTTTAAGTCCTTGAAGTAGAGGTCTCGTACAATACTTGTCCTTCTGCCGTTGACTGATTTCACTCAGTATTGTGCCTTCTAGTCGAAACTAGAAGTTATGAGATTCTCCCTAAAGTCATCATTGTTCTTGATCATTGCAGAATGTTCTATTGAGTATATGTACCACAGGTTGTTCATCTGTTCATCTGCTGATGGGCGCCTAGGTTGACTCAATCTTTTTGCTCTTGTAGACAGAGCTGCAATAAACATTCGTGTGCATATATCTGTTCATATGACTGCTTTTATTTCTGTAGGATATATTCTGAGCAGTAGGATTGCTGGATCATATGGTATTTTTACATCTAGCTTTTTAAGGAAGTGTCAAATTGGTTTCCAAAGAGGTTGTAACCATTTTTGCTTTCCCATCAGCAGTATGAGAGAGTTTTAATCTCTCCACAGCCTCTCCAGTGTTTGTTGTTTTGTGATTTGGGGATTATTGACAACTTTGATGGGGTGAGATTGTATTTCATTGTAGTTTTGATTTGGATTTCTCTAATAGCTAATGATGGGCATTTTCTCATGTGTCTTTTAGCTGCCTGGATGTCTTCTGTGGTAAAGTATCTGTCCATCTCCTTTGCCCATTGCTTAACTGGGTTATTTATCTTTTTCTTTTTGATATTCTACAGTACATTGTAGATTAAGGAACTCAGATGTTGATCCAACATGTAGTTGCCAAGTATTTTTTCCTATTCTGTAAATAGTCTTTTAACTATCTTGATAAAAAGTCTTTGGGTAAGCCCAAGTGTTTGATTTTCAGTAGTTCCCATTTATCTATTTTACCTCCTATTGTTCATGTATTGCTAATCAGATTTTGTAGTCTGTCTAAGCCATGAGTTAGAGCTTCCATTGTTGACACCGTTTTTTTCTTTCATGATCTTTATCATTTTAGGTATGATATTTAAGTCTTTGGTCCACTTCAAGTTAGTTTTTGTATAGGTGTGAGATATGGGTCTTGTTTCCATTTTTTGCAGATGGATATCCAATTTTGCCAACACCATTTGTCAAAGAGACTGTTTTTGCCCTAGTCTATGACTTTTAGGCCTTTGTCAAATATCATCTTCCTAACAGGATAATGATATTTCTGGTGTCTTTATTCAATTGGACTATTGGTCTTTCTTTTTTAATTAAAATTTTGTCCTCTATTTTTCTCCAGTTGTGTCCATATACTCTGTTGTGATCCATGTCAGAGCAGTCACTGGTGATAGCTGGGAACCATGTAGTTGTACTGGACTCAAACCATAGATGTGAGCCATTAGTCTTTGGACTAATCTTTTCCTTGTATCTTCAGTTTTCTACATTCTTCCTTGTTTCCAAATGGATGAGACCAGTGGAGCATCCTAGATGGCTGCTCATAGGCTTTTAAGACCCCAGACACCACCCACCAAAGCAGAGTGCAGAATATTTCTTTATAAACTCTGGTATGTCAAATGAGCCAGATGCTCTTCAAAAGTATGGTCCCCAACAGCTCAATAATTCCATCCCTTGATAATAGCTTTAAACACAGAAAACAACATTCTTTGATGGTTACTAGGAATGAAAAGTGTAGGGAGGGAGAATCACTTAGTAGATAGTGGAACACATGTTAATTCTGATAAGGAAAAGGCAAGACACAGTATGAGGGAAGTTAGCACAATATAAGCAAGTTAAATGAAGACACTGAGAGCTATGCAAGAATAATGGACAATTACAGTAATTGCTTTAGCATATGCAGCTCTGTAATAACAGCTAAAAAATTATGAGTGGTTACATAGGCAGATATGTATGCCATATAGGTACGGGAGAACACATGGAAATACATGTATATGCAAATATCAGTATAGTTGTGGGTATTTCCATATACATATTTGTATGTGCTGCACATATACAATAGAGTGCACAGAAGACACAGTTATGGAAACTTCCTAGACATATCCAAACACCTTGTGAGACTGATTGGGTTTGAATGCTCAGTACCATAGTCTTGGGGGTCACATGGATCAACTGGAATGACACTGCTCATAAATATAATGTTCCACATCCCAGTTTGGTAAACAGTGTCTAGTGTCTTAAAAGCTTCTGTGAGGCCATCTAAAATACAACTATTGGTCTACTGCTGTCAGGAGCAAAGATGATTGAAGGACATCAAAGAGTCAAAGACATGATTATCTTATAGAATTAATGGCCTACATGAACCACAGCCTTCTCTAGCCTGGGCACAGAACAACTAGATGGTACCTGGCTACCACTACCAACCACCAGGGACATCACAGAAGATCCCACCAGTGACATACTAGGAGATACTGGTTAGAATGGGATAAAAATTTATGAAAAAGATTACTTACTGTACGAATGGGGACTAGAGGAACCCGTGAGACTATTGCCCTAAGCCACTCTCAGAGATCACATTTTAGCCAACTAGTAAACTTATCTACAAAATAAACAAGAAAATCCATGAGGAATGTGCTCTTGAGAACAAACTACTATAAGAGACCAAATGGATAGAAATGCCCAAAAGCAAAGAGAAGGCGGCAGGGAGGGGCCGAAGGACAGGCTGGACGACAACAAGAAGGCAGAGTGGGAACAGGGAGCGTGCAGACACGTTGCAGGGACAGCGACCAATGTCATGGAAAAACTCGTGTATGAATAGTTCAGTTGGAAACTAATTTTCTGTGTAAACTTTCACCCAGAGCACAATAAAATGTTCAAATAAAGACAGAAC
Source organism: Heterohyrax brucei (assembly GCA_028571685.1). Taxonomy (NCBI): domain Eukaryota; kingdom Metazoa; phylum Chordata; class Mammalia; order Hyracoidea; family Procaviidae; genus Heterohyrax; species Heterohyrax brucei. The sequence goes on along the minus strand of CM053143.1, from coordinate 171,819,832 downwards.
TTCCACTCAGACATTTTATTGTATTTCCTTTGAAGTCCATGCATCAGGTTTGAATTTCCTTTCATTCAAACATAAAGGCCATTTACACTGTCGCACATGGCTTCCAGCGGGACAAAAATCACTCTCAGTCATGTGAGTGGTTCTTATTTTGATTTTTGGTACGGCAGCCCTTGTACTGCTGTCTAGCATTATGCCATTCTGTGTACACTCAGGGCAGCATATAAATTATAAATAACAGCTTTCTTATGTTTGCTTCACGCCATCCACAATGCCAATCATGTGGTGGGGAGTAACGCCTTCTTGCTGTTGACATTTAGGAGTGACACCGAAGGACTGTTTCTCTGGCTGGGCCTTTGGTTCAGTTCTCTGATATCTCAAAGATCAACTTGAACAACCACCGCCAATACCACAAAAGTCACCGAATTTTATCATTGCAAGGTATAAGAAAAGAAAGGTTTCAAAATGTGGACAGCCATCACTTTTGATTTCTTTCTTTTTCTTTCTTTATGAATTTTTAAGTTCAAGAGTATATACCACTCAAGCTATGGGGATAAAAATAAATTGTTACTAAGAGGCCATCTGAATGGGAGCCAACAGGACCTGTCAGGTTTCAAGAGGGTTTTTTGCTTGTTTCTTCTTTCCCACCCTTACTCAGACTTACCACAGGATGAATTCATGTGGGAACATGATCCTGGAAAGAGTGGGTTAATAAGAAATGACAAGGTGCACTCACTGGTGCCTTAAATAATCATCACATGGCCTCCGTAATCTGTCCTATGCTGTCAGCACGGGGCTAGTCATACTAATATCAGATAAGCGCTGTTCAAAGTGACACACTAACCAACATGAGAGCCACATGACTCCCTGGCTTGGCTACTGTCCTTCAGCTGCACTTTGGCTTAGAAGAAAAGATTCCCAGAGACTGCCCTGCATATGCTGTGGCGTGGAGGGTCTGGTGGCATTTTCTGTGGCTAAGACCTCTGTGGCTTCACAGTCCTGGTGAGGGGTAGCTAGGGAGAAAGAGAAGAGTCACAGAGAGGTACCTGCCCACCCCCATACCCCTGGAGCCAGGAAAAGGGAATTTGCTGCTGTGGTGACTGCTGCCTTTCTGGGCTTGTGCTGGGACTCCCTGTCCCTTCTATAGTTGATTAGTTTTGCAAATGTGTGTGTCACACGTTATGCCAAGGGCCTCAGCAGGGAAACTCGGACCCCCAAAGGGAGATTGTGCTGCAAGAGGTGGAGAAAGAATGTGACTCTTGGCTCTGAGGACTCAAAGGCAAGGGCAGGAAAGGAAAAAAATAACAGGGGGAGGGGAGGAAGTGATCTCCTCCAGGTGGAAGGTCATGATGGACTAGTTCTGTTGTATTTGTGTTTTCCTTTTTTTCTTTGCCTCCAACATATCAGATTTTTAAGTTTCAAAGTAAAGTTATAGCTTTGTTTGTTTCTTTTTTTTTTTAAGGGAAGAATAAAGAGAGCAAAGAGTAGTGGAAAAGAGGAAGAAAGGAAGGTGACCCATTCACTCACTGATTCATTCACAAAGCAAAGGCAGAAAGGAAGTGAGGGGGAGGTCATCTGACATTGGACTGGAGAACATTGACTTGGCAGCACGCCTCTGGCGAACTTACCTAACATCTCTCTCTAAGCTTTATTGTCCTCACCAGTAAAATGGAATAGCTTACCAGACTGCCAACTAAGTAGCTAACACGTGGCAGGTGCTCAGTGCCTAGTAGTCATTGGAAAACCCTAGAAGCTAGCACAGTTTCTGGAGTCACAGGTTATGGGGTCCAGTCTGGCTCCATCAGTTTTTAGCCTACAAATTCAGGCAAGTTATTTAGGGTGCTGAACCTCAGTCTCCTTATCTACAAAACAGGGGTGAAAGCACTCAGCTGTCAGGGTTGGTGAAAGGAATTACTGTGGCAACAATTAGCACAAAGCACAAAGTCAGACATACAGTGACTGTACAGTAATTAGGAACAGTAGTTGCAGTAGGGGTAGTGGACATCAGTAAACCAGTCGTGCTGACAGTCAGTTCTGACTCATAGTAACCCCCATAAGGTTTTCAATGGCTGATGTTTCTAAAGTGGACCTCCAGGCCTTTCTTCCAAGTCACCTTTGGGTAGACTCAAACCAGCAGCTTTTCGGTTACCAGCCAAGTGCTTTAAATGTTCGCACCGCTCAAGCAGCACTTGGGTGGTAAGTAGGCAGATAGAAAGCAGACAGACCCACTCATTCACTCAAGAGGTAGTCACCGAATTAAGTAGAGGCAGTTCCCAGGTTTTGTATGAGATTCACTCCTAAGTGTGTCTTCAAGTTGTATTTGTAGGTAAGGCAGAATAGGTTTATACCATTCTTATTTAGCCTTCCTGGTGGTACAATGGCTAAGGGCTGGGCTGCTAATAAAAAGATCAGTTGTTCAAATCCATCAGCTACTTCCTGGAACCCATATGCAGTTCTGCTCTATCCTATAGGCCTACTATGAGTCTAAATTGACTTGAGGACAGTGGGTTGGATTTGCAAGCTTAGAGCTGGTTCAGTCATTCCAAAGGGAGGGAATAGTTACGTAATATTAAAGGGAAAGTACGAGTTGTCCAAAAGGCAGACGTTTGTAACCTGTTCTTACCATCTAAGTTATAGCAAAGGCCAGAGGTTTAATAAAGGAGAGATTACTAAATATCTAAAGTAAGGATCAATAAAGATTGAAAAATTTCTGAAAAGATCCAAATGTATACAAAGACAGAGAATTCCCTTAGCCAAGAGAATTCCCTTATTGGGTGGTAAATAGTAGATAGAAAGCAGACAAATCCATTCACTCATTTAAGAGGTAGTCACAGAGCTAAGTAGAGGCTGTTCTCAGGTTACCAACGAGATTCACTCCTAAGTGAGTCTTTAAGTTAGTGAGATGATCACGGCTGCTTTAGCTAACATGTTCCATCCTCCTCCCGCATTCAGGAAGGTAATATGCTACTCTTTCCATTTTAAAGATTGAAACCCAGAGACATGTAGTGATTTTGCTAAGAACACATAGCTAGTAAGTAGCGTAAGGGGAACTAAACTGGAACTAGTGTCCGTGGTACGATCGTTTAGGGAAGACGGGTGGGTAAGACAAAAGTATAACAAAACTCCTACATCTAAGTAGAGAAACATCAATAACTAACAGAAAGGCAATAAAAGGTATCAGACAAAGAAACTCCTATTTCCTTTCGACAAAATGGGGACATTTTTGTTCATCATAAAAAAAAGAAACTGTCTTTTGACAAAATGAGAAATAAAAATCATACCTACTAGAAAGACATCTTATTAGAAATAAATCAAGGAAGCCAGAATTTCATGGAGAAACCTAAGGAAGAAGAATTCCACTGTGAAAGAGGAAAATCAGACTTTTTCTACTAATGGATTCAAGTCTGATTGTTCAGGGTACTGAACGTTCTAAGATTTCCCTGATAATGGCCCATAGCAACTTGCTCTGGAGAGCAAATGGGTGTCAGCTTTTCCCTTTTCAGCAGCAAGAGGTGAGCTAGAAAAGAAGATAAGCCTGTCCCTTTTCGCCACTCAAGAGTTGTATGGACTAAGCATGACCCAAAGATCACCACCTCCATCTCTCTTCTTCACATGGAAAGAGAAATTCCTCAGGTTTTTTTTTTAGATTAAATGAGATAGATAGTACAAGTGTGCCCAGCACATCATAAGTTATAAATGTTATTATGTTCACTATGCTTATAAGGACACAATGTGTTTCCAGTACCCTGCTTTCCATCACGCAAATGGTGGTTTGTGGGAGTAACTCTATCTGAAGCCTGCCCACCAGGTACTGATTGGAGGTTTATGAATTTTAAAAGCTAAATTCATTGCTGCTGAATTAATTTTGACTCATGATAAGCCCGTGTGTTTCAGAGTAGAACTGTGTCTCATATGGTTTTCTTGGCCACACTCTTTACAAAAGTAGATTGCCAGGCCTTTTTCCCCACTGTACTGCTGAGCTAACCTTCTGTTTAGCTATTGTTGTTGACAGGTCCCACCCAGTCAATTCTGACTCATAATGACCCTGTCTGCAACAGAATGAAACACTGCCCAGCCCTGCACCGTTCTCACAATCCTTATGCTTGAGCCTTTTGTTGCAACCACTGTGTCAGTCCACCTTGATGAGGGTCCTTCTCTTTTGTGCTGTCCTTCCACTTTACCAAGCGCGGCATCTTTCTCTAGGGACTGATCCCTCCTGATAATATGTCCAAAGTATGTGAGACATAGTCCCGTCATCTTTGTTTCTAAGGGGCATTTTGGTTGGCAGCTGAGCCAAATCCTTTCTTACCACTGAGGGGCCCTCTATGGAACTAAGGCAAGAGAAACTAATATATAAATGGATTAGAAGAGAAAATAGTGAACATGAGAAAAAGAAGAAACAGACTTTAATGTAAAGGAAAATAGCCTACCGACTATGTACACGCTGAGTCTCTAGAAAGCATTTTATTTCAGACGGGTTTCTGGCAATCACTGGAATTTCATCAGTGCTAGCCTTGTCTATACACCTGTATAAATCATGCCTACCCATATGATGACAGTCATAATGTCTGACTCTTATAGAGAATTCTTTAGTTTATAAAGCATTTTCACATAACGTATTTACTTAGCCATCCATGTACCACACAATGCTAGCAGTTCCTAGCCAGTCATCTGGCTGAGGGAGCACAAAGCGTGTCCTTCATCAGTGATGTAAGTACAAGGCCCCAAAACCCCAATTCTTTCACAGAAGGATGTGATAGTCCCCAGGTAGTCCCACAAAGATTTGTATATCCCATTATCTCTTGCTATGCAGAAATCTTCACTGGGTAGCGATAAGCAAAATTGGTCCAAGGGTTAAAGAGACTCTTGAATGAAAAACTTTAAAAGTCCCATTTGAAGTCCATTGCTGTTAGAATCCTTATATGGGAATGGAGTAGTCTCAAATAAGGTTCCAAAGAACGATCTCTACAAAGTGTAGAGAAATTGAATGAGCGAGATGGGGAAGAATGGGTGTGAATGAGACTAGAACCACCACCTCTACCACAACCACCCTTCCATCCACTCCCCAAGAGCCTGCTGCCCTTTCTTGTTGGAATGCCATAGAAACCATAAAGCCAAACCCACTGCCGTTGAATAGATGCCAACTCATAACTACTCTATAGGACAGTGTAGACTGGCTCCATAGAGTTTCCAAGGACCACCTGGCAGGCTTGAACTGTGGACCTTTTGACTAACAATAGTGCTATCCACTATGTCACTAGGGTTTCCCTTGAGTGCCAGGAAGACTAATATTTTAGCATGTGCACATGATCAAAAAATGTGGTAACTTATAGACCAAGAAAGTCGACATCAGTGGATCTATATACAGGAAAGACACCTACAGAGCAGCCGGCCACCCTCCGCTGTGCAATGCAAGACCACCACTCAACAGCGACACCATGTGGTAGCAACTACAATGGCAGTGTTAGCCTACAAAACACGCCATCCACTTCCTTTCTTCGCCCCAATACTTGAAAGAAATGTTGAACCCTCTGGACTAAATCAGCCCCAAGCTCTTTGAAACTGTTAAGATTATGAGCTGTGAGAAGAACTGACAGTAGGCAGCAGACTACTACTTTCTGTTAACAATAGCATACGGGAGACTCCATTGATTAATCAGAATTATGAGATACAACTAAACACACAGCTCCTCTAGGTGGTCATATTAATTATACTCACAACATACATCAATCAAGCAACAACCCTGAGCTAGACACACCGAGATAGGCAGATGGGTTGTTATTAGTTCCACTTCTCAGATGAAGAAGCAGTGACTTCATGAGGTTAAGTGGTTTGCCCAATATCCTGGAGCCAGAATTGGATAAGGCAGTTCCCTTTCCAGTAGAGACAATTCCAGGTAAACCAGGAACAACGTCACTGCATTCCTCCCCTTTGGGACAAAGGTGGAATATCCCACTGGGCGTTGTGAAATTGTCTCCACATGGAAGCCTGTATCACTTTCACAAAGGTCTCCTGTCTTTTCCTCTCTCCTACATGTACTTGGTCAGAAACCAAGTTCAAGGTTCTGCTCACATGCTTGTGGTTTGGCTCTCAGCTGGGATCACATTCTCTGCTCCACAGGCAAAGCCAAAGATCCTTCTTGCAAAATACTACTGGTGTCCTGGTGCCACCTCCTTAAGGAACTGCCTACAATACCCCCGAGCCTGGGAGGCGGGGTTGACAGGATCAAATGCTGGCACCAGCACAGCCAGCAAGAAAAGATTACTCCTGCTCTCCATGCTGTTAATTTTCCTAAATCATAGACTTGATCATTGATAAATGCCACACATATTCAGGAAATTTCTCAGGTGTAAATTGGTGAAATTGAAGAGACACAACACCTGGTAGTAGCTAGTGCACCAATACTGGCTATTTTGTTCCTGCTTACAAACTCAGCAGAGAGTGCATGGCCATGCATTTCTGGCTCATAGGTACTTTTCCTTAACAGTGTCATCATGATGATAATGTTAGCAAAAACCGTCTTTTGAATCAGAGCCACCCTTGCACAACTCCAAGGGATTCCATTTACAAGGAATACAACGTGAGTGGTGCCCCCTGGAGGTGTGCAGTATAGCTACGTTCTATAGAAAATATTCTTTCCAGTGAATGAACTAAATGATTTATATAGAGAAATCTATTTTATCATAACTACAAACTATGTAGTAGGCATTAGTATCTCTGTTTTGCAGATGAGAAAACCAAGAGCATTAAAAGTTTAAGTGTTGCTTGTAGTCACACATTTGGTAAGTTCTGATCTTAAGTATTTCATTATCATAAGAAATACCCTAGAATAACTAAGAGTTAAATCTTCAAAAAAGGGATTTTAAAGTTGCGTAGTATCTAAATATAGACCACATATAGGAGCTGTGATTATTTTCTTAAGAGGACATAAAAGCAAGGAGCTTAAGAGTTCTTATTGTCTTAACATGCAAGCGATTTTTAACATATTTATTTAGTGAATATTAAGTATTGACATTACTGCATATTAATTCATGCCCACATCCAGAAAAAGCTTAATCAATTTTATTCAATTATAAATATTAAACCAATATCTGTGTGAAGCTCTTAGAAAAAACGAATTAATGTATTCCTTATCTACCATGTACTGAATATCTACTCATGTACTGAGTACCTACTATGTGCTAGGTACTATTCTAAGTATATCTGTATGTTAGCATGTGTATGAAAACCTGATGAGGCTGTTATACTCTGTCACATTAAGTCATTATGAGTGGAAATCAACTCAATAGCAGTAACAAAAACAATTCCCAACACATTTGTACAAACCCACCGCCCTCCAGTTGGTTCTGACTCTTAGTGACCTTGTAGGACGGTGTAGAACTGCCTCACACAGTTTCCAAGGAGAGCCTGGTGGATGTGAACTGAACTGCTGGCCTTTTAGCTAGCAGCTGTAGCACTTAACAAGTATGCCACCAGGGTTTCCGAAAGCATTTGTGTAAGTACTGTTATTAGCTCCATTTTACATAGATTATAATAAGGAACTTGCCTAAGATCATACAGCTACCACATGGCACAACCAGAGCATGAACTCGGCGGCCTGACTCTGGGGTCTCTTCCACTGCCACAAAGTTCTGGGGGATGGTGATCAGTAGGAAAGGTAAAGCCGCAGAAAGAGTTAGTAAGAGTAATCATATTAAAACTCGCAAGAAACAGGCTATCCACACCACAGGGTATGCAAAGTCACCAAGAATATCAGTAACCAGGAATAAGGACCATGGAGGGCAGATGCCATGCAAAAAAACACAAACATCATGGTCGGCAGAATAAGGAAACTGTTCCAGTCGTACCTCTGCATAGAACAGAGAGGGAGAGGACAGGAGACAGTGTAAGATTACAAGCTTCCCCAAGGTTTCTATGTAGATTTCACGATTTCATCCTGCTTTCACTACCTTTACCGTTATTTTCAGGCAATGGTGGCTCACCGGTAAAATTCTCACCTGCCACGAGGGAGAGCAGGGTTAAGTGCCCAGCCAGTGGACCTCACACACAATCCACCGTGGTGGATCACTGCTCTGCTAACCAAAAAAGTCAACAGTTTGAATCCACTAGCTGGTCCTTAGTGGTTCTAGGAAGTAATTCTATTCTGTCATATAAGGTCACTGTGAGTTGGAACTGACGTGATGGCAATGGTTATTTTTACGAGGCTGGACAAGTTTCAGAGTTCCCAGACTAGACGGACTAGAAGGAAGGCCTGGTGATCTCCTTCTGAAAACTGTCCAAGGAAAATCATATGAATCCCAACAATTGGAACTGCAACAAATCCTGTGGATGGCGCAGGACTGTTTGGGGGGCTGATTAAAAAACAGCTGACAACAACAACAAATGGTTGTTCTGCAAGTGAAATTAATCTCCTCTATTTAATGTTGTTCTTCCATAAACACAGAGAGCTGATTAATCTTCACAACTCTCCCATGAATACAGGCAATTACATTCAAAAGTGCAGCTGATTCTCTTCTGAACCTGGATATCAGTGCAAAAAGTTCCATCACTTCTGTCCAAAGTGAAACTTGGCACTAAGTTTGAGTAGAACAATGGGTTATACTCAAGAGCCCCCAATTTTAGCCCACAACTTCTCTTTTCTTTTCATTGGGGGAGTGGGGAATATTAAGCCATGACATAAACTCTACTGAGCAGCTTGAACTAAGTTCTGCCTGTCTTCAACAGGTCTACTTCTTCCAGAAAGGTGGAAAGCTACTGCTGACTTTACAGTCATGTAAGAATAAACTCACTTGTTTGGGGACTTCTACCCTAGTCTACATCCTAGAAGTATAAAAGTCTCTAGCCAGGGGAAGAAATTATATGCCTACCCTTCTCTCCTGGATGAAAAGCAGAGCATCACTCCATTATACAACTGTCATTATTTAGCATCAGTCCCTTTTCACAGTGTCCCAAAGGGAAATGCCTTGACAAACGTCCCATTCATCTCAGTAGGACTTTCAAAAGTCAGAATAATATGCATAAATACAATTCACAATTGAGCTGGGAGGTCCGAAAAAAAACTATCTGATACTGTAGAGACCCATGGAAAACACAAACAGCAGTTCTGTGATTTCCAAAATCAAGGCTCCAGTGAGAGTAAAGATAAATGTGCTGAGGAAGCGGAATTGCTCCTCAGAGGCCCGAATACCAGCAAAAATTAGGCCTCTGGTAAGTATAGCTTCTGGTTGCTACCTTAAGTCTCATTTCAGTAACTTTGAGTATCCTGAGTAAGAACTATTACAGAGAAAGGATGAGAAAACATGAAATGTTTTATCCATGAAACGTGTAGCAATAAATGTGACTTCATTTCCAAAACATGTTTCGTGTCTTTTCCTAGTTTCCTAATTGTCCAGCTCATTCATTTGTTCATTTTTTTCATCAAATTATTGCATACTTAATATAGATTATATATTATGCCCAGTTTCTGCAGTTGTTAGGTATCTTAGAGTCATTTCCATACTTGGTGACTGCATGTAAACAGAATGAAACACTGTCCAGAACTTTGCCTTGTAATCTTCATTATGCGTGATTCCACTGTTGCATCCACTGTGTCAATCCATCTTATTGAGGGCTTTTCTCTTTTTTGCTGTCCTTCTAATTTGTCAAGCTTGATGTTCTCTCCAGAGACTGCTCCCTCCTGATAGCATCTCCAAAGTAGACACTATGAAGTCTCTCCATTCTTATTACTAAGGAAAATTCTGGCTGTACTTTTTCCAAGGAAAATTCATTCTTTCCTCTGGCAGCCTATGGTATATTCAGTATTCTTTCCCAACACCATAATTCAATTAATTATTCTCTGGCCTTCATTATTCACAGTACAGCTTTCACATGCACATGAGCCAACTGAAAACATTATGTCTTAGGTCAGTTGCACCTTAGTCCCCCAAGTGACATCTTTATTTGTAACACATTAAAGAGGTTTTGGCTGCAGATTTGCCCCCTGCAATGTGTCCTTTGATTTCCTGACTGCTGTTTCTAGGGGAGTTGATTGTGGATCCAAGTAAAATGAAATCCTTGGTGACTTCAATCTTTTCTCCACTTATAATGATGGTGACTATTGTTCTACTTGTGAGGATCTTTGTTTTCTTTCTACTAAGGTGTAATCCCTACTAAAGGCTACTTTTTTTTTTTTTTGTCTTCATCAGTGACAAACAATATACACCTTCAAGAAATTTACAGAAGGGTCATAAAAAGACTAAATACCAATGGAGTAGCACAATGCTCAAAAATTACCAAGTGAAAACCTTACAGATCGCAACAGAATATTCTCAGATGTTCTGCTCTAAGATGAGCCTCCTGGAGAGGGAAGTACTGCCCAATGATAGTACATCAACAGGGAACTACCAGAAATTCAAGTCACGTTCAGAAGAGGATGTGGAACAGGGATGTCATTGCTAAGGTCTGATGGAACTTGACTGAAAGCAGCGAATTCCAGAAAGATGCTTATCTGTGTTTTACTGACTATGCAGAGGCATTCAGCTATGTGGATCATAACACATTATTGATAACATTGGGAAGGATCAGAGTTCTGACATTTAATTGTGCTTGTGCTGAACCTGTACATAGACCAAGAGGCAGTCATTTAAAAACAGAGTGTATCATGTGGTTTAAAAATAGGAAAGGCTTGCATAAGAGTTGTATACTTTTGCCATACTTTGTATGCTGAGCAAGTAATCTAAGAAGACAGACTATACGAAGAAGGATGAGGCATCAGGATTAAAGGAAGACTCATTAACCACCTGCAATATTCAGATGACACAATCTTGCTTGCTGAAAGTGAAGACCTGAACCACTTACCAATGAGAATGAAAGACTGTAGCCTTCAGCATGGATTACACCTGAACATAAAAAAGACAAAAATCTCTACCACTGGACCAACAGGCACCACCATAATGAATGGTGAAAAGATTGCAGTTGTCAAAGATTTCATTTTATTTAGATCCCCAATCAATTCCCATGGAAGCAGCAGTCAAGAAATCACATGATGCCTTGCACAAAGCAAATCTGTTGCAAAAGACCTCTTTAAAATGTTAAAAAAGCAGGGACTTTGACTTGAGGATGAAGGTGTACCCAACTCAAGCCATGGTATCCTCAATACCTCATATGCATGCAAAAGCTGGATAATGAATAAGGCAGACAAAACAAGAATTGATGCCTTTGAACAATGATGTTGATAAAAAATACTGACTTCACCAGAGACTGGCAGCATCTGTCTTGGAGGAAATATAGCCTGAGTATTCCCTAGAAGGAGGGATGGTAAGACATTGTCTTATGTACCTTGGACATGTTATCAGGGAGGAACAGTTCCTGAAGAAGAACATCATACTCAGTAAGGTACAGGCTCAGCAAAAAAGAGGAAGATCTTGAATTAGATGGATTTACACAGTAGTTGTAACAATGAACTCAAACAGGAATGATCATGAGGCTAGCATAAGATGGGCAGTGGTTTGTTCTGTTGTACACAGGGTTACTACAAGTCAGAACTGACTCAATGGCACCTAGCAACAAAAACACACAAAGGCCACAACAAGTGGACCCAAACATATCAATGATTATGAAGAGGGCACAAGACAAGTCAATGTTTTGTTATACTGCCATCACTCAGAGCCAATAAATAACAATAATATAGGAGCAGGAAGAGGGAATGACTAGCTCTAAAAATGTCAAGGCAGGTCTCCTTGAAGACAGAAAGTGTAAAGAACCTTGAACAATGAATGTGGGTACAAGAGGAAAAAAAAACAAACAAACCTAAGAGAAGAGCATCCTAATGAGTGGTAATGCCATGACCCCTTTTATTAGGAAAGGATCACACAGAAAAAATATGAAGGCTTGAGGAGGAAGGTCAGACACAAAGGCCAGAGAAGTGGTGAAAGACAATGACAGGGAAGTAGCTCTTCCCTCTAGCCCTCTAGAAAATCTTTCCCATACATGAGAAGCAAGAGCGTTAGAGGAGACAGTGTGTCTGTTGCCGAGCAAAGGTTGGCCTTTGGTGGCTATAACGTTCGCTGTGGCTGCCCTGGCAGATGCCCCGGTGGAGTCAGGGAGAAGCTTCCACAGCTGTTTCTCACTCAGAAACTCAACAAGGCTATTTTGAGCTGGATGGGGTCCATGCTGATGATTGCCCACTGGGCAACTTACCCAGTGTTGCTTTTTTAGCATTTTCCTTGTCATTTAACTCAGTACCATACAATTACTCAAATAAGAGGGGGGTGGGGAGGAAGAACATGACTATATCTTGTTTTTAGTACTCAGATCAACGGTACCAATCTTCTCTACATTGTAATAGAAATTTAGCATATCAAACTTCACAAAAATAAAGTGCAGTGAACATATTAAAATTCATAATGACACTTTCTTCTGTGCTGTTTCAAAATACATTTGTTTGTTTTGAAATACCAAAATGTCTTGGCCCAAATTAAAGACTAATCTATTGACAGATGGTAAAAAAAAAAAAGAGCATATACATGAGATGAGCATTCTCAGAAATGTGAACCTCATCTTTATTGCCTTCTAGGTCAAAGAAGGTTCAAAAACTGATCACCACGTCTTTTATTTCTGCACACCTTCCTTCTAAAAAACTCAAAGCAAAACTATCCTATTTCACAAGATTCTATGGTAGTTAAGTTTCATCTGGTTTGTTGTCTTTGCCCTATATTTGACTACTCTCTGGGAGATGAAAATTAAAGATGGAGAAAGGATTAAAGGGTAGCTCACTAATAAATGTCACACATCTGAGTCAGAGAGACCCCTGTTCAGCACTAATGATAGTTAGCACTTAACCAACGATGCACTGGCACTGATGCTGGAAACTTTACACGTAATATCACAGTTTAACTCTCACAACAACTCTGAAAGAAGTCATACTATCCCAGTTTTACCTATAAGAGGAAACTCTGGTAAAGCAGTGGCTAAGTGCTATGTCTGCTAACCAAAAGATTGGCAGTGCAAGTCCTCCAACCCACCAGAGGCTCCTTGGAATCTCTACAGGAAAGTTCTACTTTGTCCTATAGATCACTATAAGTCAGAATCGACTCAGTAGCAGTGGGTTTGAATTTTTTTTTTTTTTACCTGTAATAACAGTGAAGCTTAAGAACATAAAAGTAAAATGAAAAGCAGGGTAAGAACTATCAAAATCTGTTTTTGTTTTGTTTCCAAAAGATTATGCTATCTGTCAACATTAAGAGCCATAGTGGTGCAATGGTTAAATGCCACAAATTTGAACCCACCAGCTGCTCTTTGGAAGTCCTACAGGGTAGGTCTCCTCTAGTCTACAGAGTCACTATCGTTAGAATTGGCTGGATTGCAATGGGTTTTCATTTGTTTGTTTGGTTGGTTGGCTGGCTGGCTATTTGGCTGGTTGGCTGGTCAGTTGGTTGCTTGGTTGGTTTGGGGGATTCTCAACATCAGGAAAAAAAAATCAGACATTAATTCATTAATTTTAAGCTATCTCTTCATTCTCTCTCAGTAGTGGGAAGAATCTGCATATAAGAACTATATGGATTTGAAAACATATTTTAGATCCTTTTAATTTCTTGGAATCTTCCTTAGAGCTCCAAGTTCTCGAGCCTCTCAGTTGTCTTCCTTGCTCATATATTCCTTTATTTATCCACAGAGAGGAAATAATACTATTCCTGTCATTCAAGACCTCAAGACACTTGTAACAAACAGTTTTAACAATGTAGCAAACACTGTCTTATAATAGAAGCCTGCAGAAAGTACTACATGGAACAAGGAAGAGGAAAATGTCAATTGCTATTAGCTTCAGAGACAATGCAAGAAGGAAGTGTCATTTCATTTAAGTCTCAAAAGAAGTTAGAATTTCTCAGGTGATGCCTATTGAAAATTGTCAAAGAAGGGAGGACAGGTCAAAACACCCTGTAGATTTCCAATTGAAAATACACCATGATTCCCACTATCATATTAGAAAGAAACAAATACATCCAATCCAGACTGACTGACTCACTCTACATGCCAATAATAATATCTGATAAACAGTAATTGCATCGGTCAGTTACAGCAGGATCATGCGAGTAGACTATATCAACAAAGCAGAAGGTGGACAATTCAATTAATTCATAAGATGATGTTTCAGTAGGTTAACTAGTTTGTAGTTAGTTAGCTACTCATTATATGGTCACGTCCTGTGGGCTTCCTGTAAAACTGGAATTTGGGCTTCACAAAGACCTAGCCTGCAGGACCCAAACCTAATTTGCCTGGGTCTTTCTGGTAGCTTTCTACTCAAAAATTACAGCCTAAGATTACCAGCCTCCAGACTCTAGAGCACAGTTTAGCTCAGTATGAAATATATGAACTTTAAAACTCCAGATGTAAAGAAGTATCCACAAAACTTAAGCTACAATTTAGCATCAGCTAGGATCCATCAAACAATTAATGTATTTTAAATAGACACCTCAGCAAAACAGCACCCTGAAATACTGAAAACTGATTTTGTTTAATATGTTATGTCCCAAACAGATTATACAGTCTACATTGCTTGGTAAGACAGAAAGTAAATTCCAACTTACAAAGGCTGGATCAGACAGGACACTGATATAGACAAAGAGTTTAGGATCTCTTTCTAAAATGGCAATGCAGACCCACCTTCAACCTCATTCCTGAAGGGACTTACAAACTCCACAGATAGGATGTATAGTCCGTTTTCCACATGCTTATTTTAGAAGGGGGAATGGCTCTGGTAACAGATTTCCATGTCACAGAGCGCCTAGTGTTGCTTCTCAGAGCAGAAATTCAGATGCAAGGCTGCTCTAGCTTTATGGAACCGGGTGCTGTCCTAGGGCACAATGTCACCACTAAGCAGGCTTCGTATTCATCAATCCTACCAGGTATTATTTCCCTGGACACACGTTGGACATTGGCATTAGAGGAACACTGTGCGTGAACCAAGCCACAATGCTGACCACTGCTACAACTCCATTATAAAGAATTGCTATAATATCTTTCCTTTTCCTGCTCACTGCTGCTACTAAGAGTTATTTTAATTGGATTTGGGGACTAAAACATAGCCATCATTTCAGAGAAAGGCCAGAGCTCTTTGTCCTCCCTACTTCAAGTCAGGAAAAGACTTCAGCTGTTAAAATTAACAACTCAAGACCACCACACAATATGAATAAATACAATCTGCCCACTGCAGGAAGATAGTGCATTTCCACGAGCAAAGAAAAAAAAGCAAAGAAGTCCAGTTTCCTGAATTCTGACCTATATGGAATTATTTTCAAAGATCATATCTTTGCCATATTTGATCCAAGTGCATTCTAAAACAGTATGTCAATAGCACAGCCCTCCACAAGTAGTATAATCAAGATTGGTGAGCAGTGATGGTCCCTGGGTGCCACAAGCGATTTGCGCTCAACAACTAACCTAAACCTAGAGGCATAGTGGTTAAGTGCTAAGGCTGCTGACCAACAGGCTGGCAGTTCATATCCCCCAGGCACTCCTTGGAAACTCTATGGAGAAACTGTACTCTGTCCTGTAGGTTTACTGTCAGTCAAAATTGCATTGACGGCAGTGAGTGTTTTGGTTTTACTAACATAAAGGGAACCCCGGTTGCATAGTGGCTAAGAGCTATTGCTGCAAACCGAAAGGTCGGCAGTTTGAACTACCAGGCACTCCTTGGAAACCCTATTGGGCAATTCTACTCTGTCCTATAGGGTCCCTCCGAGCCTGAATCAATGACAACAGGTTATCTAACACAAAAGTTAATGATTTCAACTCACCCAGAGCCACTATGGAAAAAAAAAAGTCCTGTAATCAACTTCTGCAGATTATTGTTGTTGTTGTTAGACACCAATGGGTAGATTCTGACTCATAAGGACCCTATAAGACAGAGTAGAACTGACCTATTGTGTATAATTAAGAAGACTTGATGAAATTGGACCGGACTCTAAGGCCTGAGGCTGTCAGAGCAGCTTCCCAATAGTAAGGAGACAGGAAGGTGGAGAGGAGGGGACAGGGCCAGGATGAATAAATATGGGCGGCACAGCGTAGAAGGCACGGGTGCGCTGTCACAGAGCTGTGAGGGCAGATGGACTCACCCTGAGGTCTCTCTCTGTAAGGGATGGGATACAGCAAATTGACTTTGTAAATTTTCACTTAACCATAATAAAATATTATAATAACAGTAATGAAAAAGAAAACCTTACGAAGAAGCTTATTCTGTAACCCATACCTGGGATGGCCACTGGTCAGAAGTATCTTAAAGCCAACAGGTTCGGTTTTGTTTCATGAGCAACAGGAATAATCAGTGACTGGATTCAATGAAGAACAGCCGAAAATGTTCCTCTGAGAAAGGCATTAGCATCAGATTTTGGATTCTAATTACATCTAAAGGATTCCCAATTTCTAATCAATTCTGCATGATGGAATCCCAACAAAGCCAGTGGATCTGGCTGTTAATACTCCCAGGATTCTTTTCTGTTTTGTTCTGGTTGAACAGACCTCTCTGTAGTACACTACGTCAATCCCCAGTAAGCATGGGGCTTATGACCAAACTTCCGGTCTTTTAAAAGACCAACATTACTGTTATTTACTTAAATTCACTTCCCCACTTACTGAATCCGTGTGGTTCTGTTTTTAACATACCCCATTTAGTGCTCATACACTTAGTATTAGTTAATTGGCCCCTGTGGGAGTCTCCACTTGGGTGCACATACTACTACATCTTGGAATTCATATTTCCTTCATAATCTCTTCTCATTTGGCATCTGTGAACTCACAAAAGCATTTTTTTCTTGTTCTAGTGAAGATTTATTCAGAGCCCAGTATTTACATGAACAATGTCTGTTTGGACTGTAGTTTCTTTCATGCACCAGTAACCTCTCCATCTATGTAGGTCTCTAAACTGCATGTTAAATAAATTTTAGACTACAGAAATACTTCAAACAACTTTCGCCATTTTTTCAGCATAAGAAGTCGAGCAGACAAAGTTTAAGAACATGTTCTGTGAATTTCTACAGGAAGAAATATAAGTACAATTTGAATTGTGGGCATTATTTGAACATAGGAATAATACGAGTTGTTTGACAGTGTCTTTATTACTACACCAAAATCTTCTTGTGGTCAGGGACTATGTATCTGCTCAGCACATAGCAAAAAAAACCAAGCCAAACCCATTGCCATTGAGTCAATTCCAACTCATAGTGACCCTATGGAACAGAGTAGAACTGCCCCATAGAGTTCACCAGGAGCACCTGGTGGGTTTGACCTGCTGACCTTTCAGTTAGCAGCAACAATATTTAACTACTAGGCAACCAGAGTTTCCCAGCACATGGTAGGCATACCACAAATGCCCACTGAATTAGATTGTTAGTCATCTGGAATTTCTTCCACTGTAAAATAAGTAAAGTAATTATGATTTTTCAGGTCATACGCTGACTCTGAGGCAGGGGGGTTCACTGGTAGAATTCTCACTTTCTGCGAAGAAGACCTGAGTTTGATTCTCAGCCAGTGAACCTCACGCGCAGCCAGCATCCATCTGTAAGCAGAGGCATGTGTGTTGCTAAGATACTGAACAGTTTTCACCAGAGCTTACAGACTGAAACAGACTGGAAGGAGAGGCTTGGGGATCCAGTTCTACAAGTCAGCCGACACAAGACCTATGGATCACAATGATCTGATCTGCAGCCAGTCAGAGAGATGGTGCAGGACTCGCCTCGGTCTTGGTGAGTTTTACATGGAAATGTCATGTGTCAGGGTCAACTCAATGGCAGCTAACAGCAACAACAACAGCTAGATGTGGTGTTCTTCCTTCAGTTGTATGCACATGACATGCCTGAATTCTCCACTTACCAAATTATAAACGACTAAAAAGAATAAAACACAGTATTTCTTATGGATTTGGTGAAGCTGGCACTCACCAGCGTAAATTAGTGTCACCTTTCTAGAACATAATTAACTGATAGAAATCTAAAGTCTCTTAAAAATTCCTGTTCTTTGACTCAAAGTAGAGAAGTTAACTCTGCCAAAAAAATAGTAATGGCTTTAAGGATATTTCTAAAGGATGCTCTTACAGTATTGTTGGTGACAGTGATAAAACAGAAAAACTTCAGTGTCTCTTGAGAGAGAATCAGGAAAACTAGCTATAGAACACCGATGCTACGGAAAAATTCAGCCTGGCCCCCTCCCCAATAAAGGAAATGGAACACAAATTCCTGCCTCCTAAACGTGGGTTATGCTTAGAGACTTGCTTCCAAACAGGACAGTGAGGAAGCAGAGGAGAAATACATTATACACGGCCTTCGCCAGGGGGTCTGGCTGAACATCATCATCATTCATGTTGATGGCATGTAGCCTTGACACGGTGTGTTGGTAACGGTGCTTCAGGTCTGTGCTTCTCCTCCCCCAAACCTGTAACCCCAGTCTAACCGTGAGAAAACATCAAGCAAATCCAAATTGAGGGACATTCCACAAAATACCTGAGTAGATTCCTCAAAACTTTCAAGGTCATGAAAAACAAAGAAAGTCTGAGAAAGTGT
Source organism: Heterohyrax brucei (assembly GCA_028571685.1). Lineage (NCBI taxonomy): Eukaryota > Metazoa > Chordata > Mammalia > Hyracoidea > Procaviidae > Heterohyrax > Heterohyrax brucei. The sequence goes on along the minus strand of CM053143.1, from coordinate 171,801,305 downwards.
CATAGCCCAGACATGACAACTAAAGGGAATGTATCCTGGATGTGGTGCTAGAACAGAAGCATGACATTAGGGGAAAACTAAAAACATTTGAATAAATTACAGGGTTGAGTTAATAATAACCCATTAATATTGGCTCCTTAGTTGTGAGAAACATACGACAGCAACGTAGGATATTAAAATACAGGAGTAGGTACGATGTAGGAAATATCTGTATTATCTTTACAACTTCCCTGTAAATCTAAAACTATTCTAAAATTAAAAGGTTACTTTAAAAAATGCAGTGAGGAATAAAATCAAAACCAAACCCATTGCTATGGAGTCAATTTCAAATTCATAGCAATCCTATAAGACAAATAAGAACTGCCCCCTAGAGTTTCCAAGGAGTGGCTGGTGAATTTGAACCCCCAACCCTATGGTTAGTAGCTAGACTCTTAACCACTACACCACCGGGGCTGTCATGAATAATGATGATAAATAAATACACAGACCATCTCCATCATTGGTTAGGTAGTACTGTGTGCCTCCACCACATCCTAGACTTCTCCTGTCACAGAGCATATATCATTCATATCTCTGTCTCTTTGTCTTTCTTCCTACTAGACTGAAGACTTCATGAGGGCAGATGTTAGCTATAGCCTTTGCAAACTGATAGCAGGTCCTTAATAAACGCCTAGTGAGTGAATTAATGGATTACCACATTTTCAAGTGAAAATGGTAGATTACAAAACAGTATGTGTAGGATGTTCTGTCATTTACTAGTTTTTTTGACTTTGAACGAGTCGCTTCAAGCTCTGATCTTCAGTTTCTGATCCTGACACCAAGGATAATCGTGGCACATACCCTGAGGTCTGTGGATTGTGGAGTTAACACATACAAAGCACATAGACAACAGCCTGGTATGTTCTTACATCTTTCTCAGTACTGTCACCTTCCAGATGGGTTAATTTTAGAAGCAAAAATTCTAAGTCCTATTCCTAAAGTTGACATTGTTTGTAATTGTAAGATTTGTGTTTTCGATGATGTTACATTTACTTCTGCTTTCCTCTTTTCATAATTTTTACCTAGTGGAGCTATGTTATACTTATTAAAATAATATAAATAAGCATATATACACATATACCAATGACAAATAGCAAAGATACACAGAATATAGTTTCTGTCCCCCCAAAAACTTATAATCTAGCTGAAGAATTGAGGGACAGCTTTGTCATCAGCTTCTGTCAAGCTGGCCCCTACTCACGGTGGCCCTATATACCACAGTGCAAATTTGTGTCTGGTAGCCCTCTGCCATCCCCCCGGTCAGTTATGGACTGGACCATTGTGATCGATAGTGTTTTCACCGGCTGATTGTCAGGAGTAGTTCTCCAGATCTTTCTCTGTAGTCTGCCTTAGTCTAGAAACTTCCCTGAAAGCTGTTAGGTATTACAGTAACACACAAACCTCTGTTGTTAGACAGCTGGTGGCTGCACATGAGGTATCCTGGCTGGGCCTCAAACCCAGGTCTTCTGCACAGATGGTGATGCTTCTACCATCAAGCCACCAACAACTTCGTCAAAAGGGACTAAATAACCAAACTCACTGCTGTCAAGTCAATTCTGACTCATGGTGACGCCTCTAGGACAGACTAGAACTGTTCCATAAAGTTTCCAAGAAGCACCTGGTTAATTTAAACTGCTGACAGTTTGGTTAGCAGATGTAGCACTTAACCACTATGCCACCAGGATTTCCATCAAGGGGACGGACATCTGCTGAAAAGTCGAAGAGTCACTCAACAAAGCAGTATAAGAGACACCTTAAACTCTCTTTAAGCAGCTGCAAGACCATAAGAAGCAAAAATTAGGCTAGAATATGAGACAAGGGAAAGGATGAGACTCAGAGATGACAGCTGTGTCTAGAGAGCCAGAAATAGAGTAGGCAGAGAGGGCAATCCTAGCAGGAAGGACAGCGGGAGCAAAAAGGATGATCTGGGGAAGCTGAGGGCATCCTCGCATGATGGGCACAAATCCCGTAGCTTTGTATCTTCCTACCAATCTGAGTTTTTTCACTGTCCCGAACCCCCCAAGTTTGGCTTTTCAAAAGCTCTTAGTTAATGAAATCTTCATCAAACCTTCCTAATCTGCTTATGTCACATGAAAGAGGAACAAAAGATGGAGAAACTTAACCTGATTTCCAAGTTTGTATTTCCAAGGCCAGTGACACACTTGTCATGATGGTCAGCCGCGTGTGATCTACAGATGTGAATCACTCACCAGTGGCTGGCTGGAGAGTCAGAACTGGCACCATTCAGAACAGCTGGAGGTGGGCACAGAATGACAGGCCAGGCCCTCCCTCTACCCCAGGGCAGAGTTATCTCCCTCCACATCCTAACTGTGCCTGGCCATCTGCAGGGTGTCACAACCCTAGAGAGAGTGAAGCTCAGGGAATGGGTTCCACTCAGTTACTTGATAGCACATCATGGGGTCCACATTCTCTCCTTTTCCCCAAGAAAGAGCACCAATTTTGTCTACTCTGGAGTTTGGGGACTTTTAAAAATAGAGTTTGTCAAACAATTGTGCGGGCAAATGCTGACTTGCAGTCTGGTAGATATCTCTTGGTCAGGCCCAACAAGATTAAAGCAGGTTCTATTTTCATCACGAGAGAACTCCGAAAGGAGGCACAAAGGGGAATTTCACTTTTTTGTCTACATCAAGCAGAGCCACTCACAAGCCAAGGCTGGGCTGGCACGAACAATTGCCCAAGTGCCATGCGCGGGGGAGGATAGGTTCATCTTGAAGAATGGCCTCGTGCTGCTACAAATCCAGGACAGAGGATTTCCCAGAGCCCAGTGCAAGCTCAGAGTACAGAAAAATTCTTCCCTACTCTGGGGTGCCAAGAACTTGACAGTGGAATAATATTAGTAGGGAGAGCAGCAAAAGTACAGTGAAACACAGACAGGCGAGCATGAAAGAGGATAGGAATAAATCCTGCCCACAAAAGGGATGAGAGCAGATCCGGAAGGTCTGATGAAGGTTTTAAGCTGTTTTGGTTTCTCCCCCCAGGGTGCATTCTGGGTTTGTAGCCTCAGTGGTTGCATGCAGGCTGTCAAGCCCAAGTCTGACTATAGTTTTCAGGAGTATATATTTCCTTTTGTTTCCTGGAGGAAGGCAAAAAAAATCGTACACACACTCAGAGTATATATAGGCCTGGGGGCACCGTAGTTAAGAGCTCAGCTGCTAATCAAAAGGTCAGCAGTTTGAATCCATTAGCTGCCCCTCAGAAATACTACAGGACAGTTCTACTCCTGTCCTGTAGAGTCAGTATGAGTCAGAATGTATTTTCTGGCAACAGGCTTTACATACACACACACATTTGTAAAACGTATGTTAAATTTTGTAAGTGTACACACACACACACACATGCACCCACATAAAACCAAATCCACTTCTGTCAAGGTGATGCCAAGTCATAGCGACCCTGTAAGAGAGAGTAGAAGTGCCCCATAGGGTTTCCAATGAGCACCTTTTGGTTAGCAGCTAAAGCTCTTAATCACAAGCCACTAGGGTTTCCAACACATTTACATATGCATATATGTGCATACGTATACTTGGAGACAGAGATAGATTGCCCAGGGGTAGCACAAACAGCTAGGCACTTGACTACTGCCAGAAAGATTGGCAATTAGAACTCATCCAGAAGTGCCTTTGAAAACAGTCCTCACAATTTGCTTCAGAAAGGTAAAAGCTTTGAAAACTGAGTGGAGCAATTCTACTCCACATGCACGCCACTGCCATGATTCAGAACCAACTTAACAGCAACTAACAGCAAATTATACTTATGAATATTTATATATTTCTTAAGTACTTGGCTGCTAACCAAAAGGTCAGCAGTTCAAATCTACCAACTATTCCTTGGAAACCCTATGGAGTAGTGCACTATAGGGTTGCTATGTGTCAGAATTGGCTCGTGGGCAATAGATTTTTCTGTTGTTAACTGAGAAAGAAATGATATACCGAAATCAGCAATAGTCACTGGTCACATGGTTAATATTACTAAGGTGCAGCACACAGTAGCACCTAACTATACCTGGAGACTGTCTACTTATTCAGTATCATGGTTCATGACTGTTCTTTCAAATAAACTTTTTTAAAAAAATTTAAGGATAGCTTTAGAATACCTGTTTTGAATATTTTTGAATATTCGCCTGGCACCTCTGGTGTAAATATCCTCTTACAACAATCAAACTGAGCCTACAGAGTCCAATCGCGCGCTTGCTGCCTCTGGCAGGGGAGTGCAAAATTCGATTTATACTCATCAGCCTCTGGCTATTGAAGCATGTAATCTACTTGATGTGACAATTCCCTGTTTTACAATATCTACTTTTTCCCCCTGGAGGTTCCCTGATGCCAGCTAACTGGAGATAATCACCTCACTGGGAGAATTTGGAATAATGAAAGGTCTGGTTCAGAGCTTATTAATAATGATGATAAGTGATCATGATGACGAGGATGGTGGTGATAAACCTTCTACTTCTGTTACTAAAAGGAGGCAGCTAATACAAGTACAAAACCCAAACTCACGGCCGTCGAGTTGATTCTGACTCACAGTGACCTATAGGACAGAGTAGAACTGCCTCATAGAGATTTTAAGGAGTGCCTGGTGGACTTAAACTGCCAACTTTTTGGTTAGCAGCCATACGTCTTAACCACTATGTCACCAATGTTTCCAAGACAAGTAGAGAGTAAGCAAAAATTAGAGAAACCTCCAATAGGATGGACAGATAAAACAGTCTCAACAATAGACTCACATGCATCAGGAATCGTGAAGATGTCACAGGAAAAATAGTGTTTTGTGCTGTGATTATATACAGGGTCACCACGCATCATCGTTAATTCAGTGACAACTAACAACAGCAACCAACTACATGCCAAGGACTACTGAAGGCCTTACATAGAGCCTCTTGTTTTACCTTCAGAATAATTCTATAAGGTAAATGTAATTATTATCACCATTTCATAGATGCAGAAAATGGAGACCTAAAGAATTTGATTAGTTTGCCAGGTTCATCTCTCTAGAAAGTAGTAGAGCTAGGATTGCAATCTGGGCAGTACAACCCTAGAGTTTTCAGCCTCACTCACTATTCAAATGACATCCAACCAGGTCCCCTTTAAGAATATCTGCTCCTAGCCCACTCCCCAAGACTTTCAAACAATCCCATAGCGCAGGCAGGAAACCAATAGCTGCCAAGTCAAGACATGGCCCAGCTGATTGCACACCTTTTCCTCTCAGAGGCCAAGCTCCTCTCAGGAACACGTAAGGGCTGGCGTTCTCAGGCTCCTGGGTCTGCCCAATGCCTCCAACAGCCTGGTAGAGCAGCCTGGTAGACAACTACCGAATGGCCAGTGTGGGAGACAGAGTGTGACACAAGAGACTTTACATGAGTTTCTTCCCTCTTCTTGCCTTCTCTCCATCTCAGCAGAAACTGGGAAGCCAAGTGGGGACTCGGGGCTCCAGTTCGTCCCTGGTTATGACAATCCCTTGTGCACAGTATTCTTACTTTGCCACTCAGTTTAAGCTTTCATCTGAGAAAAACCCACTTTGTGTTCTGGGACTTCCTGAATTCTTATCAGCCAAGTATGCAGCCGCATTCTTCTCTGTCTGAAAACCTCTGCTGTGGAATGATAGCTATTCTTTTCCTCTTTAATTCATTCATCTCGTCCACTGGTGTTTACCGAGCAGCTACTCTGCCTCGGGCACCCGGTGGGGTCAGCATCAATAATTAACAAGCCAATGTTGATAACCTCAAGGGATTCAGCTTTTAGTGGAGTATAATACTACTGCTCCCTCCTTACAAAATGTATATTAATCTTTCTTTCTTCAAAAATACCAAGAAGTCTTCTCTATAGCACTACTATCCACATGGAGAAGGGAGGAGAAAAGAGAAGAGTGGGTAGGAGGGCCATCAACCACCTGAGAAGCAGCAACTCCTGTGTAGGAGACCCTGTTTCTAGATGCTCCACATACGTGTCATTTAATCTTTTCTACAGATCTGAGAGGCATGTACCGTAATAATCATTTGACAGCTAACTGAGGTACAGAGAGTTTTAACAAATTAACTTTCCCAAGGCAATAGAGGCTTCTAAATTTCTGTCTAGAAGGATCTCAGGAGCTAAAATCTAGTTGAAAATGGGAGCATTAAGAGACATGTCTTGAAGTTACATTTTCAGAGTAAGAACTTTGTTCTTACAAAAAGTTCCCAGACATCCTGGCTTTCCTAGGACAGTTCTGCCTTATACTGTTGCTCCTGAGCAATTATTATTAGTACTCTCTTTCAGGAAATCCTGATGGCATAGTGGCTAAGTGCTATGGCTGGTGACCAGAAGATCAGTAGTTCAAATCCACCAGGTGCTCCTTGAAGATTCTATGGGGCAGTTCTCTAGGGTTGTTACAAGTCAGAATTCACTCAACGGGCAGTACTCAGCAGTGGGGTATTCCCTTTCATTCAAGTGCCCCATTTTGATGATAAATTATGTAGGCACTCTGTTTTTTCTTTTTCTTTTTTTTTGGTTTTTATTTATTTTTTTTACCTTATTTTTACCTTTATATGAGGTGGCTTGGAGAAATCTGGTGACTACTGCTGGAGATAAATCCTGTTTCCTAAACCATCCCTTGGGACTATCCAGAGCCTAAAGGCTGGTGACCAGCATGAATGGGATTCTTTCTCAAACTGCTGGACTCTAAATCCAGTTGCTATTTCTCCTATGAAAACCACAGCTGGAGGTGCATGCTGACCCCCAACTCTCAGACTCTCCACTTGCCTGAACTAGATCTTCCCTTAAAGTCATATTTCAAAACACTGGGCAGCGTTCTAGTTCAACGACGATCACTTCTGGGTCAGCTGCTCCTTATTAGGAGATCAGAATAAAGCTCAGTGCTAATGGACCACTCAGAAACTCAAGGAACTCACATCCATGTGTGAACAAAGTACAGCTTTCCTTATCCTGCAAAAATCAATGCAATTTATAATATTTCAACCACATTTGGGAAGACGTATGCAAAAGAACCAAAGAAAATGTGACACTTGCAACCATCGCCTGTCACTGTACTGAGCTGTTCCTTTGTGGAGGTCCCAAAGCACCAAGAGAGGCACTAAATTACGTACAGGTAGTGGCTGGATATAGGCTGCCAGCCAAGCTTTCAGCAACATCCCCCATATGGCTAGGAATACTTGTGCCAGTTAATTAGCACTGGCATTAATCGAGAGAAGGAACATTGACCAGGACATTGAGGTTATCCTTAGACTATTGAAGTATGTCATGTGATCACTGATTCCATCTGTTATCAACATACGTCACACTTAACCCAGTAAATAAACTCCTTGCCATTGTAAGCAAATGGATTCCATTTTGCTGGACCTCTTTAGGCTTTGAAAACCTCAAGATGATTCTTACCTTTAGAATCCATAGTTTGAAGTGTCGTAAGGTTCAGTGGCACAGCCCTGTGTGAATTCAAGGGCAAGACATACCCAACTCCGCCAGCACCACACCCACACTCCTCTCCAGGGAACTCTGGCGAAGGAGCCACAGTAGGCATGGGAGTAAAAACAACCACATGCTATCACTCACTCATACGCTTATTTTTCACTTTGCAGCTACCCTACAAATCTGCCTTGTTTTTTTTCCATGCTCACAATTCTGCTGAGAGCACATAGAAAATAAAGCCCATTATTCAAATGAATTTTACCACGCACTAAAAATGTGGCTGAGTTTAGATAGAACCCATTTCCAAACTGCTCTCCTCTAAAATGGATGATGGCTGGCAAGTATAAAGAACTTGGGTCCTTAGAAAGGCAGACAGGGAATAGTCCCATACCAAAACACTTCATTGGCAAATTGGCTCATCATAAGTATAGGCCCCAAGCAGAATAAAACTCTACTCCCTAGAAAGGTAATATATTCCATACATCTTAAATACTACTGATATAAATCTTCCCTGAGGAGCATATCTTTGATATAGTCTGTTTTCTAGACCAAAGTTATATATTCAGTATATCATCAATCTTTCACATTTCTTTTCTCCCTCCACATAGAGTCTTTTCCCCTCCAACACTCTGAAGTCAACTCTCTCAGTACGTTGATGAAGATGTGCAACTGTCGGCCAGTGTACAAGACTTCTTTTTAAGAAAGACGACAGTGTCATCTGAAGCATATAAAGTAGCAACCAGGGGTTGGATAAAAGTAAAAATAGCATCTTAGCATGATGCTTAAAAGGATGTTGGCATATAATAGATACAAAGGATTGGGCCTGACTCAGACCATGCTTCTACCAGAATGGTGAGCTTGGTAAATTTTTTTATTTCTCTTGGTTAAAAAAAAAAATTGACAATAAGATCTTTACTGTTTTTGCTTCATAGAATGGCTTCAAAGTTCTGGAATGAAGATGTACAGTCATTGCCACTTTCCCTACTAGGCATTTGGCATGATGATGGTACTCATGGGTAGCGTCCTTCCCAACTATTTCAAATGAAGATGTCACCAAATTTGTTCTTTAGCTTAAGAAAATTTATGATTTATTCTTTCAGGTTGCTTAGTATGATAAAGTAGACACTTACTGGTCTAATTTTACCTCAAGTGCAGCGAAAATCCAAAAACTATCTCAGCAGCCAATTAATCAGAAAGAGACAATTAAATTTTACACATTGGCCTAAGCTTTAACTAGGACACTAGGGCTATCTTGAGGATTTCACAGTGTTTCCTGCTTTGAGGAAAATATAATTTTCACAATTATACAACTGTTGAGTTCAACAAAAACTTACTGACAATGTGTTATATGCCAGATCCCACATACCCTGGATTCAAATAGAAATCAGACCATCAGAAAGCACTACGGTCCAGTGGGCAATGTTGAACACATGATGATATGATTGAAATATGATATATTTCATATCATATGAGAGGAAACCCTGAATAGCAAAAATGACCAAGGGCTCAACTACTTGCCAAGAGATTGGTGGTTCAAAACTTCAGACTCAGTCTATATCAGAAAACAGGCCTAGCAATCTGCTTCCAAAAGGCTACAGCCTTGAAAGCTCTATGGAGCAGTTCTACTGTGCACCATGATTCAGAACTGACTCGACGGCGACTAACAAACGAGTAATGAGATTCAGGTATACGGAGAACCGGGAAAAGGTTCCTGTAAGGAATTGCAGATCTGTGTTAAGATGAGTAAGATTTAGACAGGTGACTAGAAGTAAGAAGGGTATGTCAAGCAGCGCGAACCGCACCAACAAGAAGCTGTGGGTGTTTACAGTGGGTTACAGGCAGGTCAGTTGTACCTGAAAGTCAACAAAAAGAGCAAAGTGTAGAATGTGACGCTTTGGAATGTGATTACAGAAATCATCAAAGGACAGGAGAAACAACACCAAGCATTATCAAAGGATTCTATACCATCAATACATTAAGACACATTTTTTTCTTAAAACAGATTGAAACATAGAAGCAAACTGCACTCCACTTTGCTAAACAAAGGTTTACAGTAGATCTCCAAGAACACATCTATTCTTGTTAAAGGCTAAACTGTGTCATTTCCAACTCACAGCAATTTCATGCATAATGAAAGCAAACTCTGATGTGTCTTGCACCGTCCTCACAACTGTTGCTATGTGGGAGACTTTTCTTGAAGCTACTGTGTCAGTTTGTTTCACTGAGGATATTTCTCTTTCAACTACTTTCTACCTTGGCAAGTATGATGTTCTCCTCAGGGTCTACACCCTCTTCATACCATGTCCAAAGTAAGTGAGACAAAGTCTCACTATTTGCTTTTAAGGAGCATTCAGGTAGTACTTCTTCCAAGACAAGTTTATTTGTTCTTCTAACAGCCCATGGTATATTCAATATTCTTCACCAATAATGATTTAAATGCATCAGATCTTTCATATTCCTCATTCATTGTCTACCTTTACCACACCTGTGAGGCAACTGAAAATATCATGGTTTGGGTCAGATGCACTTTAGTCTTCAAGGTGACGTCTTTGATTTTCAACACTTCGAAGAAGTCTCTTACAGCCAATTTATCTAACGCAGTATCTCGTTTGATTTCTTGACTGCGGCTTCCTTGAGCTTCGGATGTGGATCCAAGTAAAATGAAAACATTGATAACTTCATTATTCTTTTTGTTTGTCATGGTGTTCCTCACTGATCCAGTTGTGAGGAATTTTGCTTATGTTATGTTAATGTGTAATCTACACTGAAGATCATAGTTTTTGATTCTCATCAGTAAGTGCTTCAAGTTTTCTTTGCTTGCAGTAAGCAAGGCTGTGTCATCTTCCTACTGAAGGCTATTAATAAGTCTTCCTCCAATCCAGAAGACACATTCTTCTTGATCAGTCTAGCTTCTCAGATTATTTGCTGAGCATATAGACTCAAGAAGTACAGTGAAAACTGAAAACAATATGACCTTGACACACACCTGTGTGGATTTTAGACCATGCAGTCTTCTTTTGTTCTGTCTGAATGACCCCGTCTTGGTCTATGCACAGTTTCCACGTAAACATCATTAAGTATTCTAGAATTCCCATTCTTCACAATATTATCCACAGTCGGTTATGATTAAGAGCTATAGCTGCTAACTAAAAAGTCAGCCAAACAAATCCACATGTGCTCCTTGGAAACTCTAGGGGGCAGTTCTACTCTGCACTATAGGTCGTTATGACTCAGAATTGACTCAACAGCAGTGAGTTTTCCAAAGTCAAATGCCTTTGCATACTTAATAAAACACAGATAAACATCTTTCTGATATTCTTTGCTTTCAGCCAAGATCCCGCTGGCATCAGCAATGACATTCCTAGTCCCATTTTCTATCCTGAATCTGGCTTGGATTTCTGGCACTTTCCTTTTGCAACAAATGGTTGCAATCATTTGCATGTGTGTGTCTGTTTGCACGTCTGTGTGTGTGTGTTTCTAACCATTTTTTAAATTATCTTCAGCATAATTTTACTTGTGTGTGATATTAATCATTTTGTTTGATAATTCCTACCATCTTTGAACCATCTTTCTTTGGAATGGGTACAGATATGGATCTTTTCCAATCAGGTGGCCAGGTCTTCCAAATTTCTTGGCATAGACTGGAGGCTTGTTCTTCGTCAATGACTTCAGTGCAGCTTGGACTCCTTCCTTCGGAACCATTCATGCTTGATCATATGCTACCTCTTGAAGTTTTTGAGTGACAGTCAACTATCTTTCGTACAGTGGCTATGTGTATTTCTTCCATCTTTTTTGTTGTTTGTTGGGTCATTATTCCTCACCCTACCCCCGTTCATAGAATCTTTCAACATTGGAACCTGGGAATTGAATTTTTTCTTTAGTTCTTTCAGCTGGAGAAATGCTGAGCATATATTCTCCCCTTTTGGCTTTCTGACTTCAGGTCTATGTAAATTTCACTATATTATTTGTACACCGTCTTCTTGGACATCCCTGGTGGCTTAGTGGTTAAGGGCTACGCCTGCTAACCAAACAGTCAGCAGTTCAAATCTGCCAGGTGCTCCTTGTAAACTCTATGGAGAAGTTCTACCCTGTCCAGTAGGGTTGCTATGCATCGGAATTGACTCAACGGCACTGGGTTTGGTTTTTTTTGGGGGGAGGGGTTTGTCTTCTTGAGCCACTCTTCAAAATCTTACATTCACCTCTTTTACTTCATCATTTCTTCTTTCACTCCAGTCACTTTATGCTCCCTAACAAGTTTCAGTGTCTCTTCTAACACCCAACACATCTATTATCTAAATTTAAAAAAAAAAAAGTAGGGTGCATGAAATGATGGAGATTATAGTCTCTGGAAAGCTAAAAAGCTCATTTCCTTTCACTGAAACTTGTATACGCACACACAAAGTACCTGAGAATCTAGAAGACAAACCTTCACCTTACCAACACCTCCTCTAATCACCTCAGTTTATTGGCTAATTTGCAATTTCTCAATCCAGGACTTGTTCAAGAACAATAAATTCTCTTCCCTTAGCCTTACCAGAAAAGTCATTACCTTCATCTCCAAAACAGCATTTTAGGAGCCCAACATTCCTACCCATTTATCAGGGATATGTGCAAACATTTGAACAGTTATTAATGAAAGCTCAGGCTGAAATGTTGGTCTGGAAAGTGTCTATGGATTAAATGATTCTGTTTATAACTCATAGTCATTTCCTTCCACTTCCCCATCACAATTTACTATGTGGAATACCCTAGCCCCTGGTCACAGTATGTGTTCTGTTATTTTCTTAGGCTAAAATCTGGAGTATAACTTTAGATACAATGTAGCGTTTAATTCTACTCAGACTCTTATCAATAGAAGAACCTCTCTAGGCTCACAGAAGACAATAAAAAAGAATGCAAAGTTCAAAATGTACATTTAAAATATCTGAACTAGAAAGCTAATCTACTAAGATGATTTTTTCCTCTGCTATTTTGTTGACTAGTCATCTCTCCTATCTTACTTCCCTTGTATCTTAAGATGTTCACATGCAGCCTCATCCAGGCTCCCATGCCTACTGAACTTCCTACTGGATTCATCCAAAGGGAAGCATTCTCAGGAAATCAGAAAGTAGGTGAGAAAAAGTTTGAGGTATTTCTCTCCTTTCTTCTCTGAACCGGGCCGTTGTCCTAGAAGCATCTGTTTCCCTGTGACGGTATCTTCCACTGAGTGGCTCTCCACCACAGCACCAACTCTCACGTGGCTCAGAAAATGCTACATCTTCATCCTGTCTTTTGAAGCCGGGAGAGTTGAAGACTGGAATCCAAATCAAACGCACTGCCAGATATCCAGTCTCTCCTGACTCAGAGCAACTCCAGAGGGCAGAGGAGAGCTGCCTCAAAGAGTTTCCAAGGAGCAGCTGGTGGATTCCCACTGCTGACCTTCTGATTAGCAGCGACAGCTCTTAACCACTGTGTCACTAGTGTTCTCAAATGACTGGCATTATATCTAGTTTTCATAGGTCCTGAAATTTGTATAAATTCTCAAATTTTGGAAAATGACCATGGGAACATATTGCCGGGCCCCTTCCAGCATCTTGAAAAGAGTCTGTGAACTGTTAGAAACTTTGAAGCTTAAAAACTACATAAATAAAAATAAATCCCATTGCTCTTGAGTTGATTCTGACTCATAGCAACCCTAGAGGTTAGAATAGAATTGCCCCCATAAGGTCTCCAAGGCTGACATCTTTATACAAGCAGATTGTCACATTTTCCTACTAAGGAGCAGCTGGTTGGTTCAAACTGCTGACCTTTCAGTGAATAGCAGAGAACTTAACCTCTGTGCAACCAGATTTCCTCTTGAAGCCTAGACTCTCTTACAGCAACAGTCAAGTTAGTTTGCTCCAACTCCTGACAAGGCCCAGAAAGAGTTGGGCTCTGCTAGCTCTATAATAAGTCCCACCGCTGCTAAAGGCTTACAGTTCTTGCTGCTTTTAGTGCCCCAATAAGCCTATGTGTTCCCGTCACACAGGCACATCCCTGTAAGTAGTTTCTCCATTAATGCCTCTTCATTGAAATGATCTGCGTCAATTACATACCCTGCCAGAATCATTGCCCATAACTCTACTATGGGAAGATGTAACAGACCACATGTTTTCTTCTCCTATTGCCTATTACCCTGAGATAAATTGAAGTCTGCTACCAGATACTTCATCTAAATTTTGAATTTCAATTTCACTTCCAAAAACAGTAGGAAAAAAAAAATAAAACTAGGCAGGACAGAACAAAATACCTCACTCACTTGTGAGCTTTTCCAACCAGGTCACAAGCTAAACATGTTGGATGTATACTCATTAAATGCCTAAAAGAAATATGATGGTACCTTCCCCAAGACATATTTGTCAACTATGAATTTCTGTAGCTGCAATTGCAATACAGCTATCTAGTATCTCTAAATCGCCTCCTGCTGCTCTCTTCCAATAAACCTCTTAGATGCAACCGGCAACAAAGTACTATTATGTTGCAGAATTGGAGGGAAGAACATTATTAAGGAACCATGTTGGTCTGGCTTTAACTATACAGAGTACATCAGTCTGCAGACATTGAATGCAGATGTTCAAGCGAATTGCCAACCACTTGCACTTGGCTTGGCTGCCTTTACCTTAATGTTCAGGGTATGGGTTAAAGATTATGAGATTGACACAGCGGCTGTAACAATGAGTTCAAACACAGCAACAATAGTAAGGATGGCCAGAGGGCCAGGCCACTTCTCATTTCTATTGCACATAGGGTCCCTATGAGTTGGAATTGACTTGACAGCACCTAACAACAGCAACAGATCATAGAGTAGTCTCTCCTGTGAAGTGGCCAGGGATCTCTTTCCCTGAACCTTTAAATCTCAGTTAGAGTACGCCTCCAGCAGTGTCTTGTATAACCTGTTGATTCATTTCACCTTTCAGAACATCAGTACTAACCTCTCTAACTGAATAGTCAGTAACAGAGGAAAATAGTGATCATCGTATAATTAAAATCAAGTCATTAAACAACTTCACCTTCCAAAGTTAGAAACTCTAAGACATGTATACTTAGAAAAAAACACAAGGATACACTGTCACACACACCGGTTCCAGGTACCTCCTAAGGTAAAACTGCTTAAATTAGAACAACAGTAAGTTCATTGTTCCTAAGATTTTCCGTAACACTGGACTGTCTAATAATGAATCTTGGATTAAACTTCCTTTGAAATATGATTATTTTCTTCATATTATTACCTACTCACCTAATCTCCTATAGTCAATACATTTCTTAAAAACTATGCACAGCAACTTAACAATTAAGGGTTTAAATTGTACATGGGTGCTTTCATGCTGACAACCTTTCTCACCCAAGCTGAAAGTTACATTCTCTCTCTTTTTTTTTTTTAATCGTGTTATTATAGGATGGAAAGGAAAGGCATGGGCTCACGGGATCCTCATAGCAAGTTCACTGCTAAGTAGTGGATGTAGTATACAAGCGAGCGTGCTTTGAGACCAGAACTAGACGATACCCAGCCACCACCAATGGCTGCCCTGTCAGGACAGAGCAGCAGGGAAAAAATGGGTGTACAGAACTAGAACTCTATTAAAATACCACACTTGATGGTCCATCAGACCAGGAGATCCTCTGAGGACATGGCCCTTGGACTCTCTATTAGCCAGAGTTGAAACCAGTACCAAAGCCAACTCTTCAGACAAAGACTGGATTGGTCTATAACAGATAGGATAATGCTGGCAAAGAATATACTTCCCAGCTTAGATACGTACTTGAGGCTGCCTGAGCAGCTCCTCTCCAGAGGTGTGGTTAGAGGACGGAAGGGGGGCAGAAGTTGACGGGATGGGTACGGGAAGTGCAGGCTGGGAAGGAAGCCCGTGCTGCCCTGGAGTGGGGAGGTGGAAGAAAACAGCTGGCACAGCATAGTGGTGTGTGTCTGGGATTCTACAGGGCAAACTGATTTGGAAGGTAAACTTTTACTTAAAGCAAAATAAAATATTGTTTAAAATGAAAATCAGCATGTTTGTGTTTGTTTTTTGGGTTTTTTTGCTTAAAAATCAAGAGAGTTTTCAGAATTTTATTCTGACTCACAGCTACCCTGAGTGTGTTAGAGCTGAGTACTGCTCTATGGAGTTTTCCACAGCTGATTTTTGGAAGTGGATCACCAGGTCTTTATTCTGAGGCACTGGTAGGTGAACTTGAACCTCTAAGTTTTAGGTTAGTGGGTGGACATACTAACCATTCGTGTCACCAGCAACTGGGTAATGGACAGGTGATATCCACAGTTTTCATGTATTTCGTATTTACTAATGGGCTGCTCCCAGGTATATACTACTAACCAAATACACATCTGTTTCAAAGAAAGATCATTTTAAAAGCAATTTGGACAATTTTGCCTTCTTGGCAATTTAACTATAATACATATATATTATGTTAAAGAGAAATCTTTGACACCATTTCCTAAGGTTTTCTAGGAAGGGTTCACTTTCAAAGGTTTAATTTGAAGAAGTTTAAATGAAACATTGAAATAGTCACCATAATTATAAAACAAAATCTTAGCATAATTCTGGCAAAGCCCATCTGAAAAATAAATGTTTATTGGTTTAAAAAGCCAGCTAAGGTGAGAAATAAGAAAAGAAATAGAATATCATATATATACATTTGCCGCTGCAAACATGCAGAGCAACAAATACAGTGTTTCACATTAAGGAGGAATCTGTTCTTTATTTTTAGTAATTAAAACCTTTTTCAGAAATCTGAGTCAGGCCCTTTATTTCCTACATCTTAAAGCCTACAATGAAAGAAGATATTTACAATAATTGAAAATCTAAGTAAATTACCTGATACTTAATACCACTGCCCAAATATTATAAGCACAGCCAGGGAACAGCAGCACATAAATCCTGGGTTTTACCGTTGGCCTGGATCCCTGGATATCAGTATTTGCTAGAAGAGATATCAGAGTGTAGCTAATAAGAAAAGGCAGAGGTAAAAAAGCAATAACATTCAATTTTCCTTGAAACAGTATCTTTCTTTTGAAGAAAAGTTATACTTCAATTGAGAAGATAACCAAAATGTTTATCTACATTCAATTTAAGTTCAAATCAAGGTCTAACTTTAAATACCAGCCTGGTTATTTTTAGCACTCTCAAACTGGAAAATAAACAAAAAATCCATGGCAGTGATTTCCTTATTGATGCTTTTAAGATGTGTTCAAAGCACCCAATGTGTGTGTTACTATTAATAAATGTTAATTCTTTACCCTAGAAAACCTCTGAAAAAACACACAGTCTGTACAGAAGATACAACATTGATTTACTCCTCGAAAGTAGAGTTACAGTGAATTACAGCCAAATTCATTACGATGGCACACATATATCAAAATAAATTACTCCCTTGTTTCTATCCCACATTGTGCGTGATTAGTTATTAATATTATTATTCATTACAGGCCTAACCACTGATGCAAAGCAGCAGTTTTCTTTATTGCTGCCCATTCTGCTAAAATCAATTAGTTGGACAAGCACAGAAATCAAGGTAACTTAGAGTGAATAGCACCCTAGGACAGGCTTGAAAGGACATCTGCATCAATCGGTAAATCACAAGATTAGAGCAGAAGACTTGAGATGCCTCACTCATTCATTTACACTTTTATGTAATAAGAATAAGTGTTGTTGCTGTTGTTAGCTACCATCGAGTCTATTCTGAGTCCTGGTGACCCAGCGTGTGAACTTTTGAAAGCAGACGTCCAGACCTGTCTTCTGAAGCATCTCTGGGTTCATTCAAACCTCTTGGCCAGTAGTCAAGCACTGAGCCATTCACACCACCCAGGGACTCCTAAAACTAAGAATAACAGCTAATATTTATTTCACATTTACTATACCTTAGGCTTTGCAATAAGTCAAACAGATGAGTCATTTCTATTTACTTTTATGGTCCCATGACATTGTTTTTGTTGGGTGCCATCCAGTAGATTTTGACTCAAAGTGACTCTACAAGACAGAGCAGAAATGTCCCATAGGATTTCCTAGGCTGTACTCTTTATGAAAGTCATTGAGGATAGGCATTATATATTCACTTGACAAGTGAGTAAAATCAAAGCACAGAGAGGCTAAGTAACTAACTACATGTTGAGTAGTGCCAGCATGAGGACTAGCGCCTGATCTCCCTGGCACGTAAGTCTTCCTTCTGGATCAGGCATCAAAAAGCAAACCTCTTTCTGTAAAGAACCAAATAGCAAATATGTGGGGTGCTATGGACTGTACATCCTCTGTAGCTACTACTCAACTACAGCATCATAATGCACAAGCTGCTGTAAATAATGCGTACGTGCACTGGCAAGTCTGTGTTCCAGTAAAACTTAATCTATGAATACTGCAATATGAATTTCACATAATTTTGATATTTCAGTAGATAATATCCTTCTTGTGATTTTTTTTTTGTTTTCAATCATTAAAAAGTGTAGGAACTACTCTTTGTTCCCAGACCTCACAAAAACAGACAGTGAGCAGATTTGGTGGGAGGGCCATAGTTTGCTGATCCTGGAAACTCCTGGACTAATGAGTCTCTAACAGTAATGTGAGTGTCTTGGGGATCTTGATAAGATTCAGATACTGACTCAGGAGGTCCACGGTGGGGTCTGGAAACTCTGCATGTTGAAACTACATGGAAACTATAAGCATAGGCTCCAGGGTTTCTGCTGGCCTGGTGATATAGTGGTTAAAAGCTCATGTGTTAACCAAAGGATTGGCAGTTTGAATCTACCAGCCATTCTTGGAAATTCTGTGAGGCAATCGACTCTGCCCTATAGGGTCACTATAGTTGAAATCAGCTTAATGACAACTGTTTTTTTTTTTAAACTTGTTTTCCCAGGTGGTGCTCATGCTGCTTATTTCTGGACCACACTTCAAACAGTAGTGTTCTGCAGGTGACTGCTCTCCAAGCAATTCACAAATGTGGTCATTTTTCCTGTATCCAAGGTTTTTCTTAATGACATAATTTAACCACACAGTTGTCTGTCATGGAAGCCTTGGAATTCCACAAGCTCATCTTTTTTATTCTACCTCTAAAATCTCTCCCTAGAGGATCCTCCTTCTTCTCCATCCCTGAAGCTATTCTCAAGCCACATGCTCTTTCTCAGAAGACAGTTACAGCCACCAACTGGGTTTCAGTCTTCAGTCCCGCTTCTTTCAAGTCTTCTCTCCACGTGGCTTAACAAAATGTCCAGGAAACTCCACCAAGACAAATGTATGGTAATTTGGCATCTGGACATAAAAGCAATTGATAATTTGATGTCAGACCTACCACAAATTCACAGCAAAAATCAACAGGAAACCAGGTTTAAAAAAAAAAAAAAAAGTTGCCATCAAGTTGATTTCAACTATAGTGACCCTATAGGACAGAGTAGATTGCCTCACAGAGTTTCTAAGAGTGGCTGGTAGATTCAAACTGCCAACCTTTGGTTAACACATGAGCTTTTAACCACTATGCCACCAAGCCAACAGGAACCCTGGAGCCTCTGTTTACAGTTTCCAAGCTCATAACTCAGAATTTTCTTTATATTATTAAAACTCTTCTTGACTTTAATAAGATATATCTGTCTCAAATGTAATCTACTCTAACAATTCATTTAAGCTTAGTGGTATCAATTTTGCTCAAATGTAAGGCAGACATCAAATAAGTAGTCTTATGTGTATACCGATATATGCCTATGTGTACACACATAACTCACTGCACTTCTGTAAGAAAGCTAAGTAGCTAAAGGGAAACAAATCATCTGTACTAGTACTGTTTATAGTAAAATCATTCTAGAAAATGCCTAAACTTACATGTGAAATAGAATTGTCTTCAGCAGAGATTCAGACACAGAATATATTAATATGCCCTTCCTGCTAATGGAGGCTGGGAAATGCTAGTGCAGAAACACTCAGATAGAACATTCATTGCCTTAATTTTTTAAAGAATATGTTTATTAGTATGATTTATCCCCAAAGGATTAATTCATATTGACCGAAGGAGGTGAATTTGGAATATATCCTCGAATTTCAATATGGAAATAAATGACCTTAGCTAGTACCCTTGATGTGTTTACAAAAAAAAAAAAAAAACCAGAATGCTTGGTCCCATGGAAAAGAGTGAATTCTGTGTTCAGTTCTGCTACAAGCACAGATAGCTTCTTCGCATAGAAGAAGCCTCTCTCCTTTATGGTCTCATCTGAAAATGAATGCAAATATGACTGCATTGATTGAAGGGGAGGCATTACCAACCATATGGTCCTCCTCAACAGAGTCGACATGAGGAGGAACTCTTTGCTGACAGAGAACTAAGCAGGGAACAAAGCGAACACCTGGTCAGATAAAAATCCATCAGGATATCTGAATTCACTGCCCAGTCTACAAATGACTTGCAGGCATCAAGTCCAAGGTAAAATGAAATGTGCCCCTCTTGCATATTTCAGCAATCATTATGGTATTAAAATGTGTATGACTTACGCCTGTATGGGAAAGCCTCCACGACTGACCAGCATGATTTTTAACTCCGCTGAAGGTGATGATAAAACACAGTGAACAGTATGTCTTCAGTGAAGGTGTTTCAGTATGATACGCCTCTAAGAAAGTCACTTACCCTACTTTATCTTGGTCACTGTGAAGATGCTGGCAGTGAGTGCAACAATGCTTACTATATTTTAAGAGGGTGTGAGGGCTTTGACTCTCTTATGAAGATGAAGGGAGGAAAGCAGGTCCATCTTCCGCCTTCTCAGCTCTCCTGATCAACACCCCTTTGTCCTTGCCATTTACAGAGCACAGCTTCCGTATCAATGAGAAGAGGAAGGTACTAGAGGATCTGAGGTAGCTGGATGCACAACAGAGGCTGCTCGCCACTGAGTGTACCGAGGCACAGTCAGCTCAGTGTGCCCCTGCAATGAATGGCCAAGAGCAGAGAGAAACTTTGAGTCTATAAAGAAGCAACTTAGTCTATAAGCTTGGACAGCCTGGGCAAGTGTTCAAAATGGCAACTTCAAGGCCAGCCGAACAAGCTAATAAATTATAGACACTTCACATGCAATGTGATGACTTTTTCTGCTGAGTTGAATCAAGTATAAATCTAGGTTAACCTTTAAAAATGGATTTGAAATCCCAATAAGGTGGCCAGATAGATTCAACCTTTATTGGGGATTTAAAAGACTCCATCCTCAGCCCTTCGTATGAGAAACATCTTCAGAGCAGGAGCTATTTTCCACCCCCAAGGGATATTGGCAGTGTCTGGAGAGATTTTGGGTTGTGAGATGGGAGGAGACAGAGCTTCTGACATCCAGTGCATAGAGACCAAGGATGCTGCTAAATATCCTACAGTCCCACTCTCCAAATAACCGAGAACGTTCTGACCCTAAATGTCAGTAGTACTGGGGTACCGTCAAGAAATGCTACTCTAGTACAGGCAGAAGTAGGTAAGTCAGAGCAAGCAACAACAGGCTCAAACAGTGATTGTGGAGATGCACAGGACCTGCCACACTACCTTGTGTTATAAATAGGTCACCAGAAGTCAGAGCTATCTTGATGACATTTAACCAGCGCCACAACAATGGCCAGCGAGAATGAGCTGGAAACCTTGGGCTCCTGAATTGGCAGACTTTGGCTCCTAATTTGAAAGAGAGGAATGGGCAGACCCACAACTCTTTTTGTCTTCTATTGGACACACTTTGGTTCAGTAAGTCCTCAATGGAGTCCTGTCAGGCATAGTGTGCTTGTTGTATGAAAATGACAAAAAAGGAGTAAAATCATCCTTATTTCTGGCAAAGAGCCCCATCATCTTGAATTGTGTGACGTGTCTTACAGATGGGTAAGATCGGATGAACGTGCTCAATTCGCTCTCTGGGCTCTGCCTGGGGGGAAAGGCGTCCCACTGTTGCCGTGCCCCAGGCCTCAGCCTCCCCTGCGTCTGCCCAAGTGCCTAACCAAATGAAGCATTATTAAAGGAAGTCTTTCCAGTTTCTCCTGGAATCCAATGGACTTAAGGGGGTTATAAGCACATGGAAAGGCAATGACACTTAATCTCTCTGATCTGAGATTGTTCTCATTTAATTGGGTTTATCAAAGACATAACTCATGCAGAGTTGCATTAAGTATATTTCTATATTTTACTTTAACTAAATCAACATGAGGTCAGAGAAACCAAGAGGATGACTGAAAGCAGCTATCATGTAGTGTGGTGTGTGTGTGTGTGTGTGTGTGTGTGTGTTTGTACACATACATATATGAATCTGGCAATTAAGTCCACAAACTTAATTCTTCTAAGTGCTGTATACCTCATTGCTGAATGTCACTACCTTGATCACCTTCGAAGTCCTCCCTTTGGGAAGCTATGCACCGAGGCCTGTGCCTAGTCTACCCTTCAAAGCAATTTTGGAACCCTTTCTGTCAACACGGTTGTGTGCAGTGGGAAGGTGGCAAGTTCGTGAACTTAATTGTATAGCTGTTTGTGCAGGAGTTGGTACACAGTAAACAAATCACCGTATTGGAAGACTCTCCCTACTCACCCGGTCTAGACCCTGACGACTTTTTTCTTTACCCAAAGATGAAGGAAATATTGAAAGGAAGACATTTGTATTGCATTCAGGACACCAAGGGTAATACAACAACAGCTCTGATGGCCACTCCAGGAAAACAGTTCCAAAATCACTAGGTGTCAGTGCACAGCTTCCCAAAGGGAGTATTTCAAAGGTTACCATGGTGACATTCAACAATGAGGTACCTAGCATTTTTTCTAATATAAGTTCATGAACTTTTATCATCCTCTTTCACACATATACATTCATGCGTGTTTATGCGCGTGTGTGTGTTGGTGTGCATGCACACATGTGTGTGCATGTTTTGTTTTTCTAGGTAGTGATCATGAAAAAAAAAATACCTCTAGGCAACTAAGAATGTCAGGAATGGGGCAGTTATGCCATTTTACTATTTTTCATCTCATGACAAAACTGTCTTTCCTTAAAAGATCTGCCACCACAGAGAAGGTCTGAGGACAGAATAGTAATTTGGATTTAATTGCCCTCTGATCAACATTTCATTAAGCTTGGAATAAGAAGGTCACAAACTCCTAACTCAAGACTAGGAGCATGGAAGTTTCACTTGTTGAGGATTTCGAGGGTGCAGCTAAAGCCTATGACGTGGTTTACTTTGAGGTGTCTAGAGAAACCAGAAGGTCCCGGGAAGTTCTCACCACACTCAAATGTATCCTTAGAACTTACTGGGGAGAGCAGTCTTCTCCCCTGCAGACCCCCATATCACCCTTTTCTACAAGATGACGGCACCCATGGGTAACTTCAGCATCTGCAATCAGTTCTCAGAGTTGCATATGACAACCAGGCTGGCTGACAAAGACACACCTCCTCCCACCTTGTATGTCACCTGTTACTGCATTTTAATCACTCGGTGGGTGAACTGGTCTTTTTCATTGAGGTAATTGGGACAGGGATTAAATGACCATCTCCTCTGCCCATCACCAAGCCCCCTGTGCATGCGCTGCAGTGGCAAGACGCTCATCAGAGACAATTCTTTCAGAATCCTCCTTTTCCCCATAGGGTGACAGCAACTTGCACAGTGACACCAGCCCTAAAGGTGTTGAAGTGAATATTTTAACGAATAAGCTGTTTTGAGGGCTTTGGACAAAGAAATGGGTAAGAAGATCACGACCAATAAAGGTAATGAGCATCTGCACTGTTAGGTGACATTTCCAACTAAATCAAACTCTTCTGGCCACTGAGAAAAGGACTAAGGGGGAAAAAAATCAAACAGCAAATGCGCTGAGAAAGCCAAATGGGCCCATCCTCCACCACCCCACCTCTTGGTTTTATAGCACTGTAAAGAAAGCAGAAGTGCCAAGGGGGCACTTTTTCTTCTAGATAAAAGTATAGCCAGTGACCAGTTGACATTAAGTCTTCTCTGACTCACGGTAACCTCCTGAGAGTCAGAGCAGAACTGTATTCCATGAAGTTTTCAATGACTGACTTTTCAGACATAGCTTGCCAGACCTTTCTTCTGCTGTGCTTCTGGGTGTACTCAGACCACTCCTCTTTCAGTTAACAGCCAAATGTGTTAATCATCTGCAACACCAGGCAACAAAAGTGTGGTGAGATAGAAAAATCAGAATCTTCCCTAAGCAACAATTGAAAAGGCTATTGTATATTGCATATAAAGCCAAAATTTCACTGAAAAGAGCCTAAACTTAGGATAGACACTGAAACTCAGTGTGTTGGTATATGAGGTCCTCTGGCCCAATACCTTTGATGTACAGACAGAGAACTGAGTCCATATAGACTCAAGATCAAACAGTTGTCTGGTGAGAATTCAAGGATGCAAAACATCCCACTTCACCATACTGGCTCTGCTCACCACACAACTATTTCTGATCTGATGGCTTAAAAGAATCTACGAGAGCCCCTAAACATCACCAATCTGCCCAAGATAGTTCAACAGTCTCAAGCCATCAAGGCTTCCCAACTCCCAAATTCAGACCCTGTATGGTGTTTCAACTTGAAACTGGCTCTTCCTACCCAGGAAGATATTTGCCTGAGTCTGAGAAATCCCAAAAGTCAATACAACACTCCTGTTTGTCAAGGGCTTAGTGCATAAACTTGGTTCACTGAGAAGACAGTGCCTGCTGGAAGACTGTATGTTAGAGTATAACCTTGACTGAAACCCAGGTGAAGAAGGCAAGTAAGTGTAGCTGCCCTTAGTGTAGACCTTTTACCTCTTTTTCTGGTGGTGCAGTGGTTAAGCTCTTGGTTGCTCATTCAGCCATCAGTGGTTCAAAGCCACCAACGTCTCCATGGGACAAAGATGTGGCAATCTGATCCCATAAAGATTTATGTCTTGGGAAATGCTATGAGACAGTTCTACTCTGCCCTATAAAGTTGCTAGGAGCTGGAATCGATGCAACAGTGACCGGTTTGGGTTTTGAGCTTGACCTCTTCCTTTTCAGTTGTCTCCTGCTCTCAGCAGAGTGCACAGGAAAGCTGCCCAGCGAGAAGCACTAAAGGAAGGCAGGCCTCTTAAGCTCCAGGGACTTCAGCTACTAGCTGCAAATTTTCTTTCATTCAAAAGAACACTCTCCACCTCTTTTCTCAGCACAACACTTAGCACGCCCCTGAAGGGGGGGAAAGGGTTTCTCACTGGGAATAAGCTGCAAGATATATTTGAAAATTGAGATTTTTGAGTCGCAGTTGGCATCTCTCGCTGCCTTTCCGATGGGGGCCGTCTCACTGCAAAGTGACGTTTTGTGCTTCTGTCGTGGCGGAGGCCCACTGGTAAACCACAGTAAATCTGTTTCTAAAACACAGGCTCAGGGAACAGGGACCTAGAGTTAAAGCTAGGAGAATTTTTTATGATTGTTCATCAAGGGGGAAATAGCCAGGGACATTCATTTTCTTCCAAATTATTCTCCCTAGCTAGCCTCTCCTACTGCTATTACCACGAGCAATATCATTCTTTACCCACCACAGGAAACTTTCGTGTGCAAACTACCATTGAAAATCTTTACTTTCAAATCTATTCACTCCTGGCAAGAACCAATCCTGGATGAACTTTCTGAGTGCCCAGCTGAGTAAATGAGTGACCTTTGGTAGATCTAATTTCCTTGTCTCTCTTTATCCATGTATGATTTATATTACATGCATTTTTAAATAATGCCTTTGTCTCCCAGCACCTGTAAGCCTTCATAATCATTAGTCAAGCTTCCCAGTATGTTTGAAATCAGAGGGCTCTTCGCTTTGCAGCGAGACAGGAACGATGCAGGGGCTGAGAGCAGATCTAGAGGCAGAGTCTGGACTCAAGCCCCACAGACAGGGCAGGCAGGGCAATCCATTCACTTAGCCCCTCTAGGCAGCTTAACTGTCTTTAAATGTGTGGCCATAATATTAAGTCCCTACTAACCACATAATTGCTTTTATGAACTTCTTTTCTGGCAACCTGGGTGCTCTTGGAAAGTTGGACAAAGGGATGGAAAATGAGGGTGCAATAATGGGGCCAGGGTGAGGAATGGCCAGCCAGGGAGGAGATACAGAAGTTTCTGTCGTATGAAGAACAAGTCTTCTTTACAATACAGCCAGGCAGCTATACGGAGAAGACAATAGATGGAGGCAAAGCTGGAGACCAAGAGGTCAGTTAGGTGGTCTTTTACCTAATTGTTAAGAGAGCAAGCTTTGTCATTAGTTACCGAAGGGTCAAAATGCTGGCTCTACTCCTTACTAGCTGTGTGGGCAATGCGTTTATCAGCCCAGAGGCCCCTGCGAAGAAAGGTCCAACTTTTTACTTCTGAAAACTCCCCCACTCATAATCCTAAAAAGCACAGGTCTCCTCTGACACACAAGGATCACCATGAGTCAGAACCAACTTGACAGTAACTAGATTGGACTGGATTTACATTCTCAGCTTCCTCATCTGTAAAATGGAAGGAACAACAATTCCCATAATGTTGTGAAGATTCTATGAATTAAAAACACTCAGCACAGTGCTTAGCAAAATAAATGTTCAAAGGTGTAATGTTTTGTTAATTCACTAAAGCCCCACAACAACTCTAAAATGTAGAGATTATTGTTTTCATACCCATTTTACAGATGAGAAAACTAGGGCATGGAGAGGGGTGGTCACCTGAGTTACGGGGCCATGATTCAGTTTCAAGTCCACACAGTCTGATACAGAATCTGCCTCTTCCAACTGAAGTTAGTAGTAATTACGGAAATTGTGGATTAGGAACAAAGGCAAATTTAAGAGGTATTAAGGAGTGGATAGATGATAGGCTATAGAAGAGGCTGGAGAAGGATGACTTAGGTTGGTTGTGGGGGTTGACTTTCACCTGTGTGATGGTCCATGTGTCCCTCCATGTGAGGGTGGGGGCGAGGAAATAATACACGACAAGAAGCAGATTTGGGGCATGTTCTGGTAAATACAATTAAGAGTCAGGCAGCTACATGGATCTGGAGCTTAAGAAAGAAGTTAGGGCTGATGGTATAGATTTGGAAGTCGTCAGAGGATACATGGGAGCTGAAGTCATCGGAAGGAAGGAGAGCACACAGCAAAGTGGATCAGGCAAGACAGGAAGATGCCTAATGGGGACTCGGGGGGTAGGGAGAGCCATCAACACTTAAGAGTTGGACAAAGAAGGTTCTTAAAGGGCAGTGAGAAGGAGTGGCTGGAAAGGGGGTACCAGAGTGCTTGGTAGAAGCCAAGAGAAAGGAGAGTTTAAACAGTCCACGCTCTTCTCTGGTTTAAAACTCTCTTTTGTCACTGAGGAAAATATCTTCCTCCACCTACCTGTTCAGGAGACCACTCACCAACTGAATAAAGAGACTTAAGATGATGTATCTGGTTAGTGTCATGCCAGCTCGTTTCCTGAGAAAATAAGATAACTTACACCTCGTCCCCGTCTGTGACTTTTAAGGACCCCTCCATTCTTTGTATCCAAGATCCTCTCCTACAGGAAGCCTTCCATACACTCCAGTTGGAAGTAAAACCACTCCCCTTCCCCTCTCACAGATCTGTAGAACTTCATAAATGTCTCTACCACATCACTTTTGTTAGTCTGACTTGTTCAGTCCAATCACCTGCTACACAAATGTTCACAGATGGTAAGAATCGTATTTTAATATTCCTGTATCACTACTGCTTAGGAGTCCCTGGGGGGTGCAAACATAGCTGCTAAATGAAATAGAAGCGGTTCCAGTCCACCCAGGACAACTTGGAAAAGAAGATAGGAGAAATCGGCCACTGAAAACCTTACGAAGCATAGTTCTACTCTGACACTCAGAGTTCTAGTCCATTCTGCTCACTTCGACTCTGTTCTGCTCAGAAGCAACTGGCAGTAGTGCTTAGTACCACGCTGGCCACATCCCAGACCAAACCCATTGCTGTCAAGTCGGTTCTAGCTCATAGCAACAGCTATAAGACACAGTAGAACTGCTTCATAGGGTTTCCAAGGCTGTAATCTTTTACGTAAGTAGACTGCACCATTGTCCTCCCTCCGAACAGCTTGTGGGTTCCAACTGCTGACATTCTGGTTAGCCAGTGAGTGCTTAACCATGGAGACACAAGGACACATTGACCTAACACATTGAAAAATTAAAAAAAAAGAAAAAGAAGAATCCTTGCTGTTGAGTCAATTCTGGCTTATATCAACCCTATCGGACAGAGTAGAACAGCCCCAAAGAATTTTGAAGCTGCATGTGGTGAATCTGAACTGCAGACCTGTTAGTTAGCAGCTGTAGCTCTTAAGCACTGTGCTCATAGAGCTCCACATAGTAGATGTCAAATAAATACGTATGGACTGTGAATTTCAATCTTTAGTAAAAGTGTAAATAAGTCATCCTTCACCTATTGTCTGGCTTAACCCTTCATTAGTTCTACATCTCGGTGCAAAGGTATAGAGTTTCCACATTTGTAAAATGAGCATACCACAGTTAGCTCCCACCTTGCAGAGAGCTGGTAACAGTTAAATGAGGTTATACATGAAAAGCGCGTACAGGAGCCTTTGGCCCAGAGCAAACATTTTTCACTTGGCTTTCAAACGTCAGCTCCTCAGCTTGAAGTCTGGCTTAGCCGCTCTATGGAGGCCTTTAGGAATCCCCTACCTCGTGTGGACCTCCTGGGGAGTCCCTCCCATACCCAGGGGTCTCTGTCCCCAACCAGTTCCTTCAACTCCTGTCCTGCAGGATTTACAGTCAGACTGTGACAACTAATTTTGGAACTGTAATGCCTCCTGTCATCTTCCATAAATTTGATATAAATAAATCACGAAATACTCTTTTTATATCGCTTTTTGTCTTACCACGTTTCTTGTTTCTTTTGGAAACCGTTTTTATGGCAAATGCCGAGTGTAAATCCACCCCACAATAAAGCATGCCAAACGAGCGTGGAGAACAGGCACCTGAGAGGAAACGGCCGGCCACTTGGGGCGCTCCGCACAATTACCAGCAGGATGTTCCAGAGCGGGCCTGTGCGACACGCCACACTGTTTTTCTCACACGTAACTTGCAAAGCCCTGTGGGTACATAGGGGCCTGAGTCTTCACGCTGGTCTACACATGGGTCAAAGTAGAAGACAGACTCTGCACAGTCTTCACTGCCCGTTTCCTTGGGGAGATCATTTCTCCTAAGATGGTTGTTGGGTGCCATCAAGTGGAACTGCACTCAAAGCAACTCTGAGTGACAGAGAAGGACTGCCACATAGGATTTTCTTGGCTGTAATGATTACAGAAACAGATTGCTGGATCTCTCTCACAGAAACAGATTGCTGGATCTCTCTCACAGAAACAGATTGCTGGATCTCTCTCACAGAAACAGATTGCTGGATCTCTCTCACAGAGCCATGGGGTGGATTTGAACAGTCAACCAATTCTGACTCATAGCGACTCAGAGCAGAACTGGCCCATAGAGTTTCCAAGGATCACCGGGTGGATTCAAACAGCCTATGTTTGGGTTTGCAGCTGTAGTACTTAACCACTGTGCCACCCGTTTCTGAACTTCCTGCGGTGATGGAAATGTCCTGTATCTGTGCTGCCCAATAGCGTAGCTGTGTTACATATTTGAAATGTGGCTTCTGAGTCAGACAAATGAAACATTTTTATTTTATTTCAGTTTAATCAACTGAAATATAGTCACATGTGGCTACTAGCCATCGTAGTGGAAGCCACAGTAATGCTTTTCTGACCCAGCTTCTATTTCCAGTACCGAAACAAAACACCAAACCTGCTGCCATTGAGCCAATTTTCACTCACTAGGCCCCCGTATTGTAGACGAGCACTGAGCCCATAGGGTTTTCTAGGCTGTAATCTTGACAGAAAACTTCCCAAGGAAGTTTTCAGAGCAAGCATTCCCGCTTGAGGTTGTTACCCCTCTGTGACCAGATGAATTATGAGGGCAGCCTAGAAGGGATTTGGTAGCTGTGCAGGATTCAGGATCCCTGTCTAGGAGCCGTGAGAGCTAACTGTGTCTTCACCCACTGGCTGCTGGTGTGAGGTCACGCACTTCCCGACACATGGCTTCACGTGTGAGTACAGGAAGAAACGACTGCCCTGGCCTCCTTCACAGGCTTGTTGAGAGCATTTGTGCGGAAGAGTTAAAAGCACTGCACAGATGGAAGACTTTATCAGAGGAAATTCCGATGGCTCCGACTGCATCCTATTTATTTCCCGCCTAAGTTGCCACAAAATCCATGTGCAGTATCATCACACACACAACACTTGCAGAACCCCCCTAGAAGCCTTTACTCTGTGCAGCAAAATGAAAGGACTGTGCCCTGTAGCCTCTTTGTAATAGCAAATTAAAGCAATGACAACACACAGCAGAAAACCCATCCCACTGTGCACTGATTATTAACATGTTAATTTCTATCCCAGCTTTTGAAAATGACTCTAGGAACTACTTATTGAATTTTTAATTTGCGGATTATCGACCCAATTGGCTGCAAGAGTTCTGAGCAATGGGGCCCTCACATCAGCTGAGTGGGTAAAGGGGACGTATCCAGACAACAGCAGCGGCTTCCTGGTGGGACCAGTTCCGCCAGTGCGGAGACCCGTCTCCCTATCAACTCCCAAGAGCATCAGAATAAAACACTTCCCATGTGTGTGCATTGCGGGCTTGTTTCTGTTGTTAGTGGCCCTCAAGTCAACCCCCAGCACGTGGGGACCTCAGACACAACAGAATGAAACACTGCCTAGTTCTGCATCACCCCAACAATCGGACGCGCATCAGACCATTGGGACCCATACGGTTTTCACTGGCTAATTTTAAGGCACAGATCACCAGTCTTTTCTTCCTGGTCTGTTTCCGTCTAGAGGCACTACTGAAACCCGTGCAGCAGCATACCAGTGCACAAGGCTCCAGCAAGACATGGGTGATGGCTGCACGTGGGTTGTATCCGGGGGAGTTGCACCCAGGTCTTCTGCATGGAAGGCAAGAATTCTACCACGGAACAACCAATGCCCTCTGTACCGAGGCAGGGGACAAGGATTCTTCCCTAAAAAGGTTTCTAAAACTGATCTTGCAGTCGACACATTATATCCACTTTGCAGGTTTATTGCATAAGTCCTCTCTATCTCCCTTCTCTCTCTGTTCCTGTCCCACCATCTCCTATGATCCTGGCCATTGAATATCATAACAAGTAAGGCTAACTCATCTCTACCCTTATAGACCTTACAGTCTGGTGGAAGGCTAGAGACACAGAGACAGTGTGTGATACAGCACATAACATGCAATGTTGGGAAGGTTACATGAGAGCTTCGAGCTTTAAGATGAAGAAAAATATTTAAGACGACTTCCTAGAAAAATCAAATTAAGGGAGGAGGAGAAATGTGAAGGCAGAGAATGTGTGAAAGTAAAGAATATCTCAGAAAGTAGAAACAAAGGAAGAACTGGAAGTAAGGAAAAACCTAGCACCACCGTCCACATGCCCTACGGGTCTCGTCTCCATACCCTTGCTCCTGGGGAGATGGTAGAGCTGCAGGGGTTGAAAGCTGATGCCCTGAAATCAGGTAGATTAGTACGCAAATCTCATCAATGCTACTTTTTATCCATGTGTCCATGAGCAAGTAATTTAACCTTTTTAAGTCTCATTTTTCTCATCTGTAAAATGGGAATCATTATAGTATAGTATTTTATGATAATTAGACATCAGGTGAGTGTGCATGCATACACATCTATGTACGTATACAAACAGCTAGCGAGGAGAGCAGAGAACACATGAGATTGTATGAGGCATTTGTGGAAGAGTTTTCCCTTCCGCGCAGGAGATTCCAGCAGGATCCCTGGCCAGTGCACCTCATATATAGCTGCCACTCATCTGCAGAGGCTCTTGTGTTGCTACGCTCCTAGACAACTTTCACTGGAGCTTCCAGAGTAAGACAGACTAGGAAGAAAGGCCTGGAACTCTACTTTCAAAAAATGAGCCAGTGAAAACCATATGGATCACAAAGGTTCAGTCTATAATCAGTCCCAGGGATGGCACAGGACTGTGCAATATTTCATTCCGTTGTGCATGAGGCCACTGCAAGTCAGGACTTCACAGCCAGCAATCCTGCTGGAGTAGAACATTTCACAAAGCCCCCGGTGAAGGCTTTGCAAAAGCCCCCTTTTGTTACCATCATCATTCTTCCCATGGTTTGTGACCTCGCATTACTCAGCTGTCCCTTTCCTTTTTCCAAATTACAGGGATAATCCCATGACTTCCAAGAAACTGTCTTAGATCAGTTTTCAGATCCCCCTTCACCTAATGGATACACAGCATTCTTTCTCTATCCCATTCATTCTCGAATGAAACAATCTTGGACATACAGTCATCTTTGTCTTTTACATGTACTGTCATTTCTCAACTATAACAAGGTATTCTTAGTAATAAATACTTTACCAAAATAAAAAACAATGAGACTTTGCATTTACCCAGAACTTTATAGCTTACAGAGGGCTTTTTCTCAAGAGGTTGTTATAGAGAGCCACAGAATCATCCCCGCAACAACTGTGTAAGTGTTACCATCCATACCTTAGCAATGAGAGTGCTAGATTCAGAGAAGCAGAGAAACTAAGTAACTTGTCTGCAGCTGCACATTTTAGACAAAGAGCCTAGAGCCCAAGTCTTATAGCCACAATATCAAGGCTCTTCTCGGTTAGTAAAAAAAAAAAAAAAAAAATTGTCATTGAGTCAGTTCTGACTTAGTGCAACCCTCTAGTGTCTTGACAAAATGACTAACATTGAGTGCTTACTACGTATGTTCTTCTAAAACTTTTATATACATGCAGCACAATCTCCATGCTCATAATCTGATGAGTGGCAGAAAAGGTCAACACACTCACTACTAAGTAAAAAGTCCATATGGAGATGACTTGGAAAAAAGGTCCCGAGATGTACTTCAAACAATCAGCCATTAAAAACCTAGGGAACACAACTCCACATTGGTACACAAGGGCTGACCATGAACTAGGATCAACTCCACGGCAACTGACTATTTTTAATCTTACGAGGCTGGAGTTGGTCATCGTTTTGTTCTTTATGATGGACACACCTCGGTTGTTGAGCTCTAGAGCAAATATACATGATTACAATGCAATAATGCAATAGACAATAGAACTTCTTTTATACCTTTTGGGAATCCTCCAGTACTGAAAGAAAAAATGCAATAAATTTTGGCGGTACTCCACAACTATGTATTTATTATTTTGTTTCCTGTAGCAAGTGTAAGTGTCTTGAGAAGTTGGAAGACTTGGATGGTTGACTTCCAAAGCTCCCAGGATGATCTCTGCTACCATGAAGCACCTGTGGTCACATCGACTTTCATTCTTGGCCCCAGACATGTGGACATTCTATTGTTTTATTTCCTTCTGCTACCAGTTCACCCACTGGCACTGCCCACGTTGGGACTCCCAGACACTTGTCTATCTCAAAGGCAGCTACGGAGCATAAATGAGGCTCTCCATAGGAGACAGCTCTAAACTGCTTACTCAGAATATCTACCGTGTTGCTTTTTATTTTCTTCTTGGGTTGGTAGAGGCTTTCCTCAGTTCTTTTTTCCCACAAGGATGAGGAAATAACTTCCTCAACACTCCAAAGGCAAACAAAGACAGCAAGACTCTGGCACAAGATGTTGAGACATACTAGTTACTGAGAGCCATCTGTAGGACGGTTTGGGATAGGACTGTGTTTTCATTTATCACAAGAAATGTGAACTTATTACCCCATTAGAGAGACTGCCTATCCCATTTCAAAACTTTCCCCTCAGTATCTGTGAATCCCTGTGTTAGTCAGCAGTGGACTAGAGAAAACTTGGAGGATAACAAATTTCATTTCGTCATACCAAAATCATACTGGTTGCCATTGACTTGATTCTAACTTGTGACAACTCTATGTGTTTCAGAGTAGACCTGAGTTCCATAGTGTTTTCAGTGGCTCTGATCTTTTGGAAATCAATCACTAGGACTTTCTTCCAAGATGCCTCTGAGTGGAACTGAACTGCTGACGTTTTGGTTAGTAGCTGACCAGTTAACTACTTGCACTGCCCTGTGACCCCACCAGCTCACCAGAGCAGCAATCATCCACAAAGATAGGAGATCCAGTGATACGCGCCACTCTTCTCCCAGTGCTGGCTAAAGCAGTAATGTTGAGATGCAATCTCCTTGGACTTTGCTGTCAGAGCTGGGGCTAAATGAATTAACGGTAGGCTTGGAAGTCAGGTGCACCTTGCAACTCTGAGTACAGCCCTGCTATTTTGCAACTTAGCAGAAAACAAGCTGTTAGCCACATGTCCCAGTCTAGCCCCTCCAAATTTTCAAATCACGATTTATATGCTTGGCTGCCTCTGCCTGGGATAGGCTCTGTCATCTATGGTTAAAGAAGGGATAGGTAACCTTGGGCAAGCACACCATGAAGGTTTAGGACACTTAACAAGCTCCGATTTGATCTTCCAAGGATGCTGGAAGGAATTCAGGGAGTTGTATGCTGTGCTCTTTGCCTTGATCAGTTTATTCTTGTGAATGTGTGCCAGTTTTTACACAACGGGTTGCCTGTAACTAAGGGACTTTAGCTAATTACTGTAAGTCCTTGCTTCCTACCTCAGTGGGGAGGATACCAGGTATGTTAGGTGAACAGTCATTCTGTGCAGTGTCAGAGACTATGATTGCAATTAGGAGTCAAAAAGCCTCTATGCTGCAGGTTTGTGTGTGTGTCCGAGTGTGCGCGTGTGTGCATGTGATTTTTCTAGGTTGGAAAAGTGAGCCCTCTTCTGTCTGTTTCCTAGTACCCTTCTGATGCTATACATAGGCCTGACACTCAGCACAGTGCAGCTGTATTGATTGTGGAAACATTAAAACAATTCCTTATGGGCAAGTCTAGCACTCACTCCCGACCTGCTGGAGCTCCCTGAGATCCAGCAAGTAAAGGGAGCTCACCAAGCTCAGCACAGCAAGTACTCCAAAACCCTTCTCCTGGGCTGAATATGAGTCCGTTCAGAGGGTCATTACCTGAATTGCTCCATCTATGGTTATGTATTCTAAATCTCATCCCCTGATATAAAATGTAAAATAAAAATAAAACCCAAAACCACTGCTGTCAAGTCAATTCTGACTCACAGTGCTCCTACAAGACGGGATACAACTGCCTCATAGAGTTTCCAAGGAGCACCTGGTAGATTCCAAGTCCCACCCTTTTGGCTAGCAGCTGTAGCATTTCACTACTACCTCATTCAGGGTTTCCGTCTGTCATGGATTGAATTGTGTTCCCCCCAAAACAGGTGTAGCCACGTGGCTGGGCCATGATTCCCTGTATCTTGTGATTGTCCTCTGCTTTGTGATTTTCCTGTGCTGTATGCTAAAGGATTAGGGTGGGTCTGTAAATCCCTTCATAGGATCACCTCCCTGCTCCACTGTAAAGAGAGGTTCCCTGGAGTATGGCTTGCCACACCCTTAATTCTTTTATCCTGCGAGAGATAAAAGGACAGAGAAGCAGGCAGAGAATTGGAAACCTGACACCATCAAGAAAGCAGCACCCAGAGAGAAGTGCATCCTTCAGACCTGAGGTTCCTGCGCCAGGATGCTCCCTGGACAAAGACTGATGCAACACCGTACTTCCCTCTAGAGCCAACAAGGGGGAAAGTCTTCCCCTGGAGTAGACATCCTGTATTTGGGCTTGTAGCCTACTGGATGATGTAAGAATAGACTTTCCTTTGTTAAAGCCATCCACTCTGTGGTATTTCTGACTAAAACGCCATCTCTTGATATACCAGAAAAAACAAAAAGCAACAGTGCTACAAAGTCAATTCTGATTCATGGCAACCCTGTAGACAGAGCAGAACTGACCCACAGAGTTTCCCAGGAGCACGTGGTGAATTCGAATTGCCAACTTTTTGGTTAGTGGATGTAGCACTTCATCACTGCATCACCAGGCTTTCCATCCCTGGATTGTAGGGGGTAATAAATGCAGGAATATTTGCAGATCTTTGAAAATAAAGTCTCACACAAGTCGAAGGTAGTGCTATGGTAACTCTATATCTACAGTAACCCATGTAACTAGGATACTTAGGATGTACATCCCATTGTTAATTGCCACCAAATCAGCCTCCAACTCGTGGTGACCTTATTCCCAATGGCACAAAACTCTAACCAGTCCTCCACCATCCCTGTGATCGGTCACACAAAGGAAAATTATGACTCATAGACTCATCACTAGCTGATTTTTGGAAAGAGGTTGTGGGACCTTTCTTCTGGCATCCCATTAACTAAAGATTAATCTACTTCTGCAAGGGAACTGCCTGAGTACAACATACCCTCCCCAAAAGATACAGAGACAGGGCCTTGGATCTTTTTCAGGTATCTGACTCTGTTGGTCAAGCTTTCTCTAATTCACACTGTCATCAGAAAAAAAAAAAAAATTTATCGAAGCACAAATAAGACATCTATCACCTGCGATCACCCTTTGTGTTTAGAACTGCAGGCTCTGAGCACAAAGCTGGTTATAGTCTATCATGGTAGTTATGCAGGATGGAAGAGAAGAAACTCATCTTGCTGAAATGACACAAGAATCTGGGCACATAGATTTGAAGGCAAAGAGTAAAATTAAATGTAAAACGTCAGAGGCGGTGCTTAGGAATAATGAAACAGTAAGAAGTTAAACACAATCAGGTTTAAAGAGATAATGATAAAAATGAAAATCGGAAATCTCTTGCCAGTAGAATAAACCCAGGCTAGAAAGATGAATTCAATATTTCCTGCAAATAAACAGCAGTTGCTAAAAATAGAAAGCACAGCTGTGCAAGGCAGAAAGTTTCAGAGGAAGCAGGTCGCAATGGCCAAAGGATGACTTTTCGTTACTCTGAGGGATTACAGATGAAGGATTGCATCTCCTCAGGTAACCAAGATTTTATTAAACTGACAGACCATAGCTGAACACATCTCTGAAGGAATATACGTGTGCTCCGTTTTCAGACATAATTTCTCTGAAAGTGTTTTGTGAAGCACTACGCCAGTGTATCTTCAAGTGTGTTCTAGTCAACTCAAGACTTGTCAGACACTCAATGGAAAACTGAACTATTCCTTTTGGAGAGTATTTCATACCATGCTCTTCTCTTAGATAGTTACCATATTCATGAATATATTAAAGGCTCTGAAAAGTCCTGCAAAAAAATACCGCTTTTTTCCTTTCCCTCATTAATATTTCCCAAATTTATCTAAGCACAGAAACTGTGTTTATCACAACTTAAGGAATGAGACATTAGAAAAACGTAGGTATTAGCATCATCCTATTGGAAGATTTTTGACAGACAAATGCATGTAACTGCTAACTGAAAGGCCTGGCAGTTGATCTGCTTCACAAGCCACAGCCGTGAAAGCTCTATGGAGCCCAGTTCTACTCCATCACACACAGGCTCACCAGGAATGAAAACTGACTTGACGGCAACTGGTTTTTGTTTTGTTTTTTACTTTGGAAGATTGTGACAAAGTTTTGATGCATGTCTTTAAGCACCAGAGGTGAAAATCCTCTCAGGCTTCTACTGATAACTTCCTGTCTATACCAGTGGAGGAAAGCCTGGTAGCATAGTGGGAAGTGCTATGTCTGCTAACCTGAAATTTGGCAGTTCAAATCCACCAGGTGCAACTTGGAAACTCTGTGGGACAGTTCTACTCTGAACTATAGGGTCACTTTGAGTTGGAATCAACTTGACGGCAGTGGCTGGCTTCATCTGTACCAGAAAAACTGGTTTGAGGGTCCTTCAGCTACTGCCTAAGCAAAGATGAACTGCATTATTATTCAATGGCGAGGATTCTACCCACTGTCAAATCCTGTGGGATCAGATAAGCCCTTCCACTGTGGCCTCATTGGGCTCAAGATGCTGGCTTGCAAACTTCTCTAATTGCTTCACCTCCTCACTTCCTACCCTGAATTTTTATCACTAGCAAGTGTTAGCAGGAAGGGCAGTCCTGAGCATGAAGGAGGAAAGGGAATTTAGAGCAAGGGCCTTCTTTGAAGGAGAGCAGCCTTGGCAAAAACGTTACAAATTAGCTACAATATCAGGTTCTCAATTCTCCCTGATTTCCTCAGGTACTTGCACTTAGCTCTCCAAAGGCTTTCAAACTTTATTTTCCTTTCTTTGATTGTGCTGGTAGAAAGATGGAATTCTAAAGGAAATGCATCATAAAATTTATATTTGGGCAGGCTTATCAGCGTTGGACATGCATAATCTTTCCTTGTAAAGTTTTTGCTATGAAATTGCACACAAATTTGTTTTTTTTTAAAAAAAGAGGAAACCCTCTATGTTTCTATGGTGTTTGATGCCTATTTATATGTTTCTTAAAGATAAAGCATTTATTCTGTGCATGATGTGAATTTTATGCAGCTCTTCTCTTTGCCTTAACGGAAGTGAATTCTTATTGCATAGCCAAATTTCACACTCAATTTATTCTGCAAAGTAACTCCTTTCCTCCAGATGGGACTATAAACCAGTAGAAGAAGTTTTTTAAGTGTTCCTAATTGAATGTATGGGATCCACTTCTGAAATAAAGTCAAAAGCCCAGAACACTCTGGGTTGGGGATATTAACATCCGTAAGACAAAAGAGTGTCACTGGAGCCCTGATGGTTTGGTAGCCATCGAGCGACTGGGAAGCCATGTCACAGACAGGACCAGCACACTGGAGTGTGGAGAAGGAAAGCATGTCTTATATGATTAAAAAAGAGAAGATCTTTCCAGCTTCTTTGAAAGCTATTGGAGATCAAAAGGAGGGACTGCTAATAGTCAAGCAAGACGAAAGTAGAAAAGGATAAGTAGGAAGTCATAGAAGGCAAGTCCAAGTATCGTGTAGATGGAGAAGGAGGAATCAGTTGCATTGTGCCTAGTATTTATTGAGGATCTGATCACAATCACATGGGGAAAAAAAAAGTTCTCTACTTGATAATGTCTTGTTTTTCCCCAGAAAGCATTCATGACAATGCTACACACAAGCAGCAGAGACATCCGCCATTGACTCAACAGCGTAGTAATAATACTAACAATAATAATACCACCCTGCAACATTTCTTGAGTGCTTGTTCTGCACTGGGAAATTCTGCTAAGGCTTTTGCATGCATTAGCTGATTTCATGCTTGTGGTGAACTTTGGGGCTGAAACGCTATCTTTGGTGTTCATAGTCACATAAAAGGTGTGACATACATATTTACTGGGAGTGAATAAACACTGCCTTAATGTGATTGCCGTTCTTCTTCTTCTACATCAGAGAAAACTGAGTGTTAGAGGGCCTTAAAGAGGTTGGGAAACTGATCACGGACACACAGTAGTTGTAGAAATGGGGCTTGTGCCCATGACTCTTCTCTGTTTATAATTTACTTCCACAAGACAGCAGTGAAGAAGTAGGATTTCCAGACTTAGAGCTATGGCAGTGGGCAGAGTGGAAAGGCAATTTATAACGCAGAGAGCTACACAATTTGAGTTTGGAGTTCATGAACTATGTGATTAATTTAACTCCTTTACTGACCTCAGTTTCTTTATCTGTACAATGGGGGAGTTGATATCCATCTCGTTCAGTCGAAAAAAAAGAAAAAAAAGTTGAGACTGTGTAGACAAAGCGGCATTCAAGTGTTCACAACTTATAATTTGTTATTTTATGATTTGTCATTGGAATAATAATCTTGGTTGCCTAGAGTCTTTTGTTTGGCTTTTCACTGTATGACCATGTGAAAATTAGAATCACTTGGGACTTTGGTTTCTTCAGCAATTTAAATAGCGGGTTGAATTATAGAAGGTCTCTACAGTTTCTTCCTGCCCTAGTCTATGCTGTTGACTCCTTAGAGCACAGTAACTCATAGTGCAGACACTGCGGCCAGACTTCTTGAGTTCAATTTCTTGCTCATCCATTCATAATCAGCGTGATCTTGAGCAAATTAACTTAACCTCTCAAGGGCTTACATTTTTTATTTCCAGTATGCAAATAATAACCTCAGGGATTTTGGTTTCCCCAACTTTAGTTGTTGCTTTTATGTGCCCCTAGGGTCGCCATGAGTCCGATCTGATTCGACGGTACTTGGCTTGGCTTGGAGTTGGTTTAATTTCAATTCATATCCAAGTGATGTCTGTTTGTGAACTTCACCCACAGGGTTTATCTGCCCACTAAGTGTACCAAAAGAATGAAGATGACAATGACAAAGATGATAGTTTGTCAGCCAGCTGTTTGAAATTCTTACTATATAAGTAAGTTAGTTTTGATTGAACAGATGTGGAAACCAAAACAAAACCAGTTGCCATCCAGTCAGTTTTGACTTTCTGGTGGCCCCACGTATTTCAGAGCAGGATTGCACTCCATGAGGTTTTCATGGCTGAGAAGTTTTGGAAGCAGAGTATCAGGCCTTTCCTCTGAGGCTCATTAAGGTGAGTTCTAATGACCAACCTCTCAATTTATAGCCAAGCGCTTAACCAGGTGTGCCACCCAGGGACTCCTGTAACAAATATGAGACATCAGGAAAAAAACAAAAAAAAATGAAACACAGGAGTTAGAAAGAAGGAGTATCAAGGTAAGCGGGCTTTGATGCGGGGAAAAAGAAAACATGAGATTTTTAACAAGGTATTAATAAAAGAGCTTCCTGAAATCCACCGGTTCTGCTAGAAACAGCAGAGAAACTGTTAAGTTCAGGGTTTGGGCCCCCTGCTCAGGAGGGTGATGAGTCTCCATGCAAAGCGAAGCCCTGAAAAAAGAGGGGTGGGATATTAGTGGGGTGGCATCTCTTGGATGCAGTGTACAGCTTCCCCATAAAAAAGGTCTAAGTTGTTTTATCCTGTAATGATCTACTCAAACCATTCATCCACTTGTAGACTAGCTATGAGAAGCTCACATCTTAGCAGCGTTTCTGTTTCACTGCTGAAGAAGAACAGGAAAAGCAGGAGGAGTTAGATGTGAGGGTGACACAGGACAGGCAGTGTTTCGCTCTGTTGTGTGCTTGTAGAGCCGATGTGAGTTGGAACTGACTCGAGGACCTCCAACAACAGCATGAGAAGCTTGCAGCTTTGCCGAGTTACTCTGCTTAACTGTCGAAGAGGAAGAAAAGGGAAAGAAGGAGTTGGATGATGAGAAAGAAAAGGAAGGGGAGGAAGAAAAGCAGAAGGAGAAGACAGGAAGACAAGAAGGAAAAGAGATGATGCTGAGAACTGCTGTGGACCACAATACAAGGTCCCCCTCCACTGAGCAGGAGGGGTTGGCCTCTCTACAGTGCTCAGGCTCAGGACTAGTACAGGGTAGATCCTGCCTTCCTAAACCACTGGGATTCACCACCCGGCACCTATTTGTCCAGTGGTTAAGAGCTTGGCTGCTTACCAAAAGGATAGCAGTTTACGTCAACCAGCTGCTCCTTGGAATACCTATGGGGCAGTTCTCACCTGTCTTATTGGGTTACTAGGAGCCAGAACTGAATCAATTGCAGAGTTCATGCAATGGTTAAGCACTCAGGTGTTAATTGAAAGGTCAGCAGTTCAAAGCCATCCAGTCACACTACAGGAGAAATATCTTGATGTTCTGGGTCCGTGAAAGTTACAGCCTGGAAAATACGTGAGGGAACTCTCTCATACTGGGTCTCTATGAGTAAGCATTGACTCAGCAGCACACAAGGACCACAACAGCACAGTCCGGCTACGGAAATGCCTTGTTAGCAGCAGCTTTTGTTTGTTATTGTTCCTAAGTGGTGCAAAGAGTTAACATGCTCACTGCTCACCGAAAGGTGGAGGCTTAAATCAACCAAAGGCACCTTGGAAGAAAGGCCTGGTACTTTACTCTTGAAAAATCGTTGAAAACCTTACGGAGAACAGTTCTACACACACACATGGGGTGGCCATAAGTTGGGGTACACTCCCCACAGTGCTTTTTGGTCGATGCATTCAATGAACTTGAGTCCTAATCAAAAGTATGTTTCAAATAAAACCAGCTGTCCCCTAAAGAGAAGATAATACACTTGAAGCTTAAGCTCTCCTAAGAAAGGAAAGAGGAAATGAAGAAACAAAGAGAGAAAACAGTGAAAAATAAACAGAGAGAAACAGAGAAATAAAAAGAGAAATGAAAGATAGAGTGACAGCAAAAGACAAAGAGCAACAAAATCTCAAAGAAATGTGTCTACTTTATGCATGGTAACAGTAAATGAAAACTTAAGACCCAAGGAAGGGACAGTAATAAAAATATGGGGAAATGAAGCATTTTTTTCTGATTTCATTCAGCTTCTAAAATCGTCACCACTTCCTCTTTTGAAAGCTAACATGACACCCATTTGTTAAAATTTTAAAGGCAATAAGTAAAAGCATTTTGAGTTATCTTTATATTATAAGCATCCTGATGTGTTTTCATCATGATTTAATATTAGTCTAGCTTCTTTTTTTTTTTTTTTTTTTGATATATACTATTGGTACCAAGCCAGTATTTTAAAATAGTACATTTTATAACAGGGTAGCAAATAACATCAAAGCGACAATATTTTACATTGGCATTTAGAGAAGAACTAACTCCTTTCAGACACAAGTGGCCACAGTTAGTCCACTCCCCCACCCATCCCCCAGGTCCTCTAAGTATCCAATTTGCCTCCAGTTTTGTTTACTTGCTAGCAAGAGAAAAGACTCCAGTACTGCTTTGAACGCCCTCCAGCATGACAGGGGAAGATC